>JANJXV010000106.1:0-1200000 GCA_024803745.1 Megascapheus bottae | reverse complement strand
TATCCTGTGGGTGTTTAGTGATAAATCTTGACTTGTGCCTTCTGGGGAAAAGACGGAACATTTGCTACATTCATTAAGGGTTTTATCTTGTGTTGGTTCTGTGACACAAGCTGAGTTTTCTTCCACAGACTAAAAAGTCTTTCCTATTTATTACATTGCTAAGGCTTCTCATATGTGTGAACTCTCTTACGCTTCCTGAAGGGTGAATACTGCACGAAAGACTTTCAACTTTGGTTATATTCCTAAGGTTTCTAATATGTGTGAATTCTGTTATGCCTCCTGTAATGTGACTTCCATCTGAAGGTCTTACCACATTTGATGCACTCGTACAGTTTCTCTCCTGTGTGTGTTCTCTGATGCAATTTGAGGGAAGACTTCCATTTGAAAGACATTCCACATCGGTTACATTCATAAGGTTTTTCTCCCGTTTGAATTGTCTTATGCATGTTGAGGTTTGGCTTCTGTGTGAAGGACTTTCCACATATGTTACACTCATAAGGTGTTTCTCCTGAGTATATTCTTTGATGAACATGGAGTTTTACCTTCCATTTGAAAGACTTTCCGCATTCACTACATGCATAAGTTTTCTCTCCTGTGTGTGTTCTATTATGCCCATCAAGATATGACTTCCACTTGAAGATCTTTCCACATTTGTTGCACACATAAGGTTTCTCTCCTGTGTGTGTTCTTTGATGCAATTTGAGGGAAGATTTCTGTCTGAAAGACTTTACACATTGGTTACATTCATAAGGTTTCACTCCTGTGTGTATTCTCTGATGAACACGAAGTTTTCCCTTCCCTTGGAAAGACTTTCCACATTCATTACACTTATAAGATTTCTCTCCTGTGTGTGTTATTTGATGAACTCGAAGGTGTATCTTCTGGGTGAAAGACTTTTCACATTTGTTACATTCATAAGGTTTCTCTTCTGTGTGTCTTCTCTGGTGCAAAGTGAGGTATGATTTCAGTCTAAAAGTCTTCCCACATTTATCCCATTCATAAGATTTCTCTTCTGTGTGAGATCTCTGATGTGTGCTGAGAGCTGAATTCTGGGCAGAAATTTTATTACGTTCCTCATATTCATAAGGTTTTTCTTCTCTTGGAGATCGAGGATGGAGCGTCAGGTCTGACTTCTCAGAAATTAATTTTCACACTTGATGTACGCATCACATATCTCAGGATATTTGCTCTGAGGTATTGTAAGGCGTATTTCATTACTGAAAGATTTCTCACATTCACTACATGTATGAGGAGTCTCTCCTGTGTACATTTTCGGATGTGTAGTGATGGTCGGTGTTAAGTACAATATTTTTCATCACACAGTACATTTAGCAGTTTTCCTCCCTCCCTGAAGAATTTCTTGGGCAGGGAGAACAGAATTATGATACTGCAGATCTTTTGGACTGTCACAATCATGAATAAAATGCTCTGAATATCCGATGGATTTTTTAAGAACAGGAGACATACGAGATCTATATGCAGCATGCATCTCATCAGGCTTAGGAGACAGAAGCATGTTCTGACACTTAATGAACTCCTCAGTCCTCACCCCTAAGTTGTTGCCGTTATTACTAATCAGCTCTGGATTATGTGTAGAGCTCAAATTTAAAGTTGTTGCTAATCTCACGTTTTCCTCCACTTTGATACTACTTGCAACTGCTACTTCACAAAGACATTCATGTGGACTTTCCTGGCAGGTCTTGAACACATTTTCCATTACCTGGACATCTAAAATGAGTCCTAGAAAAAAAGACACAAACATACATGAGATACAAATATTCCTTACTGTAAAGGTAATGACTTTACTTTCCCATCCTAAGTGTTAGATATTTTAAAATATAAAAGTGGAAATTGATTTGTGAGAAATATATGCTTTTCTCCATAACATATTAAGAAAATGATATTTTACAATGACCAATAATGTTTTTCTGTGTTTTAGTTCTCTTTTATATCACAGGAAATATTTATTGAAATTACTCAACTATGTATTGCTACAGTTTTAAGCTGAGTACTACCTATACTATACCTGCAGCTGTTTTTTTTTCAAATAATGTTTTGTTTATACATTATGGAATAGCTGCCTTTCTTTTATTTTTGAGAAATAATCTAAATACTGTGCTATTTTGCATCTTTTCAAAACTTTCTTTTCTTTTCTTTTTTTGTAGTTCATAGGCCTCGGCCCTGTCCCTGAACACTTCAGCAGAAGACTATAACCCCTATCCTTGAGCTACAGCCCCACTTTCTCTTTTCTAGAGTTAACTACAAATAAGAGTCTCAGGTCTTGAGTAGCAGATAGGATTACCTTACCCAGTTTCAATGCTGTTTGCTTATTAACCATTAAGTGAGGAACACGAATTTTTTCCAGATTCAGCGGCCACAAGTTTGGTTTATATGTCTGTTTGCCTTTGATCCAAGCAAGAACGATCCTTGAGAGTAAGGTCTTACACCTATATCCCTTCAGTTACAACTTCTCACTAAAGTCTCAATTTAGGTATTTGTGGGAATTTTGAAATTTGTTTCTTTCCATTTGAAGTCTTATAAAAATTCCTTTTCTAACACTCCTGTCCCTCAGAACCATGGAAGACCAGAAAAACCCCAGCTCATTGTCTAGTTAATTTTCTTATGTTGATTGAAACTTTGTTGCTTTTTTTTTCCATTCCTGGGTTTGAACTTAGGACCTAACCACTGTCCTTGGCTTTTCTCAAGACTAGAACCCTATCAATGAAGTCATTACTTCTGGTTTTTCTATGTATGTGGTAATAAGGAATCAAACCTGTGTCTTTGTGCATGCTAGGCAAGCACTCTTCCACTAGGCTCAATTTCTGGTGGAAAGGTCTGGTTCTGAATACCAGTCTCTTCCTACCAGCAAAAAGATATTATCCTTATCAGAGAATAATGCCCTGACTTATTCCTTGTTTGCTCAATCATTTATAGTCTTAGTTTTAAAGAAATTTCTTTCTTTCTTTCTTTCTTTCTTTCTTTCTTTCTTTCTTTCTTTCTTTCTTTCTTCCTTTCCTTCCTTCCCTCTTTCTTCCCTCTTTCTTCTTTCTTTTTTCTTTCTTTCTTTCTTTCTTTCTTTCTTTCTTTCTTTCTTTCTTTCTTTCTTTTTTTCTTTCTTGTTTTGCAGTCATGGGACTTGAATTCTAGACCTGGCTGTTCTTCCTGAGCTCTTCAGCTCAAGGCTACTGCCCTATGTCTTTAGCCTCAACCCCACTTCTCATTTTCTATTGGTTCATTGGAGAGAAGAGTCTAAGGTGTTTTTGTGATAGGTCAGTCTTTGAACCTTGATCCTCAGATCTCAGCCTCCTAAGTAGCTAGGATTACAGGCATGAGCCATGGGCTCATGGCTTTCTCATTTTATTTTGTTTCACAGTGATTTCTACAGAGAAATCTAACTTTAACTCTACTGCCACATAGAATTCGTCATATCACCCTATGATTCTTGGTGCCGGGGTTTGGGCTAGCATGCACAAAGACCTGGTTCAGTTCCTTGGTACTACATACAAAGAAAAAGCCAGAAGTGGTGCTATGACTCAAGAAGTAGAGAGCTAGCCTTGAGAAAACCCAAGGACCATGCTCAGGCCCTGAGACCAGGCATAGGATTGGGAAAAGAAAATGATTCTTGATTCATTCACAAAGAATTCCATAGGTTCCACACAGGATTTAGGGTAACTAAGAATATTATTGCTCAGTACATCACAACATGAACTTACCAATGGGGCTCAGGCTCCAACATCAATATGAAGATGCATTCACTCACCTGTGATATTCTTGTCAGAGGAATTTCCTATCCAGAGTTCTGCACAGTGCTCTAGCTTGTCAATTAATACAGGTTTGGGAACACAGGGCCCTGTAAATTAGAAACAGTAGAGAATTATTGCTTATGCTGTGTTATCATTGCTTTAAGTTCGCAGACATCCTACTCACAAGTTATCTATTAAATCTTTTTTCTCATTTCTCACTGGCTCCATGGTTGACTTTTCCCCAGCTCTGGATTCATTTTCTATGGCATAAACTTAGCTGTCTGCTCAAGGCTAGCAAAATACCAGTTTGAGTCCCAGCTCCACTTACATGCATAGGTCTTCATGCATGCTAGGCAAGCACTCAACCACAAAGTCAAACTCTTGACACTCCACTAACATTTTTGAGGGGTTACTTGGAGTTATAGAGTTTCATGGCAATTTTTATGCCATTGCTGGCTTCAAATTAGAATTCTTAGACTTCTTCCTCCTGAATATTTTAAGATTACAGGCATGAAACATTGCACCTAGTGCCAGGTTTCCATTATAAACTCACTGTTTAGTGATTTGTAGATCCTATTTCCAATAATGATATATATTCTATTCTGGATTGTTTATCCACTTACAATTCCTGTGTAAGTTTGGAATGTCGTCTCCATTAGAGGAAACATAATTTAGAACTGTTGTCATAGTATCCTGAAGGTATCCTGAAGAATGAGTACAAAATTACCTTAGGTTTTCTTTAGAAAGTAATGATACTTCTCAGGGCCTGGAATCTTTCATTTAAATAGTATTGAAAGTTTGATAAACATTCACGTATCTGCAAAATAACAAGGCACTTGGCCTTGCAAGTGAATTTGACTTTTGCTCACCTAAGGACACCAGGTTGCTCTAGGTCTCCAGCATTACATCTCTGTACAGGGTCCTCTGAGCATTGTCCAGATGCTGCCACTCCTCCCAGCTGAAATCCACAGCTACATCATCAAATGACACCAGCTTCTGGAATGGCACATTTTCATCAAGTAATTAGCACTGAGTTATAAACACACCATGTCTGGAATTTTATTCTTTTTTTGTTGGAATTGTATTCCTTTACTTAAATGTTTAGACTTACATGAAATATTGACCTGAAAAGCTTAGGGATGGTGCCTAGGCCCAGAGTTCAAGTCCCAAGACCCACAAAAAAATAAAAAGGCAAGCCAGGTGTTGGTGGCTCACGCCCGTCATCTTAGCTACTCAGGAGACTGAGATCTGAGGACCATGGTTCAAAGCCAGCCTGGCACAAAATTCCATGACACTCCTTTCCAATTACCCACCATAAAATGTTTAATGGCTTGTGGCATATCATGGTAGAGCAATTGTGGTATCGACAAAAATAAGTTGGGGGAGTAGATTTAGGTTATAAATGGAATTATTCCATTGAAAAGGAACTACATTATATGATGACATATGCTGGTACTGTGAGAATATTGCAAAATCTTAGGGTATCAAGTAATAATACTGTGAAGTACACCCAGAATGTTAATGTTCTATGTCTGGCATAATAATCACTTGGGGAAGAAACTTTTTTTTCTTTTTTTTGGCTGGGGGATTTGTAAGGCTTGAACTCTGGGCCTGGGCACTGTTCCTGAGCTCTTCAACTCAAGGCTATCACCCTACCTATGAAGGCACAGTGCCATTTCCCATATTCTAGTGGTTAACTGTCGATGAGAGTCTCATAGACTTTCTAATGCCCAGGCTGGCTTTGAACCAAATCTTTAGATATCAGCCTGATATCTGAGTAGCTAGCATTACAGGTAGAAGTCACTGCACCTGGCAAGAAATTTATTTCTTGCTGTTTTATACTACAAATTTACTGTATGTTTTACTTTTTCAAAAAGACTGAGGATGACCTTTGTTCTGTATATAATGGGAAGAGGGGTAGGAAGCTGTGAGCAGAAGAACTGAGGGGCAATACTCAGGGTAGGACAATAGCCTTAAACTAAAGAGCTCACTGCCCAAGGTCCAAGCCCCATGACTGTCACCACTACCCCTCAAAAAAAAGGGAAAAAAATTGGAGATTGGGGAGGATTTGCTAAAAAGAATATATAGAAAGAGTAGTTCAAAATGTAGAAAGAAGTTCAATATTAACAATAAAATCATTACTTTAAATATATTAATATAAATATAGTTTTAAACAAAAAGATCCACATACACACACACAAACACACACACACACACGCATACAAAAAAACAACTTTCAAAGTCTAACTATTACTGGGAAGGTAGTGAGAAGAAGTAGAACTTTGGAATAGTTCTGCAAGGAATATAAAACAATCAAAAATTGCGTGGAGAGTGCTAAAAAAGTACTAAATATAGAATTACATAGAAATATGGTCCAACACTTCTATTTCTAGATTTGTACCTAACGGAAGAGAAAGCAGAGACTAGAACAAATATGTGGAGAATCCATTCACAACTATTAATAATAATCAAAAGGTAGAAATATGCAAAACAATGCATTGAAAAGGAAGAACATTTTACTATATTTTACAGATGAATCTTGATTACAGTAAACTAAAAATACAGCAGTCATAAAGGAAGAGCTAGGGTATGTTTTTCCTTCCAGAGCTTCCAAGGATCAACAAACCCTTAGAGCCAAAAAGCACGATGGTTCAAGAGAATGGAGTAGAGAGGAACAGGAGCTGAATGTTTAATGATTATACATGGAAGATGAAAATTGCTCTAGATGGCTAGAATGAAGAGAGAACTGTACCCTAAACAATGGTTATATAGCCACACAGGAAGGGACAAACCTATACTCCCTGATCTTGGGAAACTCAAGAAGGATTTCTAGCCATCCTGGATGCATGGAAAGATCTATCATAAAAACTAATGTGGAGGGGCTGGGAGTTTGGCATAGTTGTAGAGTGCTTGTATGAAGACGAAGGTTCAATTCCGCAGTACCACATACACAGAAAAAACCAGAAGTAGTGCTGTGGCTCAAGTAGAAGATCACTAGGCTTGAGGAAAGCTGAAGGACAGTGCTCAGACAGAGTTCCAGCCAAAGGGCTTGTTTAAAAAAAACCCAGAAAGCTGAGCATGATGGGGTGGTGGCTCACTTCTATAATCCTAGCTACTCAGGAGGCTGAGATCTGAGGATCAAGGTTTAAAGCCATCCTGGCACAAAAAGACCTGAGACTCTTATCTCCAATTTACCTTTAGAAAATTGGAAATGGGGTTTGGCTCCAGGGTAAGGTGGTAGCCTGGAGCTTAAAAGCTCAGGGATAGTGCCCAGGCTGAGATCAAGATCTATGACCCAACAAAAAAAACCCAAAAAACAAAAAATTATATGGAAAAATTTGGATTCTGTGAATTTTATCAGGCATATAAATGTCTTTTTTTGCTGTTGAAATAACAAATGGTTTGGAAATATTTTAAAAGTTTTTACCTAGAAATGTACACTACAAATGGAATTAATAACAAACACAAAATATGCAAAAGATACAAATTATCACAATATGGGTATCCTGCTTCTGTATCTTTCACTGACTCCTGTTCAAATGAGTCAAATATTCTGAATCATTTCTCCCAGTCGATATATGCCACAAGTGTTAGCTTGTACTGTACTTCTTCGGAAATCAAAAGCAAATACGAAGCAAATGTGTGTTACATTTTGTCAACAGTGATATATCAAATATAAATCCCTACTCATTGCATTATTTAATATCAATGCCGGAATCTAACTTACACTGGCAGAACCTTCAATCTTTTGAGAATCTTCAAAAGGGTGTGTAAATATTTAGGATCGTTATGTCTTCCTGGAGGAAAGATCCCTTTTGTAGTATGTAGTAACCTTGTTTGTCTTTTCTTACTAATTTTAGTTTGAAGTCTATTTTATCTGATATGAGGGATGTTGTTTCTTGATTTGACATTTTTCTTGAGATTCTTGTTCTGCCCATTTGAAAATGGGAGCAAGATTACTACTAAATACGATTATAGTTTTTCAGATATAACCAACCTAGACCTCTGCAGCTGGCAGACACTAGATGTTCACAACTTTTGATTGGTGTTATCACTGTCTCTTTTTGTGCCCTTACAGACCAGTCTAATACAACCACTGATAAGCGATTTATACCCAAAACAATAAGCCTCTCAATCCAATCTCTATTGCCTTTAAGTGCCTCTGAGCCTAGAGAATAATTAACCACCTACATATACAATATTGCTCAACAGCCATCAAGTGTAGATCCGTGAAGTATAAGGGTTGAAAGACGAGCAGAGGTCCAGAGATAGAATAAAAGAATGAGAGAGGTCAGGGGAGATACAAGAGGATTAACGTAGGAGTGTAAGAATATTGTAGTAATGAAGAAAAAGTATAGCAAAGGATAACTGACCTAAGTTGGTAAGTAGGTAGCATATTTGAGTACAAAGTTTGGAAAGTATTAGAATAAAACTTATGTGTTGCTGCACGACTAGCTCTTAGCCCAACCAGTGGCCTCACAGTGGACCATGGGATGGATCTGTTTTTCTTGTCTACGTTGAGGGAAAGGGGTATTTCACAAGATGCAGAAGCGAAGATTTCAGAAGCAAATGCTGTGAGTGAATTAGCTCGTAAAAAGCATTTTTATTTTCTTTTATCTTTCTGCCAGTCTTGGGGCTTGAATTCAGGACCTGAGCACTGTCCTCGGGTTTTCTCAAGTCTAGCCCTCTGCCACTTGAGCCACAGTGCCACATCAAGATTTTCTATCTATGTGATACTGAGCAATCAAACCCAGATCTTCATGGATGCTAGGCAAGCACTCTACCACTATGCCAAACTCTCAACCCTGACATAGTAATTATAAAGTCATCATCATCATCATCATATCCAAATATCTTTTCTCCTACAAAGAATGAACACTTAACTGTGTCTAATGCTTTTTTTTAATTTCACTAATTCTTCTGTGTTTTTCCCTCTTGCATTTTTTTCCACATGACAGCAAAGCTAATCATCAGGAAAAAATTGATTAGGATACAGAAACCTAATAATATCCTAGTAGATTGACGTCAAAAATATGTGCAAGATGCCCTGTGTGTTTCACCTAGTGGTAGAGTACTTGGCTACCAAGCAAAAAGACTCAGGTTTGATTCCTCATTACCACGTACATAGAAAACGCTGCAAGTGGTGCTGTGGCTCGGTGGGACAGCTAAAGCCTAAAGAAAGCCCAAGAACCATGTTCACACTCTGAGGTCAAGTCCCAAGACTAGCAAAAACAAAAAAAATTCGACAAGGGGCAAAATGCAGGCAGAGAAGGCACTGTGAAGCAAATGTTTTGTAAAGGATGAGGGCAATATTGACTCTTAAGTCTGGATCTTACCTAAGAAAGGCTCCTTGAGCCGGAGACCAGACTGGTAGTTGGGCATAGTGGAAGACATTGGGATTGGACAAATAAGGTGTGCTGTTTACTACATCCACATGTATATTGTGAGATTGGAGGAGAGATTCAGCCTCCAGTATGTCTTTGGTGAGGTCTTTTGTGAGCAAGGATCTTTGGTCATTGGGCCCTGAAAGGTGACCCTGCCTCCCTCACAATGGAACAGAATATGAAACCCTGGTAACCAAGCCACTGTAACTAACAACCAGCTCAAGCCAGCTCACTTGGCCTGTGGCTCAGGAGGAAGAAAGATGTTGCTGTGCTGTTGCCAAAGGTCAGGAAACTCGAGTCTCAGGCATGGAAGTTGTGGATGTCTTACTCGAAGATGTACATGCTAGATCATTGCCAAGCCACAAATCCAGTATAACAGAACTTTCTCTAAGAAGAAGGCCAGGAAAATCCAGGGCAACCAGATGAGGTAAATTTCTAAGAAGAAATGTATTTGACCCCATCATCCTCCCTACACACTACAACTTTCTTTTTTTCATTTTTTATTGTAATTAGTAAAAGGGTTCGATGATATTTGCCAGATAGAAGGTGCATTAATTCACATACGTTGATACCCTTTCACATGTCTTGGTACCCATTTCCCTCCAACCCCACACCCCCACCCGTCTTGGTTTTCCCCCCTTCCCTATCAAATTTCAAATATCCAAATACAAATAAATTCAGTGTATAAGATAAAGAGAGATACTATACCAATATGGGATAACCAAGGGACAGCAAACGAGATGAGAGACAACATAGTACATTAAGGACAACAATCATTCATTATATGGCTTTTGTTTCAATATCCTGGAGGTCCTTTCAATTAGCTTCACATTATATGGCCTTATATATGGCCTTTTGCTCTATTGCCAATCTCTGCTAGTAGAGCCCAAGGTTTCTACTGATTATGACGAATGAGGGAAACCACTGAGCCTAAGTTCCTTTGAGTCTGGCTTACTTCACTTAATATGATTTGTTCTAAGTCTTTCCATTTCCTAACAAATGGGGCGATGTCATTCTTTCTGACAGCAGCATAGAATTCCATTGTGTACAAATACCACAACTTGTTGATCCACTCATCAACTGAGGGACATCTGGGTTGGTTCCATATCTTTGCTATGGTGAATAGTGCTGCAATGAACATTGTTGTGCTAGTGGGTTTAGTATGCCCTTGTTTCTGGATTGGTGGGTAAATGCCAAGTAGGGAATTGCTGGGTCATAGGGGAGTTCTTTGTTTAGCCTTTTGAGGCATTGCCACACTGCTTTCCATAGTGGTTGAACGAGTTTTCACTCCCACCAACAGTGTAGTAGTGATCCCTCGTGGCCACATCTCCTCCAGCATCTGTTGTCATTCGTTTTCCTGATTCTGGCCATTCTAACTGGAGTTAGGTGGAATCTTAGACTTGTTTTGATTTGCATTTCTTTTATGACCAGAGATGTGGAGCATTTCTTCATGTGTCTATAGGCCATTTTTGTTTCTTCTTCAGAGAAGACTCTCTTTAAGTCTTTGGCCCTTTCTTATTGGGATGGGTGTTACTTTGGAGGTTAGTTTTGGAGTGATTCAATTTTTTGAGTTGTTGATATATTTTAGATATGAGGCCTTGTTCCGTTGTTTGGTTGGTGAAGATCTTCTCCCACTCTGTAGGCTTCCTGATTAGTTTACTAGCTATATCCGTTGCCATACAAAAGCTCTGCAGTTTAATGCAGTCCCACTTATCCAGCCTTTCTCTGATTTGTTGTGATTCTTGGTCCTTATTAAGAAAGTTTTGACCTGTGCCAAGGAGGCCTAGTGTATCTCCTATTCCTTCCTGTAAACTTTTCAGTGTGTCAGCTTTTACCTCCACGTCTTTGATCCATTTGGAGTTAATTCTAGTGCAAGGTGACAAAGAAGGATCCAACTTTAGTTTTCTGCAGGAGTATAACCAGTTCTGCCAGCACAACTTGTTGAAGAGGCTATCTTTCTTCCATTCTATTTTTTTTTTGGCTCCCTGGTCAAAGATTAGGTGGCCATAGGTCTGTGGTTTAATATCTGGGTCCACAGTTCTACTCAATTGGACTTCAGGCCTGTTCTTGTGCCAGTACCAAGCTGTTTTGAGAATTATAGCTCTGTAATAGAGTCTTAAGTTTGGAATTGAAATTCCTCCAGCGCTGTTCTTTCTGCTAAGAAGTGTTTTTGCTATACGGGGTCTTTTATTATTCCATATGAAATTTTGAATTGCCTCTTCTATGTCTTTAAAGAATGACATTGGGATGTTGATTGGTATTACATTGAATTTGTAGATAGCCCTTGGCAAGATTGTCATTTTCACAATGTTGATTCTTCCAATCTAGGAGCATGGGAGGTTTTTCCATTTCCTTAGATCTGCTTTAATTTCCTTTTTTACCGTTTTAAAGTTTTCATCTAAACGGTCCTTTACATTCTTAGTTAAGCTAATTGCTAGGTACTTTATTTTCTTTGTGGCTATTTTGAAAGGATTTTCTTTCCTGATTATTGCCTCGTTCCTCTCAGTGTTTGCGTAAAGTACGGCAGTTGATGTGTGAGGGTTGATTTTATGGCCTGCTACCCTTCCAAAGCTTTGAATCAGCTCAAGGAGCTTGGGAGTAGAGTCTATAGGATTCTTTAAATACAGAATCATGTCATCTGCAAAGAGGGATAGTGTTATTTCCTCTTTCCCTACTTGGATCCCCTTTATGCTTGCTTCTTGCCTTATTGCACTGCCTAGGAATTCTAGTACTATGTTAAAAAGGAGTGGAGAGAGTGGGCATCCTGAATGCTACCCCTTACCACTTTTATGCAAAGCTTACGCCTGTGGCATTTTACGCACAATTCAACGCTCTGTTTTTTGCTGGTTAATTAGAGGTAAAAATCTTATGGAATTTATTGCATGGCTGATTTTGAACTGGAATCCTCAGGTCTCAGTTTATCTTGAGTAGCTAGGATTACAGTACTTTTACAACCTGTATGCTCATACACATCGCTTCTGATCCAAACACTCATTGTTCAATTTAACTAACAAGATGTGAGGAAAGATGATTGACTGTAATTTACTAGATGGGCTTCTAGTGAGTATATATTTGCACTTCCACTCTGAAGCCAGGGAAATGTTTCTGGTACTTGTTTCAACTATGTCCCAAAGAGGAAATAATGTGTGAGTACGTTTGCTAGTATTTCAGATAGGAGATGGACTTTGGTGTTTGGAACCTGTTGGGCAGAGTGTATCAGCTGGGCTGTGATAACAGAGATGATGTTTCAGACAGGAATATTTTCATAACAGACAGACTTAGTCCAGATCCTTGGATTTCAGGCCTTGAGTAGATAGAATTACAAGTGTGAGCTGCCACCACCACCTGGTTCATTTTGGAAACCTTAATTGCTTCTCATTTGTTCCTTTCCTTTTTTGGAAGATTGATCTAAGCTGGCTGATTGTGCATCACAATGAAGTGATTGGCCTCAGGAATTGCAAATATTTGTTTCATCAGCACGGAATGAATGAAAGTTGATCTAAACCCAATAGTATTTTCCTTCTGATAAATAGGGAACTTACTTATATCATTTTTTCTTTCCTTTGCTTTCCCAAAGCAAGCAACATGTTTCTTAAAAACTATACTTCATGAGAATATTATAATTAGAAGCTATCTTCTGCACACTTCAGAATAGTCCTTGCATTTATAAACTTATATTACAATATTAGGTAGAAGAATGGTGACTGTTAGTTTCATAACTATTTCATATGTTTTACTCTTTAAGGCTCATTAAGTCAAGAAGGGATTAAATACATTTAGATAATAGTAGATCATAGCTGCTGCTGATTTGATGTGTGTGCAGATGATACACAGATTAATTAGGATTACTGAAATTTTTGTTCAAATTTTCAGTAGTAGACTGCTATGCTAACGGGAAGGTGATAGTAATGATGCTGAAATTCTATGAATCAGCTATGAAGCAGAATTTCAGGGGAGAGTATTTGCTAGGGACTTAATTTCTAAGACGCATATCAAGAATATTGAACTATAACACCAAATGATGGATGACTCAGCGTCACATTTTGTTAGTTTTATGCAAGTCTTGGGACTTGAACCCAGGGCCTGGGAACTGTCCTTAAATTTTTTTTTTGCTTCAGGCTAGTGTTCTACCACTTGATCCACAGCTCTACCTCCAGATTTTTGGTAATGAACTGTAAATCAGAATATCATGCAATTTGTTTGGGCTGGATTCAAACCTGATTCTGTGTAGATAGGATTCCAAGTGTGAGCGCACAGAGCCTGGCTAGTATCATTCATCATTCAAGTCATGGGACTGCAATTCTGCACCTGGGTCTTGTCACTGAGCTTTTCAGCTCAAGACTACTGCCCTATCCCTTGAGCCATAGGGGCACTTCTGGGGTGCTGGTGGTTAATTGGAGATAAGAGTCACATGGACTTCAGTGCCCAGGCTGACTTTGAACTGCTATCCTTGGATCCCAGCCTCTTGAGTAGCTACATTTACAAGTGTGAGCCACCATACCCAGCTAAATTATTTTTTAAGTTAATTTTTTTTGTTAAGTCAATATATAGTTGGCATACGGTTACATAAGTAATGAACACATTTCTTAAGAAAATTGTTATCCCCTCCCTCCTTTTTCTCTGTTTTCCTACCCTCAGCCCCCTCTCCACCCAGATTGTTCAGTTCATTTCCGTTTAGTGTCTTCCAAGTATCACTGTTCAATTGGTTCACCTTTTTTCCTTTGTTTTTTTTTTTACCATTTTATTATACCCTCTCCATTCCAAATCACATAAACCTATGTACAAGACACAGGGTACCCGAATTCAACACAGTGACTACAGAGAATAAAACTAAAGGGAAAAAGAAGAAAAGAGGTAAAAAGCAAAGAAAATGAAAGAACATCATACAGTACCTTAGAATCAACAACACTGAAAAAACAAAACATAAAACTTTGGGCTGAAAATGAAGCTTGCCTAGCATGTATGAAACCCTGGATTCCATTCCTCAACACCACATAAACAAAAAACTAGAAGTGCCACTGTGATTCAGCTGGTAGATTTCTAACGTTCAGCACAGAGTGTCTCCAAGTGACAAAAATCTGTCACATTTAAGTCAGGCTTCAAAACTTTGCTAGGAACCAGTTACGTGATTTGGAAGAAAGTCCAATTTTCAAAAAAATCACTAGCCAGGCGCTGGAGGGTCATAATTGTCATTCTACTAGCCAGGGAGAAGGTGATTCAAAGCCTTTGCAAGCAAAAAAATGAAAACAAAAAAAACTGTAAGATTCTACTCTCCACTTATCCATCCAAAAACTAAGTGGAGTTGTGGCTAAAACTGGTACAGCATTAGCCTTGAGGAAAAAGAACTAAGAGACCTTGCCCAGGTCCAAAGTTCAAGCTCCCCACCAAGAAAGAAAAAAAAGGAGTACGGATACCTTAGTTTCAAAAGTATATCTGGATATCTTAGTAGATTTTTCTGATATTTCCTCATTCATCTCATGGAACCACATAATCTTAATCCTGATCTGACTAAGAGCCTGCATTGTGCTTAATAAATTCATTCCACATATTCCAGTAGAATCTTGACAGCTAACAGCCACTTACCAATGCTTTATTCTACGTTTAGGCCAGTATGGCTTCATACCATCTACACAGTCAGCTATATCATCTTTCCAGAAGTATCATTGAGTGTAGAACACTCAGAACTAAAATAATTGCATGAAGATGTAATAAAACCTCTTGATTCATTAAGAAAATTTCTGTACCACTTAGAGCAAGTACATTAGTGGTATTTACCTCTAGCCTCTTTTTTAAAAAAAATTTATTAACATTGAATTTTACATCACATTTCAAATGTCATGTTTAACCAACAAGTATTCACGAAGGGAATCGCTATACAATCACTGGCACATAGATTTTAGAATATAGTAAAAATTAAGCTGAGTCTTTGTATGTCATAGATACAGATTAATCTATAATAAAACACATGTCTATAGAGTGTATAGTCTATCCTAGATTTTTATGTCTATGTAGTTATGTTTATGTCTCCAAAATTATGTCCAGAACTTTGGATATCAACTATTCAATCATCGCTCTACTACTGTTTGAAACTAATATCCATATATTAAGGATACCATGTACCTTTTGTTCCTTGGTCTTGACTTATCTCACTCAACAGGATTCACTCTAATTTCATCCACTACCCCAAAAATGCCATTATTATTTTTTTCTGTGCAGATCTTCTTTTTATGTATTTATATTTATTGTAATTTATAGAAGGGTTACATTATATTCACCAGATAGAAAGTGCATTACTTCTCAAACTTTGATACCCCATGTAATGATATGGTCCCCATTTCCCTTCCCCTACCCCCATTCATGTTCATTTCCCCCCTTCCCTATGCAATTTCAAATAACCAATTAGGCACATATGAAATATATCAGAAGACAAGTTGAAATATTGTAACAATATGATATAACCAAGGGATAGCAAAAGAGATAAGAGATCACATAGTTCATTAAGGACAACAATCACTCATTATATGAGTTTTGTTTCTTTATCTTGGAGGTCCTTACATTTAGTGTCATACTATTTGTCACGATGTCTCTAGATTTTGTTCTATTGTAAATCTCTGGTAGCAGAGCCCAAGGTTTCTACTGAATTTGACAAATGAGGGACACTCTTGGGCCTATGTTCCTTTGAGTTTGGCTTACTTCACTTAATATGATTTTTTTCTTTTTCATCCACTTCCCCGAGAATGCCATTATTTTATCTTGTCGGTTGGCTATGTATCATTCCTTTGTGTGTGTGTGTGTGTGTGTGTGTGTGTGTGTGTGTGTGTGTGTGTGTATGTGTGTGTGTGTGTGTGTGCGTGTGCGTGTATCACATTTTTTGTAGTAGGGCATCTGGTTGTTTCCATCATCCAGCCTCATTTTCTACAGATATTTTTATAGTCTCTTTTTTATTTTCAGGGTAATGTATAGAGGGGTTACGATTACATTTACAGGTAGTGGACTGCATTACTTCTCACACATTTATTCCACTCCACATGTTTTTGTCCCCAGTTCCCTCTCCCCTCCCCTTCCCAATCATCTTGTTTCCCCCCTTCCCTTTCCTATTTGACATAAACAAATAAACATATATACAATATGCCAGGGAAAAAATCAGATACAGTAACAATCTGACATTAACCAAAGGGCAAAATAAGAGATGAGAACTAACATAGTAGTTTAAGGACAAAAATCACACAAGATTAAGAGCAACGATGACACAAGATATAGCTCTTGTTCCCATATCCTAGAGATCCTTTCATTTAGTCTCATCCTATATGACCTTATATACCTAGGTTTTTGAGTTATTGTAATCCTCTGCTAGGAGAGTCCTAGATGTGAACTAATTGTTACAAATGAGGGAAACCATTGAGCTTATGTTTCTTTGGGTCTGGCTTGCTTCACTTAATATGAATTTTTCCAAGTCTTTCCATTTCCTTACAAATGGGGTGATGTCTTTCCTTCTGATGGCAGCATAGCATTCCATTGTGTATAAGTACCACATCTTCTTGATTCAGTCATCTACTGAGTGGCATCTGGGTTGGTTTCATAGCTTTGCTATGGTAAGTAGTGCTGCAATGAGCATCATTGTGCTAGTGGCTTTAGAATGTTCTTTTTTCTGGACAATTGGGTAGATGTCAAGTAGTGGATTTGCTGGATCATAGGGGAGCTCTATGTTCAGTCTTTTGAGGAACCACCACACTGCTTTCCCTAGTGGTTGAACGAGTTTACACTCACACCAACAGTGTAGGTGTGATCCCCCTGGTCACTTCCCCACCAGTGTCTCTTGTTAGATTTTTTGATAATGGCCATTCTGACTGGAGTCAGGAGGAATCTCAAAGTTGTTTTGATTTTCATTTCCCTTATTGCTAGAGATATGGAGCATTTCTTCATGTGTCTAAAGCCCATTTTAATTTTTTCTTCAGAGAATACTCTTTTAAGTCTTTAGCCCACCTTTTAATAGGATGGTTGTTTCTTTGAAGATTTGTTAGTGAGAGATTCATTTTTTTCAGCTATAGATATATTTTAGATAACTTCGTATATTTTTGTAGAAAAAAGAATGGAAGTCATCATGCTGGCTCACAATTTAATTTCAGCTACTTAGGATGCTCAGGGTTTAGGATCACAGGTCAAAGCCAACCAGGGCCCTACAGTGTGTGAGATCAAACTCTGTGAACATACAATGACTGTAAGAGGAATCTCACTGCCTGGGAATGTAGCCTAATGGTAGAGTGCTCACCTAGAATGCATGAAGACCTAGGTTCTATTCACCGGTACCGCATACTCAGAATAAAAGCTAGAAGTGGCGCTGTGTCTCAAGAGGCAGAGCACTCACCTTGGGCAAGTGAGTCCAATGAAAATGTCTAGGCCCTGAGTCCAAGCCGTAGGACTGGCAAAAAGAAAAAAAAAAGAGCAATCTTACTTAAGTAACAAGGAATGTACCCTATATTTATACAGACTGAAAAATTCATTAAGAAATTAGAAAATATGTATAAAGTGCATAATTTCTTTTGTGTGTTGGCACTGGGTCTTCAACTGAGTGCTTCAGCTCTATCCCTGACCTTTTCTGCTCAAGGCTAGCACTGTACCAATGCAGCCCCAAATCAACTATCTTCAACTGAGATATAAGTGATGAATATTTCAGGGTGCTTCATGAAAAACATTTTTATAAATTGAAACTTTCAACAGTCTTATTTTAGTATGAATGTTGAGATGGGAAGAGACAGAAAAAGTGAAATGTTTCCTGATCCCCATAGAGAAGAGACTCAGCAGAACCACTGTGGTCTGCAGGCTTCTTTGTGAGTTTTGTTTGCTTGTTTGATTTTTGTCAATTGTGGGGCTTGAACTCTGGGCCTGGGCACTGTCCCTGAGCTCTTCAGCTCAAGGCTAGTGCTTTAATCTGTGAGCCACAGTGCCACTTCTGTTTTTTCTGGCAGTTAACTGGGTACTTTGGCTGGCTTTAAACTTTGATTCTCAGATCTTAGCCTCCTGAGTAGCTAAGATTATAGGTGTGAGGTACCATCACCAGGCTGCTGCTCTGTTACTATGCAGGTTCTGGATCAAGAACTTCAAGTTCTTACTTCAATTTTTTCTTCTCTTGTCTGATACTCTGCCATTTGAACGAAGCCCCAGTTCCTGGTCTTTGTTGGTTAATGAGAGATATTATGATTTTCTAATATTCATAGCAACGATTATAAAACCCAGCATTTTACTTACTTGAATAAATTAAGAGACAGGACCTAGTGAGATGGAAAACAAAATTTTTTTTCAAGTTGCTATCCTGTTCTAATGCATAAGTCTGGCTATTTTGCTTACACACAAATATGTATTTTACCAGTTTCTACTCTATTTTTGCTTAGCTTACAACCACCACTGCCATTTCATAGATTTTGTTGTTGTTGTTTGCGGTGCTTGAACTCTGAGCCTGGGCTGTTCCTCAGATCTTCAGTTCAATGCCAGTGCTCTACTACTTTTGATTTGGCCAGTCCTGGGCTTCAACTCAGGGACTGAGCACTGTCCTTATATTTTCTCAAGGCTAGGGCTCTACCACTTCAGCCTCAGCACCACTTCCAGCATTTTCCTATGTATGGGATATTGAGGAATTGAACCCAGGACTTCGTGCATCCTAGGCAAGCACTCTACCACTAGGCCAAACTCCCAGCCCAAAATTATTCAACATTCCTATTAGCTATCTTCTTTTTTTATTATTGATTCGTCATGTTGCTTGGACTTTGGGCCTGGACTGTCCCTGACCTCTTCAGCTCAAGGCTAGTGCTCTTCCTCTACAGCTCCATTTTTGGTTTCTGGTAGTTAATTGGTGATGTAAGTCTCACAAACATATGTGTCCAGGCTGCCTTTGGGCTTTGAACCAAGATCCTCCAATCTCAGCCTCCATAGTAGGTAGAATTACATGCTTCAGCCAGCAGTGCCTGACTGTTTGATGTCTCTGTCTCTGTCTCTCTGTCTCTGTCTGTCTGCGTCTCTCCCTCTCTCTGTCTGTCTCTCTCTCTGTCTCTCTGTCTCTCTCTCTGTCTCTCTGTCTCTCTCTGTCTCTCTGTCTCTCTCTGTCTCTCTCTGTCTCTCTCTGTCTCTCTCTCTCTCTCTCTCTCTCTCTCTCTCTCTCTCTCTCTCTCTTGGTTGGAAGACTTTAATTGTGCACCTGGGCAGTGTCCCTGGGCTCTTCAGCTCAAGGCTACAACCTTAAACACCTTGAGCCACAGTGTCACTTCTGGTTTTCTGGTGCTTAAGTGGAAGTAACAGTTTCATGCACTTTAGTGTCTGGCCTGGCTTTGAACTGTGATCCTCAGAACCCAACCTTATGAGATCATTTCCAGCTTTTTTTTGGTGTAAGTGGTACAGAGTAATTGAACACAGGGCTTTGTGCATACTAGGCAAGCAAACTACCACTAGTGTGCACTCCAGCCTTAGATAAGGGCTTTCTTTTTCTTTTTCTTTTTTTCACTCATGGGGCTTGAACTCTGGGCCTGGATGTTTACCTTAAGCTCTTCAGCTCAAGGCAAGAGCTCTACCACTTGAGGCACATTGTCATTTTGAATTTTCTGGATAATTTGGAAATAAGATTCTCACAGATTTTTATGCCTGGGCCGTCTTTGAACCTCGATCCTCCAGGGTAGCTAGGATTACCAGGGTGAGCCACCAGTCACGGGCATTAAATTATTATTTTTTGCATGTCCTATGGCTTCAACTCATGGCCAGAGCACTGTTCTAGGACTTGCTCAAGGATAGCACTTTACTTCAGCCAGCCAACTCCCGGTCCAAATAGGCCACTCTTGAAGCTAGAATTACAGAGATCTGCCATAATACTGGCATGTCGTTATCTAAGTATATAATTTTTCTTCTATTTTTGATGGTTTTCCTTAGTGTACATATTTCCTACATATTTTATGGAAAACTTCCTTCCCACTGGGGCCATAAGTTAAGCCTAGTGGAAGAGTTTTTGCCGAGCATGAATGAAGACCCAAGTTCAATTCCTCAGCACAACATAGATAAAAAAAGATAAAAGTGGTGCTGTGGCACATGTGATAGAACTTGCGCCTTAAGAATAAACAAAAACAAAAACAACGATCTTGCTCAGGTCCTGAGTCTAAGCCCAGTCCTGACAAAAAACAATTCTGCCCAAAGTAGACATTTAAACTTCTTGTACTTTTCAAAAAATTTGTTGTTCAAGGTGATATACAAAGAGATTGCTGTTACATATGTAATGAGTACATTTCTTGTAAACACTGTTACCCCCTCCCCCGTTTTCTCTTTCCCTTCCCCCCAAGTCATAAATTTCATTTACAACAAATATGTATGTATTTTCATTCCTGAAAAAAATAGTTTAAAATGTGTTCAAATAAATGATGTAGGTTGATATATTTATCAAAATGGATTACTTGAACTCTAAAATAAACATTCTAGGTAATTTTTCTCATAAAATTGTAGTAATGCTATAAAACTAATAAAAAAGGAATTTTAGTTATTAATTTCTTATGTTTTACCTTTAACATTATTACACTAAGCATACTGTTTATGCTATTAATACAGACAGCATGAAATATGATTATGTAAAAAAATTAAATGATTAAAAATAGTAAGGTTGGGGGCCAGTAGTTTGGCTTGGTGGCACACACTCTGGACTGGCAAAAAAGAAGTAGTGTTAGATAAAACAGATTTATTTCCAAATGTGTGGAAAATGGTATGATTTCTTGTTTGGCTAGCCCTGGGGCTTGAACTGAGGGACCAGGAACTGTCCTTGGCCACATTTGTTCAAGGGTGGCACTCTGACACCTGAGCCACAGTGCCCCATCTGCTTTTTCTGTGTATGCAGTACCGAGGAATTGAATCAAGGTCTTCTTGTATACTAGGCGAGCACTCTACAACTAGGCCACATTCAAAGCCAAAGTAGATTTTTGATGCTATTGTGGAGTTTTAATTTTCTTAAATATTTGTAGAAAGCATAATGGATATATAAACAGACTTGAACTCACAGAACAGAGTCCCACATAATATTACAGTTACTCTGGCACTTCTCCCGATTGACAAAACACATTTCCAGGCATCTGCTCTGTCCTTAAGCTTTGGTAGCTGACTTGTCTTTCCATGGAGGCCTGGCCTGGATTCCTGGTGATTCCATGCATTTCATAGTTCCCTGTATATCCAGTAAGGTTGTCTTCTATGGGACTAGACCTGTCTGGTTTTTGGCCCACCCAGGACCTATGTGTCTGAGGTCTCACATTATAAGTGGAAAATAAAACACAGTATAATAAGCACTGAAGAACTGCACACCATAATATTAACAATGAGAGTTTAATAGTTAGCAAAGTAAATACAATGAATACTTGACAAGAATCATGAGAGCAAGATAAAGAGATGTCTTTGGGGACAGGGAAGCTCTAAATCCAGACTGGCCTCCAAGTTGCCTTCAGACAGTAATTCTACTTCAGAGTCCTCAGAAGGGTCTCCTTCCTCATGAGAAACAGAATGTCCTTCCTGAGTTAAGAGGGGGATGGATTCTGGTTTGTCGAATGGAGATTGAGTCTCTTTTAGTGAGATGGATGGGTCTGGATATTCTGTGAGGATGGATTCATTTTCCTCCAATGAATCCAGTATTGAGAGTACACTTGCTGCTTCCCATGGTGACATTTTCCATGAGCCCAGCGTGTGCCCCTTCAGCTTGCACAATAAGTGGAGTGTTACTCTGACTCAGATGGACAGACCGTGGCTGGAGTGTGAAAGGAAACGGAAGGAAATCTGGCTGCTCTTTTTCTTCCTCCATAGTATCTGCAGGTTCAACTGTGTCACACATGGGGTTCAGAGCAAAAGGTATATCCACAGGACTCTAAACCTGTTTGGTAATTTCTACAGAAGGCCCATGCTTTCTGGAGTGCAGTGATGATTCTCAGTCTCCATCAGTCACCAGCTCCATTGGTGGGTTTTTCATCCGGAGTTCAGGATAAGCTCTTCCACGATGACCAAAACCTGAGAATGGAAATAGGTACAGAGTGGACCGAGTGGACTCTGTAAGTTGAAGTGTCACTCAACTTCCATGAGGATCTAATGGAGTAACCTGTAGAACTGGAGTTTGGACAGAACACTGAGGAGGTGTAGGGTCTTTCTAATGAGTGCTTATTCCCAAGTCCTTTCAGAGGACAGACATTAACTGGCTGACACCACCCATTAAGGGCATTTTGCCAAGCTCTGTAGAAGTAAGGGCCAACCAATATCTAGACCACATGGGCTTCCTACTCACAGGCTCTGAGGCACCCACACCAGGACTTCTACTTTTTCTTGGTCTTACTGGTCGCACATTCCTCCAGCTGGTCAAAAAGTATGTGTTTAGAAGAGCAGGTCCAAAGCCGGCATGTGGAGCCTCATATAGAGCTTGAGTTGTGTCAGGGTGTGGCAGTTCTTGAGCTCGTAGAAATCACTGGGGTAGAAGTCCATTCACATCGTATAGATGGAACACATGATGCTGTGGGCACATTCGGTACAAGGAAAGTGAGAGCCTTCTCTCTCCATCCTGAGCCTTTTACCAAAGCCCCTTTCTTGCAGGACTCTAATGCTGTGGCTGTCCTGCAGAGATGTGCACTTATGTGCTGGGAGGGGGGTAAGAGACACTCGAGAACAGGATGACTTTTACACCCCACTTCCAGAAGCTTCTGAGAGAGGCCTCTATGCATCTGTCCAAAGTAAACGCATCTTAAATTAACTAAGTAAATGCTCTAAATAAATCAATAAGTGAATGCTCTAAATAAAGAACTAAATGCTCATTCCTCTAATCTTAGCCACCCAGCAGGCTGAGCTCTGAAGATCACAGTGGAAAGCAAGTCTAGTCAGTGAAAGTCTAAATGCACTTGTCTTCAATTAGGCAGCAAAAAGCCAGAACTTGACCTATGACTCAAATGGTACAGTGCTAACTTTTGAACACCAAAGGAATGGTATTTAGACCTGGGTTCAGGTTCAAGTGGCAGCACTGGACCACACACCAAAATGTAAATGCTTTCAGGTTCTAACAGGCAAAGCTATCACAATCCCTCCCTGATGGCTCAAACGTGATTCAGCCCCCAGCTTTTCCTCTGACTCCAGTATTTCACAGGCCTCTGCCATTAGTACTGACACCTTATTGCTTACTGGGAAATGGGATTTCCTAGGATGTCACCTAGGTGAGGGCTGCAGTTGGGAGCCACTTACTCATGCCTGAAATCCAACTTCTCAGTAAGCACACTGTTGAGACTCCAGTAGCTTGTGAGGGAAATGAAATGGCATGGTGTCCCAGTCATAATGAAGTAGTTTGTGTACTTGTATCATGCTTAGCTCCCCTGTGAACACCCCAGTGAACCAAACAGGCTCAGAGAGGAGCCAAGTATTCCAAAACTTGGCCAGGAGGGGTGAGCAAACCTGGGTTTGGAGAGGGAACACTCACTTTTTCAAGAGAATTTCCAGCAACTACTACATTGTCCTCCAATATTTGAAATTGTGCAGGAAGTTTCCCACATAAAAGAGATCACCTTTCTGGTAGGCAGGGATCAGCTTTGTCAGCAGCATCTCCAACAGGCCTTCCTCCAGGATCCATAGGTTACAAGGCTCATTCAGAGTCTGAGCTGACTTACCATCACATTATGTTGGCAAAACAGTGGATATTTCAAACGTAGGAATGGGACCACACTTCACACTGAGGAATTGGAATAGAGTAGATTGGAAATGACACACTCTAATCTCAGTATAGTCACTTGAGAGCACACAAGAAGGTTGTAGTGTGTGGGCAGGATGATGGGTTCAAATAGGTTTCCTCTCAGTATACCTCATCTGAGTTTCCCTGGAGTTTCCTGGCTTTCTTCCTAGAGAAATGCCTGATATACGGGAATTTTGGCTTGGCACTGATCCAGAATCTACTTCTTCAAGTGAGAGATCCATATCTCTCATGCCTGAGATCCGAGCCTCCTGACCTTTGGCAACAGCACAGCAACATCTTTCTTCCTCCTGAGCCATAGGCCAAGGGAGCTGGCTTGAGCTGGTTGTCACATGCAGTGGCTTGGTTACCAGGGTTCCATATTCTGTTCCATTGTGAGGTAGGTAGGGTCACCTTTCAAGTCCCAATGACCAAAGCTCCTTGCTCACAGAACACCTTCCCAAAGACATACTGGAGGCTGAATCTCCCTTCCCACCTCACATATGGATGTAGTAAACAGCACACCTTTTTGTTCAAATCCCAAGTCATTAACAAGGCGTAAGTGCTAGCCTGGTCTTAGGCTAAAGGAGCCTTTCTTGGGTAAGATCCAAACTGAACTGTCACTATTCCCCTTACCCTTCACAAGACATTTTGCTTCACATTGCCTTCTCAGCTTGCATTTTGCCTCTTGCACATTTTCTTTGCTAGTCCTGGGACTTGACCTCAGAGCCTGACCATTGTTCTTAGGCTTTCTTTAGGCTATAGCTGTCCCACCAAGCCACAGCACCACTTCCAGCGTTTTCTATGTATATAGTACTGCAGAATCAAACCGGAGTCTTTTTTTGTGGTAGCCAAGCACTCTACAAATAGATGAAACACCCAGGCCATCTTGCACATATTATTCACTTCAATCTACTAGGACGTTGTTAGGTTTCTGTATCGTAATCTATTTTTCTTCCTGATGAATATCTGTGCTGTCATCTGTAAAAATGCAAGTGGGAAAATCACAGAAGCATTGGTGACATAAAAAAAAGTCTTACAGACATAGATAAGTGTTCATTCTTTGTAGGAGAAAGGATATTTTGATGTGATGATGATGACTATTTATAAATACTTTATCGGGGTTTAGAGTTTGGCCCAGTGGTAGAGTGCTTGCCTAGCATCCATGAAGATCTAGGTTTGAGTTCTTAATATCACACAGATATAAAAATCCATATGGCAATGTGGCTCAAGTGGCAGAGGGCTAGACTTGGGAAAAGCCAAGAGCAGTGCTCAGGCCCTGAGTTCAAGCCCCAGGAATGGCAGAAAAAACAAAAGAAAAGAAAAGAAAAGAAATGTGCTTTTTACAAGTTATTCACTCACAGCATTTGCCTCTGAATTCTTCGCTTCTGCATCTTGTGACTTATCCCTTTCCCTCAATGTAGACAAGAAAAACAGATTTTATTACTTGCTATCCTGTTGTCCAATCTTTGGATATTAATTCAAAATACAATATTGCCTGAGATATTGTGTGTGTGCATGTGTGTGTGTATCTGCCAATGTGTGCATGCACACATGTGTACAGGGTTTAGGGCTTACTCATAGGGCCTGTGTGATAACCCTCAGCATTTTTTCCTCAAAGGTATTGTTCTTTCACTTCTAGCTTATTATAGCTAATTGGAGTTGAGAGATTCACTCAATTTCTTGCCCTGTGCATTGGAACCCAGTGCTGGGTTCTCATATTGTTAATTGTAGCTATAGAGAAGCCTGAGGTCTGGGGATCCTCGATAGAATCCAGCCCCTGAAAGAAAGTCACTGATAGAAATCTTTATCTTCAGTTAAGCACGAATAAATAAGGCAAAAGTGGAACTGTGGCTCAGTTCCTCTTGTACCAGCCATGAGAAAATTAGTAATTGGCAGCACCTGGTCCCTGAGAGAAATCCTTAGCACTGGTTCAAAAAAAGAAAGAAAATAATGAAAAAAATTAAAACTTGCTGAGGAATCCATAAGGATAAACGTGCCTGTGAATAATCTTGTCATTTCAGATTCCCTCAAGAGCTTAAGTCTCTCTATATTTTATCAAGTTTTTTAAAGATATTTACATATTTTCTATCTTTCTTAAACAGAGATAGCCATCCACAAAACACAAACACAAACACTCACACAGTATACCACCCACCCATAAGTGTCTGGCTATGTATATATGTATAGTCATATGTATTGATCTGTCTCTCTATACTAATATATAAATGCATAAACATATGTATTTAGACAAACAGGAAACATACATAGATAGGTCTCAGGCATTTCCAGATTTTGTGCAAGTCTTCTGAGTGCAACTTACCATTGTATTGTTTGTCAAGATACAGTCCCTCTAACTTTTGGCCAGCTTCTTGTCCTTTGATACTTTTTTCTGCCAGTCCTGGGTTTTGAACGCTAGGCCTGGATGCTGTCACTGAGCTTGAGCTTCTTGCATTTAGTAGTTTATTGCAGATAAGAGTCTCATGGAGTTTCTGTCCTGGGCTGGCTTTGAATTGTGATCCTCAGATCTCAAACTCCTGAGTAGCTAGGATGACAGTCTTGAGCTACCAGTACCTGGTTCCTTTGCCTCTTTTACCTTTTTTTTGGCCCCACCACAGCCATGGTATCTACCTTCCTATATTCTCTCCACCTGCCCCCAGACAGGGGTCTGACAGATGCTTTCCACCCACTTATTCATGTCCTCCTCTGTATTGGCTGACAGCTAAGATATGCACTCACTTGTCTGGATGCCAAACACAAAGCCATGTGATTGTTTCTCAGTCTGGAACATCCTATCAGATTTATAGCACCACAGAGGGTCAGGTTGATGCTCCTCCAGCGCTTCCTAAATTGTTCTCATATTAATCCACAACACGTTTGTCATCACTTGTCCAGCTAATTCATGGACTAAAGCAGCATTCCCTACAAACTTAGATCCCAATACCATGAGGACACTCAAGGGTGCATTAGGAGTGTGACCTGCAGGTGGATGTGAGCCTGTCTAAGTTGGAGGGGATTTCTCCACCACAGGAAATGGAATACAAATTTAGAATCCGCTTTCATGAAGTGACAATCTCTGGCAGATGTTCTTATCAAATGTGGCACTGCCTACTTCCAGCTTAAAACATGGGTTGATGACCCAGCATAACAGAGAATGTATTTACCCCGTCCCAACACATAGGCCGGGACCCTGAACTTTCAGGTAGCATTTGGCTTTGAAGGTCATGAGATCTTAGTCTACAAATGATGAGCCCCCTCCCGTGAGGCATAGCAAACGGAGCCAAAGTGCAACCCAGTTAAGCAGCAGATCAAGCTTCCCTTCTTCAGTAGGGTATGGTTTGAAAACTGTGCATAGCTTCTGTTTGAAGCCAGTCCAGAAAGGAAAGTCCATGAAACTCTCATTTCCAGTTAACTGCCAAGAAAAAGCCAAAGATAGAGATGAAGCTCAAGAGAGCTAGAGAGCCATCTGAAAAGAAGGGTTACACCCTGCAACATCCTCATTATCTGATCTTGAAAACATCTCTGCGTGCATCCCATCATGCAGCCAGCATCTGGGGGTGACAGTGACCCCTGCGCCCATTGGCAATCTGCACTGTCTCTGACATCTGTAATGTGAACCTCATTCTGTTGGATTTGTGAAGCGGTGTCAACCCTGCAGAAGGAACCAAGTGTGCCCTAACTCCCACTGTCCTCTGGGGCCCCTAGCATTTCCCCATCTGCACCCCTCCTGTGGCTTCGGATCCTAGGGAGCCCTCCTGCCCTGTCCAACACTCACATGAAGTGCATATTTCTTCTCCTGGGGCAACTTCTCCACAGAGAGTACATGACATGCCCACTCTCCAGGCACGGAGAGATCCTGGCAAAGTAGCAAATCAGTGATAAGGACATAAAGTGATGAACAGAATTTTAGATCCTGATGGTAGACAGTCTGCAAAATCCAAGGGAGAATGGAATTGGAGGGGACCAGGGATCAGGATGTGGGCATGGAGCTTCCCTGCCAAGGGGGTGGGGGAAGTCACAGGCTGGGGGATGCACAGGATGATCCATGGGCCCTGTGCAGCTACTGGGTCACCCCCTTCTGCATCTCAGCCTTTGGCTTTGAGCTCTGTGATCGTCAAGATGTGCACAGTCTTTACTCTGGCTGGCAGAAGAAAGGACCCTGGGAAGACAATTGTAGACCCTTTGTGAGTGTAGGAATGGGTAGGCTGGACACCCAGTCCAAGAGGAGCTAAAACTGGCGTCGGGGGGTGTGCAAGTAGTGGGTGTGAGGGTTGTGGGCAGTCACAGTCACGGCAGAGGTGGCTCTGTCTGTGGGGTGAGTGCCTCCCTGCAGGCACAGTACTGGACATATCAGAGATCCACATGAAAAGGAAAAGCTGGAAATGGCACTATGGTTCAAATGGTAGAGCATCAACCTTGAGCAAAAGAGCTCAGGGACAGTTCCCAGGACCTGAGTTCAAGCCTCATGACTGTAAAAGAAAAAGAACCAGGACTATGAGAGGGAACCTGGTACTCTCTTGGTCTAATCAGACAAAAGAAGAGGCCGGGATAGGCTGTGGAAAAACACAGAGAACATCTTCCCCCAGCTCATCCTGTCCTGCATGCTGGGGCAGCCATGTAACTAGGGCTACGGTGAGATCATCTTCACCCCTGTGCTGCCATCTGAATTGTAGGTCTCTTTCCTGGCATGGGGTGTCCTGATGGCTGAGCAGGTGCCCTAACCCTAGATGGAGAGCAGCCACTGACTGTGGTAGCTAAGGAGAGATCTGTTCCATAGCTATCAGGCCACCCAGCATGGGAGCCATAACCACCCCTCACCCAGGTAGAGGCCAATGGTTCTCCAGGTGCTACTAACATTGCCCCACCCCTAGCTCTGGGTACACGTGACATTCCCTCCACAAGGAGCAGGACTAAGTGAAGGATCAGGAAGCTGCCTATGGGCTTCAGATGATGGCCAGGCTGGCACTACAGATGGCCTCACTCTGTCACCACCTTCCCCTGCCTCCATCATTCCTCCATCATGCCTCTCTACCTCCCACCCATTAACCTTGGAAACCAATGAACTGGGCTCTCATCATTCCTCTCATCTCTTCACCCACCTTGCCATGCGTCCATCCCTCTGTCACTTCCACCCCACACACATCCCACCACCAGCCACCCTGTAGCTTATGAGGATCCCAGAGGAAGCTCTTGGTGAAGGGCTTGTGACCACAAAACAGTTACTATCACCCGCTCCGGCCTGATCCACCACAGAATAAGAACAGCCAAGCAGGCACACACTGCAGCAGAGTTGCTCTGCTGCCACCCTGATTTCTTCATGGCCAGGACTTGGCTCTCCTCAGCCTCCCAGCTCAGTAA
The DNA here is from genome assembly GCA_024803745.1 of Megascapheus bottae. NCBI lineage: Eukaryota > Metazoa > Chordata > Mammalia > Rodentia > Geomyidae > Megascapheus > Megascapheus bottae. The sequence goes on along the minus strand of JANJXV010000106.1, from coordinate 1,170,814 downwards.
CCAGAACATTGTGCTTTCACAGAGCCATGGCTTCCAGTCTCCATGGACACAATGACATCAAGGTGATGCCAACTTCCCCATCTCTATATAGTTCTAACTATGGGATGGGAGCTGAGGTTCTCTTCTGTGACTCCATCCGCTAAGAGGCTCATGCAGATTTCTATCCTTTGCTCATCATGGTGTCTCTTTGGTTAACAAGTCACTGCTGGGCTTCCAGTTCACCACATATAGAACCCATACTCCAACACTTTTCTTAGAAGGACTGATGACTTTTAAATATTCTCTAGTTTTAAATTTCTAGTTCCTTCTCTCTTTCATTTATATATTTCCCTTCCTCACATACTTCCCTTTTTTACCTTCCTTCTTTCATTCCTGGCCTTGAACTCAAGACCTGGAGCTTTTTCTTAGCTTTTCTTTGCTCAAGGTAGCACTCTAGCTCTTGAGCCACAGCTCTACTTCAATCTTTGTTCTTGCTCTAAACTGGGAGTATGAGTCTCATGCATTTTTCCCTTTGCTGGGTTGGTTTTAAACCACAATACTAAGATCAGGATCCTGAATATGCCTCGGATTACAGGTATTATCTAATCAAAACAAATTCCTGATTTCTTTTTTAGACATAATTAGTTCTTTCAGGTGAGCCACCAGCCACTCATGCAAGAGCATTGCAGGATCCCAGCATTCATCTTGTCTCCAGTCTTATTCCATCCATCTCACAATGGTCATCTAAAACACCCTGCTGCATGCCTGAAGTCGCAAGGAACGTTCTCAACGCCATGAGAAGCCCCCTTAAGCTCTGCCTCAGACATGCCCAGCCCCCATCCCACTTCCACATGAGCATTTGTTTCGGAGAAATTTCCTGAGTACATCATCATCTTTTCCTCACCATTCAAATTTCATCTTTGGAGTCATTTCTCCCAGACAAAGGGGAACATGATCCATTGTTTGATAGCAGCTCCAGCTTCATAGTCCCAGCCACCAACACCCCTCCATTACCCTGCCAGACACCTGAATTCAAGAACAATGTTTTCACTACCCCTGACTCTTATCAAATGTTTTAACTTATACAGTGCATTAAAATAATTTTACTAAATGGAATAAACACATGGCATCAAGCTTCAGAATCTTTGCACCTGAACTTTTAGTGAGTCACAGACACACCAGCATTTCTGTAGCCAACAGAAATCTTAGCTTTGAGATTTCAGCATTCCTGGTATCCAAGTTTGGATGTGCTAACACTGCCCTTAATGGGGCACTTCAATCACACAATCCCACAACAATCAATGTCATTTGACATTCACTGGTAGGTGGTGCTAAGAAAAAGACTGATGTGCCAACTCCATGCTGGCTTGACCTATGCCATCTTCAAACCTGGAGCAAGTGGGGCTCCTCTCTCCATGAAAATCTTTTGTGTACTACCCCAGGAGGACCTTTACCTTGAGGCAAAATTATGAAGACTATCTCTACCAGCAAAGATTCCAGTGAGATGTGCCTACATGGATAAAGCTAAAATCTCACTAAAGTGAGGTTTTTGGCAGTGCTGGAGCATGAACTCTGGCCCTTGGCACTAAGAATTTGTACTCAAGACTAGCCCTTTACCACTTGAGCCCAAATTCCATTCCCAGCTGTTTTTATTTTTGGTAGTAAGAATCTATCAGACTTTCCTGTTCTAGGTGACTTGGAACTTCCATACTCAGATCTCAGCCTCCTGACCAGCCTGGATTAAAAGTGTGCATCAGCCATGCGCCACACCTGAGGACTTTTGTTAGCACATTTTTTCCCAAAAATTGGAAGAGGAAGATGAGGGAGGGTTGGGCTCATCCTGCCCTGCATATGAAGGAGAGCATCAGCGCCTGAACTTCATTCCCTGTTGTAGGCTGCTGGAGGAAAAGGAAGCAAATAGGCACAGGCTGGCAGCAGATGCCACAGAACAACTTGTGACCAAGACTCCCAGAGCAGACCTCAGAATCGATGACAGAGTTGGATCTACCCAGTAACAGAGGCAGTGGTGACACCTGAAACTGCGCGTTTGAGCCTTTGCTGCTAGTAAACAGGGCCACCTATGTCTCAATGAGAAAGGTGAGATTTTGGTGGAGAACGTGAGATTAAACATTATGTATCATGCCAGAAGACAGACTATAAGGGGTCTTTTATTATTCCAAGTGAAATTTTGGATTTCCTCTTCTGTTTCTTTAAAGAATGACATTGGGATATTGATGAATCTTGCACTGAATTTGTAGATAGTCCTTATCAAGATTTCCATTTTTACAATATTACTTCTTCCAAACCAGGAGCATAGGTTTTTGCATTTCCTCAGTTCTGCGTTAATTTCCTTCTCCAGGGTTTATAGTTCCATCAAAAAGGTGCTTTACATTCTAAGTTAATTCCTAGGTATTTTATTTTCTTTGATAGCAAAATGAGTTGCTATCCTGATTCTTGCCTCATTCCTCTCATTTGTTGGCATATAGGAAGGCAGTTGACATTGAGGGTTAATTTTATACCCTGCTACCTTACCAAAGTTTTATATCAGCTCAAGCAGCTTCTGAGTAGAGTCTATAGGGTTCTTTAAATACAGAATCATGTCATCTGTAAGGAGAGAAAGTTTCAGTTCCTCTTTCCCTTTTCCTCCACACTCCAGTTAGAATGGCCAAGATCCAGAAATCTAATAACGTATGCTGGAGGGGATGTGGCCAGGAGGGATCACTACTACACTGCTGGTGGGATTGCAAACTCGTTCAACCACTATGGAAAGCACTATGGCAGTATCCCAAAAAGACTAAATATAGAGCTCCCCTGTGATCCAGCAATTTCACTACTTGCCAATCGTCCAGATAGGACACACTAAATTCACTAGAACAATAACATTTATTACAGCACTATTTACTATAACAAAGGTATGGAACCAACCCGGATGCCCGTCAGTTGATGAGTAGATCAAATATGGTATTTTTACACAATGGAATTCTGTGCTTCTGTCAGAAAGAATGACATAGACGAATTTGTAAGGAAATAGAAAGACTGTAAAGTTTAGAAATTAGTTTCTGTCTCCTTCTCTCTCTCCTTCTCTATCTCTGTAAAATTTAGAAGTTCCTGATTCTCTCTTTTCTCTCTTTCTCTGTCTCTTTCTGTCTCTCTCTTCTTGTCTCTCTCTCTCTCTCTCTCTCTCTCTCTCTCTCTCTCTCTCTCTCTCTCTCTCTCTCTCTCTCTCTCTCTCTCTTTCTCCAATCCTTAGGCTTGAACTCAGGGCCTGAGCTACTTTTGCTCAAGGTTAGCACTCTACCATTTGAACCACAGTGCTGCTTCTGGCTTGCTCTTTTCACGTAGTATTGAGGAATCTAACCCAGGCCTTCATCCTTGATAGGTTAGCACTCTACCACTAAGCCACACAGTCAGCTTTTAGAGGTTTCTGACAAAGGTTTTCCTACATGCTATTATTTCTTCTGTGAGTGCTCTTAATGCTTGCTGAAGGTTGACTTTGTTTAGAAGACTTACCCTAATGCTCCCATATACAGAGATACTACATATAGCTAAATGTTTTTCATTACTCAGAATTTCTCTATTGTGTATGTTCTGAAATGTACTGAAGACTGACTTCTGATTAAAAGTCATTGCACATTTGTTCTATTCATTAGTTTTCTTTTCTTCTATGGGAATCAGGTTTGTGATGAACACAGAAGTATGCCTTCCAGGTCAAACACTTTCCACATTTGTAATATTCATAAGGTTTTTCTCTCCTATGTGCATTTTATACTTAGTCATGCGTTCATGATGGATTTTTCATATTCTTATATTCACACGATTTTTATCCTGTGTCTGTGTGGTATCATGCAAACTCAACTATGAGTTCTTCAAAAAAATTTCCCTTTCATTTTATTCATAGGATTCTATCCTGTGGGTGTTTAGTGATAAATCTTGACTTGTGCCTTCTGGGGAAAAGACTGAACATTTGCTACATTCATTAAGGGTTTTATCTTGTGTTGCTTCTGTGACACAAGCTGAGTTTTCTTCCACAGACTAAAAAGTCTTTCCTATTTATTACATTGCTAAGGCTTCTCATATGTGTGAACTCTCTTATGCTTCCTGAAGGGTGAATACTGCACGAAAGACTTGCAACTTTGGTTATATTCCTAGGGTTTCTAATATGTGTGAATTCTGTTATGCCTCCTGTAATGTGACTTCCATCTGAAGGTCTTACCATATTTTATGCACTCGTACAGTTTCTCTCCTGTGTGTGTTCTCTGATGCAATTTCAGGGAAGACTTCCATTTGAAAGACATTCCACATCGGTTGCATTCATAAGGTTTTTCTCCTGTTTGCATTGTCTTATGCATTGAGGTTTGGCTTCTGTGTGAAGGACTTTCCACATATGTTACACTCATAAGGTGTTTCTCCTGAGTATATTCTCTGATGAACATGGAGTTTTACCTTCCATTTGAAAGACTTTCCGCATTCACTACATGCATAAGTTTTCTCTCCTGTTTATGTTCTATTATGCCCATCAAGATATGACTTCCACTTGAAGGTCTTTCCACATTTGTTGCACACATAAGGTTTCTCTCCTGTGTGTGTTCTTTGATGCAATTTGAGGGAAGATTTCTGTCTGAAAGACTTTACACATTGGTTACGTTAATAAGGTTTCACTCCTGTGTGTATTCTCTGATGAACACGAAGTTTTCCCTTCCCTTGGAAAGACTTTCCACATTCATTACACTTATAAGATTTCTCTCTCCTGTGTGTGTTATTTGATGAACTCGAAGGTGTATCTTCTGGGTGAAAGACTTTTCACATTTGTTACATTCATAAGGTTTCTCTTCTGTGTGTCTTCTCTGGTGCAAAGTGAGGTATGATTTCAGTCTAAAAGTCTTCCCACATTTATCCCATTCATAATATTTCTCTTCTGTGTGAGATCTCTGATGTGTGCTGATTGCTGAATTCTGGGCAGAAATTTTATTACGTTCCTCATATTCATAAGGTTTGTCTTCTCTTGGAGATCGAGGTTGGAGCGTCAGGTCTGACTTCTCAGAAATTAATTTTCACACTTGATGTACGCATCACATATCTCAGGATATTTGCTCTGAGGTATTGTAAGGCGTATTTCATTACTGAAAGATTTCTCACATTCACTACATGTATGAGGAGTCTCTCCTGTGTACATTTCCAGATGTGTAGTGATGGTCGGTGTTAAGTACAATATTTTTCATCACACAGTACATTTAGCAGTTTTCCTCCCTCCCTGAAGAATTTCTTGGGCAGGGAGAACAGAATTATGATACTGCAGATCTTTTGGACTGTCACAATCATGAATAAAATGCTCTGAATAGCCGATGGATTTTTTAAGAACAGGAGACATACGAGATCTATATGCAGCATGCATCTCATCAGGCTTAGGAGACAGAAGCATGTTCTGACACTTAATGAACTCCTCAGTCCTCACCCCTAAGTTGTTGCCGTTATTACTAATCAGCTCTGGATTATGTGTAGAGCTCAAATTTAAAGTTGTTGCTAATCTCACATTTTCCTCCACTTCGATACTACTTGCAACTGCTACTTCACAAAGACATTCATGTGGACTTTCCTGGCAGGTCTTGAACACATTTTCCATTACCTGGACATCTAAAATGAGTCCTAGAAAAAAAGACACAAACATACATGAGATACAAATATTCCTTACTGTAAAGGTAATGACTTTACTTTCCCATCCTAAGTGTTAGATATTTTAAAATATAAAAGTGGAAATTGATTTGTGAGAAATATATGCTTTTCTCCCTAACATATTAAGAAAATGATATTTTACAATGACCAATAATGTTTTTCTGTGTTTTAGTTCTCTTTTTATATCACAGGAAATATTTATTGAAATTACCCATCTATGTATTGCTACAGTTTTAAGCTGAGTACTACCTATAATATACCTGCAGCTGTTTTTTTTCAAATACTGTTTTGTTTATACATTGAGGAATAGCTGCCTTTCTTTTATTTTTGAGAAATAATCTAAATACTGTGCTGTTTTGCATCTTTTTAAAACTTTCTTTTCTTTCTTTTCTTTTTTTTTGTAGTTCATAGGCCTCGGTCCTGTCCCTGAACACTTCAGCAGAAGACTATAACCCCTATCCTTGAGCTACAGCCCCACATACTCTTTTCTAGAGTTAACTACAGATAAGAGTCTCACGTCCTGAGTAGCAGATAGGATTACCTTAGCCAGTTTCAATGCTGTTTGCATTGAGGAACACGAATTTTTTCTAGATTCAGCGGCCACAAGTTTGGTTTATATGTCTGTTTGCCTTTGATGCAAGCAAGAACGATTCTTGAGAGTAAGGACTTACACCTATATCCCTTCAGTTACAACTTCTCACTAAAGTCTCAATTTAGGTATTTGTGGGAATTTTGAAATTTGTTTCTTTCCATTTGAAGTCTTATAAAAATTCCTTTTCTAACACTCCTGTCCCTCAGAACCATGGAAGACCAGAAAATCCCCAGCTCATTGTCTAGTTAATGTTCTTATGTTGATTGAAACTTTGTTGTTTTTTTTCCTTCCATTCCTGGGTTTGAACTTAGGACCTAACCACTGTCCTTGGGTTTTCTCAAGACTAGTACCCTACCAATGAAGTCATTACTTCTGGCTTTTTCTATGTATGTGGTAATAAGGAATCAAACCTGTGTCTTTGTGCATGCTAGGCAAGCACTCTACCACTAGGCTCAATTTCTGGTGGAAAGGTCTGGTTCTGAATACCAGTCTCTTCCTACCAGCATAAAGATATTATCCTTATCAGAGAATAATTCCCTGACTTATTCCTTGTTTGCTCAATCATTTATAGTCTTAGTTTTAAACAAATGAAATATCTTTCTTTCTTCCTTCCTTTCTTTCTTTCTTTCTTTCTTTCTTTCTTTCTTTCTTTCTTTCTTTCTTTCTTTCTTGTTTTGTGGTCATGAGACTTGAATTCTAGACCTGGCTGTTCTTCCGGAGCTCTTCAGCTCAAGGCTACTGCCCTATGTCTTTAGCCTCAACCCCACTTCTCATTTTCTATTGGTTCATTGTAGAGAAGAGTCTAAGGTGTTTTTGTGATAGGTCAGTCTTTGAACCTTGATCCTCAGATCTCAGCCTCCTAAGTAGCTAGGATTACAGGCATGAGCCACGGGCTCATGGCTTTCTCATTTTGTTTTGTTTCACAGTGATTTCTACAGAGAAATCTAACTTTAACTCTACTGCCACATAGAATTCATCATATAACCCTATGATTCTTGGTGCCGGGGGTTTGGGCTAGCATGCACAAAGACCTGGTTCAGTTCCTTGGTACTACATACAAAGAAAAAGCCAGAAGTGGTGCTATGACTCAAGAAGTAGAGAGCTAGCCTTGAGAAAACCGAAGGACCATGCTCAGACCCTGAGACCAAGCATAGGCTTGGGAAAAGAAAATGATTCTTGATTCATTCACAAAGAATTCCATAGGTTCCACACAGGATTTAGGGTAACTAAGAATATTATTGCTCAGTACATCACAACATGAACTTACCAATGGGGCTCAGGCTCCAACATCAATATGAAGATGCATTCACTCACCTGTGATATTCTTGTCAGAGGAATTTCCTATCCAGAGTTCTGCACAGTGCTCTAGCTTGTCAATTAATACAGGTTTGGGAACACAGGGCCCTGTAAATTAGAAACAGTAGAGAATTATTGCTTATGCTGTGTCATCATTGTTTAAGTTCGCAGACATCCTACTCACATGTTATGTATTAAATTTTTTTCTTATTTCTCACTGGCTCCATGGTTGACTTTTCCCCAGCTCTCGATTCATTTTCTATGGCATAAACTTAGCTGTGTTGCTCAAGCCTAGAAAAATACCAGTTTGAGTCCCAGCTCCACTTACATGCATAGGTCTTCATGCATGCTAGGCAAGCACTCAACCACAAAGTCAAACTCTTGACACTCAACTAACATTTTTGAGGGGTTACTTGGAGTTATAGAGTTTCATGGCAATTTTTATGCCATTGCTGGCTTCAAATTAGAATTCTTAGATTTCTTCCTCCTGAATATTTTAAGATTACAGGCATGAAACATTGCACCTAGTGCCAGGTTTCCATTATAAACTCACTGTTTAGTGATTTGTAGATCCTATTTCCAATAATGATATATATTCTATTCTGGATGGTTTATCCACTTACAATTACTGTGTAAGTTTGGAATGTCGTCTCCATTAGAGGAAACATAATTTAGAACTGTTGTCAAAGTATCCTGAAGGTATCCTGAAGAATGAGTACAAAATTACCTTAGGTTTTCTTTAGAAAGTAATGATAATTCTCAGGGCCTGGAATCTTTCATTTAAATAGTATTGAAAGTTTGATAAACATTCACGTAACTGCAAAATAACAAGGCACTTGACCTTGCAAGTGAATTTGACTTTTGCTCACCTAAGTACACCAGGTTGCTGTAGGTCTCCAGCATTACATCTCTGTACAGGGTCCTCTGAGCATTGTCCAGATGCTGCCACTCCTCCCAGCTGAAATCCACAGCTACATCATCAAATGACACCAGCTTCTGGAATGGCACATTTTCATCAAGTAATTAGCACTGAGTTATAAACACACAATGTCTGGAATTTTATTCTTTTTTTTGGAATTGTATTCCTTTACTTAAATGTTTAGACTTACATGAAATATTGACCTGAAAAGCTTAGGGATGGTGCCTAGGCCCAGAGTTCAAGTCCCAAGACCCACAAAAAAATAAAAAGGCAAGCCAGGTGTTGGTGGCTCACGCCTGTCATCCTAGCTACTCAGGAGACTGAGATCTGAGGACCATGGTTCAAAGCCAGCCTGGCACAAAATTCCATGACACTCCTTTCCAATTACCCACCATAAAATGTTTAATGGCTTGTGGCATATCATGGTAGAGCAATTGTGGTATCGACAAAAATAAGTCGAGGGAGTAGATTTAGGTTATAAATGGAATTATTCCATTGAAAAGGAACTACATTATATGATGACATATGCTGGTACTGTGAGAATATTGCAAAATCTTAGGGTATACTATGAAGTACACCCAGAATGTTAATGTTCTATGTCTGGCATAATAATCACTTGGGGAAGAAACTTTTTTTTCTTTTTTTTTGGCTGGGGGATTTGTAAGGCTTGAACTCTGGGCCTGGGCACTCTTCCTGAGCTCTTCAACTCAAGGCTATCACCCTACCGATGAAGCCACAGTGCCATTTCCCATATTCTAGTGGTTAACTGTAGATGAGAGTCTCATAGACTTTCTAATGCGCAGGCTGGCTGAACCAAATCTTTACATATCAGCCTGATATCTGAGTAGCTAGGATTACAGGTAGAAGTCACTGCACCTGGCAAGAAATTTATTTCTTGCTGTTTTATACTACAAATTTACTGTATGTTTTACTTTTTCAAAAAGAATGAGGATGACCTTTGTTCTGTATATAATGGGAAGAGGGGTAGGGAGCTGTGAGCAGAAGAACTGAGGGGCAATACTCAGGGTAGGACAATAGCCTTAAACTAAAGAGCTCACGGCCCAAGATCCAAGCCCCATGACTTTCCCCACTACCCCACAAAAAAACGGGAAAAAATTGGAGATTGGAGATGATTTTCTAAAAAGAATATATAGAAATAGTAGTTCAAAATGTAGAAAGAAGTTCAATATTAACAGTCATGAGAAAAATTAAAATTACAATGAAATCATTACTTTAAATATGTTAATATAAATATAGTTTTAAACAAAAAGATCCACATACACACACACAAACACACACACACACACGCATACAATACAACAACTTTCAAAGTCTATTACTGGGAAGGTAGTGAGAAGAAGTAGAACTTTGGAATAGTTCTGTAAGGAATATAAAGCAATCAAAAATTGCATGGAGAGTGCTAAAAAAGTGCTAAATATAGAGTACATAGAAATATGGTCCAACACTTCTATTTCTAGATTTGTACCTAATGGAAGAGAAAGCAGAGACTAGAACAAATATGTGGAGAATCCATTCACAACTATTAATAATAATCAAAAGATAGAAATATGCAAAACAATGCATTGAAAAGGAAGAACATTTTACTATATTTTACAGATGAATCTTGATTACAGTAAACTAAAAATACAGCAGTCATAAAGGAAGAGCTAGGGTATGTTTTCCCTTCAAGAGCTTCCAAGGATCAACAAACCCTTAGAGCCAAAAAGCACGATGGTTCCAGAGAATGGAGTAGAGAGGGACAGGAGCTGAATGTTTAATGATTATACATGGAAGATGAAAATTGCTCTAGATGGATAGAATGAAGAGAGAACTGTACCCTAAACAATGGTTATGTAGCCACACAGGATGGGACACACCTATACTCCCTGATCTTGGGAAACTCAAGAAGGATTTCTAGCCATCCTAGATGCATGGAAAGATCTATCATAAAAACTAATGTGGAGGGGCTGGGAGTTTGGCATAGTTGTAGAGTGCTTGTATGAAGACGAAGGTTCAATTCCGCTGTACCACATACACAGAAAAAACCAGAAGTAGTGCTGTGGCTCACGTAGAAGATCACTAGGCTTGAAGAAAGCTGAAGTACAGTGCTCAAACCGAGTTTAAAAAAAACCCAGAAAGCTGAGCATGATGGGGTGGTGGCTCACTTCTATAATCCTAGCTACTCAGGAGGCTGAGATCTGAGGATCAAGGTTTAAAGCCATCCTGGCACAAAAAGACCTGAGACACTTATCTCCAATTTACCTTTAGAAAATGGGAAGTGGGGCTTGGCTCCAGGGTAAGGTGGTAGACTGGAGCTGAAGAGCTCAGGGATAGTGCCCAGGCTCAGTTCAAGATCTATGACCCACTAAAAAAAACCCAAAAAACAAAAAATAAGATGGAAAAAATTGGATTCTGTGAATTTTATCAGGCATATAAATGTCTTTTTTTACGGTTGAAATAACAAATTGTTTGGAAAAAAGTTTTTACCTAGAAATGTACACTACAAATGGAATTAACAACAAACACAAAATATGCAAAAGATACAAATTATCACAATATGGGTATCCTGCTTATGTATCTTTCACTGACTCCTGTTCAAATGAGTCACATATTCTGAATCATTTCTCCCAGTCGATATATGCCACAAGTGTTAGCTTGTACTGTAGTTCTTGGGAAATCAAAAGCAAATACTAAGCAAATGTGTGTTAGACTTTGTCAACAGTGATATTTCAAATATAAATCCCTACTCATTGCATTATTTAATATCAATGCCGGAATCTAACTTACACTGGCAGAATCTTCAATCTTTTGAGAATTTTCAAAAGGGTGTGTAAATATTTAGGATCGTTATGTCTTCCTGGAGGAAAGATGCCTTTAGTAGTATGTAGTAACCTTCTTTGTCTTTTCTTACTAATTTTAGTTTGAAGTCTATTGTATCTGATATGAGGATGGCAACTCCAGCCTGTTTATGGGGGCAGTTAGCTTGATAGAGTTTATTCCAACCTCTCAGTTTCAAAAGATAATTGTTTTTGGGTAAGATGTGTCTCTTGATGACAGCAGAACGATGGCTTTTCTTTTTGATCCAACTAGACAGCCTATGCCGTTTAATTGGAGAGTTAAGTCCATTGATATTGAGAGTTAGGATTGAGAGATATTTATTAGTTCCCACCATTTTTAAAAGCTTTTAGTAGGGCCTGTGTCTTGTCAGTTTTTGTGGTCCTTAGATGGTATGCTGTTTAGGTGCCATTTCTTTCCCTATATTGCATTTATTTTGGTTTTCTATGTATAGAGCATCTTTGAGAATTCTCTGTAGTGTTGGTTTTGTTTCGACATATTGTTGCAGCTTTTCCCTGGAATGGAATGTTTTTATTGTTCCCTCAGTTATAAATGAGAGCTTAGCTGGCTACAGTATTCTTGGTTGTTAGTTATTTGATTTAAGGGCATGACATATATGCTTCCAGTCACTTCGTGCTTGCATGGTCTCTGCTGAGAAATCTGGGGTTATTCTGATTGGTTTGCTTTTATAGGTTACTGATCCTTTTTCCCTGGCTGCCTTTAGGATATTTTCTTTCGTTTCTATTGATCCAGTTCGGATCACAATGTGGCGGTGGGATGTTCTTTCCTGGTCAGGTCTGTTTGAGGTTCTAAAAGCTTCTCGTATCTGGATGGGCCTGCCCTTCTGGTTATTTGGGAAATTCTCTGAGATGATTCCCTGAAGTATATTTCCAATACCATTGACCTCTTTCTCCACGCCCTCCTCAATACCAACTATCCTTAAATTAGGCTTCCTAATTGTATCTTGGACCTCCTGAAGCGCTCTCTCATATTTCCTAGATTTGGATTGACTCATTTTTTGTTCTTTCTCTATAATAACTAAATTATCTTCAGCCCCGGAAATTCTCTCCTCTGCATTGTCTAAACTGCTATCAAAGTATCTACTTTACTTTTCATCTCCCTTGCTTCTAATTGCTCATTTCTGATGCCTTGCATCTCTTGTATTAGATCATGTATGGATTTCTTTATCTCCTTGATTTCCTTTTGAGTGGCTAGCTCAGTAGCTTTATTTTCTTTGGACATTTGCTGGAGTTTGGTCACGTTTTTATTTGTGGATTCTATGAATACATCCTTATTTCTTTGAAAAACCTTTATTATGGCCTCCTTTATGGCTCCTTCTTTTTCACTTATCACCTTGTTTATGCTTTCCTCTTGTTCAGCTATGGCTTCCTCCATTATCTCTTTCTTTATATTTTCACATTTTCCATTAAGGATGTTTATCAATTGCATTTGTGTAGCACTTGGAAGACTCTCCTCTAGGTTTGCCAGTGACTGTTCCTTTGTCTGTTTACATTGGGTGGGGGATGTTGTTTCTTGATTTGACATTTATCTTGAGTTTCTTATTCTGCCCATTTGAAATGGGAGCAAGATTACTACTAAATACGATTATAGTTTTTCAGATATAACCAACCTAGACCTGTGTAGCTGGCAGACACTAGATGTTCACAAGTTTTGATTGGTATTATCACTCTTTCTTTTTGTGCACTTACAGACCAGTCTAATACAACCACTGATAAGCGATTTATACCCAAAACAATAAGCCTCTCAATCCAATCTCTATTGTCGTTAAGTCCCTCTGAGCCTACAGAATAATTAACCACCTACATATACAATATTGCTCAACAGCCATCAAGTGTAGATCCGTGCAGTATAAGGGTTGAAAGACGAGCAGAGGTCCAGAGATAGAATAAAAGAATGAGAGAGGTCAGGGGAGGTACAAGAGGTTAACGTAGGAGTGTAAGAATATTGTAGTCATGAAGAAAAGGTAGAGCATAAGGATAACTGACCTAAGTTGGTAAGTAGGTAGCTGTTAGCCCACAGAGTGGCCTCACAGTGGACCATGGGATGGATCTGTTTTTCTTGTCTAGGTTGAGGGAAAGGGGTATTTCACAAGATGCGGAAGCGAAGATTTCAGAAGCAAATGCTGTGAGTGAATTAGCTCGCAAAAAGCATTTTTATTTTGTTTTATCTTTCTGCCAGTCTTGGGGCTTGAATTCAGGGCCGGAGCACTGTCCTCGGGTTTTCTCAAGTCTAGCCCTCTGCCACTTGAGCCACAGTGCCACATCTAGATTTTCTATCTATGTGATACTGAGCAATCAAACCCGGATCTTCATGGATGCTAAGCAAGCACTCTACCACTATGCCAAACTCTCAACCCTGACATAGTAATTACAAAGTCATCATCATCATATCAAAATATCCTTTCTCCTACAAAGAATGAACACTTATCTATGTGTATAATGCTTTTTTTAAAATTTCACTAATTCTTCTGTGTTTTTCCCTCTTGCATTTTTTACACATGACAGCAAAGCTAATCATCAGGAAAAAAGTGATTAGGATACAGAAACCTAATAATATTCTAGTAGATTGACGTCAAAAATATGTGCAAGATGCTCTGTGTGTTTGACCTAGTGGTAGAGTCCTTGGCTACCACGCAAAAAGACTCACGTTTGATTCCTCATTACCACATACATAGAAAACGCTGCAAGTGGTGCTGTGGCTCGGTGGGACAGCTAAAGCCTAAAGAAAGCCCAAGAACCATGTTCACACTCTGAGGTCAAGTCCCAAGACTAGCAAAAACAAAAAAAAATTCGACAAGGGGCAAACTGCAGGCAGAGAAGGCACTGTGAAGCAAATGTTTTGTAAAGGATGAGGACAATATTGACCCTTAAGTTTGGATCTTACCTAAGAAAGGCTCCTTGAGCCTGAGACCAGACTGGTAGTTGAGCCTAGTGGAAGACATTGGGATTGGGCAAATAAGGTGTGCTGTTTACTACATCCACATGTATATTGTGAGATTGGAGGAGAGATTCAGCCTCCAGTATGTCTTTGGTGAGGTCTTCTGTGAGCAAGGATCTTTGTTCATTGGGCCCTGAAAGGTGACCCTGCCTCCCTCACAATGGAACAGAATATGGAACCCTGGTAACTAAGCCACTGTAACTAACAACCAACTCAAGCCAGCTCACTTGGCCTGTGGTTCAGGAGGAAGCAAGATGTTGCTGTGCTGTTGCCAAAGTTCAGGAAACTCGAGTCTCAGGCATTGAAGTTGTGGATGTCTTACTCGAAGATGTACATGCTAGATCATTGCCAAGCCACAAATCCAGTATAACAGGCCTTTCTCTAAGAAAAAGGCCACGAAAATTCAGGACAACCAGATGAGGTATATTTCTAATAAGAAATGTATTTGACCCCATCATCCTCCCCACACACTAAACTTTCTTTTTTTTTCATTTTTTATTGTGATTAGTAAAAGGGTTAGATGATATTTGCCAGATAGAAGGTGCATTAATTCACATACATTGATACCCTTTCACATGTCTTGGTACCCATTTCCCTCCAACCCCACACCCCCACCCGTCTTGGTTTTCCCCCCTTCCCTATCAAATTTCAAATATCCAAATACAAATAAATTCAATATATCAGATAACAAAGTGAGATACTATACCAATATGGGATAACCAAGGGACAGCAAAGGAAATGAGAGACAACATAGTACATTAAGGACAACAATCATTCATTATATGGCTTTTGTTTCAATATCCTGGACGTCCTTTCAATTAGCTTCACATTATATGGCCTTATATATGGCCTTTTGCTCTATTGCAAATCTCTGCTAGTAGAGCCCAAGGTTTCTACTGATTATGACGAATGAGGGAAACCACTGAACCTAAATTCGTTTGAATCTGGCTTACTTCACTTAATATGATTTGTTCTAAGTCTTTCCATTTCCTAACAAATGGGGCGATGTCATTCTTTCTGACAGCAGCATAGAATTCCATTGTGTACAAATACCACAACTTGTTGATCCACTCATCAGCTGAGGGACATCTGGGTTGGTTCCATATCTTTGCTATGGTGAATAGTGCTGCAATGAACATTGTTGGGCTAGTGGGTTTAGTATGCCCTTGTTTCTGGATTGTTGGGTAAATGCCAAGTAGAGGAATTGCTGGGTCATAGGGGAATTCTATGTTTAGCCTTTTGAGGCACTGCCACCCTGCTTTCCATAGTGGTTGAACGAGTTTGCACTCCCACCAGCAGTGTAGTAGTGACCCCTCCTGGCCACATCCCCTCCATCATCTGTTGTCATTCGTTTTCCTGATCCTGGCCATTCTAACTGGAGTGAGGTGGAATCTTAGACTTGTTTTGATTTGCATTTCTTTTATGACCAGAGATGTGGAGCATTTCTTCATGTGTCTATAGGCCATTTTTGTTTCTTCTTCAGAGAAGACTCTCTTTAAGTCTTTGGCCCATTTTGTAATGGGATGGGTGTTACTTTGGAGGTTAGTTTTGGAGTGATTCAATTTTTTGAGTTGTTGATATATTTTAGATATGAGGCCTTTGTCCGTTGTTTGGTTGGTGAAGATCTTCTCCCACTCTGTAGGCTTCCTGATTAGTTTACTAGCTATATCCGTTGCCATACAAAAGCTCTGCAGTTTAATGCAGTCCCACTTATCCAGCCTTTCTCTGATTTGTTGTGATTCTTGGTCCTTATTAAGAAAGTTTCGACCTGAACCAAGGAGGCCTAGTGTATCTTCTATTCCTTCCTGTAAACTTTTCAGTGTGTCAGCTTTTACCTCCAGGTCTTTGATCCATTTGGAGTTAATTCTAGTGCAAGGTGACAAAGAAGGATCCAACTTTAGTTTTCTGCAGGTGCTTAACCAGTTCTGCCAGCACAACTTTTTGAAGAGGCTATCTTTCTTCCATTCTATTTTTTTAGCTCCCTGGTCAAAGATTAGGTGGCCATAGGTCTGTGGTTTAATATCTGGGTCCGCAGTTCTAGTCCATTGGACTTCAGACCAGTTCTTGTGCCCGTACAAGAATTATAGCTCTGTAATAGAGTCTAAAGTTTTGAATTGAAATTCCTCCAGTGCTGTTCTTTCTGCTAAGAAGTGTTTTTGCTATACGGGGTCTTTTATTATTCCATATGAAATTTTGAATTGCCTCTTCTATTTCTTTAAAGAATGACATTGGGATGTTGATGGGTATTGCGT
Source organism: Megascapheus bottae (assembly GCA_024803745.1). Taxonomy (NCBI): domain Eukaryota; kingdom Metazoa; phylum Chordata; class Mammalia; order Rodentia; family Geomyidae; genus Megascapheus; species Megascapheus bottae. Next base: position 1,154,313 of record JANJXV010000106.1, on the reverse strand, counting down.
TCAATTGGTAGATAGCCCTTGGCAAGATTGTCATTTTCACAATGTTGATTCTTCCAATCCAGGAGCATGGGAGGTTTTTCCATTTCCTTAGTTCTGCTTTAATTTCCTTTTTTAGGGTTTTATAGTTTTCATCTAAACGGTCCTTTACATTCTTAGTTAAGCTAATTCCTAGGTACTTTATTTTCTTTGAGGCTATTGTGAAAGGAGTTTCTTTCCTGATTATTGCCTCGTTCCTCTAACTGTTGGCGTAAAGGAAGGCAGTTGATTTGTGAGGGTTGATTTTATAGCCTGCTACACTTCCAAAGCTTTCAATCAGCTCAAGGAGCTTGGGAGTAGAGTCTATAGGATTCTTTAAATACCGAATCATGTCATCTGCAAAGAGGGATAGTTTTATTTCCTCTTTCCCTACTTGGATCCCCTTTATGCTTGCTTCTTGCCTCATTGCACTGCCTAGGAATTCTAGTAGGATGTTAAAAAGGAGTGGAGAGAGTGGGCATCCTTGTCTTGTTCCTGATTTTAGAGAGAATGGCTTTGGATTTTTCACCATTAAGTATAATACTAGCAATGGGTTTCTTATACACAGCCTTTATTACATTGAGAAATGTTCCATGAATTCCTAGTTTCTCCACATCTTTTAACATAATGGGGTTTTGGATCTTGTCAAATGCCTTTTCCGCATCTATTGAGACAATCATGTGATTTTTGTCCTTGCTCTTGTTGATGTGTTGAATTATATTAATTGATTTGTGTATGTTGAACCAGCTTTGCCTCCCTGTGATGAATCCAGTTTGATCATAGTGTATAATTTTTTTGATGAGTTGTTGTAGACGGTTGGCCGGTATTTTGTTGAGAAGTTTTGCATCGATGTTCATCAAAGAAATGGGTCTATAGTTCTCTTACTTTGATGAATCTCTGTCTGGTTTGGGGATGAGGGATATACTGGCTTCACAGAATGAGTTTGGTAAAGAACCTTCATTTTCAATTTCGTTGAAGAGCTTGAGGAGTATTGGTGTGAGCTCTGCTTTGAAGACCTTATAGAATTCAGTTGTGAATCCATCTGGCTCTGGGCTCTTTTTAAGTGGAAGTTGTCTAATTTCCATTTCTATTTCAGAGCTTGAAATAGGCCTGTTGAGTTGGGTTACCTCTTCTTGATTCAGTGTGGGTATGTTAATATTGTCTAGGAATTCATCCATTTCTTCTAGATTCTCAAGTTTGTTGGCGTAAAGGTTTGAGAAGTATTCCCTCATGATATTCTGGATCTTGGTAATTTCTGTCGTGATATTACCATTTTCATCTGCGATTTTGTTTATTTCCATATACTCTCTTCTTTTTTTGGTAAGATTTGCTAAGGGCTTGTCAATTTTGTTAATTCTTTCAAAGAACCAACTCCTTGTTTTGTTGATTCTTTCTATAGTTTTTTTATTCCAAATCATTTAATTCTGCTTTGATTTTAATAATTTGCTTTCTCCTAATGGGTTTAGGGTTGGTTTGTTGCTCTTTTTCCAGGAGGTTAAGGTGAGACCTTAACTAGGTGGTTTGCCATTTTTCCAACTTGCTGTTGTAGGCACTCAGCGCTATAAATTTTCCTCTGAGTACTGCCTTTGTTGTGTCCCTAAGGAGTTGATATTTGTCTGCTCCTTATTGTTAAATTTCATAAACAGTTGGATATCTGTTCTGATCTCTTCGATTACCCATTGTTTTTGATTCAAAAATGTGTTGTTCAGTCTCCATGAGTTACAGGGTTTTCGTTGGTGGAGATGTGTGTTCAGTTCCAATTTGATGCCTTTATTGTCTGAGAGTGTGCATGGAATAATTTCAGTGTTTCTGAATCTGTCCAGGTTTGCTTTATGGCCTAAGATGTGGTCTATTTTGGAAAATGTTCCATGTGCTGCTGAGAAAAACGTATATTGTGGTTTTACTGGGTGGAATATTCTGCAGATGTATGGTAGATCTAGTTGGTCTATATAGTTCTTCAGTTCTAAGGTTTCTCTGTTGAGTTTTTGCCTTGTTGACCTGTCCATAGGTGAGAGTGGTGTGTTAAACTCACCAACAATCACTGTATTTCGATCTATGTATGTATGGTTTCAGTGTAAGTAAAGTTTGCTTGATGAAGTTTGGAGCTCCGGGATTGGGTGTGTAAATATTTAGGATCGTTATGTCTTCCTGGAGGAAAGATCCCTTTAGTAGTATGTAGTAACCTTCTTTGTCTTTTCTTACTAATTTTAGTTTGAAGTCTATTGTGTCTGATATGAGGATGGCAACTCCAGCCTGTTTATGGGGGCAGTTAGCTTGACAGAGTTTATTCCAACCTCTCACTTTCAAAAGATGATTGTTTTTGGGTAAGATGTGTCTCTTGAAGACAGCAGAACGATGGCTCTTGCTTTTTGATCCAACTAGACAGCCTATGCCGTTTAATTGGAGAGTTAAGTCCATTGATATTGAGAGTTAGGATTGAGAGATATTTATTAGTTCCTACCATTTTTAACAGCTTTTAGTAGGGCCTGTGTCTTGACAGTTCTTGTGGTCCTTAGATGGTATGCTGTTTAGGTGCCATTTCTTTCCCTATGTTGCATTTATTTTGGTTTTCTATGTATAGAGCATCTTTGAGAATTCTCTGTAATGTTGGTTTTGTTTCGACATATTGTTGCAGCTTTTCCCTGGAATGGAATGTTTTTATTGTTCCCTCAGTTATGAATGAGAGCTTAGCTGGCTACAGTATTCTTGGTTGGTAGTTATTTGATTTAAGGGCATGACATATATGCTTCCAGTCACTTCGGGCTTGCATGGTCTCTGCCGAGAAATCTGGGGTTATTCTGATTGGTTTGCCTTTATAGGTTACTGATCCCTTTTCCCTGGCTGCCTTTAGGATCTTTTCCTTCGTTTATATTGATCCAGTACGGATCACAATGTGGCGGTGGCATGTTCTTTTCTGGTCAGGTCTGTTTGGGGTTCTAAAAGCTTCTCGTATCTGGATGTGCCTGCCCTTCTGGATATTTGGGAAATTCTCTGAGATGATTCCCTGAAGTATATTTCCAATACCATTGACCTCTTTCTCCACACCCTCCTCAATACCAACTAGCCTTAAATTAGGCTTCCTAATTGTATCTTGGACCTCCTGAAGCGCTCTCTCATATTTCCTAGATTTGGATTGACTCATTTTCTGTTCTTTATAATACCTAAATTATCTTCAGCCACAGAAATTCTCTCCTCTGCAATGTCTAACCTGCTATCAAAGCTATCTACTTTATTTTTCATCTCCCTTGCTTCTAATTGCTAACTTTTGATGCCTTGCATCCCTTGTTTTAGATCATGTATGGATTTCTTTATCTCCTTGATTTCCTTTTGAGTGGTTAGCTCAGTAGCTTTATTTTCTTTGGACATTTGCTGGAGTTTGGTCACGTTTTTATTTGTGGATTCTATGAATTCATCCATCTTTCTTTGAAAAACCTTTATTATGGCCTCCTTTATGGCTTCTTCTTTTTCACTTATCACCTTGTTTTTGCTTTCCTCTTGTTCAGCTATGGTTTCCTCCATTATCTCTTTCTTTATATTTTCACATTTTCCATTAATGATGTTTATCAATTGCATTTGTTTAGCACTTGGAAGACTCTCCTCTACGTTTGCCAGTGACTGTTGCATTGTCCATTTACATTGGGTTGGGGATGTTGTTTCTTGATTTGACATTTTTCTTGAGTTTCTTGTTCTGCCCATTTGAAAATGGGAGCAAGATTACTACTAAATACGATTATAGTTTTTCAGATATAACCAACCTAGACCTGTGTAGCTGGCAGACACTAGATGTTCACAAGTTTTGATTGGTATTATCACTCTTTCTTTTTGTGCACTTACAGACCAGCCTAATACAACCACTGATAAGCGATTTATACACAAAACAATAAGCCTCTCAATCCAATCTCTATTGTCTTTAAGTCCCTCTGAGCCTACAGAATAATTACCCACCTACTTATACAATATTGCTCAACAGCCATCAAGTGTAGATCCGTGCAGTATAAGGGTTGAAAGACCAGCAGAGGTCCAGAGATAGAAAAATAGAATGAGAGAGGTCAGGGAGGTACAAGAGGATTAACGTAGGAGTGTAAGAATATTGTAGTAATAAAGAAAAGGTATAGCATAAGGATAACTGACCTAAGTTGGTAAGTAGGTAACATATTTGAGTACAAAGTTTGGAAAGTATTAGAATAAAACTTATGTGTTGCTGCACGACTAGCTCTTAGCCCAACCAGTGGCCTCACAGTGGACCATGGGATGGATCTGTTTTTCTTGTCTACGTTGAGGGAAAGGGGTATTTCACAAGATGCAGAAGCGAAGATTTCAGAAGCAAATGCTGTGAGTGAATTAGCTCGTAAAAAGCATTTTTATTTTCTTTTATCTTTCTGCCAGTCTTGGGGCTTGAATTCAGGGCCTGAGCACTGTCCGCGGGTTTTCTCAAGTCTAGCCCTCTGCCACTTGAGCCACAGTGCCACATCTAGATTTTCTATCTATGTGATACAGAGCAATCAAACCCAGATCTTCATGGATGCTAGGCAAGCACTCTACCACTGTGCCAAACTCTCAACCCTGATATAGTAATTATCATCATCATCATCATCATCATCATCATATCCAAATATCTTTTCTCCTACAAAGAATGAACACTTAACTGTGTCTAATGCTTTTTTTTAATTTCACTAATTCTGTGTTTTTCCATCTTTCATTTTTTACACTTGACAGCAAAGCTAATCATCAGGAAAAAATTGATTAGGATACAGAAACCTAATAATATCCTAGTAGATTGACGTCAAAAATATGTGCAAGATGCTCTGTGTGTTTGACCTAGTGGTAGAGTACTTGGCTACTAAGCAAAAAGACTCAGGTTTGATTCCTCATTACCACATACATAGAAAACGCTGCAAGTGGTGCTGTGGCTCGGTGGGACAGCTAAAGCCTAAAGAAAGCCCAAGAACAATGTTCACACTCTGAGGTCAAGTCCCAAGACTAGCAAAAACAAAAATAAATTCGACAAGGGGCAAACTGCAGGCAGAGAAGGCACTGTGAAGCAAATGTTTTGTAAAGGATGAGGGCAATATTGACCCTTAAGTTTGGATCTTACCTAAGAAAGGCTCCTTGAGCCTGAGACCAGACTGGTAGTTGGGCCTAGTGGAAGACATTGGGATTGGACAAATAAGGTGTGCTGTATACTACATCCACATGTATATTGTGAGATTGGAGGAGAGATTCAGCCTCCAGTATGTCTTTGGTGAGGTCTTTTGTGAGCAAGGATGTTTGGTCATTGGGCCCTGAAAGGTGACCCTGCCTCCCTCACAATGGAACAGAATATGGAACCCTGGTAACCCAGCCACTGTAACTAACAACCAACTCAAGCCAGCTCACTTGGCCTGTGGCTCAGGAGGAAGAAAGATGTTGCTGTGCTGTTGCCAAAGGTCAGGAAACTCGAGTCTCAGGCATGGAAGTTGTGGATGTCTTACTCGAAGATGTACATGCTAGATCATTGCCAAGCCACAAATCCAGTATAACAGAACTTTCTCTAAGAAGAAGGCCAGGAAAATCCAGGGCAACCAGATGAGGTAAATTTCTGAGAAGAAATGTATTTGACCCCATCATCCTCCCCACACATTACATCTTTCTTTTTTTTCCATTTTTTTATTGTAATTAGTAAAAGGGTTAGATTATATTTGCCAGATAGAAGGTGCATTAATTCACATACATTGATACCCTTTCACATGTCTTGGTACCCATTTCCCTCCAACCCCACACCCCCCACCCATCTTGGTTTTCCCCCCTTCCCTATCAAATTTCAAATATCCAAATACAAATAAATTCAATATATCAGGTAACAAAGTGAGATACTATACCAATATAGGATAACCAAGGGACAGCAAAGGAGATGAGAGACAACATAGTACACTAAGGACAACAGTCATTCTTTATGTGGCTTTTGTTTCCATATCCTGGAGGTCCTTTCAATTAGCTTCACATTATATGGCCTTATATATGGCCTTTTGCTCTATTGCAAATCTCTGCTAGTAGAGCCCAAGGATTCTACTGATTATGACGAATGAGGGAAACCACTGAGCCTAATTTCCTTTGAGTTTGGCTTACTTCATTTAATATGATTTGTTCTAAGTCTTTCCATTTCCTAACGAGGGGCGCTGTCATTATTTCTGACAGCAGCATAGAATTCCATTGTGTACAAATACTACAACTTGTTGCTCCACTCATCAACTGAGGGACATCATGGTTGGTTCCATATCTTTGCTATGGTGAATAGTGCTGCAGTGAACATTGTTGTGCTAGTGGGTTAATATGCCCTTGTTTCTGGATTCTTGGGTAAATGCCAAGTAGTGGAATTGCTGGGTCAGAGGGGAGTTCTATGTTTAGCCTTTTGAGGCACTTCCACACTGCTTTCCATAGTGGTTGAAGGAGTTTGCACTCCCACCAACAGTGTAGTAGTGATCCCTCCTGGCCACATCCCCCCCAGCCTCTGTTTTCATTCGTTTCCTGATCCTGGCCATTCTAACTGGAGTGAGGTGGAATCTTAGAGTTGTTTTGATTTGCATTTCTTTTATGACCAGAGATGTGGAGCATTTCTTCATGTGCCTATAGGCTATTTTTGTTTCTTCTTCAGAGAAGACTCTCTTTAAGACTTTGGCCCATTTTTTAATGGGATGGGTGTTACTTTGGAGGTTAGTTTTGGAGTGATTCAATTTTTTGAGTTGTGGATATATTTTAGATATGAGGCCTTGGTCCGTTGTTTGGTTGGTGAAGATCTTCTCCCACTCTGTAGGCTTCCTGATTAGTTTAGTAGCTATATCCGTTGCCATACAAAAGCTCTGCAGTTTAATGCAGTCCCACTTATCCAGCCTTTCTCTGATTTGTTGTGATTCTTGGTCCTTATTAAGAAAGTTTCGACCTGTGCCAAGGAGGCCTAGTGTATCTCCTATTCCTTCCTGTAAACTTTTTAGTGTGTCAGCTTTTACCTCCAGGTCTTTGATCCATTTGGAGTTAATTCTAGTGCAAGGTGAAAAGAAGGATCCAAATTTAGTTTTCTGCAGGTGCTTCACCAGTTCTGCCAGCACAACGTGATGAAGAGGCTATCTTTCTTCCATTCTATTTTTTTGGCTCCCTTGTCAAAGATTAGGTAGCCATAGGTCTGTGGTTTAATATCTGGGTCCGCAGTTCTATTCCTTTGGACTTCAAGCCTGTTCCTTTGCCAGTACCAAGCTGTTTTGAGAATTATTGCTCTGTAATCGAGTCTAAAGTATGGAATTGAAATTCCTCCAGCGCTGTTCTTTCTGCTAAGAAGTGTTTTTGCTATACGGGGTCTTTTATTATTCCATATGAAATTTTGAATTGCCTCTTCTATGTCTTTAAAGAATGACATTGGGATGTTGATGGGTATTGCATTGAATTTGTAGATAGCACTTGGCAAGATTGTCATTTTCACAATGTTGATTCTTCCAATCCAGGAGCATGGGAGGTTTTTCCATTTCCTTAGTTCTGCTTTAATTTCCTTTTTTTGGGTTTTAAAGTTTTCATCTAAACGGTCCTTTACATTGTTAGTTAAGCTAATTGCTAGGTACTTTATTTTCTTTGAGGCTATTGTGAAAGGAGTTTCTTTCCTGATTATTGCCTCGTTCCTCTCACTGTTGGCGTAAAGGAAGGCAGTTGATTTGTGAGGGTTGATTTTATGGCCTGCTGCCCTTCAAAAGCTTTGAATCAGCTCAATGAGCTTGGGAGTAGAGTCTATAGGATTCTTTAAATACAGAATCATGTCATCTGCAAAGAGGGATAGTTTTATTTCCTCTTTCCCTGCTTGGATCCCCTTTATGCTTGCTTCTTGCCTTATTGCACTGCCTAGGAATTCTAGTACTATGTTAAAAAGGAGTGGAGGGAGTGGGCATCCTGAATGCTACCCCTAAGCACTTTAATGCAAAGTTTAGGGCTGTGGCATTTTAAGAAAAATTCAACGCTCTGTTTTTTGCTGGTCAATTAGAGGTAAAAATCTTATGGAAATTATTGCATGGCTGATTTTGAACTGGAATCCTCAGGTCTCAGCTTATCTTGAGTAGCTAGGATTACAGTAATTTTACAACCTGTATGCTCTTACACATTGCTTCTGATCCAAACACTCATTGTTCAATTTAACTAACAAGATGTGAGGAAAGATGATTGACTGTAATTTACTAGATGGGATTCTAGTGAGTATATATTTCCACTTCCATTGTGAAGCCAGGGAAATGTTTCTGGTACATGTTTCAACTATCTCCCAAAGAGGAAATAATATGTGAGTACGTTTGATAGTATTTCAGATAGGAAATGGACTTTGGTGTTTGGAACCTGTTGGGCAGAGTGTATCAGCTGGGCTGTGATAACAGAGATGATGTTACAGACAGGAATATTTTCATCCCAGACAGACTTAATCCAGATCCTTGGATTTCAGGCCTTGAGTAGATAGAATTACAAGTGTGAGCTGCCACCACCACCTGGTTCATTTTGGAAACCTTAATTGCTTCTCATTTGTTCCTTTCCTTTTTTGGAAGATTGATCTAAGCTGGCTGATTGTGCATCACAATGAAGTGATTGGCCTCAGGAATTGCAAATATTTGTTTCATCAGCACGGAATGAATGAAGTTGATCTAAACCCAATAGTATTTTCCTTCTGATAAATAGGGAACTTACTTATATCATTTTTCCTTGCCTTTGCTTTCCCAAAGCAAGCAACATGTTTCTTAAAAACTATACTTCATGAGAATATTATAATTAGAAGCTAAATTCTGCACACTTCAGAATAGTCCTTGCATTTATAAACTTATATTACAATATTAGGTAGAAGAATGGTGACTTAGTTTCATAACTATTTCATATGTTTTCCTCTTTAAGGCTCTTTAAGTCAAGAAGGGATTAAATACATTTATATAATAGTAGAACATAGCTCCTGCTGATTTGATGTGTGTGCAGATGATACACAGATTTATTAGGATTACTCAAAAGTTTTCTTCAAATTTTCAGTAGTAGACTGCTATGCTAACTGGAAGGTTATAGTAATGATGCTGAAATTCTATGAATCACCTATGAAGCAGAATTTCAGGGGAGAGTATTTGCTAGGGACTTAATATCTAAGACGCATATCAAGAATATTGAACTATAACACCAAATGATGGAGGACTCAGCGTCACATTTTGTTTGTTTTATGCAAGTCCTGGGACTTGAAACCAGGGCCAGGGAACTGTCCTTAAAAGTTTTGTTTTTTGCTTCAGGCTAGCGTTCTACCACTTTATCCACAGCTCCACTTCCAGATTTTTGGTAATGAACTGTAAATCAGAATATCATGCAATTTGTTTGGGCTGGATTCAAACCTGATTCTGTGTAGATAGGATTCCAAGTGTGAGCGCACAGAGTCTGGCTAGTATCATTCATCATTCAAGTCATGGGACTGCAATTCTGCACCTGGGTCTTGTCACTGAGCTTTTCAGCTCAAGACTAGTGCCCTATCCCTTGAGCCATAGGGCCACTTCTGGGTTTCTGGTGGTTAATTGGAGATAAGAGTCACATGGACTTCAGTGCCCAGGCTGACTTTGAACTGCTATCCTTGGATCCCAGCCTCTTGAGTAGCTACATTTACAAGTGTGAGCCACCATACCCGGCTAAATTATTTTTTAAGTTAATTTTTTTTGTTAAGTCAATATATAGTTGGCATACGGTTACATAAGTAATGAACATATTTCTTAAGAAAATTGTTATCCCCTCCCTCATTTTTCTCTGTTTTCCTACCCTCAGCCTCCTCTCCACCCAGATTGTTCAGTTCATTTCCGTTTAGTGTCTTCCAAGTATCACTGTTCAGTTGGTTCACCCTTTTTCCTATGTTTTTTTTTACCATATTATTATACCCTCTCCATTCCCCAAATCAACTAAACCTATGTACAAGGCACAGGGTACCCGAATTCAACACAGTGAGTACAGAGAATAAAACTAAAGTGAAAAAGAAGAAAAGAGGTAAAAAGCAAAGAAAATGAAAGAACATCATACAGTACCTTAGAAGCAACAACACTGAAAAAACAAAACATAAAACCTTGGGCTGAAAATGAAGCTTGCCTAGCATGTATGAAACCCTGGATTCCATTCCTCAGCACCACATAAACAAAAAACTGGAAGTGCCACTGTGACTCAGCTGGTAGATTTCTAACGTTCAGCACAGAGTGTCTCCAAGTGACAAAAATCTGTCACATTTAAGTCAGGCTTCAAAACTTTGCTAGGAACCAGTTATGTGATTTGGAAGAAAGTCCAATTTTCAAAGAATCACTAGCCAGGCGCTGGAGGGTCATAATTGTCATTCTACTAGCCAGGGAGAAGGTGATTCAAAGCCTTTGCAAGCAAAAAAATGAAAACAAAAAAAACTGTAAGATTCTACTCTCCACTTATCCACCTAAAAAGTAAGTGGAGTTGTGGCTAAAACTGGTACAGCATTAGCCTTGAGGAAAAAGAACTAAGAGACCTTGCCCAGGTCCAAAGTTCAACCTCCCCACCAAGAAAAAAAAAAGGAGTCCAGATACCTTAGTTTCAAAAGTATATCTGGATATCTTAGTAGATTTTTCTGCTCTTTCCTCATTCATCTCATGGAACCACATAATCTTGATCCTGACCTGACTAAGAGCCTGCATTGTGCTTAATAAATTCATTCCACATATTCCAGTAGAATCTGGACAGCTAACAGCCACTTACCAATGCTTTATTCTACGTTTAGGCCAGTATGTCTTCATACCATCTACACAGTCAGCTATATCATCTTTCCAGAAGTATCATTGAGTGTAGAACACTCAGAACTAAAATAATTGCATAAAGATGTAATAAAACCCCTTGATTCATTAAGAAAATTTCTGTACTACTTAGAGCAAGTACATTAGTGGTATTTACCTCTAGCCTCTTTTGTAAAAAAATTTATTAACATTGAATTTTACATCATATTTCAAATGTCATGTTTAACCAACAAGTATTCAAGAAGGGAATCGCTATACAATCACTGGCACATAGATTTTAGAACATAGTAAAAATTAAGCTGAGTCTTTGTATGTCATAGATACAGATTAATCTATAATAAAACACATGTCTATAGAGTGTATAGTCTATCGTAGATTTTTATGTCTATGTAGTTATGTTTATATCTCCAAAATTATGTCCAGAACTTTGGGTATCAACTATTCAATCATCGCTCTACTACTGTTTGAAACTAATATCCATATATTAAGGATACCATGTACCTTTTGTTCCTTGGTCTTGACTTATCTCACTCAACAGGATTCACTCTAATTTCATCCACTACCCCAAAAATGCCATTATTATTTTTTTCTGTGCATATCTTCTTTTTATGTATTTATATTTATTGTAATTTATAGAAGGGTTATATTATATTCACCAGATAGAAGGTGCATTACTTCTCAAACTTTGATACCCCATGTAATGATATGGTCCCCATTTCCCTTCCCCTACCCCCATTCATGTTCATTTCCCCCCTTCCCTATCCAATTTCAAATAACCAATTAGGCACATATGAAATATATCAGAAAACAAGGTGAAATATTGTAACAATAGGATATAACCAAGGGATAGCAAAAGAGATAAGAGATCACGTAATTCATTAAGGACAACAATCACTCATTATATGAGTTTTGTTTCTTTATCTTGGAGGTCCTTACATTTAGTGTCATACTATTTGTCACGATGTCTCTAGATTTTGTTCTATTGTAAATCTGTGGTACCAGAGCCCTAGGTTTCTACTGAATTTGACAAATGAGGGAGACTCTTGGGCCTATGTTCCTTTGAGTTTGGCTTACTGCACTTAATGTGATTTTTTTTCCTTTTCATTCACTTCCCCGAGAATGCCATTATTTTGTCTTGTCGGTTGGCTATGTATCATTCCATTGTGTGTGTGTGCGTTCGTGTGTGTGTGTGTGTGTGTGTGTGTGTGTGTGTGTGTGTGTGCGTGTATCATATTTTTTGTAGTAAGGCATCTGATTGTTTCCATCATCCAACCTCATTTTCTACAGATATTTTTATAGTCTCTTTTTTATTTTCAGGGTAATGTATAGAGGGGTTACGATTACATTTACAGGTAGTGGACTGCATTACTTATCACACATTTATTCCACTCCACATGTTTTTGTCCCCAGGTCCCTCTCCCCTCACCTTCCTAATCATCTTGTTTCCCCCCTTCCCTTTCCTATTTGACATAAACAAATAAACATATATACAATATGCCAGGGAAAAAATCAGATACAGTAACAATCTGACATTAACCAAAGGGCAAAATAAGAGATGAGAAATAACATAGTAGATTAAGGACAAAAATCACACAAGATGAAGACACAAGATATAGCTCTTGTTCCCATATCCTAGAGATCCTTTCATTTAGTCTCATCCTATATGACCTCATATACCTAGGTTTTTGAGTTATTGTAATCCTCTGCTAGGAGAGTCCTAGATGTGAACTAATTATTACAAATGAGGGAAACCATTGAGCTTATGTTTCTTTGGGTCTGGCTGCTTCACTTAATATGAATTTTTCCAAGTCTTTCCATTTCCTTACAAATGGGGCGATGTCATTCCTTCTGATGGCAGCATAGCATTCCATTTGGTATAAGTACCACATCTTCTTGATTCAGTCATCTACTGAGTGGCATCTGGGTTGGTTTCATATCTTTGCTATGGTAAATAGTGCTGCAATGGGCATCATTGTGCTAGTGGCTTTAGTATGTCCTTTTTTCTGGACAATTGGGTAGATGCCAAGTAGTGGATTTGCTGGATCATAGGGGAGCTCTATGTTCAGTCTTTTGTGGAACCACCACACTGCTTTCCCTAGTGGTTGGACGAGTTTACACTCACACCAACAGTGTAGGTGTGATCCCCCCTGGTCACTTCCCCACCAGTATCTCTTATTAGATTTTTTGATAATGGCCATTCTGACTGGAGTCAGGTGGAATCTCAAAGTTGTTTTGATTTTCCTTTCCCTTATTGCTAGAGTTATGGAGCATTTCTTCATGTGTCTAAAGCCCATTTTAATTTTTTCTTCAGAGAATACTCTTTTAAGTCTTTAGCCCACCTTTTAATAGGATGGTTGTTTCTTTGAAGATTTGTTTGGGAGAGATTCATTTTTTTCAGCTACAGATATATTTTAGATAACTACATATATTTTTGTAGAAAAAAGAATGGAAGCCATCATGCTGGCTCACAACTTAATTTCAGCTACTTAGGAGGCTCAGGGCTTAGGATCACAGGTCAAAGCCAACCAGGGCCCTACAGTGTGTGAGATCAAACTCTGTGAACATACAATGACTGTAAGAGGAATCTCACTGCCTGGGAATGTAGCCTAATTGTAGAGTGCTCACCTAGAATGCATGAAGACCTAGGTTCCATTGACCGGTACCGCATACTCAGAAAAAAGCTAGAAGTGGAGCTGTGTCTCAAGAGGCAGAGCACTCACCTTGGGCAAGCGAGTCCAAGGAAAATGACTAGGCCCTGAGTCCAAGCCGTAGGACTGGCAAAAAACAAAAAAAAAAGAGTAATCTTACTTAAGTAACAAGGAATGTACCCTATATTTATACAGACTGAAAAATTCATTAAGAAATTAGAAAATATGTATAAAGTGCATAATTTCTTTGGTGTGTTGGCACTGGGTCTTCAACTGAGTGCTTAAGCTCTATCCCTGACCTTTTCTGCTCAAGGCTAGCACTCTACCAATGCAGCCCCAAATCAACTGTCTTCAATTGAGATATAAGCGATGAATATTTCAGGGTGCTTCATGAAAAACATTTTTATAAATTGAAACTTTCAACACAGTCTTATTTTAGTATGAATGTTGAGATGGGAAGAGACAGAAAAAGTGAAATGTTTCCTGATCTCCATAGAGAAGAGACTCAGCAGAACCACTGTGGTCTGCAGGCTTCTTTGTGAGTTTTGTTTGCTTGTTTGATTTTTGTCAATTGTGGGGCTTGAACTCTGGGCCTGGGCACTGTCCCTGAGCTCTTCAGCTCAAGGCTAGTGCTTTAATCTGTGAGCCACAGTGCCACTTCTGGTTTTTCTGGCAGTTAACTGGGTACTTTGGCTGGCTTTAAACTTTGATTCTCAGATCTTAGCCTCCTGAGTAGCTAAGATTATAGGTGTGAGGTACCATCACCAGGCTGCTGCTCTGTTACTATGCAGGTTATGGATCAAGAACTTCAAGTTCTTACTTCAATATTTTCTTCTCTTGCCTGATACTCTGCCATTTGAATGAAGCCCCAGTTCCTGGTCTTTGTTGGTTAATAAGAGATATTATGATTTTCTAATATTCAGAGCAACGATTATAAAACCCAGCATTTTACTTATTTGAATAAATTAAGAGACAGGACCTAGTGAGATGGAAAACAAAATTTTTTTTCAAGTTGCTATCATGTCCTAATGCATAAGTCTGGCTATTTTGCTTACACACAAATATATATTTTACCAGTTTCTACTCTATTTTTGCTTAGCTTAAAACCACCACTGCCATTTCATAGATTTTGTTGTTGCTGTTTGCGGTGCTTGAACTCTGTGCCTGGGCTGTTCCTCAGATCTTCAGTTCAATGCCAGTGCTCTACTACTTTTGATTTGGCCAGTCCTGGGCTTGAACTCAGGGACTGAGCACTGTTCTTATATGTTCTCAAGGCTAGGGCTCTACCACTTCAGTCTCAGCACCACTTCCAGCATTTTTCTATGTATGTGGTATTGAGGAATTGAACCCAGGTATTCGTGCATGCTAGGCAAGCACTCTACCACTAGGCCAAACTCCCAGCCAAAAATTATTCATCATTACTATTAGCTATCTTCTTTTATTATTATTGATTCGTCATGGTGCTTGGACTTTGGGCCTGGACACTGTCCCTGACCTCTTCAGCTCAAGGCTAGCGCTCTTCCTCTACAGCTCCATTTTTGGTTTCTGGTAGTTAATTGGTGATGTAAGTCTCACAAACATATGTGTCCAGGCTGGCTTTGGGCTTTGAACCAAGATCCTCCATTCACAGCCTCCATAGTAGCTAGAATTACACACTTCAGCCAGCAGTGCTTGACTGTTTGATGTCTCTGACTCTGTCTCTCTCTCTGTCTGTCTCTGTCTGTCTGCCTGTCTGTCTGCCTCTCTCTCTATCTCTGTTTCTGTGTGTCTCTCACTCTCTGTCTCTCTCTGTCTCTCTCTGTCTCTCTCTGTCTCTCTGTCTCTCTCTCTCTCTCTCTCTCTCTCTCTTTTGGTTGTAAGACTTTAATTTTACTCCTGGGAAGTGTCCCTGGGCTCTTCAGCTCAAGGCTACAACCTTAAACACCTTGAGCCACAGTGTCACTTCTGGTTTTCTGGTGCTCAAGTGGAAGTAACAGTTTCATGGACTTTAGTGTCTGGCCTGGCTTTGAACTGTGATCCTCAGAACCCAACCTTATGAGATCATTTCCAGCTTTTTTTTTGGTGTAAGTGGTACAGAGTAATTGAACACAGGGCTTTGTGCATACTAGGCAAGCAAACTACCACTAGTGTGCACTCCAGCCTTAGATAAGGGCTTTCTTTTTCTTTTTCTTTTTTTCACTCATGGGGCTTGAACTCTGGGCCTGGATGTTTACCTTAAGCTCTTCAGCTCAAGGCAAGAGCTCTACCACTTGAGGTACATTGTCATTTTGAATTTTCTGGATTATTTGGAAATAAGATTCTCACAGATTTTTATGCCTGGGCCGTCTTTGAACCTCGATCCTCCAGGGTAGCTAGGATTACTAGGGTAAGCCACCAGTCACGGGAATTAAATTATTATTTTTGCATGACCTATGGCTTCAACTCATGGCCAGAGCACTGTCCTAGGGCTTGCTCAAGGATAGCACTTTACTTCAGCCAGCCAACTCCCGGTCCAAATAGGCCACTCTTGAAGCTAGAATTACAGAGATCTGCCATAATACTGGCATGTCGTTATCTAAGTATATAATTTTTCTTCTATTTTTGATGGCTTTTACTTAGTGTACATATTTCCTACATATTTTATGGAAAACTTCCTTCCCACTGGGGCCATAAGTTAAGCCTAGTGGAAGAGTTCTTGCCGAGCATGAATGAAGACCCAAGTTCAATTCCTCAGCACAACATAGATAATAAAAATAAAAGTGGTGCTGTGGCACATGTGATAGAACTTGCGCCTTAAGAATAAACAAAAACAAAAACAAGGATCGTGCTCAGGTCCTGAGTCTAAGCCCAGTACTGGCAAAAAAAATTCTGTCCAAAGTGGACATTTAAACTTATTGTACTTTTCGAAAAATTTGTTGTCAAGGTGATATACAAAGAGATTGCTGTTACATATGTAATGATTACATTTCTGGAAACATTGTTACCCCCTTCCCCTTTTCTCTTTCCCATCCCCCCAAGTCATAAATTTCATTTACAACAAATATATATGTATTTTCATTCCTGAAAAAAATAGTTTAAAATGTGTTCAAATAAATGATGTAGGTTGATATATTTATCAAAATGGATTACTTGAACTCTAAAATAAACATTCTAGGTAATTTTTCTCATATAATTGTAGTAATGCTATAAAAATAATAAAAAAGGAATTTTAGTTATTAATTTCTAATGTTTTACCATTAACATTATTACACTAAGCATGCTGTTTATGGTATTAATACAGACAGCATGTAATATGATTATGTTAAAAAAATTAAATGATTAAAAATAGTAAGTTTGGGGGCCAGTAGTTTGGCTTGGTGGCACACACCCTGGACTGGCAAAAAAGAAGTAGGGTTAGATAAAACAGATTTATTTCCAAATGTGTGGAAAATGGTATGATTTCTTGTTTGGCTAGTCCTGCGGCTTGAACTGAGGGACCAGGAACTATCCTTGGCCACATTTGTTCAAGGGTGGCACTCTGACACCTGAGCCACAGTGCCCCATCTGCTTTTTCTGTATGCAGTGTCGAGGAATTGAATCAAGGTCTTCTTGTATATTAGGCGAGCACTCTACAACTAGGCCACATTCAAAGCCAAAGTAGATTTTTGATGCTATTGTGGAGTTTTAATTTTCTTTAATATTTGTACAAAGCACAATGGATATATAAACAGACTTGAACTCACAGAACAGAGTCCCACATAATATTACAGTTACTCTGGCACTTCTCCCGATTGACAAAACACATTTCCAGGCATCTGCTCTGTCCTTAAGCTTTGGTAGCTGACTTGTCTTTCCATGGAGGCCTGGCCTGGATTCCTGGTGATTCCATGCATTTCATAGTTCCCTGTATATCCAGTAAGGTTGTCTTCTATGGGACTAGACCTGTCTGGCTTTTGGCCCACCCAGGACCTATGTGTCTGAGGTCTCACATTATAAGTGGAAAATAAAACACAGTATAATAAGCACTGAAGAACTGCACACCATAATATTAACAATGAGAGTTTAATAGTTAGCAAAGTAAATACAATGAATACTTGACAAGAATCATGAGAGCAAGATAAAGAGATGTCATTTTAGGAAGGGGACAGGGAAGCTCTAAATCCAGACTGGCCTCCAAGTTGCCTTCAGACAGTAATTCTACTTCAGAGTCCTCAGAAGGGTCTCCTTCCTCATGAGAAACAGAATGTCCTTCCTGAGTTAAGAGGGGGATGGATTCTGGTTTGTCGAATGGAGATTGAGTCTCTTTTAGTGAGATGGATGGGTCTGGATATTCTGTGAGGATGGATTCATTTTCCTCCAATGAATCCAGTATTGAGAGTACACTTGCTGCTTCCCATGGGGACATTTTCCATGAGCCCAGCGTGTGCCCCTTCAGCTTGCACAATAAGTGGAGTGTTACTCTGACTCAGATGGACTGACTCTGGGTGGAGTGTGAAAGGAAACGGAAGGAAATCTGGCTGCTCTTTTTCTTCCTCCATAGTATCTGCAGGTTCAACTGTGTCACACATGGGGTTCAGAGCAAAAGGTATATCCACAGGACTCTAAACCTGTTTGGTAATTTCTATAGAAGGCCCATGGTTTCTGGAGTGCAGTGATGATTCTCAGTCTCCATCAGTCACCAGCTCCATTGGTGGGTTTTTCATCCGGAGTTCAGGATAAGCTCTTCCACGATGACCCAAACCTAAGAATGGAAATAGGTACAGAGTGGACAGAGTGGACTCTGCAAGTTGAAGTGTCACTCAACTTCCATGAGGATCTAATGGAGGAACCTGTAGAACTGGAGTTTGGACTGAACACTGAGGAGGTGTAGGGTTTTTCTAATGAGTGCTAATTCCCGAGTCCTTTCAGAGGACAGACATTACCTGGCTGACACCACCCATAAAGGGCATTTTGCCAAGCTCTGTAGAAGTAAGGGCCAAACAATATCTAGACCACATGGGCTTCCTACTCACAGGCTCTGAGGCACCCACACCAGGACTTCTACTTTTTCTTGGTCTTACTGGTCGCACATTCCTCCAGCTGGTCAAAAAGTATGTGTTTAGAAGAGCAGGTCCAAAGCCGGCATGTGGAGCCTCATATAGAGCTTGAGTTGTGTCAGGGTGTGGCAGTTCTTGAACTCGTAGAAATCACTCGGGTAGAAGTCCATTCACATCGTATAGATGGAACACATGATGCTGTGGGCACATTCGGTACAAGGAAAGTGAGAGCCTTCTCTCTCCATCCTGAGCCTTCTACAAAAGCCCCTTTCTTGCAGGACTCTAATGCTGTGGCTGTCCTGCAGAGATGTGCACTTATGTGCTGGGAGGGGGGTAAGAGACACTCGAGAACAGGATGACTTTTACACCCCACTTCCAGAAGCTTCTGAGAGAGGCCTCTATGCATCTGTCCAAAGTAAACACACCTTAAATTAACTAAGTAAATGCTCTAAATAAATCAATAAGTGAATGCTCTAAATAAAGAACTAAATGCTCATTCCTCTAATCTTAGCCACCCAGCAGGCTGAGCTCTGAAGATCACAGTGGAAAGCCAGTCTAGTCAGTAAAAGTCTAAAGGCACTTGTCTTCAATTAGGCAGCAAAAAGCCAGAACTTGACCTATGACTCAAATGGTACAGTGCTAATTTTTGAACACCAAAGGGATGGCATTTAGACCTGGGTTCAGGTTCAAGTGGCAGCACTGGACCACACACCAAAATGTAAATGTTTTCAGGTTCTAACAGGCAAAGCTATCACAATCCCTCCCTGATGGCTCAAAAGTGATTCAGACCCCAGCTTTTCCTCTGACTCCGGTATTTCTCAGGCCTCCGCCATTAGTACTGACACCTCATTTCTTACTGGGAAATGGGATTTCCTAGGATGTCACCTAGGTGAGGGCTGCAGTTGGGAGCCACTTACTCATGCCTGAAATCCAACTTCTCAGTAAGCACACTGTTGAGACTCCAGTAGCTTGTGAGGGAAATGAAATGGCATGCTGTCCCAGTCCTAATAAAGTAGTTTGTGCACTTGTATCATGCTTAGCTCCCCTGTGAACACCCCAGTGTACCAATCAGGCTCAGAGAGGAGCCAAGTATTCCAAGACTTGGCCAGGAGGGGTGAGCAAACCTGGGTTTGGAGGGGGAACACTCACTTTTTCAAGAGAATTTCCAGCAACTACTACATTGTCCTCCACTATTTGAAATTGTGCAGGAAGTTTCCCACATAAAAGAGATCACCTTTCTGGTAGGCAGCGATCAGCTTTGTCAGCAGCATCTCCAACAGGCCTTCCTCCAGGATCCATAGTTTACAAGGCTCATTCAGAGTCTGAGCTGACTTACCATCACGCTATGTTGGCAAAACAGTGGATATTTCAAACGTAGGAATGGGACCACACTTCACACTGAGGAATTGGAATAGAGTAGATTGGAAATGACACACTCTAATCTCAGTATAGTCACTTGAAAGCACACAAGAAGGTTGTAGTGTGTGGGCAGGATGATGGGTTCAAATAGGTTTCCTCTCAATATACCTCATCTGAGTTGCCCTGGAGTTTCCTGGCTTTCTTCCTAGAGAAATGTCTGATATACTAGAATTTTGGCTTGGCAATGATCCAGCATCTATTTCTTCAAGTGAGACATCCATATCTCTCATGCCTGAGATCCGAGCCTCCTGAGCTTTGGCAACAGCACAGCAACACCTTTCTGGTTCCTGAGCCAGAGGCCAAGGGAGCTACTTGAGCTGGTTGTCACATACAGTGGCTTGGTTACCAGGGTTCCATATTCTGTTCCATTGTGAGGGAGGTAGGGTCACCTTTCAATGCCCAATGACCAAAGCTCCTTGCTCACAGAAGACCTCCCCAAAGACATACTGGAGGCTGAATCTCCCTTCCCACCTCACATATGGATGTAGTAAATAGCACACCTTTTTGTTCAAATCCCAAGTCATTAACTAGGCGTAAGTGCTAGCCTGGTCTCAGGCTCAAGGAGCCTTTCTTAGGTAAGATCCAAACTTAACTGTCACTATTCCCCTTACCCTTCACAAGACATTTTGCTTCACAGTGCCTTCTCAGCTTGCATTTTGCCTCTTGCACATTTTTTTGCTAGTCCTGGGACTTGACCTCAGAGCCTGACCATTGTTCTTAGGCTTTCTTTAGGCTATAGCTGTCCCACCAAGCCACAGCACCACTTCCAGCGTTTTCTATGTATATGGTACTGCAGAATCAAACTGGAGTCTTTTTGTGTGGTAGCCCAGCACTCTACAAATAGATGAAACACCCAGGCCATCTTGCACATATTTTTCACTTCAATCTACTAGGACGTTGTTAGGTTTCTGTATCCTAATCTATTTTTCTTCCTGATGAATATCTGTGCTGTCATCTGTAAAAATGCAAGTGGGAAAATCACAGAAGCATTGGTGACATAAAAAAAGTCTTACAGACATAGATAAGTGTTCATTCTTTGTAGGAGAAAGGATATTTTGATATGATGATGATGACTATTTATAAATACTTTATCGGGGTTTAGAGTTTGGCCCAGTGGTAGAGTGCTTGCCTAGCATCCATGAAGATCTAGGTTTGAGTCCTTAATATCACACAGATATAAAAATCCATATGGCAATGTGGCTCAAGTGGCAGAGGGCTAGACTTGGGAAAAGCCAAGAGCAGTGCTCAGGTCCTGAGTTCAAGCCCCAGGAATGGCAGAAAAAACAAAAGAAAAGAAAAGAAAAGAAATGTGCTTTTTACAAGTTATTCACTCACAGCATTTGCCTCTGAATTCTTCGCTTCTGCATCTTGTGACTTATCCCTTTCCCTCAATGTAGACAAGAAAAACAGATTTTATTACTTGCTATCCTTTGTTCAATCTTTGGATATTAATTCAAAATACAATATTGCCTGAGATATTGTGTGTGTGCATGTGTGTGTGTGTCTGCCAATGTGTGCATGCACACATGTGTACAGGGTTTAGAGCTTACTCATAGGGCCTGTGTGATAACCCTCAGCATCTTTTCCTCAAAGGTATTGGTCTTTCACTTCTAGCTTATTATAGCTAATTGGAGTTGAGAGATTCACTCAATTTCTTGCCCTGTGCATTGGAACCCAGTGCTAGGTTCTCATATTGTTAATTGTAGCTATAGAGAAGGCTGAGGTCTGGGGATCCTCGTTAGAATCCAGCCCCTGAAAGAATGTCACTGATAGAAATCTTTATCTTCAGTTAAGCACGAATAAATAAGGCAAAAGTGGAACTGTGGCTCAGTTCCTCTTGTAGCAGCCATGAGAAAATTAGTAATTGGCAGCACCTGGTCCCTGAGAGAAATCCTTAGCACTGGTTCAAAAAAAGAAAGAAAATAATGAAAAAAATTAAAACTTGCTGAGGAATCTATAAGGATAAACGTGCCTGTGAATAATCTTGTCATTTCAGATTCCCTCAAGAGCTTATGTCTCTTTATATTTTATCAAGTTTTTTAAAGATATTTACATATTTTCTATCTTTCTTAAACAGAGATAGCCATCCACAAAACACAAACACAAACTCTCACACAGTATACCACCCACCCATGAGTGTCTGGCTATGTATATATGTATAGTCATATGTATTGATCTGTCTCTCTATACTAATATATAAATGCATAAACATATGTATTTAGAAAAACAGGAAACATACATAGATAGGTCTCAGGCATTCCAGATTTTGTGCAAGTCTTCTGAGTGCAACTTACCATTGTATTGTTTGTCAAGATAGAGTCCCTCTAACTTTTGGCCAGCTTCTTGTCCTTTGATATTTTTTCTGCCAGTCCTGGGTTTTGAACGCTAGGCCTGGATGCTGTCACTGAGCTTGAGCTTCTTGCATTCAGTAGTTTATTGCAGATAAGAGTCTCATGGATTTTCTGTCCTGGGCTGGCTTTGAATTGTGACCCTCAGATCTCAAACTCCTGAGTAGCTAGGATGACAGTCTTGAGCTACCAGTACCTAGTTCCTTTGCCTCTTTTACCCTTTTTTTGGCCCCACCACAGCCATGGAATCTACCTTCCTATGTTCTCTCCACCTGCCCCCAGACAGGGGTCTGACAGATGCTTTCCACCCACTTATTCATGTCCTCCTCTGTATTGGCTGACAGCTAAGACATGTGCTCACTTATCTGGATGCCAAACACAAAGCCATGTGATTGTTTCTCAGTCTGGAACATCCTATCAGATTTATAGCACCACAGAGGGTCAGGTTGATGCTCCTCCAGGGCTTCTTAAATTGTTCTCATATTAATCCACAACACGTTTGTCATCACTTGTCCAGCTAATTCATGGACTAAACCAGCATTCCCCACAAACTTAGATCCCAATACCATGAGGACCCTCAAGGGTGCATTAGGAGTGTGATCTGCAGGTGGATGTGAGCCTGTCTAACTTGGAGGGGATATCTCCACCACAGGAAATGGAATACAAATTTAGAATCTGCTTTCATGAGGTGACAATCTCTGGCAGATGTTATTATTAAATGTGGCACTGCCTACTTCAAGCTTAAAACATGGGTTGATGACGCAGCATAACAGAGAATATATTCACCCCGGCCCAACACATAGGCTGGGACCCTGAACTTTCAGGTAGCATTTGGCTTTGAAGGTCATGAGATCTTACTCTACAAATGATGAGCCCCCTCCCGTGAGGCATAGCAAATGGAGCCAAAGTGCAACCCAGTTAAGCACCAGATCAAGCTTCCCTTCTTCAGTAGGGTATGGTTTGAAAACTGTGCATAGCTTCTGTTTGAAGCCAGTCCAGAAAGGAAAGTCCATGAAACTCTCATTTCCAGTTAACTGCCAAGAAAAAGCCAAAGATAGAGATGAAGCTCAAGAGAGCTAGAGAGCAATCTGAAAATAATGGTTACACCCTGCAACATCCTCATTACCTGATCTTGAAAACATCTCTGCGTGCATCCCAGCATGCAGCCAGCATCTCGGGGTGACAGTGAAGCCTGCGCCCATTGGCAATCTGCACTGTCTCTGACATCTGTAATGTGAACCTCATTCTGTTGGGTTTGTGAAGCGGTGTCAACCCTACAGAAGGAACCAACTGTGCCCTAACTCCCTCTGTCCCCTGGGGCCCCTAGGATTCCCCCATCTGCACCCCTCCTGTGGCTTCTGATCCTAGGGAGCCCTCCTGCCCTGTCCAACACTCACATGAAGTGCATATTTCTTCTCCTGGGGCAACTTCTCCACAGAGAGTACATGACATGCCCACTCTCCAGGCACGGAGAGATCCTGGCAAAGTAGCAAATCAGTGATAAGGACATAAAGTGATGAATAGAATTTTAGATCCTGATGGTAGACAGTCTGCAAAATCCAAGGGAGAATGGAATTGGAGGGGACCAGGGATCAGGATGTGGGCATGGAGCTTCCCTGCCAAGGGGGTGGGGGAAGTCACAGGCTGGGGGATGCACAGGATGATCCATGGGCCCTGTGCAGCTACTGGGTCACCCCCTTCTGCATCTCAGCCTTTGGCTTTGAGCTCTGTGATCGTCAAGATGTGCACAGTCTGTACACTGGCTGGCAGAAGAAAGGACCCTGGGAAGACAATTGTAGACCCTTTGTGAGTGTAGGAAGGGGTAGGCTGGACACCCAGTCCAAGAGGAGCTAAAACTGGAGTCGAGGGGTGTGCAAGGATTGGGTGTGAGGGTTGTGGGCAGTCACAGTCACGGCAGAGGTGGCTCTTTCTGTGGGGTGAGTGCCTCCCTGCAGGCACAGCACTGGACATATCAGAGATCCACATGAATAGGAAAAGCTGGAAATGGCACTATGGTTCAAATGGTAGAGCATCAACCTTGAGCAAAAGAGCTCAGGGACAGTACCCAGGACCTGAGTTCAAGCCTCATGACTGTAAAAGAAAAAGAACCAGGACTATGAGAGGGAACCTGGTACTCTCTTGGTCTAATCAGACACAAGAAGAGGCCGGGATAGGCTGTGGAAAAACACAGAGAACATCTTCCCCCAGCTCATCCTGTCCAGCATGCAGGGACATCCATGTAACTAGGGCTACGGTAAGATCATCTTCACCCCTGTGCTGCCATCTGAATTGTAGGCCTCTGTCCTGACATGGGGTGTCCTGATGTCTGAGCAGGTGCCCTAACCCTAGATGGAGAGCAGCCACTGACTGTGGTAGCTAAGGAGAGATCTGTTCCATAGCTATCAGGCCACCCAGCATGGGAGCCATAACCACCCCCCACCCAGGTAGAGGCCAATGGTTCTCCAGATGCTACTAACATTGCCCCACCCCTAGCTCTGGGTAAACGTGACATTCCCTCCACAAGGAGCAGGACTAAGTGAAGGATCAGGAAGCTGCCTATGGACTTCAGATGATGGCCAGGCTGGCACTACAGATGGCCTCACTCTGTCACCACCTTCCCCTGCCTCCATCATTCCTCCATCATGCCTCTCTACTTCCCACCCATTATCCTTGGAAACCAATGAACTGGGCTCTCATCATTCCTCTCATCTCTTCACCCACCTTGCCATGCGTCCATCCCTCTGTCACTTCCCCCCCCCACACATCCCACCACCAGCCACCCTGTAGCTTATGAGGATCCCAGAGGAAGCTCTTGGTGAAGGGCTTGTGACCACAAAACAGTTACTATCACCCGTTCCGTCCTGATCCACCACAGAATAAGAACAGCCAAGCAGGCACACACCGCAGCAGAGTTGCTCTGCTGCCACCCTGATTTCTTCATGGCCAGGACTTGGCTCTCCTCAGCCTCCCAGTTCAGTAACCAGAACATTGTGCTTTCACAGAGCCATGGCTTCCAGTCTCCATGGACACAATGACATCAAGGTGATGCCAACTTCCCCATCTCTATATATTTCTAACTATGGGATGTGAGCTGAGGTTCTCTTCTGTGACTCCATCCGCTAAGAGGCTCATGCAGATTTCTATTCTTTGCTCATCATGGTGACTCTTTGGTTAACAAGTCACTGCTGGACTTCCAGTTTACCACATATAGAACCCATACTCCAACACTTTTCTTAGAAGGACTGATGACTTTTAAATATTCTCTAGTTTTATATTTCTAGTTCCTTCTCTCTTTCATTTATATATTTCCCTTCCTCACATACTTCCCTTTTTTACCTTCCTTCTTTCATTCCTGGTCTTGAACTCAAGACCTGGAGCTTTTTCTTAGCTTTTCTTTGCTCAAGGTAGCACTCTAGCTCTTGAGCCACAGCTCTACTTCAATCTTGCTCTAAACTGGGAGTATGAGTCTCATGCATTTTTCCCTTTGCTGGGTTGGTTTTAAACCACAATACTAAGATCAGGATCCTGAATATGCCTCAGATTACAGGTATTATCTAATCAAAACAAATTCCTGATTTCTTTTTTAGACATAATTAGTTCTTTCAGGTGAGCCACCAGCCACTCATGCAAGAGTATTGCAGGATCCCAGCATTCATCTTGTCTCCAGTCTTATTCCATCCATCTCACAATGGTCATCTAAAACACCCTGCTGCATGCCTGAAGTCGCAAGGAACGTTCTCAACGCCATGAGAAGCCCCCTTAAGCTCTGCCTCAGACATGCCCAGCCCCCATTCCACTTCCACATGAGCATTTGTTTCGGAGAAATTTCCTGAGTACATCATCATCTTTTCCTCACCATTCAAATTTCATCTTTGGAGTCATTTCTCCCAGACAAAGAGGAACATGATCCATGGTTTGATAGCAGCTCCAGCTTCATAGTCCCAGCCACCAACACCCCCCCATTACCCTGCCAGACACCTGAATTCAAGAACAATGTTTTCACTACCCCTGACTCATCAAATGTTTTAACTTATACAGTGCATTAAAATAATTTTACTAAATGGAATAAACACATGGCATCAAGCTTCAGAATCTTTGCACCTGAACTTTTAGTGAATCACAGACACACCAGCATTTCTGTAGCCAACAGAAATCTTAGCTTTGAGATTTCAGCATTCCTGGTATCCAAGTTTGGATGTGCTAACACAGCCCTTAATGGGGCACTTCAATCACACAATCCCACAACAATCAATGTCATTTGACATTCACTGGTAGGTGGTGCTAGGAAAAAGACTGATGTGCCAACTCCATGCTGGCTTGACCTATGCCATCTTCAAACCTGGAGCAAGTGGGGCTCCTCTCTCCATGACACCTTTTGTGTACTACCCCAGGAGGACCTTTACCTTGAGACGAAATTATGAAGACTATCTCTACCAGCAAAGATTCCAGTGAGATGTGCCTACATGGATAAAGCTAAAATCTCACTAAAGTGAGGTTGTTGGCAGTGCTGGAGCCTGAACTCAGGGCCTGGGCACTAAGCATTTGTACTCAAGACTAGCCCTTTACCACTGGAGCACAAACTCCATTCCCAGCTGTTTTTATTTTTGGTAGTAAGAATCTATCAGACTTTCCTGTTCTAGGTGACTTGGAACTTCCATACTCAGATCTCAGCCTCCTGACCAGCCTGGATTAAAAGTGTGGATCAGCCATGCGCCACACCTGAGGAATTCTGCCAGCACATTTTTTCCCAAAAATTGGAAGAGGAAGATGAGGGAGGGTTGGGCTCATCCTGCCCTGCATATGAAGGAGAGCATCAGTACCTGAACTTCATTCCCTGTTGTAGGCTGCTGGAGGAAAACGAAGCAAATAGGCACAGGCTGGCAGCAGAAGCCACAGAACAACTTGTGACCAAGACTCCCAGAGCAGACCTCAGAATCGATGACAGAGTTGGATCTACCCAGTAACAGAGGCAGTGGTGACACCTGAAACTGCGCGTTTGAGCCTTTGCTGCTAGTAAACAGGGCCACCTATGTCTCAATGAGAAAGGTGAGATTTTGGTGGAGAAGGTGAGATTAAACATTATGTATCATGCAAGAAGACAGACTATAAGGGGTCTTTTATTATTCCAAGTGAAATTTTGGATTTCCTCTTCTGTTTCTTTAAAGAATGACATTGGGATATTGATGAATATTGCACTGAATTTGTAGATAGTCCTTATCAAGATTGCCATTTTTACAATATTACTTCTTCCAAACCAGGAGCATAGGTTTTTGCATTTCCTCAGTTCTGCGTTAATTTCCTTCTCCAGGGTTTATAGTTCCATCAAAAAGGTGCTTTACATTCTAAGTTAATTCCTAGGTATTTATTTTCTTTGATAGCAAAATGAGTTGCTATCCTGATTCTTGCCTCATTAATCTCATTTGTTAGCATATGGGAAGGCAGTTGACATTGAGGGTTAATTTTATACCCTGCTACCTTACCAAAGTTTTATATCAGCTCAAGCAGCTTTGGAGTAGAGTCTATAGGGTTCTTTAAATACAGAATCATGTCATCTGTAAGGAGAGAAAGTTTCAGTTCCTCTTTTCCTTTTCCTCCTCACTCCAGTTAGAATGGCCAAGATCCAGAAATCTAATAACGTATGCTGGAGGGGATGTGGCCAGGAGGGATCACTACTACACTGCTGGTGGGATTGCAAACTCGTTCAACCACTATGGAAAGCACTATGGCAGTATCCCAAAAAGACTAAAAATAGAGTTCCCCTGTGATCCAGCAATTTCACTACTTGCCAATCGTCCAGATAGGACATACTAAATTCACTAGAACAATAACATTTATCACAGCACTATTTACTATAGCAAAGGTATGGAACCAACCCAGATGCCCGTCAGTTGATGAGTAGATCAAATATGGTATTTTTACACAATGGAATTCTGTGCTTCTGTCAGAAAGAATGACATAGACGAATTTGTAAGGAAATAGAAAGACTGTAAAGTTTAGAAATTAGTTTCTGTCTCCTTCTCCATCTCTGTAAAATTTAGAAGTTCCTGTTTCTCTATCTTTCTGTCTCTTTTCTCTCTTTCTCTCTCTCTCTTTCTGTCTCTCTCTCTCTCTGTCTCTCTCTCTGTCTCTCTCTCTGTCTCTCTGTCTCTCTCTGTCTCTCTCTGTCTCTCTCTCTCTCTCTCTCTCTCTCTCTCTCTCTCTCTCTCTCTCTCTCTCTCTCTCTCTCTCTCTCTCTCTGCAATCCTTAGGCTTGAACTCAGGGCCTGAGCTACTTTTGCTCAAGGTTAGCATTCTACCATTTGAACCACAGTGCTGCTTCTGGCTTGCTCTTTTCACGTAGTATTGAGGAATCTAACCCAGGCCTTCATCCTTGATAGGTTAGCAGTCTACCACTAAGCCACACAGTCAGCTTTTAGAGGTTTCTGACAAAGGTTTTCCTACATGCTATTATTTCTTCTGTGAGTGCTCTTAATGCTTGGTGGAGGTTGACTTTGTTTAGAAGACTTACCCTAATGCTCCCATATACAGAGATTCTATATATAGCTAAATGTTTTTCATTACTCAGAATTTCTCTATTGTGTATGTTCTGAAATGTACTGAAGACTCACTTCTGATTAAAAGTCATTGCCCATTTGTTCTATTCATTAGTTTTCTTTTCTTCTATGGGAATCAGGTTTGTGGTGAACACAGAAGTATGCCTTCCAGGTCAAACACTTTCCACATTTGTAATATTCATAAGGTTTTTCTCTCCTATGTGCATTTTATACTTAGTCATGGGATCATGACGGATTTTTCATATTCTCATATTCATACGATTTTTATCCTGTGTCTGTGTGGTATCATGCAAACTCAACTATGAGTTCTTCAAAAAAATTTCCCTTTCATTTTATTCATAGGATTCTATCCTGTGGGTGTTTAGTGATAAATCTTGACTTGTGCCTTCTGGGGAAAAGACTGAACATTTGCTACATTCATTAAGGGTTTTATCTTGTGTTGGTTCTGTGACACAAGCTGAGTTTTCTTCCACAGACTAAAAAGTCTTTCCTATTTATTACATTGCTAAGGCTTCTCATATGTGTGAACTCTCTTACGCTTCCTGAAGGGTGAATACTGCACGAAAGACTTTCAACTTTGGTTATATTCCTAAGGTTTCTAATATGTGTGAATTCTGTTATGCCTCCTGTAATGTGACTTCCATCTGAAGGTCTTACCACATTTGATGCACTCGTACAGTTTCTCTCCTGTGTGTGTTCTCTGATGCAATTTGAGGGAAGACTTCCATTTGAAAGACATTCCACATCGGTTACATTCATAAGGTTTTTCTCCTGTTTGAATTGTCTTATGCATGTTGAGGTTTGGCTTCTGTGTGAAGGACTTTCCCCATATGTTACACTCATAAGGTGTTTCTCCTGAGTATATTCTATGATGAACATGGAGTTTTACCTTCCATTTGAAAGACTTTCCGCATTCACTACATGCATAAGTTTTCTCTCCTGTGTGTGTTCTATTATGCCCATCAAGATATGACTTCCACTTGAAGGTCTTTCCACATTTGTTGCACACATAAGGTTTCTCTCCTGTGTGTGTTCTTTGATGCAATTTGAGGGAAGATTTCTGTCTGAAAGACATTACACATTGGTTACATTCATAAGGTTTCACTCCTGTGTGTATTCTCTGATGAACACGAAGTTTTCCCTTCCCTTGGAAAGACTTTCCACATTCATTACACTTAGAAGATTTCTCTCCTGTGTGTGTTATTTGATGAACTCGAAGGTGTATCTTCTGGGTGAAAGACTTTTCACATTTGTTACATTCATAAGGTTTCTCTTCTGTGTGTCTTCTCTGGTGCAAAGTGAGGTATGATTTCAGTCTAAAAGTCTTCCCACATTTATCCCATTCATAAGATTTCTCTTCTGTGTGAGATCTCTGATGTGTGCTGAGAGCTGAATTCTGGGCAGAAATTTTATTACGTTCCTCATATTCATAAGGTCTGTCTTCTCTTGGAGATCGAGGATGGACCGTCAGGTCTGACTTCTCAGAAATTAATTTTCACACTTGATGTACGCATCATATATCTCAGGATATTTGCTCTGAGGTATTGTAAGGCGTATTCCATTGCTGAAAGATTTCTCACATGCACTACATGTATGAGGAGTCTCTCCTGTGTACATTTTCGGATGTGTAGTGATGGTCGGTGTTAAGTACAATATTTTTCATCACACAGTACATTTAACAGTTTTCCTCCCTCCCTGAAGAATTTCTTGGGCATTGAGAACAGAATTATGATACTGCAGATCTTTTGGACTGTCACAATCATGAATAAAATACTCTGAATATCCGAAGGATTTTTTAAAACAGGAGACATACGAGATCTATATGCAGCATGTATCTCATCAGGCTTAGGAGACAGAAGCATGTTCTGACACTTAATGAACTCCTCAGACCTCACCCCTAAGTTGTTGCCGTTATTACTAATCAGCTCTGGATTATGTGTAGAGCTCAAATTTAAAGTTGTTGCTAATCTCACGTTTTCCTCCGCTTCGATACTACTTGCAACTGCTACTTCACAAAGACATTCATGTGGACTTTCCTGGCAGGTCTTGAACACATTTTCCATTACCTGGACATCTAAAATGAGTCCTAGAAAAAAAGACACAAACATACATGAGATACAAATATTCCTTACTGTAAAGGTATTGACTTTACTTTCCCATCCTAAGTGTTAGATATTTTAAAATATAAAAGTGGAAATTGATTTGTGAGAAATATATGCTTTTCTCCATAACATATTAAGAAAATGATATTTTACAATGACCAATAATGTTTTTCTGTGTTTTAGTTCTCTTTTATATCACAGGAAATATTTATTGAAATTACCCAACTATGTATTGCTACAGTTTTAAGCTGAGTACTACCTATACTATACCTGCAGCTGTTTTTTTTCAAATAATGTTTTGTTTATACATTGAGGAATAGCTGCCTTTCTTTTATTTTTGAGAAATAATCTAAATACTGTGCTGTTTTGCATCTTTTTAAAACTTTCTTTTCTTTTCTTTTCTTTTTTTTGTAGTTCATAGGCCTTGGCCCTGTCCCTGAACACTTCAGCAGAAGACTATAACCCCTATCCTTGAGCTACAGCCCCACTTCCTGTTTTCTAGAGTTAACTACAAATAAGAGTCTCAGGTCCTGAGTAGCAGATAGGATTACCTTACCCAGTTTCAATGCTGTTTGCTTATTAACCATTAAGTGAGGAACACGAATTTTTTCTAGATTCAGCGGCCACAAGTTTGGTGTATATGTCTGTTTGCCTTTGATCCAAGCAAGAACGATTCTTGAGAGTAAGGACTTACACCTATATCCCTTCAGTTACAACTTCTCACTAAAGTCTCAATTTAGGTATTTGTGGGAATTTTGAAATTTGTTTCTTTCCATTTGAAGTCTTATAAAAATTCCTTTTCTAACACTCCTGTCCCTCAGAACCATGGAAGACCAGAAAATCCCCAGCTCATTGTCTAGTTAATTTCCTTATGTTGATTGAAAGTTTGTTGTTTTTTTTTTCTTCCATTCCTGGGTTTGAACTTAGGACCTAACCACTGTCCTTGGGTTTTCTCAAGACTAGAACCTATCAATGAAGTCATTACTTCTGGCTTTTTCTATGTATGTGGTAATAAGTATCAAACCTATGTCTTTGTGCATGCTAGGCAAGCACTCTACCACTAGGCTCAATTTCTGGTGAAAAGGTCTGGTTCTGAATACCAGTCTCTTCCTATCAGCAAAAAGATATTATCCTTATCAGAGAATAATGCCCTGACTTATTCCTTGTTTGCTCAATC
Organism: Megascapheus bottae; assembly: GCA_024803745.1. Classification (NCBI taxonomy): domain Eukaryota; kingdom Metazoa; phylum Chordata; class Mammalia; order Rodentia; family Geomyidae; genus Megascapheus; species Megascapheus bottae. Next base: position 1,122,296 of record JANJXV010000106.1, on the reverse strand, counting down.
ATTTATAGTCTTAGTTTTAAAGAAATGAAATATCATTCTTTCTTTCTTTCTTTCTTTCTTTCTTTCTTTCTTTCTTTCTTTCTTTCTTTCTTTCTTTCTTTGTTCCTTTCCTTCCTTGCCTCTTTCTTCCCTCTTTCTTCTTTCTTTCTTTCTTTCTTTCTTTCTTTCTTTCTTTCTTTCTTTCTTTCTTTCTTTCTTTCTTGTTTTGCAGTCATGGGACTTGAATTCTAGACCTGGCTCTTCTTCCTGAGCTCTTCACCTCAAGGCTACTGCCCTATGTCTTTAGCTTCAACCCCACTTCTCATTTTCTATTGGTTCATTGGAGAGAAGAGTCTAAGGTGTTTTTGTGATAGGTCAGTCTTTGAACCTTGATCCTCAGATCACAGCTTCCTATGTAGCTAGGATTACAGGCATGAGCCACGGCCTCATGGCTTTCTCATTTTATTTTGTTTCACAGTGATTTCTACAGAGAAATCTAACTTTAACTCTACTGCCACATAGAATTCGACATATCACCCTATGATTCTTGGTGCCAGGGGTTTGGGAACACAGGGCCCTGTAAATTAGAAACAGTAGAGAATTATTGCTTATGCTGTGTCATCATTGCTTTAAGTTCGCAGACATCCTACTCACAAGTTATCTATTAAATCTTTTTTCTCATTTCTCACTGGCTCCATGGTTGAATTTTCCCCAGCTCTGGATTCATTTTGTATGGCATAAGCTTAGCTGTGTTGCTCAAGGCTAGAAAAATACCAGTTTGAGTCCCAGCTCCACTTACATGCATAGGTCTTCATGCATGCTAGGCAAGCACTCAACCACAAAGTCAAACTCTTGACAATCCACTAACGTTTTTGAGGGGTTACTTGGAGTTATAGAGTTTCATGGCAATTTTTATGCCATTGCTGGCTTCAAATTAGAATTCTTAGATTTTTTCCTCCTGAATATTTTAAGATTACAGGCATGAAACATTGCACCTAGTGCCAGGTTTCCATTATAAACTCACTGTTTAGTGATTTGTAGATCCTATTTCCAATAATGATATATATTCTATTCTGGATGGTTTATCCACTTACAATTACTGTGTAACTTTGGAATGTCGTCTCCATTAGAGGAAACATAATTTAGAACTGTTGTCAAAGTATCCTGAAGGTATCCTGAAGAATGAGTACAAAATTACCTTAGGTTTTCTTTAGAAAGTAATGATACTTCTCAGGGCCTGGAATCTTTCATTTAAATAGTATTGAAAGTTTGATAAACATTCACGTATCTGCAAAATAACGAGGCACTTGGCCTTGCAAGTGAATTTGACTTTTGCTCACCTAAGGACACCAGGTTGCTCTAGGTCTCCAGCATTACATCTCTGTACAGGTCTTCTGACCATTGTCCAGATGCTGCCACTCCTCCCAGCTGAAATCCACAGCTACATCATCAAATGACACCAGCTTCTGGAATGGCACATTTTCATCAAGTAATTAGCATTGAGTTATAAACACACCATGTCTGGAATTTTATTCTTTTTTTGTTGGAATTGTATTCCTTTACTTAAATGTTTAGACTTACATGAAATATTGACCTGAAAAGCTTAGGGATGGTGCCTAGGCCCAGAGTTCAAGTCCCAAGACCCACAAAAAAATAAAAAGGCAAGCCAGGTGTTGGTGGCTCACGCCTGTCATCCTAGCTACTCAGGAGACTGAGATCTGAGGACCATGGTTCAAAGCCAGCCTGGCACAAAATTCCATGAGACTCCTTTCCAATTACCCACCATAAAATGTTTAATGGCTTGTGGCATATCATGGTAGAGCAATTGTGGTATAGACAAAAATAAGTCGGGGGAGTAGATTTAGGTTATAAATGGAATTATTCCATTGAAAAGGAACTACATTATATGATGACATATGCTGGTACTGTGAGAATATTGCAAAATCTTAGGGTATCAAGTAATAATACTGTGAAGTACACCCAGAATGTTAATGTTCTATGTGTGGCAAAATAATCACTTGGGGAAGAAACTTTTTTTCTTTTTATTGGCTGGGGGATTTGTAAGGCTTGAACTCTGGGCCTGGGCACTGTTCCTGAGCTCTTCAACTCAAGGCTATCACCCTACCTATGAAGCCACAGTGCCATTTCCCATATTTTAGTGGTTAACTGTAGATGAGAGTCTCATAGATTTTCTAATGCCCAGGCTGGCTTTGAACCAAATCTTTAGATATCAGCCTGATATCTGAGTAGCTAGGATTACAGGTAGAAGTCACTGCACCTGGCAAGAAATTTATTTCTTGTTGTTTTATACTACAAATTTACTGTATGTTTTACTTTTTCAAAAAGACTGAGGATGACCTTTGTTCTGTATATAATGGGAAGAGGGGTAGGGAGCTGTGAGCAGAAGAACTGAGGGGCAATACTCAGGGTAGGACAATAGCCTTAAACTAAAGAGCTCACGGGCCAAGGTCCAAGCCCCATGATTTTCCCCACTACCCCCAAAAAAGGGAAAAAAATTGGAGATTGGAGAGGATTTTCTAAAAAGAATATATAGAAATAGTTGCTCAAAATGTAGAAAGAAGTTCAATATTAACAGTCATGAGAAAAATTAAAATTACAATGAAATCATTACTTTAAATATGTTAATATAAATATAGTTTTAAACAAAAAGATCCACATACACACACACAAACACACACACAGACACGCATACAAAAAAACAACTTTCAAAGTCTAACTATTACTGGGAAGGTAGTGAGAAGAAGTAGAACTTTATAATAGTTCTGCAAGGAATATAAAACAATCAAAAATTGCGTGGAGAGTGCTAAAAAAGTACTAAATATAGAATTATACAGAAATATGGTCCAACACTTCTATTTCTAGATTTGTACCTAACGGAAGAGAAAGCAGAGACTAGAACAAATATGTGGAGAATCCATTCACAACTATTAATAATAATCAAAAGATAGAAATATGCAAAACAATGCATTGAAAAGGAAGAACATTTTACTATATTTTACAGATGAATCTTGATTACAGGAAACTAAAAATACAGCAGTCATAAAGGAAGAGCTAGGGTGTGTTTTCCCTTCCAGAGCTTCCAAGGATCAACAAACCCTTAGAGCCAAAAAGCACGATGGTTCCAGAGAATGGAGTAGAGAGGAACAGGAGTTGAATGTTTAATGATTATACATGGAAGATGAAAATTGCTCTAGATGGGTAGAATGAAGAGAGAACTGTACCCTAAACAATGGTTATGTAGCCACACAGGATGGGACACACCTATACTCCCTGATCTTGGGAAACACAAGAAGGATTTCTAGCCATCCTGGATGCATGGAAAGATCTATCATAGTTGTAGAGTGCTTGTATGAAGACGAAGGTTCAATTCCGCAGTACCACATACACAGAAAAAAAACCAGAAGTAGTGCTGTGGCTCACGTAGAAGATCACTAGGCTTGAGGAAAGCTGAAGGACAGTGCTCAAACCGAGTTTAAAAAAAAACAGAAAGCTGAGCATGATGGGGTGGTGGCTCACTTCCTTAATCCTAGCTACTCAGGAGGCTGAGATCTGAGGATCAAGGTTTAAAGCCATCCTGGCACAAAAAGACCTGAGACACTTATCTCCAATTTACCTTTAGAAAATGGGAAGTGGGGCTTGGCTCCAGGGTAAGGTGGTAGCCTGGAGCTGAAGAGCTCAGGGATAGTACCCAGGCTGAGTTCAAGATCTATGACCCACCAAAAAAAACCCAAAAAACAAAAAATAATATGGAAAAATTTGGATTCTGTGAATTTTATCAGGCATATAAAAGTTCTTTTGCTGTTGAAATAACAAATTGTTTGGAAATATTGTAAAAGTTTTTACCTAGAAATGTACACTACAAATGGAATTAATAACAAACACAAAATATGAAAAAGATGCAAATTATCACAATATGGGTATCCTGCTTCTGTATCTTTCACTGACTCCTGTTCAAATGAGTCCTATATTCTGAATCATTTCTCCCAGTCGATATATGGCACACATGTTAGCTTGTACTGAACTTCTTGGGAAATCAAAAGCAAATACTAAGCAAATGTGTGTTAGATTTTGTCAACAGTGATATTTCAAATATAAATCCCTACTCATTGCATTATTTAATATGAATGCCGGAATCTAACTTACACTGGCAGTATCTTCAATCTTTTGAGAATCTTCAAAAGGATGTGTAAATATTTAGGATCGTTATGTCTTCCTGGAGGAAAGATCCCTCTAGTGGTATGTAGTAACCTTCTTTGTCTTTTCTTACTAATTTTAGTTTGAAGTCTATTGTATCTGATATGAGGATGGCAACTCCAGCCTGTTTATGGGGGCAGTTAGCTTGATAGAGTTTATTCCAACCTCTCCGTTTCAAAGGATGATTGTTTTTGGGTAAGATGTGTCTCTTGAAGACAGCAGAACGATGGCTCTTGCTTTTTGATCCAACTAGACAGCCTATGCCGTTTAATTGGAGAGTTAAGTCCATTGATATTGAGAGTTAGGATTGAGAGATATTTATTACTTCCTACCATTTTTAAAAGCGTTTAGTAGGGCCTGTGTCTTGACAGTTCTTGTGGTCCTTAGATGGTATGCTGTTTAGGTGCCTTTTCTTTCCCTATATTGCATTTATTTTGGTTTTCTATGTATAGAGCATCTTTGAGAATTCTCTGTAGTGTTGGTTTTGTTTCGACATATTGTTGCAGCTTTTCCCTGGAATGGAATGTTTTTATTGTTCCCTCAGTTATGAATGAGAGCTTAGCTGGCTACAGTATTCTTGGTTGGTAGTTATTTGATTTAAGGGCATGACATATATGCTTCCAGTCACTTCGTGCTTGCATGGTCTCTGCTGAGGAATCTGGGGTTATTCTGATTGGTTTGCCTTTATAGGTTACTGATCCCTTTTCCCTGACTGCCTTTAGGATCTTTCCTTTCGTTTCTATTGATCCAGTTTGGATAACAATGTGGCGGTGCGATGTTCTTTTCTGGTCAGATCTGTTTGGGGTTCTAAAAGCTTCTCATATCTGGATGGGCCTGCCCTTCTGGATATTTGGGAAATTCTCTGAGATGATTCCCTGAAGTATATTTCCAATACCATTGACCTCTTTCTTCACGCCCTCCTCAATACCAACTAGCCTTAAATTAGGCTTCCTAATTGCATCTTGGACCTCCTGAAGCGCTCGCTCATATTTCCTAGATTTGGATTGACTCATTTTCTGTTATTTCTCTATAATACCTAAATTATCTTCAGCCCCGGAAATTCTCTCCTCTGCATTGTCTAACCTGCTATCAAAGCTATCTACTTTATTTTTCATCTCCCTTGCTTCTAATTGCTCACTTTTGATGCCTTGCATCTCTTTTTTTAGATCATGTGTGTATTTCTTTATCTCCTTGATTTCCTTTTGCGTGGTTAGCTCAGTAGCATTATTTTCTTTGGACATTTGCTGGAGTTTGGTCACGTTTTTATTTGTGGATTCTATGAATTCTTCCATCTTTCTTTGAAAAACCTTTATTATGGCCTCCTTTATGGCTTCTTCTTTTTCACTTATCACCTTGTTTCTGCTTTCCTCTTGTTCAGCTATGGCTTCCTCCATTATCTCTTTCTTTATATTTTCACAATTTTCATTAATGATGTTTATCAATTGCATTTGTGTAGCACTTGGAAGACTCTGGTCTAGGTTTGCCAGTGACTGTTCCATTGTCTGTTTACATTGGGTAGGGGATGTTGTTTCTTGATTTGACATTTTTCTTGAGTTTCTTGTTCTGCCCATTTGAAAATGGGAACAATATTACTACTAAGTACGATTATAGTTTTTCAGATATAACCAACCTAGACCTCTGTAGCTGGCAGACACTAGATGTTCACAAGTTTTGATTGGTATTATCACTCTTTCTTTTTGTTCACTTACACACCAGTCTAATACAACCACTGATAAGCGATTTATACCCAAAACAATAAGCCTCTCAATCCAATCTCTATTGTCTTTAAGTCCCTCTGAGCCTAGAGAATAATTAACCACCTACATATATAATATTGCTCAACAGCCATCAAGTGTAGATCTGTGTATTATAAGGGTTGAAAGACGAGCAGAGGTCCAGAGATAGAAAAAAAGAATGAGAGAGGTCAGGGGAGGTGCAAGAGGATTAACGTAGGAGTGTAAGAATATTGTAGTAATGAAGAAAAGTTATAGCATAAGGATAACTGTCATAAGTTGGTAAGTAGTTAGCATATTTGAGTACAAAGTTTGGAAAGTATTAGAATAAAACTTATGTGTTGCTGCACGACTAGCTCTTAGCCCAACCAGTGGCCTCACAGTGGACCGTGGGATGGATCTGTTTTTCTTGTCTACGTTGAGGGAAAGGGGTATTTCACAAGATGCAGAAGCGAAGATTTCAGAAGCAAATGCTGTGAGTGAATTAGCTAGAAAAAAGCATTTTTATTTTCTTTTATCTTTCTGCCAGTCTTGGGGCTTGAATTCAGGGCCTGAGCACTGTCCTCGGGTTTTCTCAAGTCTAGCCCTCTGCCACTTGAGCCACAGTGCCACATCTAGATTTTCTATCTATGTGATACTGAGCAATCAAACCCAGATCTTCATGGATGCTAGGCAAGCACTCTACCACTATGCCAAACTCTCAACCCTGACATAGTAATTATAAAGTCATCATCATCATATCAAAATATCCTTTCTCCTACAAAGAATGAACACTTATCTATGTGTGTAATGCTTTTTTTTAATTTCACTAATTCTTCTGTGTTTTTCCCACTTGTGTTTTTTACACATGACAGCAAAGCTAATTATCAGGAAAAAAATTGATTAGGATACGGAAACCTAATAATATCCTAGTAGATTGACGTCAAAAATATGTGCAAGATGCGCTGTGTGTTTGACCTAGTGGTAGAGTCCTTGGCTACCACGCAAAAAGACTCAGGTTTGATTCCTCATTACCACATACATAGAAAACGCTGCAAGTGGTGCTGTGGCTTGGTGGGACAGCTAAAGCCTAAATAAAGCCCAAGAACAATGTTCACACTCTGAAGTCAAGTCCCAAGACAAGCAAAAACAAAAAAAAAATTCGACAAGGGGCAAAATGCAGGCATAGAAGGCACTGTGAAGCGAATGTTTTGTAAAGGATGAGGGCAATATTGACCCTTAAGTTTGGATCTTACCTAAGAAAGGCTCCTTGAGCCTGAGACCAGACTGGTAGTTGGGCCTAGTGGAAGATATTGGGATTGGACAAATAAGGTGTGCTGTTTACTACATCCAAATGTACATTGTGAGATTGGAGGAGAGATTCAGCCTCCAGTATGTCGTTGGTGAGGTCTTCTGTGAGCAAGGATCTTTGGTCATTGGGCCCTGAAAGGTGACCCTGCCTCCCTCACAATGGAACAGAATATGGAACCCTGGTAACCAAGCCACTGTAACTAACAACCAACTCAAGCCAGGTCACTTGGCCTGTGGCTCAGGAGGAAGAAAGATGTTGCTGTGCTGTTGCCAAGTTCAGGAAACTCGAGTCTCAGGCATGGAAGTTGTGGATGTCTTACTCGAAGATGTACATGCTAGATCATTGCCAAGCCACAAATCCAGTATAACAGGCCTTTCTCTAAGAAGAAGGCCAGGAAAATCCACGGCAACCAGACGAGTTATATTTCTAAGAAGAAATGTATTTGACTCCATCATCCTCCCCACACACTACAACTTTCTTTTTTTTAAATTCTTTTATTGTAACTAGTAAAAGGCTTACATGATATTTTCCAGATAGAAGGTGCATTAATTCACATACATTGATACCCTTTCACATGTCTTGGTACCCATTTCCCTCCAACCCCACACCCCCCACCCGTCTTGGTTTTCCCCCCTTCCCTATCAAATTTCAAATATCCAAATACAAATAAATTCAATATATCAGATAACAAAGTGAGATACTATACCAATATGGGATAACCAATGACAGCAAACGAGATGAGAGACAACATAGTACATTAAGGACAACAATCATTCATTATATGGCTTTTGTTTCAATATCCTGGAGGTCCTTTCAATTAGCTTCACATTATATGGCCTTATGTATGGCCTTTTGCTCTATTGCCAATCTCTGCTAGTAGAGCCCAAGGTTTCTACTGATTATGACGAATGAGGGAAACCACTGAGCCTAAGTTCCTTTGAGTCTGGCTTACTTCACTTAATATGATTTGTTCTAAATCTTTCCATTTCCTAACAAATGGGGCGATGTCATTCTTTCTGACAGCAGCATAGAATTCCATTGTGTACAAATACTACAACTTGTTGATCCACTCATCAACTGAGGGACATCTGGGTTGGTTCCATATCGTTGCTATGGTGAATAGTGCTGCAATGAACATTGTTGTGCTAGTGGGTTTAGTATGCCCTTGTTTCTGGATTGTTGGGTAAATGCCAAGTAGTGGAATTGCTGGGTCATAGGGGAGTTGTATGTTTAGCGTTTTGAGGCACTGCCGCACTGCTTTCCATAGTGGTTGAACGAGTTTGCACTCCCACCAACAGTGTAGTAGTGATCCCTCCTGGCCACATCCCCTCCAGCATCTGTTGTCATTCGTTTTCCTGATCCTGGCCATTCTAATTGGAGTTAGGTGGAATCTTAGACTTGTTTTGATTTGCATTTCTTTTATGACCAGAGATGGTGAGTATTTCTTCATGTGTCTATAGGCCACTTTTGTTTCTTCTTCAGAGAAGACTCTCTTTAAGTCTTTGGCTCATTTTTAATGGGATGGGTGTTACTTTGGAGGTTAGTTTTGGAGTGATTCAATTTTTTTGACTTGTTGATATATGTTAGATATGAGGCCTTGGTCCGTTGTTTGGTTGGTGAAGATCTTCTCCCACTCTGTAGGCTTCCTGATTAGTTTACTAGCTATATCCGTTGCCATACAAAAGCTCTGCAGTTTAATGCAGTCCCACTTATCCAGATTTCTCTGATTTGTTGTGATTCTTGGTCCTTATTAAGAAAGTTTCGACCTGTGCCAAGGAGTCCTAGTGTATCTTCTATTCCTTCCTGTAAACTTTTCAGTGTGTCAGCTTTTACCTCCACGTCTTTGATCCATTTGGAGTTAATTCTAGTGCAAGGTGACAAAGAAGGATCCAACTTTAGTTTTCTGCAGGTGTTTAACCAGTTCTGCCAGCACAACTTGTTGAAGAGGCTATCTTTCTTCCATTCTATTTTTTTGGCTCCCTGGTCAAAGATTAGGTGGCCATAGGTCTGTGGTTTAATATCTGGGTCCGCAGTTCTACTCCATTGGACCTCAGGCCTGTTCTTGAGGCAGTACAAAGCTGTTTTGAGAATTATAGCTCTGTAATAGAGCCTTAAGTTTGGAATTGAAATTCCTCCAGCGCTGTTCTTTCTGCTAAGAAGTGTTTTTGCTATACGGGGTTTTTTATTATTCCATATGAAATTTTGAATTGCCTCTTCTATGTCTTTAAAGAATGACATTGGGATGTTGATGGGTATTACATTGAATTTGTAGATAGCCCTTGGCAAGATTGTCATTTTCACAATGTTGATTCTTCCAATCCAGGAGTATGGGAGGTTTTTACATTTCCTTAGTTCTGCTTTAATTTCCTTTTTTATGGTTTTAAAGTTTTCATCTAAACGGTCCTTTACATTCTTAGTTAAGCTAATTGCTAGGTACTTTATTTTCTTTGAGGCTATTGTGGATGAATTTCTTTCCTGATTATTGCCTCTTTCCTCTCAGTGTTGGCGTAAAGTAAGGCAGTTGATTTGTGAGGGTTGATTTTATGGCCTGCTACCCTTCCAAAGCTTTGAATCAGCTCAAGGAGCTTGGGAGTAGAGTCTATAGGATTCTTTAAATACAGAATCATGTCATCTGCAAAGAGGGATAGTTTTATTTCCTCTTTCCCTACTTGGATCCTCTTTATGCTTGCTTCTTGCCTCATTGCACTGCCTAGGAATTCTAGTACTATGTTAAAAAGGAGTGGAGAGAGTGGGCATCCTTGTCTCGTTCCTGATTTTAGAGGGAACGGCTTTAGATTTTCACCATTAAGTATATTACTAGCAGTGGGTTTCTCATACACAGCCTTTATTACATTGAGAAATGTTCCATGGATTCCTAGTTTCTCCACATCTTTTAACATAAAGGGGTTTTGGATCTTGTCAAATGCCTTTTCCGCATCTATTGAGACAATCATGTAATTTTATCCCTGCTCTTGATGATGTGTTGAATTATATTAATTGATTTGTGTATGTTGAACCAGCTTTGCCTCCCTGTGATGAATCCAGTTTGATCATAGTGAATAATTTTTTTGATGAGTTGTTGTAGAAGGTTGGCCAGTATTTTGTTGAGAAGTTTTGCATCGATATTCATCAAAGAAAGGGATCTATAGATCTCTTTCTTTGATGAATCTCTGTCTGGTTTGGGGATGAGGGATATACTGGCTTTACAGAATGACTTTGGTATAGAACCTTCATTTTCAATTTCGTTGAAGAGCTTGAGGAGTATTGGTGTGAGCTCTGCTTTGAAGACCTTATAGAATTCAGCTGTGAATCCATCTGGCCCTGGGCTCTTTTTAAGTGGAAGTTGTCTAATTTCCATTTCTATTTCAGAGCTTGAAATAGGCCTGTTGAGTTGGGTTAGCTCTTCTTGGTTCAGTGTGGGTATGTTAATATTGTCTAGGAATTCATCCATTTCTTCTAGATTCTCAAATTTGTTGGCGTAAAGGTTTGAGAAGTATTCCCTCATGATATTCTGGATCTTGGTAATTTCTGTCGTGATATTACCATTTTCATCTGCGATTTTGTTTATTTCGATATGCTCTCTTCTTTTTTTGGTAAGATTTGCTAAGGGCTTGTCAATTTTTTTAATTCTTTCAAAGAATCAACTCCTTGTTTTGTTGATTCTTTCTATAGTTTTTTTATTCCAAATCATTTAATTCTGCTTTGATTTTAATAATTTGCTTTCTCCTAATGGGTTTAGCGTTGGTTTGTTGCTCTTTTTCCATGAGGTTAAGGTGAGACATTAACTAGTTGGTTTGCCATTTTTCCAACTTGCTGTTGTAGGCACTCAGCGCTATAAATTTTCCTCTGAGTACTGCCTTTGTTGTGTCCCAAAGGAGTTGATATTTGCGTGCTCCTTATTGTTTAATTTCATAAACAGTTGGATATCTGTTCTGATCTCTTCGATTACCCATTGTTTTTGATTCAACAATGTGTTGTTCAGTCTCCATGAGTTACAGGGTTTCCGTTCCAATTTGTTGCCTTTATCGTCTGAGAGTGTGCATGGAATAATTTCAGTGTTTCTGAATCTGTCCAGGTTTGTTTTATGGCCTAAGATGTGGTCTATTTTGGAAAATGTTCCATGTGCTGCTGAGAAAAACGTATATTGTGTTGGTACTGGGTGGAATATTCTGCAGATGTCTGTTAGATCTAGTTGGTCTATATAGTTGTTCAGTTCTAAGGTTTCTCTGTAGAGTTTTTGCCTTTTTGATGTGTCCAAAGGTGAGAGTGGTGTGTTAAACTCACCAACAATCACTGTATTTCGATCTAAGTATGGTTTCAGTGTAAGTAAAGTTTGCTTGATGAAGTTTGGAGCTCCGGGATTGGGTGTGTAAATATTTAGGATCGTTATGTCTTCCTGGAGGAAAGATCCCTTTAGTAGTATGTAGTAACCTTCTTTGTCTTTTCTTACTAATTTTAGTTTGAAATCTATTGTATCTGATATGAGGATGGCAACTCCAGCCTGTTTATCGGGGCAGTTAGCTTGATAGAGTTTATTCCAACGTCTCACTTTCAAAAGATGTTTGTTTTGGGGTAAGATGTGTCTCCTGAAGACAGCAGAACGATGGCTCTTTCTTTTTGATCCAACTAGACAGCCTATGCCGTTTAATTGGAGAGTTAAGTCCATTGATACTGAGATTTAGGATTGAGAGATATTTATTAGTTCCTACCATTTTGTTTAGTAGGACCTGTGTCTTGAAAGTTCTTGTGGTCCTTAGATGGTATGCTGTTTAGGTGCCATTTTTTTCACTATATTGCGTTTATTTTGGTTTTCTTTGCATAGAGCATTTTGAGAATTCTCTGTAGTGTTGGTTTTGTTTCGACATATTGTTGCAGCTTTTCTCTGGAATGGAATGTTTTTATTGTTCCCTCAGTTATGAATGAGATCTTAGCCGGCTACAGTATTCTTGGTTGGTAGTTATTTGATTTAAGGGCATGACATATATGCTTCTATTCACTTCGTGCTTGCATGGTCTCTCTGAGAAATCTGGGGTTATTCTGATTGGTTTGCCTTTATAGGTTACTGATCCCTTTTCCCTGGCTGCCTTTAGGATCTTTTCTTTCGTTTCTATTGATCCAGTTCGGATCACAATGTGGCGGTGGTATGTTCTTTTCGGGTTAGGTCTGTTTGGGGTTCTAAAAGCTTCTCGTATCTGGATGGGCCTGCCCTTCTGGATATTTGGGAAATTCTCTGAGATGATTCCCTGAAGCATATTTCCAATACCATTGACCTCTTTCTCCACACACTCCTCAATACCAACTAGCCTTAAATTAGGCTTCCTAATTGTATCTTGGACCTCCTGAAGCGCTCTCTCATATTTCCTAGATTTGGATTGACTCATTTTCTGTTCTTTCTCCATAATGCCTAAATAATCTTCAACCCCGGAAATTCTCTCCTCTGCATTATCTAACCTGCTATCAAAGCTATCTACTTTATTTTTCATCTCCCTTGCTTCTAATTGCTCACTTTTGATGCCTTGCATGTCTTGTTTTAGATCATGTATGGATTTCTTTATCTCCTTGATTTCCTTTTGAGTGGTTAGCTCAGTAGCTTTATTTTCTTTGGACATTTGCTGGAGTTTGGTCACGTTTTTATTTGTGGATTCTGTGAATTCATCCATCTTTCTTTGAAAAACCTTTATTATGGCCTCCTTTATAGCTTCTTCTTTTTCACTTATCACCTTGTTTTTGCTTTCCTCTTGTTCTCTTCTTGATTCAGTGTGTGTATGTTAATATTGTCTAGGAATTCATCCATTTCTTCTAGATTCTCAAATTTGTTGGCGTAAAGGTTTGAGAAGTATTCCCTCATGATATTCTGGATCTTGGTAATTTCTGTCGTGATATTACCGTTTTCATCTGCGATTTTGTTTATTTCGATATGCTCTCTTCTTTTTTTGGTAAAATTTGCTAAGGGCTTGTCAATTTGGTTAATTCTTTCAAAGAAACAACTCCTTGTTTTGTTGATTCTTTCTATAGATTTTTTTTATTCCAAATCATTAAATTCTGCTTTGATTTTAATAATTTGCTTTCTCCTAATGGGTTTAGGGTTGGTTTGTTGCTCTTTTTCCATGAGGTTAAGGTGAGACATTAACTAGTTGGTTTGCCATTTTTCCAACTTGCTGTTGTAGGCACTCAGCGCTATAAATTTTCCTCTGAGTACTGCCTTTGTTGTGTCCCTTCTGACTGGAGTCAGGAGGAATCTCAAAGTTGTTTTGATTTTCATTTCCCTTATTGCTAGAGATATGGAGCATTTCTTCATGTGTCTGAAGCCCATTTTAATTTTTTCTTCAGAGAATACTCTTTTAAGTCTTTAGCCCACCTTTTAATAGGATGGTTGTTTCTTTGAAGATTTGTTTGTGAGAGATTCATTTTTTTCACCTATAGACATATTTTAGATAACTACATATATTTTTGTAGAAAAAAGAATGGAAGCCATCATGCTGGCTCACAACTTAATTTCAGCTACTTAGGAGGCTCAGGGCTTAGGATCACAGGTCAAAGCCAACCAGGGCCCTACAGTGTGTGAGATCAAACTCTGTGAACATACAATGACTGTAAGAGGAATCTCACTGCCTGGGAATGTAGCCTAATGGTAGAGTGCTCACCTAGAATGCATGAAGACCTAGGTTCTATTCAACGGTACCGCATACTCAGAAAAAAGCTAAAAGTGGCACGGTGTTTCAAGAGGCAGAGCACTCACCTTGGGCAAGCGAGTCCAATGAAAATGTCTAGGCCCTGAGTCCAAGCCGTAGGACTGGCAAAAAGAAAAAAAGAGCAATCTTACTTAAGTAACAAGGAATGTACCCTATATTTATACAGACTGAAAAATTCATTAAGAAATTAGAAAATATGTATAAAGTGCATAATTTCTTTTGTGTGTTGGCACTGGGTCTTCAACTGAGTGCTTCAGCTCTATCCCTGACCTTTTCTGCTCAAGGCTAGCACTCTACCAATGCAGCCCCAAATCAACTATCTTCAATTGAGAAATAAGCGATGAATATTTCAGGGTGCTTCATGAAAAACATTTTTATAAATTGAAACTTTCAACACAGTCTTATTTTAGTATGAATGTTGAGATGGGAAGAGACAGAAAAAGTGAAATGTTTCCTGATCCCCATAGAGAAGAGACTCAGCAGAACCACTGTGGTCTGCAGGCTTCTTTGTGAGTTTTGTTTGCTTGTTTGATTTTTGTCAATTGTGGGGCTTGAACTCTGGGCCTGGGCACTGTCCCTGAGCTCTTCAGCTCAAGGCTAGTGCTTTAATCTGTGAGCCACAGTGCCACTTCTGGTTTTTCTGGCAGTTAACTGGGTACTTTGGCTGGCTTTAAACTTTGATTCTCAGATCTTAGCCTCCTGAGTAGCTAAGATTATAGGTGTGAGGTACCATCACCAGGCTGCTGCTCTGTTACTATGCAGGTTCTGGATCAAGAACTTCAAGTTCTTGCTTCAATTTTTTCTTCTCTTGCCTGATACTCTGCCATTTGAACGAAGCCCCAGTTCCTGGTCTTTGTTGGTTAATGAGAGATATTATGAGTTTCTAATATTCAGAGCAACGAGTGTAAAACCCAGCATTTTACTTACTTGAATAAATTAAGAGACAGGACCTAGTGAGATGGAAAACAAAATTTTTTTTCAAGTTGCTATCGTGTTCTAATGCATAAGTCTGGCTATTTTGCTTACACACAAATATATATTTTACCAGTTTCTACTCTATTTTTGCTTAGCTTAAAACCACCACTGCCATTTCATAGATTTTGTTGTTGTTGTTTGCGGTGCTTGAACTCTGTGCCTGGGCTGTTCCTCAGATCTTCAGTTCAATGCCAGTGCTCTACTACTTTTGATTTGGCCAGTCCTGGGCTTGAACTCAGGGACTGAGCACTGTCCTTATATGTTCTCAAGGCTAGGGCTCTACCACTTCAGCCTCAGCACCACTTCCAGCATTTTTCTATGTATGCGGTATTGAGGAATTGAACCCAGGTTTTCGTGCATGCTAGGCAAGCACTCTACCACTAGGCCAAACTCCCAGCCCAAAATTATTCATCATTACTATTAGCTATCTTCTTTTTTTATTATTGATTCATCATGGTGCTTGGACTTTGGGCCTGGACACTGTCCCTGAGCTCTTCAGCTCAAGGCTAGTGCTCTTCCTCTACAGCTCCATTTTTGGTTTCTGGTAGTTAATTGGTGATGTAAGTCTCACAAACATATGTGTCCAGGCTGGCTTTGGGCTTTGAACCAAGATCCTCCAATCTCAGCCTCCATAGTAGCTAGAATTACATGCTTCAGCCAGCAGTGCTTGACTGTTTGATGTCTCTGTCTCTGTCTCTCTGTCTCTGTCTGTCTCTGTCTGTCTGCCTGTCTGTCTGTCTCTCTCTCTGTCTCTGTCTCTGTGTCTCTCTCTCTCTCTGTCTCTCTGTCTCTCTGTCTCTCTCTCTGTCTCTCTCTCTGTCTCTCTCTCTGTCTCTCTGTTTCTCTGAGCTGACTTACCATCACACTATGTTGGCAAAACAGTGGATATTTCAAACGTAGGGATGGGACCACACTTCACACTGAGGAATTGGAATAGAGTAGATTGTAAATGACACACTCTAATCTCAGTAGAGTCACTTGAAAGCACACAAGAAGGTTGTAGTTTGTGGGCAGGTTGATGGGTTCAAATAGGTTTCCTCTCAATATACCTCATCTGAGTTGCCCTGGAGTTTCCAGGCTTTCTTCCTAGAGAAATGCCTGATATACTGGAATTTTGGCTTGGCACTGATCCAGCATCTACTTCTTCAAGTGAGACATCCATATCTCTCATGCCTGGGATCCGAGCCTCCTGACCTTTGGCAACAGCACAGCAACATCTTTCTGGTTCCTGAGCCACAGGCCAAGGGAATTGGCTTGAGCTGGTTGTCACATGCAGTGGCTTGGTTACCCGGGTTCCATATTCTGTTCCATTGTGAGGGAGGTAGGGTCACCTTTCAAGGCCCAATGACCAAAGCTCCTTGCTCACAGAAGACCTCCCCAAAGACATACTGGAGGCTGAATCTCCCTTCCCACCTCACATATGGATGTAGTAAACAGCACAACTTTTGGTTCAAATCCCAAGTCATTAACTAGGCGTAAGTGCTAGCCTGGTCTCAGGCTCAAGGAGCCTTTTTAGGTAAGATCCAAACTTAACTGTCACTATTCCCCTTACCCTTCACAAGACATTTTGCTTCACAGTGCCTTCTCAGCTTGCATTTTGCTTGTTGCACATTTTTTTTGACCTCAGAACCTGACCATTGTTCTTAGGCTTTCTTTAGGCTATAGCTGTCCCACCCAGCCACAGCTCCGCTTCCAGCGTTTTCTATGTATATGGTACTGCAGAATCAAACCGGAGTCTTTTTGTGTGGTAGCCAAGCACTCTACAAATAGATGAAACACCCAGGCCATCTTGCACATATTTTTCACTTCAATCTACTAGGACGTTGTTAGGTTTCTGTATCCTAAACTATTTTCCTTCCTGATGAATATCTGTGCTGTCATCTGTAAAAATGCAAGTGGGAAAATCACAGAAGCATTGGTGACATAAAAAAAGTCTTACAGACATAGATAAGTGTTCATTCTTTGTAGGAGAAGGATAATTTGATATGATGATGATGACTATTTATAAATACATTATCGGGGTTTAGTGTTTGGCCCAGTGGTAGAGTGCTTGCCTAGCATCCATGAAGATCTAGGTTTGAGTCCTTAATATCACACAGATATAAAAATCCATATGGCAATGTGGCTCAAGTGGCAGAGGGCTAGACTTGGGAAAAGCCATGAGCAGTGGTCAGGCCCTGAGTTCAAGCCCCAGGAATGGCAGAAAAAACAAAAGAAAAGAAAAGAAAAGAAATGTGGTTTTTACAAGTTATTCACTCACAGCATTTGCCTCTGAATTCTTCGCTTCTGCATCTTGTGACTTATCCCTTTCCCTAAATGTAGACAAGAAAAACAGATTTTATTACTTGCTATCCTGTTGTCCAATCTTTGGATATTAATTCAAAATACAATATTGCCTGAGATATTGTGTGTGTGCATGTGTGTGTGTATCTGCCAATGTGTGCATGCACACATGTGTACAGGGTTTAGGGCTTACTCATAGGGCCTGTGTGATAACCCTCAGCATCTTTTCCTCAAAGGTATTGGTCTTTCACTTCTAGCTTATTATAGCTAATTGGAGTTGAGAGATTCACTCAATTTCTTGCCCTGTGCATTGGAACCCAGTGCTGGGTTCTCATATTGTTAATTGTACCTATAGAGAAGGCTGAGGTCTGGGGATCCTCGTTAGAATCCAGCCCCTGAAAGAAAGTCACTGATAGAAATATTTATCTTCAGTTAAGCAAGAATAAATAAGGCAAAAGTGGAACTGTGGCTCAGTTCCTCTTGCAGCAGCCATGAGAAAATTAGTAATTGGCAGCACCTGGTCCCTGAGAGAAATCCTTAGCACTGGTTCAAAAAAAGAAAGAAAATAATGAAAAAAATTAAAACTTGCTGAGGAATCCATAAGGATAAACGTGCCTGTGAATAATCTTGTCATTTCAGATTCCCTCAAGAGCTTATGTCTCTCTATATTTTATCAAGTTTTTTAAAGATATTTACATATTTTCTATCTTTCTTAAACAGAGATAGCCATCCACAAAACACAAACACAAACTCTCACACAGTATACCACCCACCCATAAATGTCTGGCTATGTATATATGTATAGTCATATGTATTGATCTGTCTCTCTATACTAATATATAAATGCATAAACATAAGTATTTAGACAAACAGGAAACATACATAGATAGGTCTCAGGCATTTTCAGATATTGTGCAAGTCTTCTGAGTGCAACTTACCATTGTATTGTTTGTCAAGATAGAGTCCCTCTAACTTTTGGCCATCTTCTTGTCCTTTGATACTTTTTTCTGCCAGTCCTGGGTTTTGAACGCTAGGCCTGGATGCTGGCACTGAGCTTGAGCTTCTTGCATTCAGTAGTTTATTGCAGATAAGATTCTCATGGATTTTCTGTCCTGGGTTGGATTTGAATTGTGATACTCAGATCTCAAACTCCTGAGTAGCTAGGATGACAGTCTTGAGCTACCAGTACCTGGTTCCTTTGCCTCTTTTACCCTTTTTTTTGGCCCCACCACAGCCATGGTATCTACCTTCCTATGTTCTCTCCACCTGCCCACAGACAGGGGTCTGACAGATGTTTTCCACCCACTTATTGATGTCCTCCTCTGTATTGGCTGACAGCTAAGACATGCACTCACATTTCTGCATGCCAAACACAAAGCCATGTGATTGTTTCTCAGTCTCGAACATCCTATCAGATTTAAAGCACCACAGAGTGTCAGGTTGATGCTCCTCCAGGGCTTCTTAAATTGTTCTCATATTAATCCACAACACGTTTGTCATCACTTGTCCAGATAATTCATGGACTAAAGCAGCATTCCCTACAAACTTAAATCCCAATACCATGAGGACACTCAAGGGTGCATTAGGAATGTGACCTGCAGGTGGATGTGAGCCTGTCTAACTTGGAGGGGATTTCTCCACCACAGGAAATGGAATACAAATTTAGAATCTGCTTTCATGAGGTGACAATCTCTGGCAGATGTTCTTATCAAATGTGGCACTGCCTACTTCCAGCTTAAAACATGGGTTGATGACCCAGCATAACAGAAAATGTATTCACCCCGGCCCAACACATAGGCTGGGACCCTGAACTTTCAGGTAGCATTTGGCTTTGAAGGTCATGAGATCTTAGTCTACAAATGATGAGCCCCTCCCCTGAGGCATAGCAAACGGAGCCAAAGTGCAACCCAGTTAAGCACCAGATCAAGCTTCCCTTCTTCAGTAGGGTATGGTTTGAAAACTGTGCATAGCTTCTATTTGAAGCCAGTCCAGAAAGGAAAGTCCATGAAACTCTCATTTCCAGTTAACTGCCAAGAAAAAGCCAAAGATAGAGATGAAGCTCAAGAGAGGTAGAGAGCCATCTGAAAAGAATGGTTACACCCTGCAACATCCTCATTATCTGATCTTGAAAACATCTCTGCGTGCATCCCATCATGCAGCCAGCATCTCGGGGTGACAGTGAACCCTGCGGCCATTGACAGTCTGCACTGTCTCTGACATCTGTAATGTGAACCTCATTCTGTTGGGTTTGTGAAGCGGTGTCAACCCTGCAGAAGGAACCAACTGTGCCCTAACTCCCTCTGTCCCCTGGGGCCCCTAGCATTCCCCCATCTGCACCCCTCCTGTGGCTTCTGATCCTAGGGAGCCCTCCTGCCCTGTCCAACACTCACATGAAGTGCATATTTCTTCTCCTGGGGCAACTTCTCCACAGAGAGTACATGACATGCCCACTCTCCAGGCACGGGGAGATCCTGTCAAAGTAGCAAATCAGTGATAAGGACATAAAGTGATGAATAGAATTTTAGATCCTGATGGTAGACAGTCTGCAAAATCCAAGGGAGAATGGAATTGGAGGGGACCAGGGATCAGGATGTGGGCATGGAGCTTCCCTGCCAAGGGGGTGGTTGAAGTCACAGGCTGGGGGCTGCACAGGATGATCCATGGGCCCTGTGCAGCTACTGGGTCACCCCCTTCTGCATCTCAGCCTTTGGCTTTGAGCTCTGTGATCATCAAGATGTGCACAGTCTGTACTCTGGCTGGCAGAAGAAAGGACCCTGGGAAGACAATTGTAGACCCTTTGTGAGTGTAGGAAGGGGTAGGCTGGACACCCAGTCCAAGAGGAGCTAAAACTGGAGTCGAGGGGTGTGCAAGGAGTGGGTGTGAGGGTTGTGGGCAGTCACAGTCACGGCAGAGGTGGCTCTGTCTGTGGGATGAGTGCCTCCCTGCAGGCACAGCACTGGACATATCAGAGATCCACATGAAAAGGAAAAGCTGGAAATGGCACTACGGTTCAAATGGTAGAGCATCAACCTTGAGCAAAAGAGCTCAGGGACAGTACCCAGGACCTGAGTTCAAGCCTCATGACTGTAAAAGAAAAAGAACAAGGACTACAGAGGGAACCTGGTACTCTCTTGGTCTAATCAGACACAAGAAGAGGCCGGGATAGGCTGTGGAAAAACACAGAGAACATCTTCCCCCAGCTCATCCTGTCCTGCATGCAGGGACAGCCATGTAACTAGGGCTACGGTAAGATCATCTTCACCCCTGTGCTGCCATCTGAATTGTAGGCCTCTGTCCTGGCATGGGGTGTCCTGATGGCTGAGCAGGTGCCCTAACCCTAGATGGAGAGCAGCCACTGACTGTGGTAGCTAAGGAGAGATGTGTTCCATAGCTATCAGGCCACCCAGCATGGGAGCCATAACCACCCCTCACCCAGGTAGAGGCCAATGGTTCTCCAGGTGCTACTAACATTGCCCCACCCTTAGCTCTGGGTACACGTGACATTCCCTCCACAAGGAGCAGGACTAAGTGAAGGATCAGGAAGCTGCCTATGGGCTTCAGATGATGGCCAGGCTGGCACTACAGATGGCCTCACTCTGTCACCACCTTCCCCTGCCTCCATCATTCCTCCATCATGCCTCTCTACCTCCCACCCATTAACCCTGGAAACCAATGAACTGGGCTCTCATCCTTCCTCTCATCTCTTCACCCACCTTGCCATGCGTCCATCCCTCTGGCACTTCCACCCCACACACATCCCACCACCAGCCATCCTGTAGCTTATGAGGATCCCAGAGGAAGCTCTTGGTGAAAGGCTTGTGACCACAAAACAGTTACTATCACACGCTTCGGCCTGATCCACCATAGAATAAGAACAGCCAAGCAGGCACACACTGCAGCAGAGTTGCTCTGCTGCCACCCTGATTTCTTCATGGCCAGGACTTGACTCTCCTCAGCCTCCCAGCTCAGTAACCAGAACATTGTGCTTTCACAGAGCCATGGCTTCCAGTCTCCATGGATACAATGACATCAAGGTGATGCCAACTTCCCCATCTCTATATACTTCTAACTATGGGATGGGAGCTGAGGTTCTCTTCTGTGACTCCATCCGCTAAGAGGCTCATGCAGATTTCTATCCTTTGCTCATCATGGTGACTCTTTGGTTAACAAGTCACTGCTGGGCTTCCAGTTCACCATATATAGAACCCATACTCCAACACTTTTCTTAGAAGGACTGATGACTTTTAAATATTCTCTAGTTTTAAATTTCTAGTTCCTTCTCTCTTTCATTTATATATTTCCCTTCCTCACATACTTCCCTTTTTTACCTTCCTTCTTTCAAGACCTGGAGCTTTTTCTTAGCTTTTCTTTGCTCAAGGTAGCACTCTAGCTCTTGAGCCACAGCTCTACTTCAATCTTTGTTCTTGCTCTAAACTGGGAGTATGAGTCTCATGCATTTTTCCCTTTGCTGGGTTGGTTTTAAACCGCAATACTAAGATCAGGATCCTGAATATGCCTCGGATTACAGGTATTATCTAATGAAATCAAATTCCTGATTTCTTTTTTAGACATAATTAGTTCTTTCAGGTGAGCCACCAGCCACTCATGCAAGAGCATTGCAGGATCCCAGCGTTCATCTTGTCTCCAGTCTATTCCATCCATCTCACAATGGTCATCTAAAACACCCTGCTGCATGCCTGAAGTCGCAAGGAACGTTCTCAACGCCATGAGAAGCCCCCTTAAGCTCTGCCTCAGACATGCCCAGCCCCCATCCCACTTCCACATGAGCATTTGTTTAGGAGAAATTTCCTGAGTACATCATCATCTTTTCCTCACCATTCAAATTTCATCTTTGGAGTCATTTCTCCCAGACAAAGAGGAACATGATCCATGGTTTGATAGCAGCTCCAGCTTCATAGTCCCAGCCACCAACAGCCCCCCATTACCCTGCCAGACACCTGAATTCAAGAACAATGTTTTCATTACCCCTGACTCTAATCAAATGTTTTAACTTATACAGTGCATTAAAATAATTTTACTAAATGGAATAAACACATGGCATCAAGCTTCAGAATCTTTGCACCTGAACTTTTAGTGAATCACAGACACACCAGCATTTCTGTAGCCAACAGAAATCTTAGGTTTGTGATTTCAGCATTCCTGGTATCCAAGTTTGGATGTGCTAACACTGCCCTTAATGGGGCACTTCAATCACACAGTCCCACAACAATCAATATCATTTGACATTCACTGGTAGGTGGTGCTAGGAAAAAGACTGATGTGCCAACTCCATGCTGGCTTGACCTATGCCATCTTCAAACCTGGAGCAAGTGGGGCTCCTCTCTCCATGACACCTTTTGTGTACTACCCCAGGAGGACCTTTACCTTGAGACAACATTATGAAGACTATCTCTACCAGCAAAGATTCCAGTGAGATGTGCCTACATGGATAAAGCTAAAATCTCACTAAAGTGAGGTTGTTGGCAGTGCTGGAGCCTGAACTCAGGGCCTGGGCACTAAGCATTTGTACTCAAGACTAGCCCTTTACCACTTGAGCACAAACTCCATTCCCAGCTGTTTTTATTTTTGGTAGTAAGAATCTATCAGACTTTCCTGTTCTAGGTGACTTGGAACTTCCATACTCAGATCTCAGCCTCCTGACCAGCCTGGATTAAAAGTGTGGATCAGCCATGCGTCACACCTGAGGACTTTTGCCAGCACATTTTTTCCCAAAAATTGGAAGAGGAAGATGAGGGAGGGTTGGGCTCATCCTGCCCTGCATATGAAGGAGAGCATCAGCGCCTGAACTTCATTCCCTGTTGTAGGCTGCTGGAGGAAAAGGAAGCAAATAGGCACAGGCTGGCAGCTGAAGCCACAGAACAACTTGTGACCAAGACTCCCAGAGCAGACCTCAGAATCGATGACAGAGTTGGATCTACCCAGTAACAGAGGCAGTGGTGACACCTGAAACTGCGCGTTTGAGCCTTTGCTGCTAGTAAACAGGGCCACCTATGTCTCAATGAGAAAGGTGAGATTTTGGTGGAGAAGGTGAGATTAAACATTATGTATCATGCAAGAAGACAGACTATAAGGGGTCTTTTATTATTCCAAGTGAAATTTTGGATTTCCTCTTCTGTTTCTTTAAAGAATGACATTGGGATATTGATGAATATTGCACTGAATTTGTAGATAGTCCTTATCAAGTTTGCCATTTTTACAATATTACTTCTTCCAAAGCAGGAGCATAGGTTTTTGCATTTCCTCAGTTCTGCGTTAATTTCCTTCTCCAGGGTTTATAGTTCCATCAAAAAGGTGCTTTACATTCTAAGTTATTTCCTAGGTATTTATTTTCTTTGATAGCAAAATGAGTTGCTATCCTGATTCTTGCCTCATTCCTCTCATTTGTTGGCATATAGGAAGGCAGTTGACATTGAGGGTTAATTTTATACCCTGCTACCTTACCAAAGTTTTATATCAGCTCAAGCAGCTTTGGAGTAGAGTCTATAGGGTTCTTTAAATACAGAATCATGTCATCTGTAAGGAGAGAAAGTTTCAGTTCCTCTTTCCCTTTTCCTCCTCACTCCAGTTAGAATGGCCAAGATCCAGAAATCTAATAACGTATGCTGGAGGGGATGTGGCCAGGAGGGATCACTACTACACTGCTGGTGGGATTGCAAACTCGTTCAACCACTATGGAAAGCACTATGGCAGTATCCCAAAAACACTAAACATAGAGCTCCCCTGTGATCCAGCAATTTCACTACTTGCCAATCGTCCAGATAGGACATACTAAATTCACTAGAACAATAACATTTATCACAGCACTATTTACTATGGCAAAGGTATGGAACCAACCCAGATGCCCGTCAGTTGATGAGTAGATCAAATATGGTATTTTTACACAATGGAATTCTGTGCTTCTGTCAGAAAGGATTACATAGACGAATTTGTAAGGAAATAGAAAGACTGTAAAGTTTAGAAATTAGTTTCTGTCTCCTTCTCTCTCTCCTTCTCTATCTCTGTAAAATTTAGAAGTTCCAGTTTCTCTCTCTTTCTCTCTCTTTTCTCTCTTTCTCTCTCTCTCTGTCTCTCTGTCTCTCTCTCTGTCTCTCTGTCTCTCTCTCTGTCTCTCTATCTCTCTCTCTCTCTCTCTCTCTCTCTCTCTCTCTCTCTCTCTCTCTCTCTCTCTCTCTCTCTCTCCAATCCTTAGGCTTGAACTCAGGGCCTGAGCTACTTTTGCTCAAGGTTATCACTCTACCATTTGAACCACAGTGCTGCTTCTGGCTTGCTCTTTTCACGTAGTATTGAGGAATCTAACCCAGGCCTTCATCCTTGATAGGTTAGCACTCTACCACTAAGCCACACAGTCAGCTTTTAGAGGTTTCTGACAAAGGTTTTCCTACATGCTATTATTTCTTCTGTGAGTGCTCTTAATGCTTGCTGAAGGTTGACTTTGTTTAGAAGACTTATCCTAATGCTCCCATATACAGAGATTCTATATATAGCTAAATGTTTTTCATTACTCAGAATTTCTCTATTGTGTATGTTCTGAAATGTACTGAAGACTGACTTCTGATTAAAAGTCATTGCACATTTGTTCTATTCATTAGTTTTCTTTTCTTCTATGGGAATCAGGTTTGTGATGAACACAGAAGTATGCCTTCCAGGTCAAACACTTTCCACATTTGTAATATTCATAAGGTTTTTCTCTCCTATGTGCATTTTATACTTAGTCATGCGTTCATGATGGATTTTTCATATTCTTATATTCATACGATTGTTATCCTGTGTCTGTGTGGTATCATGCAAACTCAACTATGAGTTCTTCAAAAAAATTTCCCTTTCATTTTATTCATAGGATTCTATCCTGTGGGTGTTTAGTGATAAATCTTGACTTGTGCCTTCTGGGGAAAAGACTGAACATTTGCTACATTCATTAAGGGTTTTATCTTGTGTTGGTTCTGTGACACAAGCTGAGTTTTCTTCCACAGACTAAAAAGTCTTTCCTATTTATTACATTGCTAAGGCTTCTCATATGTCTGAACTCTCTTACGCTTCCTGAAGGGTGAATACTGCACGAAAGACTTTCAACTTTGGTTATATTCCTAAGGTTTCTAATATGTGTGAATTCTGTTATGCCTCCTGTAATGTGACTTCCATCTGAAGGTCTTACCACATTTGATGCACTCGTACAGTTTCTCTCCTGTGTGTGTACTCTGATGCAATTTGAGGGAAGACTTCCATTTGAAAGACATTCCACATCGGTTACATTCATAAGGTTTTTCTCCTGTTTGAATTGTCTTATGCATGTTGAGGTTTGGCTTCTGTGTGAAGGACTTTCCCCATATGTTACACTCATAAGGTGTTTCTCCTGAGTATATTCTATGATGAACATGGAGTTTTACCTTCCATTTGAAAGACTTTCCGCATTCACTACATGCATAAGTTTTCTCTCCTGTGTGTGTTCTATTATGCCCATCAAGATATGACTTCCACTTGAAGGTCTTTCCACATTTGTTGCACACATAAGGTTTCTCTCCTGTGTGTGTTCTTTGATGCAATTTGAGGGAAGATTTCTGTCTGAAAGACTTTACACATTGGTTACATTCATAAGGTTTCACTCCTGTGTGTATTCTCTGATGAACACGAAGTTTTCCCTTCCCTTGGAAAGACTTTCCACATTCATTACACTTATAAGATTTCTCTCCTGTGTGTGTTATTTGATGAACTCGAAGGTGTATCTTCTGGGTGAAAGACTTTTCACATTTGTTACATTCATAAGGTTTCTCTTCTGTGTGTCTTCTCTGGTGCAAAGTGAGGTATGATTTCAGTCTAAAAGTCTTCCCACATTTATCCCATTCATAAGATTTCTCTTCTGTGTGAGATCTCTGATGTGTGCTGAGAGCTGAATTCTGGGCAGAAATTTTATTACGTTCCTCATATTCATAAGTTTTGTCTTCTCTTGGAGATCGAGGTTGGAGCGTCAGGACTGACTTCTCAGAAATTAATTTTCACACTTGATGTATGCATCACATATCTCAGGATATTTGCTCTGAGGTATTGTAAGGCGTATTTCATTACTGAAAGATTTCTCACATTCACTACATGTATGAGGAGTCTCTCCTGTGTACATTTTGGGATGTGTAGTGATGGTCGGTGTTAAGTACAATATTTTTCATCACACAGTACATTTAGCAGTTTTCCTCCCTCCCTGAAGAATTTCTTGGGCAGGGAAAACAGAATTATGATACTGCAGATCTTTTGGACTGTCACAATCATGAATAAAATGCTCTGAATATCTGATGGATTTTTTAAGAACAGGAGACATACGAGATCTATATGCAGCATGCATCTCATCAGGCTTAGGAGACAGAAGCATGTTCTGACACTTAATGAACTCCTCATTCCTCACCCCTAAGTTGTTGCCGTTATTACTAATCAGCTCTGGATTATGTATAGAGCTCAAATTTAAAGTTGTTGCAAATCTCACGTTTTCCTCCACTTCGATACTACTTGCAACTGCTACTTCACAAAGACATTCATGTGGACTTTCCTGGCAGGTCTTGTACACATTTTCCATTACCTGGACATCTAAAATGAGTCATAGAAAAAAAGACACAAACATACATGAGATACAAATATTCCTTACTGTAAAGGTACTGACTTTACTTTCCCATCCTAAGTGTTAGATATTTTAAAATATAAAAGTGGAAATTGATTTGTGAGAAATATATACTTTTCTCCCTAACATATTAAGAAATTGATATTTTACAATGACCAATAATGTTTTTCCGTGTTTTAGTTCTCTTTTATATCACAGGAAATATTTATTGAAATTAACCAACTATGTATTGCTACAGTTTTAAGCTGAGTACTACCTATAGTATACCTGCAGCTGTTTTTTTTTCAAATAATGTTTTGTTTATACATTAAGGAATAGCTGCCTATCTTTTATTTTTGAGAAATAATCTAAATACTGTGTTGTTTTGCATCTTTTTAAAACTTTCTTTTCTTTTCTTTTCTTTTCTTTTCTTTTTTTGTAGTTCATAGGCCTCGGCCCTGTCCCTGAACACTTCAGCAGAAGACTATAACCCCTATCCTTGAGCTACAGCCCCACTTACTCTTTTCTAGAGTTAACTACAAATAAGAGTCTCAGGTGCTGAGTAGCAGATAGGATTACCTTACCCAGTTTCAATGCTGTTTGCTTATTAACCATTAAGTGAGGAACACGAATTTTTTCTAGATTCAGCTGCCACAAGTTTGGTTTATATGTCTGCTTGCCTTTGATCCAAGCAAGAACGATTCTTGAGAGTAAGGACTTACACCTATATCCCTTCAGTTACAACTTCTCACTAAAGTCTCAATTTAGGTATTTGTGGGAATTTTGAAATTTGTTTCTTTCCATTTGAAGTCTTATAAAAATTCCTTTTCTAACACTCCTGTCCCTCAGAACCATGGAAGACCAGAAAATCCCCAGCTCATTGTCTAGTTAATTTTCTTATGTTGATTGAAATTTGTTGTTTTTTTTTTCCATTCCTGGGTTTGAACTTAGGACCTAACCACTGTCCTTGGGTTTTCTCAAGACTAGAACCCTATCAATGAAGTCATTACTTCTGGCTATTTCTATGTATGTGGTAATAAGGAATCAAACCTGTGTCTTTGTGCATTCTAGGCAAGCACTCTACATCTAGGCTCAATTTCTGGTGGAAAGGTCTGGTTCTGAATACCAGTCTCTTCCTACCAGCAAAAAGATTTTATCCTTATCAGAGAATAATGCCCTGACTTATTCCTTGTTTGCTCAATCATTTATAGTCTTAGTTTTAAAGAAATTTCTTTCTTTCTTTCTTTCTTTCTTTCTTTCTTTCTTTCTTTCTTTCTTTCTTTCTTCCTTTCCTTCCTTCCCTCTTTCTTCCCTCTTTCTTCTTTCTTTTTTCTTTCTTTCTTTCTTTCTTTCTTTCTTTCTTTCTTTCTTTCTTTCTTTCTTTCTTTCTTTTTTTCTTTCTTGTTTTGCAGTCATGGGACTTGAATTCTAGACCTGGCTGTTCTTCCTGAGCTCTTCAGCTCAAGGCTACTGCCCTATGTCTTTAGCCTCAACCCCACTTCTCATTTTCTATTGGTTCATTGGAGAGAAGAGTCTAAGGTGTTTTTGTGATAGGTCAGTCTTTGAACCTTGATCCTCAGATCTCAGCCTCCTAAGTAGCTAGGATTACAGGCATGAGCCACGGGCTCATGGCTTTCTCATTTTATTTTGTTTCACAGTGATTTCTACAGAGAAATCTAACTTTAACTCTACTGCCACATAGAATTCGTCATATCACCCTATGATTCTTGGTGCCGGGGGTTTGGGCTAGCATGCACAAAGACCTGGTTCAGTTCCTTGGTACTACATACAAAGAAAAAGCCAGAAGTGGTGCTATGACTCAAGAAGTAGAGAGCTAGCCTTGAGAAAACCCAAGGACCATGCTCAGGCCCTGAGACCAGGCATAGGATTGGGAAAAGAAAATGATTCTTGATTCATTCACAAAGAATTCCATAGGTTCCACACAGGATTTAGGGTAACTAAGAATATTATTGCTCAGTACATCACAACATGAACTTACCAATGGGGCTCAGGCTCCAACATCAATATGAAGATGCATTCACTCACCTGTGATATTCTTGTCAGAGGAATTTCCTATCCAGAGTTCTGCACAGTGCTCTAGCTTGTCAATTAATACAGGTTTGGGAACACAGGGCCCTGTAAATTAGAAACAGTAGAGAATTATTGCTTATGCTGTGTTATCATTGCTTTAAGTTCGCAGACATCCTACTCACAAGTTATCTATTAAATCTTTTTTCTCATTTCTCACTGGCTCCATGGTTGACTTTTCCCCAGCTCTGGATTCATTTTCTATGGCATAAACTTAGCTGTCTGCTCAAGGCTAGCAAAATACCAGTTTGAGTCCCAGCTCCACTTACATGCATAGGTCTTCATGCATGCTAGGCAAGCACTCAACCACAAAGTCAAACTCTTGACACTCCACTAACATTTTTGAGGGGTTACTTGGAGTTATAGAGTTTCATGGCAATTTTTATGCCATTGCTGGCTTCAAATTAGAATTCTTAGATTTCTTCCTCCTGAATATTTTAAGATTACAGGCATGAAACATTGCACCTAGTGCCAGGTTTCCATTATAAACTCACTGTTTAGTGATTTGTAGATCCTATTTCCAATAATGATATATATTCTATTCTGGATTGTTTATCCACTTACAATTCCTGTGTAAGTTTGGAATGTCGTCTCCATTAGAGGAAACATAATTTAGAACTGTTGTCAAAGTATCCTGATGGTATCCTGAAGAATGAGTACAAAATTACCTTAGGTTTTCTTTAGAAAGTAATGATACTTCTCAGGGCCTGGAATCTTTCATTTAAATAGTATTGAAAGTTTGATAAACATTCACGTATCTGCAAAATAACAAGGCACTTGGCCTTGCAAGTGAATTTGACTTTTGCTCACCTAAGGACACCAGGTTGCTGTAGGTCTCCAGCATTACATCTCTGTACAGGGTCCTCTGAGCATTGTCCAGATGCTGCCACTCCTCCCAGCTGAAATCCACAGCTACATCATCAAATGACACCAGCTTCTGGAATGGCACATTTTCATCAAGTAATTAGCACTGAGTTATAAACACACCATGTCTGGAATTTTATTCTTTTTTTTTGTTGGAATTGTATTCCTTTACTTAAGTGTTTAGACATACATGAAATATTGACCTGAAAAGCTTGGGGATGGTGCCTAGGCCCAGAGTTCAAGTCCCAAGACCCAAAAAAATAAAAAGGCAAGCCAGGTGTTGGTGGCTCACGCCAGTCATCCTAGCTACTCAGGAGACTGAGATCTGAGGACCATGGTTCAAAGCCAGCCTGGCATAAAATTCTATGAGACTGTTTCCAATTACCCACCATAAAATGTTTAATGGCTTGTGGCATATCATGGTAGAGCAATTGTGGTATAGACAAATTAAGTCGGGGGAGTAGATTTAGGTTATAAATGGAATTATTCCATTGAAAAGGAACTACATTATATGATGACATATGCTGGTACTGTGAGAATATTGCAAAATCTTAGGGTATCAAGTAATAATACTGTGAAGTACACCCAGAACGTTAATGTTCTATGTCTGGCATAATAATCACTTTGGGAAGAAACTTTTTTTTTCTTTTTTTTGGCTGGGGGATTTGTAAGGCTTGAACTCTGGGCCTGGGCACTGTTCCTGAGCTCTTCAACTCAAGGCTATCACCCTACCTATGAAGCCACAGAGCCATTTCCCATATTCTAGTGGTTAACTGTAGATGAGAGTCTCACAGACTTTCTAATGCCCAGGCTGGCTTTGAACCAAATCTTTAGATATCAGCCTGATATCTGAGTAGCTAGGATTACAGCTATAAGTCACTGCACCTGGCAAGAAATTTATTTCTTTCTGTTTTGTACTACAAATTTACTGTATGTTTTACTTTTTCAAAAAGACTGAGGATGACCTTTGTTCTGTATATAATGGGAAGAGGGCTAGGGAGCTGTGAGCAGAAGAACTGAGGGGCAATACTCAGGGTAGGACAATAGCCTTAAACTAAAGAGCTCACGGCCCAAGGTTCAAGCCCCATGACTTTCCCCACTACCCCACAAAAAAAGGGAAAAAAATTGGAGATTGGAGAGGATTTTCTAATAAGAATATATAGAAATAGTAATTCAAAATGTAGAACGAAGTTCAATATTAACAGTCATGAGAAAAATTAAAATTACAATGAAATCATTGCTTTAAATATGTTAATATAAATATAGTTTTAAACAAAAAGATCCACATACACACACACAAACACACACACACACACGCATACAAAAAATAGCTTTCAAAGTCTAACTATTACTGGGAAGGTAGTGAGAAGAAGTAGAACTTTGGAATAGTTCTTCAAGGAATATAAAACAATCAAAAATTGCGTGGAGAGTGCTAAAAAGTACTAAATATAGAATTACATAGAAATATGGTCCAACACTTCTATTTCTAGATTTGTACCTAACGGAAGAGAAAACAGAGACTAGAACAAATATGTGGAGAATCCATTCACAACTATTAATAATAATCCAAAGATAGAAATATGCAAAACAATGCATTGAAAAGGAAGAACATTTTACTATATTTTACAGATGAATCTTGATTACAGTAAACTAAAAATACAGCAGTCATAAAGGAAGAGCTAGGGTATGTTTTCCCTTCCAGAGCTTCCAAGGATCAACAAACCCTTAGAGCCAAAAAGCACGATGGTTCCAGAGAATGGAGTAGAGAGGAACAGGAGCTGAATGTTTAATGATTATACATGGAAGATGAACATTGCTCTAGATGGGTAGAATGAAGAGAGAACTGTACCCTAAACAATGGTTATGTAGCCACACAAGATGGGACACACCTATACTCACTGATCTTGGGAAACTCAAGAAGGATTTCTTGCCAACCTGGATGCATGGAAAGATCTATCATAAAAACTAATGTGGAGGGGCTGGGAGTTTGGCATAGTTGTAGAGTGCTTGTATGAAGACGAAGGTTCAATTCCGCAGTACCACATACACAGAAAAAACCAGAAGTAGTGCTGTGGCTCAAGTAGAAGATCACTAGGCTTGAGGAAAGCTGAAGGACAGTGCTCAGACCGAGTTCCAGCCACAGGGCTTGTTTAAAAAAAAACCAGAAAGCTGAGCATGATGGGGTGGTGGCTCACTTCTATAATCCTAGCTACTCAGGAGGCTGAGATCTGGGGATCAAGGTTTAAAGCCATCCTGGCACAAAAACACCTGAGACTCTTATCTCCAATTTACTTTTAGAAAATGGGAAGTGGGGCTTGGCTCCAGGGTAAGGTGGTGGCCTGGAGCTGAAGAGCTCAGGGATAGTGCCCAGGAGAGTTCAAGATCTATGACCCACCAAAAAAAAATAATAATAATATGGAAAAATTTGGATTCTGTGAATTTTATCAGGCATATAAATGTCTTTTTTTGCTGTTGAAATAACAAATTGTTTGGAAACATTTTAAAAGTTTTTACCTAGAAATGTACAATGCAAATGGAAATAATAACAAACACAGAATAAGCAAAAGATACAAATTATCACAATATGGGTATCCTGCTTCTGTATCTTTTCACTGACTCCTGTTCAAATGAGTCACATATTCTGAATCATTTCTCCCAGTCGATATATGCCACACATATTGGCTTGTACTGAACTTCTTGGGAAATCAAAAGCAAATACTAAGCAAATGTGTGTTAGATTTTGTCAACAGAGATATTTCAAATATAAATCCCTACTCATTGAATTATTTAATATCAATGCCGGAAACTAATTACACTGGCAGAATCTTCAATCTTTTGAGAATCTTCAAAAGGGTGTGTAAATATTTAGGATCGTTATGTCTTCCTGGAGGAAAGATCCCTTTAGTAGTATGTAGTAACCTTCTTTGTCTTTTCTTACTAATTTTAGTTTGAAATCTATTGTATCTGATATGAGGATGGCAACTCCAGCCTGTTTATGGGGGCAGTTAGCTTGATAGAGTTTATTCCAACCTCTCACTTTCAAAAGATGAATGTTTTTGGGTAAGATGTGTCTCTTGAAGACAGCAGAACAATGGCTCTTGCTTTTTGATCCAACTAGACAGCCTATGCCGTTTAATTGGAGTTTTTAAGTCCATTGATATTGAGAGTTAGGATTGAGAGATATTTATTAGTTCCTACCATTTTTAAAAGCTTTTAGTAGGGCCTGTGTCTTGACAGTTCTTGTGGTCCTTAGATGGTATGCTGTTTAGGTGCCATTTCTTTCCCTATATTGCATTCATTTTGGTTTTCTATGTATAGAGCATCTTTGAGAATTCTCTGTAGTGTTGATTTTGTTTCGACATATTGTTACAGCTTTTCCCTGGAATGGAATGTTTTTATTGTTCCCTCAGTTTGAATGAGAGCTTAGCTGGCTACAGTATTTTCTGGTCAGGTCTGTTTGGGGTTCTAAAAGCTTCTCGTATCTGGATGGGCCTGCCCTTCTGGATATTTTGGAAATTCTCTGAGATGATTCCCTGAAGTATATTTCCAATACCATTGACCTCTTTCTCCACACCCTCCTCAGTACCAACTAGCCTTAAATTGGGCTTCCTAATTGCATTTTGGACCTCTTGAAGCGCTCTCTCATATTTCCTAGATTTGGATTGACTCATTTTCTGTTCTTTCTATATAATAACTAAATTATCTTCAGCCCCGGAAATTCTCTCCTCTGCATTGTCTATCTTGCTATCAAAACTATCTACATTATTTTTCATCACCCTTGCTTCTAATTGCTCATTTTTGATGCCTTGCATCTCCTGTTTTAGATCATGTATGGATTTCTTTATCTCCTTGATTTCCTTTTGAGTGGTTAGCTTTATTTTCTTTGGACATTTGTTGGAGTTTGTTAACGTTTTTATTTGTGGATTCTATGAATTCATCCATCTTTCTTTAAAAAACCTTTATTAAGTCCTCCTTTATGGCTTCTTCTTTTTCACTTATCACCTAGTTTATGCTTTCCTCTTGTTCAGCTATGGCTTCCTCCATTATCTCTTTCTTTATATTTTCACATTTTCCATTAATGATGTTTATCAATTGCATTTGTGTAGCACTTGGAAGTCTCTCCTCTAGGTTTGCCAGTGACTGTTCCATTGTCTGTTTACATTGGGTGTGGGATATTTTTTCTTGATTTGACATTTTTCTTGAGTTTCTTGTTCTGCCCATTTGAAAATGGGAGCAAGATTACTACTAAATACGATTATACTTTTTCAGATAAAACCAACCTAGACCTCTGTAGCTGGCAGACACTAGATGTTCACAAGTTTTGATTGGTATTATCACTCTTTCTTTTTGTGCACTTACAGACCAGTCTAATACAACCAATGATAAGCGATTTATACCCAAAACAATAAGCCTCTCAATCCAATCTCTATTGTCTTTATGTCCCTCTGAGCCTAGAGAATAATTAACCACCTGCATATACAATATTGCTCAACAGCCATCAAGTGTAGATCCGTGCAGTATAAGGGTTGAAAGACGAGGAGAGGTCCAGAGATAGAAAAAAAAATAATGAGAGAGGTCAGGGGAGGTTCAAGAGGATTAACGCAGGAGTGTAAGAATATTGTAGTAATGAAGAAAAGGTATGCATAAGGATAACTGACCTAAGTTGGTAAGTAAGTAGCATATTTGAGTACAAAGTTTGGAAAGTATTAGAATAAAACTTATGTGTTGCTGCACGACTAGCTCTTAGCCCAACCAGTAGCCTCACAGTGAACCATGGGATGGATCTGTTTTTCTTGTCTACGTTGAGGGAAAGGGGTATTTCACAAGATGCGGAAGCGAAGATTTCAGAAGCAAATGCTGTGAGTGAATTAGCTCGCAAAAAGCATTTTTATTTTCTTTTATCTTTCTGCCAGTCTTGGGGTTGAATTCAGGGCCTGAGCACTGTCCTCGGGTTTTCTCAAGTCTAGCCCTCTGCCACTTGAGCCACAGTGCCACATCTAGATTTTCTATCTATGTGATACTGAGCAATCAAACCCAGATCTTCATGGATGCTAGGCAAGCACTCTACCACTATGCAAACTCTCAACCCAGACATAGTAATTATAAAGTCATCATCATCATATCAAAATATCCTTTCTCCTACAAAGAATGAACACTTATCTATGTGTGTAATGCTTTTTTTTAATTTCACTAATTCTTCTGTGTTCTTCCCTCTGCATTTTTTACACATGACAGCAAAGCTAATCATCAGGAAAAAATTGATTAGGATACAGAAACCTAATAATAACCTAGTATATCCTAGTAGATTGACGTCAAAAATATGTGCAAGATGCCCTGTGTGTTTGACCTAGTGGTAGAGTCCTTGGCTACCACGCAAAAAGACTCTGGTTTGATTCCTCGTTACCACATACACAGAAAACGCTCCAAGTGGTGCTGTGGCTCGGTGGGACAGCTAAAGCCTAAAGAAAGCCCAAGAACAATGTTCACACTCTGAGGTCAAGTCCCAAGACTAGCAAAAACAAAAAAAATTCGACAAGGGGCAAAATGCAGGCAGAGAAGGCATTGTGAAGCAAATGTTTTGTAAAGGATGAGGGCAATATTGACCCTTAAGTTTGGATCTTACCTAAGAAAGGCTCCTTGAGCCTGAGACCTGACTGGTAGTTGGGCCTAGTGGAAGACATTGGGATTGGACAAATAAGGTGTGCTGTTTACTACATCCACATGTATATTGTGAGACTGGAGGAGAGATTCAGCCTCCAGTATGTCTTTGGTGAGGTCTTCTGTGAGCAAGGATCTTTGGTCATTGGGCCCTGAAAGGTGACCCTGCCTCCCTCACAATGGAACAGATTATGGAACCCTGGTAACCAAGCCACTGTAACTAACAACCAACTCAAGCCAGCTCACTTGGCCTGTGGCTCAGGAGGAAGAAAGGTGTTGCTGTGCTGTTGCCAAAGGTCAGGAAACTCGAGTCTCAGGCATGGAAATTGTGGCTGTCTTACTCGAAGATGTACATGCTAGATCATTGCCCAGCCACAAATCCAGTATAACAGGCCTTTCTCTAAGAAGAAGGCCAGGAAAATCCAGGGCAACCAGATGAGGTATATTTCTAAGAAGAAATGTATTTGACCCCATCATCCTCCCCACACACTACAACTTTCTTTTTTAAAAAATTCTTTTTATTGTAATTAGTAAAAGGGTTAGATGATATTTGCCAGATAGAAGGTGCATTAATTCACATACATTGATACCCTTTCACATGTCTTGGTACCCATTTCCCCCCAACCCCACACCCCCCACCCGTCTTGGTTTTCCCCCCTTCCCTTTCAAATTTCAAATATACAAATACAAATAAATTCAATATATCAGATAACAAAGTGAGATACCATACCAATATCGGATAACCGAGGGACAGCAAAGGAGGTGAGAGACAACATAGTACATTAAGGACAACAATCATTTATTATGTGGCTTTTGTTTCAATATCCTGGAGGTCCTTTCAATTAACTTCACATTATATGGCCTTATATATGGCCTTTTGCTCTATTGCAAATCTCTGCTAGTAGAGCCCAAGGTTTCTACTGATTATGACGAATGAGGGAAACCACTGAGCCTAAGTTCCTTTGAGTCTGGCTTACTTCACTTAATATGATTTGTTCTAAGTCTTTCCATTTCCTAACAAATGGGGCGATGTCATTCTTTCTGACAGCAGCATAGAATTCCATTGTGTACAAATACCACAACTTGTAGATCCACTCATCAACTGAGGGACATCTGGGGTGGTTCCATATCTTTGCTATGGTGAATAGTGCTGCAATGAACATTGTTGTGCTAGTGGGATTACTATGCCCTTGCTTCTGGATTGTTGGGTAAATGCCAAGTAGTGAAATTGCTGGGTTATAGGGGAGTTCTATATTTAGCCTTTTGAGGCACTGCAACACTGCTTTCCACAGTGGTTGAACGAGTTTGCACTCCCACCAAAAGTGTAGTAATGATCCCTCCTGGCCACATCCCCTCCAGCATCTGTTGTCATTCGTTTTCCTGATCCTGGCCATTCTAACTGGAGTGAGGTTGAATCTTAGAGCTGTTTTGATTGGTATTTCTTTTATGACCAGAGATGTGGAGCATTTCTTCATGTGTCTGTAGCCATTTCTGTTTCTTCTTCAGAGAAAACTCTCTTTAATGCTTTGGCCCATTTTTTAATGGGATGGGTGTTACTTTGGAGGTTAGTTTTAGAGTGATTCAATTTTTTGAGTTGATGATATATTTTAGATATGAGGCCTTTGTCCGTTGTTTGGTTGGTGAAGATCTTCTCCCACTCTGTAGGCTTCCTGGTTAGTTTACTAGCTATATCCGTTGCCATACAAAAGCTCTGCAGTTTAATGCAGTCCCACTTATCCAGCCTTTCTCTGATTTGTTGTGACTCTTGGTCCTTATTAAGAAAGATTCGACCTGTGCCAAGGAGGCCTAGTGTATCTCCTATTCTTTCCTGTAAACTTTTCAGTGTGTCAGCTTTTACCTCCAGGTCTTTGATCCATTTGGAGTTAATTCTAGTGCAAGGTGACAAAGAAGGACCCAACCTTAGTTTTCTGCAGGTGCTTAACCAGTTCTGCCAGCACAACTTGTTGAAGAGGCTATCTTTCTTCCATTCTATTTTTTTGGCTCCCTTGTCAAAGATTAGGTGGCCATAGGTCTGTGGTTTAATATCTGGGTCCGCAGTTTTATTCCATTGGACTTCAGGCCTGTTCTTGTGCCAGTACCAAGCTGTTTTGAGAATTATAGCTCTGTAATAGAGTCTAAAGTTTGGAATTGAAATTCCTCCAGCGCTGTTCTTTCTGCTAAGAAGTGTTTTTGCTATACGGGTCTTTTATTATTCCATATGAAATTTTGAATTGCCTCTTCTATTTCTTTAAAGAATGACATTGGGATGTTGATGGGTATTGCACTGAATTGGTAGATAGCCCTTGGCAAGATTGTCATTTTCACAAGGTTGATTCTTCCAATCCAGGAGTATGGGAGGTATTTCCATTTCCTTAGTTCTGCTTTAATTTCCTTTTTTAGGGTTTTAAACTTTTCATCTAAACAGTCCTTTACATTCTTAGTTAAGCTAATTCCTAGGTACTTTATTTTCTTTGAGGCTTTGGGAAAGGAGTTTCTTTCCTGATTATTGCCTCGTTCCTCTCACCGTTGGCGTAAAGGAATGCAGTTGATTTGTGAGGGTTGATTTTATGGCCTGCTACGCTTCCAAAGCTTTGAATCAGCTCATGAAGCTTGGGAATAGAGTCTAAACAATTCTTTAAATACAGAATCATGTCATCTGCAAAGAGGGATAGTTTTATTTCCTCTTTCCCTACTTGGATCCCCTTTATGCTTGCTTCTTGCCTTATTGCACTGCCTAGGAATTCTAGTACTATGTTAAAAAGGAGTGGAGAGAGTGGGCATCCTTGTCTCGTTCCTGATTTTAGAGGGAATGGCTTTAGGTTTTCACCATTAAGTATAATTCTAGCAGTGGGTTTCTCATACACAGCCTTTATTACATTCAGAAATGTTCCATGGATTCCTAGTTTCTCCACATCTTTTAACATAAAGGGGTTTTGGATCTTGTCAAATGCCTTTTCCGCATCTATGTAGACAATCATGTGATTTTTGTCCTTGCTCCTGTGGATGTGTTGAATTATATTAATTGATTTGTGTATGTTGAACCAGCTTTGCCTCCCTGTGATGAATCCAGTTTGATCATAGTGTATAATTTTTTTGATGAGTTGTTGTAGACGGTTGGCCAGTATTTTGTTGAGAAGTTTTGCATCGATGTTCATCAAAGAAATGGGTCTATAGTTCTCTTTCTTTGATGAATCTCTGTCTGATTTGGGGATGAGGGATACACTGGCTTCACAGAATGAGTTTGGTAAAGAACCTTCATTTTCAATTTCGTTGAAGAGCTTGAGGAGTATTGGTGTGAGCTCTGCTTTGAAGACCTTATACAATTCAGCTGTGAATCCATCTGGCCCTGGACTCTTTTAGGTGGAAGTTGTCTAATTTCCATTTCTATTTCAGAGCGTGAAATAATCCTGTTGAGTTGGGTTAGCTCTTCTGGGTTCACTGTGGGTATGTTAATATTGTCTAGGAATTCATCCATTTCTTCTAGATTCTCAAATTTGTTGGCGTAAAGGTTTGAGAAGTATTCGTCATGATATTGTGGATCTTGGTAATTTCTGTCGTGATATTTCCATTTTCATCTGTGATTTTATTTATTTCGATATGCTCTCTTCTTTTTTTGGTAAGATTTGCTAAGGGGTTTTAAATTTTGTTAATTCTTTCAAAGAACCAACTCCTTGTTTGGTTGATTCTTTCAATAGATTTTTTTTATTCCAAATCATTTAATTCTGCTTTGATTTTAATAATTTGCTTTCTCCTAATGGGTTTAGGGTTGGTTTGTTGCTCTTTTTCCAGGAGGTTAAGGTGAGACATTAACTAGTTCGTTTGCCATTTTTCCGACTTGCTGTTGTAGGCACTTCGCGCTATAAATTTTCCTCTGAGTACTGCCTTTGTTGTGTCCCTAAGGAGTTGATATTTGTGTGCTCCTTATTTTTAAATTTCATAAACATTCACACATCTCCATTCTATGAGTTCACACACCTCCAATTTTACTTCACACACCTCCATTCTATGCCTTCACACACCTTCATTCTTACTTCAGAAACATCCATTCTCTGACTTCACACACCTCCATTCTATGACTTCACAAACCTCCATTCTGTGACTTCACAAACCTCCATTCAGAGTTCACACACCTCCATTCTGTGACTTCACACACCTCCATTCTGCCTTCACACACCTCCATTCTATGACTTCACACACATCTATTCTATGACTTCACACACCTCCATTCTGTGGCTT
Source organism: Megascapheus bottae (assembly GCA_024803745.1). Lineage (NCBI taxonomy): Eukaryota > Metazoa > Chordata > Mammalia > Rodentia > Geomyidae > Megascapheus > Megascapheus bottae. The sequence goes on along the minus strand of JANJXV010000106.1, from coordinate 1,082,681 downwards.
CACACACCTCCATTCTGAGTTCACACACCTCAATTCTGTGACTTCACACACCTCCATTCTGTGACTTCACACACCTCCATTCTGTGACTTCACACACCTCCATTCTGTGACTTCACACACCTCGATCCTATGACTTCACACACCTCCATTCTATGAATTCACACACCTCCATTCTGTGATTTCACACACCTCCATTCTGTGACTTCACTCACCTCCATTCTGTGACTTCACACACCTCCATTCTGAGTTCACACACCTCCATGCTATGACTTCACAAACCCCCATTATGAGTTCATAAACCTCCATTCTATGACTTCACACACTTCCATTCTATGACTTCACACACCTCCATTCTATGACATCACACACCTCCATTCTGTGACTTCACACACCTCCATTCTGGGTTCACACACCTCCATTCTATGAGTTCACAAACCCCCATTCTGAGTTCACAGACCTCCATTCTATGATTTCACACACTTCCATTCTATGACTTCACAAACCTCCATTCTATGACTTCACACACCTCCATTCTATGAGTTCACACACCTCCAATTTGACTTCACACACGTCCATTCTATGACTTCACACACCTTCATTCTTACTTCAGAAACATCCATTCTCTTACTTCACACACCTCCATTCTGACTTCACACACCTCCATTCTGTGACTTCACACACCTTCATTCTGACTTCACACACCTCCATTCTGTGACTTCACACACCTCAATTCTGTGACTTCACACACCTCCATTCTGACTTCAAACACCTCCATTCTATGACTTAACATACCTCCATTCTGTGATTTCACACACCTCCATTTTGTGACTTCACACACCTCCATTTTATGACTTCACACAACTCCATTGTGACTTCACACACCTCCATTCTATGAGTTCACACACCTCCATTCTGACTTCACACACCTCCATTCTATGACTTCACACACCTCCGTTCTGACTTCACACAGCTCCATTCTGTGACTTCACAAAACTCCATTCTGTGATTTCACACACCTGCATACTATGACTTCACACACCTCCATCTATGACTTCACACACCTCCATTCTGAGTTCACACACCTCCATTCTGTGACTTCACACACCTCCATTCTGACTTCACACACCTTCATTTTATGACTTCACAAACCTCCATTCTGTGACTTCTGACAGCTCCATTCTATGACTTCACACCCTTCCATTGTGACGTCACACAACTCCATTCTATGAGTTCACACATCTCCATTCTATGATTTCACACACCACCATTTTGACTTCACACACCTCCATTCTATGACATCACAGACCTCGAATCTGTGACTTCACTCACCTCCACTCTATGACTTCACACTCCTGCATTCTATGATTTCCCACACCTCCTTTCTATGACTTCACCCACCTCAGTCTATGAGTTCACACACCTCCATTCTGACTTCACACACCTCCATTCTGTGACTCCACACACCTCCATTCTATGACTTCACACACATCAATTCTATGACTTCACACACCTCCATTCTATGACTTCACACACCTCCATTCTGTGACTTCACACACCTCCATTCGTTGACATCAAAAACCACCATTCCATGACTTCACACAAGTCCATTTTGACTTCACACTCCTCCATTCTATGATTTCACACACCTCCATTTTATGACTTCACACACCTCCATTCTATGACTTCACACACCTCAATTCTATGACTTCACACACCTCCATTCTATGACTTTACACACCTCCATCTATGACTTCACACACCTCCATTCTGAGTTCACACACCTCCATTCTGTGACTTCACACACCTCCATTCTGACTTCACACACATTCATTTATGACTTCACAAACATCCATTCTGTGACTTCACACACCTCCTTTCTGTGACTTCACACACCGTCATTCTGTCTTCACACACCTCCATTCTCTGAATTCACACACATCAATTCTGTGACTTGACACACCATCATTGTATGACTTCACACACCTCCATTCTATAATTTCACACACCTCCATTCTATGACTTCACATACCTCCATTCTGTGATTTCACACACCTCCATTCTGACTTCACACCCCTCCATTCTGACTTCACACACCTCCATTCTGACTTCACACAGCTCCATTCTATAAATTCACACACCTCCATTCTGTGACTTCACACACCACCTTTTTGACTTCACACACATCCATTCTGTGACTTGACACACCTCCATTCTGTGACTTCACACACCTCCGTTTTGACTTCACACACTTCCAATCTGTGACTTCACACACCTCCATTCTGTGACTTCACACACCTCTATTGTTTCACTTTACACACCTCCATTCTTTGACTTCACACACCGTCATTCCATGACTTCACAAACCTCCATTCTATGAGTTCACACACCTCCATTCTATGAGTTCACACACCTCCAATTTGACTTCACACACCTCCATTCTATGACTTCACACACCTTCATTCTTACTTCAGAAACATCCATTCTCTGACTTCACACACCTCCAATCTATGACTTCACAAACCTCCATTCTGTGACTTCACACACCTCCATTCTGAGTTCACACACCTCCTTTCTATGACTTCACACACTTCCATTCTATGACTTCACACACCTCCATTCTGTGGCTTAACACACCTACATTCTGAGTTCACACACCTCCATTCTGTGAATTCACACACCTCCATTCTGTGACTTCACACACCTTGATCCTATGACTTCACACACCTCCATTCTATGAATTAACACTCCTCCATTCTGTGATTTCACAAACCTCCATTCTATGACTTCACACACCTCCATTCTGTGACTTCACAAACCTCCATACTGAGTTCACACACCTCCATTCTATGACTTCACAAACCTCCATTCTGAGTTCACAGATCTCCATTCTATGACTTCACACACCTCCATTCTATGACTTCACTCACCTCCATTCTGACTTCACACACCTCCATTCTGACTTCACACACCTCAATTCTGTGACTTCACACACCTCCATTCTATGATTTCACACACTTCCATTCTATGACTTCACACACCTCCATTCTATGACTTCACACACCTCATTTCTGAGTTGACACACCTCCATTCTGTGATTTCACACACCTCCAATCTGACTTCACACACCTCCATTCTATGACTTCACAAACCTCCATTCTGAGTTCACAGTCCTCCATTCTATGACTTCACACACCTCCATTCTATGACTTCACACACCTCCATTCTGTGACTTCACACACCTCCATTCTATGACTTCACACACCTCCATTCTGTGACTTCACACACCTCCATTTTGACTTCACACACTTCAATTCTGTGACTTCACACACCTCCTGTTGTGAGCCAGAGTGGAATCAATCTGTACCTTGGCTTGCATCAGACGATGGCTTTATTGTCTTATTGCTTTCTGGCCCTATTCAATGTAAATGACCTGAGAATTACCATATGAATGTAACACCTGGAGGTTCCCTGGGTCAGGAGGAGGGAAGAAGGGGGAGTGGAAAATAAACAGGCAGTCTCGGCAGTCTTTACCTGGACTGCGGACATGCCGGACCCGCTGTGTCTGTCTCTCTTCTCTTTCTTGCTAGTCCTTGCCCCCGATTTCAGGAACCCCAATCTGCGAACCCTGGTTTGCCGCCAGGTTGGCCCCGGCAACCTCCATTCTGTGAGTTCACACACCACCATTCTTTGACTTCACAGACCTCCATTCTTGGACTTCACACACCTCCATTCCATGACTTCACACACCTCAATTCTATGAGTTCACACACCTCCATTCTATAAGTTCACACACCTCCATTTTGACTTCACACACCTCCATTCTATGACTTCACACACCTTCATTGTTACTTTAGAAACATCCATTCTATGACTTCACACACCTCCATTGTATGACTTCACAAACATCCATTCTGTGACTTCACACACCTCCATTCTGGGTTCACACACCTCAATTCTGTGACTTCACACATGTCCATTCTGACTTCACACACCTCCATTCTACGACGTCACACACTTCCATTCTATGACTTCACACACCTCCATTCTTTGATTTCAAACACCTCCATTTTGAGTACACAAACCTCCATTCTGTGACCTCACACACCTCCATTCTATGAATTCACACACCTCCATTCTATGACTTCACACACCTCCATTCTATGACTTCACACACCTCCATGCTAAGAATTCACACACCTCCATTCTGTGACTTCACACACCTCCATTCTATGACTTCACACACCTCCATTCTGTGACTTCACCCACCTCCATTCTGAGCTCACATACCTCCATTCTGTGATTCACACACCTTAATTCTGTGACTTCACACACCTCCATTCTGACTTCACACAGCTCCATTGTGTGACTTCACAAAACTCCATTCTATGATTTCACACACCTCCAGTCTATGACTTCACACACCTCCATTGTGACTTCACACACCTTGATTCTATGATTTCACATACCTCCATTCTGACTTCACACACCTCCATTCTATGACTTCACACACCTCCGTTCTGAGTTCACACACCTCCATTCTGTGACTTCACACACCTCCATTCTGACTTTACACACCTCCATTCTATGACTTCACAGACCTCGAATCAGTGTCTTCAGTCACCTCCACTGTATGACTTCACACTCCTCCATTCTAAGGTTTCCCACACCTCCTTTCTATGACTTCACAAACCTCCATTCTATGACTTCACACACATCCATTCTGTGACTTCACACACCTACATTCTGAGTTGACACACCTACATTCTGTGACTTCACACACCTCCATTCTGACTTCACACACCTCCATTCTATGACTTCACACACCTCCATTCTATGACTTCACACAACTCCATTCTGTGACGTCACACACCTCCATTCTATGACTTCACACACCTTCATTCTTATTTCACAAAAATCCATTCTATGACTTCACACACCTCCATTCTATGACTTCACACACCTCCATTTTTTGACTTCACACACCTGCATTCTATGAGTTCACACAACTCCATTCTGACTTCACACAGCTCCATTCTGTGACTTCACAAAACTCCATTCTATGATTCCACACACCTCCATACTATGTCTTCACACACCTCCATCTATGACTTCACACACCTCCATTCTGAGTTCACACACCTCCATTCTGTGACTTCACACACCTCCGTTCTGACTTCACACACCTTCATTGTATGACTTCACACACCTCAATTCTATGATTTCACACACCTCCATTCTATAACTTCACACACCTCCATTCTGTGACGTCACACACCTCCATTCTATGACTTCAAACACCTTCATTCTTACTTCACAAACATCCATTCTGTGACTTCACACACCTCCCTTCTGTGACTTCACACCTGCATTCTGACTTCACACACCTCTATTCTGTGACTTCACACACCTCAATTCTGTGACTTCACACACCTCCATTCTGACTTCACACACCTCCATTCTATGTTTTCACACACCTCCATTCTATGACTTCACACACCTCCATTCTATGACTTCACACAGCTCCATTCTGACTTCACACACCTCCATTCTGACTTCACACAGCTCCATTCTATGACTTCACACACCTCCATTCTGTGACTTCAGACACCTCCATTCTATGACTTCACACACCTCCACTGTGATTTCACACACCTCCATTCTATGAGTTCACACACCTCCATTGTGACTTCACACACCTTAATTCTATGACTTCACACAATTCCATTCTGACTTCACACACCTCCATTCTGTGATTTCAAACACTTCCATTTTATGATTTCACACACCTCCATTCTATGAATTCACACACCTCCATTCTGTGACTTCACACACCTCCATGCAATGACTTCACACACCTCCATTCTGTGACTTCACCGACCCCATTCTGAGTTCACACACCTCCATTCTGTGACTTCACACACCTTCATTCTGTGACTTCACACACCTCCATTCTATGACTTCACACACCTCCATTCTGTGACTTCATACACCTCCATTCTGTGACTTCACACACCTCCATTCTATGACTTCACACAACTCCATTGTGACTTCACACACCTCAATTCTATGATTTCACACACCTCCATTCTGACTTCACACACCTCCATTCTATGACTTCACACACCTCCCTTCTGACTACACACAGCTCCATTCTATGACTTCACAAAACTCCATTCTATGATTTGGCACACCTCCATGCTATGACTTCACACACCTCCATGTATGACTTCACACACCTCCATTCTGAGTTCACACATTTCCATTCTGTGACTTCACACACCTCCATTCTGACTTCACACACCTCCATTGTATGACTTCACACACCTCCATTCTGTGACTTCACACACTTCCATTATGACGTCACACACCTCCATTCTATGAGTTCACACATCTCCATTCTATGACTTCACAGACCTCGAATGTGTGACTTCACTCACCTCCACTCTATGACTTCACACTCCTCCATTCTATGACTTCCCACACCTCCTTTCTATGACTTCACCCAACCCCATTCTATGACTTCACACCTCTATTCTGACTACACACACCTCCATTCTGTGACTTCACACACCTCCCTTCTATGACTTCACACACCTCCATTCTTTGACTTCACACACCTTCATTCTTACTTCAGAAACATCCATTTTCTGACTTCACACACCTCCATTCTATGACTTCACAAAACTCCATTCTGTGACTTCACACACCTCCATTCTGAGTTCACACACCTCCTTTCTATGACTTCACACACTTACATTCTATGACTTCACACACCTCCATTCTGTGGCTTCACACACCTACATTCTGAGTTCACACACCTCCATTCTGTGACTTCACACACCTCCATTCTGTGACTTCACACACCTCCATTCTGTGACTTCACACACCTCGATCCTATGACTTCACACCTCCATTCTATGAATTCACACACCTCCATTCTGTGATTTCACACACCTCCATTCTATGACTTCACACACCTCCATTCTGTGACTTCACACACCTCCATTCTGAGTTAACACACCTCCATTCTATGACTTCACATACCTCCTTTCTGAGTTCACAGACCTCCATTCTATGACTTCACACATCTCCATTGTATGACTTCACTCACCTCCATTCTGACTTCACACACCTCCATTCTGACTTCACACACCTCAATTCTGTGACTTCCCACACCTCCAATCTATGATTTCACACACTTCCATTCTATGACTTCACACACCTCCATTCTATGACTTCACACACCTCATTTCTGAGTTGACATACCTCCATTCTGTGATTTCACACACCTCCAATCTGACTTCACACACCTCCATTCTATGACTTCACACACCTCCATTCGTTGACATCAATAACCATAATTCTATGACTTCACACAACTCCATTTTGACTTCACACACCTCCATTCTATGAGTTCACACACCTCCATTTTAATACTTCACACACCTCCATTCTATGACTTCACACACCTCAATTCTATGACTTCACACACCTCCATTCTATGACTTCACACACCTCCCTTCTGTGACTTCACACACCTCCACTCTATGACTTCAAACACCTTCATTCTTACTTCACAAACATCCATTCTGTGACTTCACACATCTCCATTCTGTGATTTCACACACCTTCATTCTGACTTCACACACCTCCATTCTATGACTTCACACACCTCCATTCTATGACTTCACACACCTCCATTTTGTGACTTCACACACCTAAATTCTATGACTTCACACACCTCCATTGTGACTTCACACACCTCCATTCTATGAGTTCACACACCTCCATTCTGACTTCACACACCTCCATTCTATGACTTCACACACCTCCGTTCTGACTTCACACAGCTCCATTCTGTGACTTCACAAAACCCCATTCTGTGATTTTACACACCTCCATACTATGACTTCACACACCTCCATCTATGACTTCACACACCTCCATTCTGAGTTCACACACCTCCATTCTGTGACTTCACACACCTCCATTCTATGACTTCACACACCTCCATTCTGTGACTTCACACACCTCCATTGTATTACTTCACACACTTCCATTGTGACGTCACTCACCTCCATTCTATGAGTTCACACACCTGCGTTCTGACTTCAAACACCTACATTCTATGACTTCACACACCTCCATTCTGTATTCACACAGCTCCATTCTGTGACTTTACACACCTCCATTGTATGACTTCACACACTTCCATTGTGACGTCACTCACCTCCGTTCTATGAGTTCACACACCTGCGTTATGACTTCAAACACCTACATTCTATGACTTCACACACCTCCATTCTGTATTCACACAGCTCCATTCTATGACTTCACACACCTCCATTCTGTGACTTCACAAACCTCCATTCTGTGATTTCACACACCTCCAATCTATGACTTCACACACCTACATTTTATGACGACACACACCTCCATTTTGACTTCACACAACTCCATTATATGACTCCACACACCTCCTTTCTGTGACTTCACACACCTCCATTCTATGACTTCACACACTTCCATTCTATGACTTCACACACCGCCATTCCGTGACTTCACACACCTGCATTGTGAGTTCAAACACCTCCATTCTGTGACCTCACACACCTCCATTCTGCGATTTCACACACCTCCATTCTGAGATGTCACACCTCCATTCTATGAATTCACACACCTCCATTCTGTGATTTCACACACCTCAATTCTATGACTTCACACAACTCCATTGTGTGACTTCACACATCTCCATTCAGAGTTCACAAACCTCCATTCTGTGACTTCACACACCTCCATTCTGTGACTTCACACACCTCCATTCTATGACTTCACACACCTCCATTCTATGACTTCAAACAGCTCCATTCTGTGACTTCACACACCTCCATTCTATGACTTCACACACCTCCATTCTGTGACTTCACACACCTCCATTGTATGACTTCACACACTTCCATTGTGACGTCACTCACCTCCATTCTATGAGTTCACACACCTCCGTTCTGACTTCAAACACCTACATTCTATGAGTTCACACACCTCCATTCTGTATTCACACAGCTCCATTCTGTGACTTCACACACCTCCATTGTATGACTTCACACACTTCCATTGTGACGTCACTCACCTCCATTCTATGAGTTCACACACCTCCGTTCTGACTTCAAACACCTACATTCTATGATTTCACACACCTCCATTCTGTATTCAAACAGCTCCATTCTATGACTTCACACACCTCCATTCTGTGACTTCACAAACCTCCATTCTATGATTTCACACACCTCCAATCTATGACTTCACACACCTACATTTTATGACGTCACACACCTCCATTTTGACTTCACACACCTCCATTATGTGACTCCACACACCTCCCTTCTGTGACTTCACACACCTCCATTCTATGACTTCACACACTTCCATTCTATGACTTCACACACCGCCATTCCGTGACTTCACACATCTGCATTGTGAGTTCAAACACCTCCATTCTGTGACCTCACACACCTCAATTCTGCGATTTCACACACCTACATTCTGAGATGTCACACCTCCATTCTATGAATTCACACACCTCCATTCTGTGATTTCACCCACCTCTATTCTATGACTTCACACCTCCATTCTGACTTCACACACCGCCATTCTGTGACTTCACACACCTCCATTATATGATATCACACACCTCCATTCTATGACTTCTCACACCTCCATTCTATGACTTCACACACTTCCATTGTGAGGTCACACACTTCCATTCTATGAGTTCACACACCTCCATTCTGACTTCACACACCTCCATTCTATGACTTCACACACCTCCATTCTATGACTTCACACACCTCCATTCTATGACTTCACACACTTCCATTGTGACGTCACACACCTCCATTCTATGACTTCACACACCTCCATTCTGACTTCACACACCTCCATTCTATGACTTCACACACCTCCATTCTGATATCACACAATTCCATTCTATGACTTCACAGACCTCGAATCTGTGACTTCACTCAACTCCACTCTATGACTTCCCACTCCTCCATTCTCTGACTTCCCACACCTCCTTTCTATGACTTCACCCACTTCTATTCTGTGATTTCACACCTCCATTCTGACTTCACACACCTCTATTCTGTGACTTCACACACCTCCATTATATGATATCACACCACTCCATTCTATGACTTCACACACCTCCATTCTATGACTTCACACACTTCCATTGTGACGTCACACACCACCATTCTATGAGTTCACACACCTCGATTCTGACTTCACACACCTCCATTCTATGACTTCACACACCTCCATTCTGACTTCACACACCTCTATTCTGTGACTTCGCACACCTCCATTCTGATATCACACACCCCCATTCTATGACTTCACAGACCTCGAATCTGTGACTTCACTCGCCTGCATTCTATGACTTTACACTCCTCCATTCTATGACTTCAGACAGCTGCATTCTGTGACTTCACACACCTCCATTCTATGACTTCACACACCTCCATTCTGTGACTTCACACACCTCCATTGTATGACTTCACACACTTCCATTGTGACGTCACTCACCTCCATTCTATGAGTTCACACCCCTCCGTTCTGACTTTAAACACCTACATTCTATGACTTCACACACTTCCATTCTGTATTCACACATCTCCATTCTGTGACTTCACACACCTCCATTGTATGACTTCACACACTTCCATTGTGACGTCACTCACCTCCATTCTATGAGTTCACACACCTGCGTTCTGACTTCAAACACCTACATTCTATGACTTCACACAACTCCATTCTGTATTCACACAGCTCCATTCAATGACTTCACACACCTCCATTCTGTGACTTCACAAACCTCCATTCTGTGATTTCACACACCTCCAATCTATGACTTCACACACCTACAGTTTATGACGTCACACACCTTCGTTTTGACTTCACACACCTCCATTATATGACTCCACACACCTCCATTCTGTGACTTCACACAGCTCCATCCTGTGATTTCACAAACCTCCATTCTCCGACTTCACACACCTCCATTCTGTGACTTCACACACCTCCATTGTATGACTTCACACACTTCCATTGTGATGTCACACACCTCTATTCTATGAGTTCACACACCTCCATTCTGACTTCACACACCTCCATTCTATGACTTCACAGACCTCGAATCTGTGACTTCACTCACATCCACTCTATGACTTCACACTCCTCCATTCTCTGACTTCCCACACCTCCTTTCTATGACTTCACCCACCTCTATTCTATGACTTCACACCACCATTCTGATTTCACACACCTCAATTATATGATATCACACACCTCCATTCTATGACTTCACACACCTCCATTCTATGACTTCACACACTTCCATTGTGACGTCACACACCTCCATTCTATGAGTTCACACACCTCCATTCTGAGTTCACACACCTCCATCCTATGACTTCACACACCTCCATTCTATGACTTCACACACCTCCACTCTATGACTTCACACACTTCCATTGTGACGTCACACACCTCCATTCTATGAGTTCACACACCTCCATTCTGACTTCACACACCTCCATTCTATGAGTTCACACACCTACATTCTATGACTTCACACACATTCATTCGACTTCACACACCTCCATTCTATGACTTCACAGATCTAGAATCTGTGACTTCAATCACCTCCAATCTATAACTTCACACTCCTCCATTCTATGACTTCCCACAACTCCTTTCTATGACTTCACACATCCATTCTGACTTCACACACCTCCATTATGTGACTACACACACCTCCATTATATGACGTCACACAACTCCGTTCTATGATTTCACACACCTCCATTCTATGACTTCACACACCTCCATTCTGTGACTTCACACACCTCCATTCTATGACTTCACACACCTTCATTCTTACTTCACAAACATATATTCTATGACTTCACACACCTCCATTCTATGACTTCACACACCTCCATTCTTTCACTTCACACACCTCCATTCTGTGACTTCACACACCTCCATTCTGTGACTTCACACATCCATTTTGACTTCACACAACTCCAATATATAACTTCAAACACCTCAATTCTGTGACTTCACACACCTCCATTCTATGAATTCATACCCGTCCATTCTGTGACTTCACACACATCCATTCTTTGACTTCACACACCTCCATTCTGTGACTTCACCCACCTCCATTCTGTGAGTTCCCACACCTCCATTCTCCGACTTCACACCCCTCCAATTTGACTTCACATACCTCCATTCTATGACTTCACACAGCTCCATTCTGTGACTTCACACACTTTCATTCTCCGACTTCACACACCTCCATTCTATGACTTCACACATCCATTTTGACTTCACACAACTCCAATATATAACTTCAAACACCTCAATTCTGTGACTTCACACTCCTCCATTCTTTGACTTCACACACCTCCATTCTGTGATTTCACCCACCTCCATTCTGTGACTTCCCACACCTCCATTCTCCGACTTCACACCCCTCCAATTTGACTTCACATACCTCCATCTATGACTTCACACACCTCCATTCTGTGACTTCACAAACCTCCATTCTACGATTTCACACACCTCCAATCTATGACTTCACACTCCTACATTTTATGACGTCACACACCTCCATTTTGACTTCACACACCTCCATTATGTGACTCCACACACCTCCCTTCTGTGACTTCACACACCTCCATTCTATGACTTCACACACCTTCATTGCATGACTTCACACACCTCCATTCTATGACTTCACACACTTCCATTCTATGATTTCACATACCTCCATGCTATGACTTCACACACCTCCTTTCTGTGACTTCACACACCTCCATTCTATGACTTCACACACCTCCATTCTGTGACTTCACACACCTTCATTCTATGATTTCACACACCTCCATTCTATGACTTCACACACCTCCATTCTTTGACTTCACACACCTCCATTCTGTGACTTCACACACCTCCATTCTGTGACTTCACACAGCTCCATTCTGTGACTTCACACACTTTCATTCTCCGACTTCACACACCTCCATTCTATGACTTCACACACCTCCATTTTAGGACATCACACACCTCCATTTTGACTTCACCCACCTCTATTCTGTGACTTCACACCTCCATTCTGACTTCACACACCTCTATTCTGTGACTTCACACACCTCCATTATATGATATCACACACCTCCATTCTATGACTTCACACACTTCCATTGTGACGTCACACACCTCCATTCTGTGAGTTCACACACCTCCATTCTGACTTCACACACCTCCATTCTATGACGTCACACACCTCCATTCTGACTTCACACACCTCTATTTTATGACTTCGCACACCTCCATTCTGATATCACACACCTCCATTCTATGACTTCACACACCTCCATTCTATGACTTTGTACCTTCCATTCTGTGACTTCAAACACCTCCATTCTATGACTTCACACACTTCCATTCTATGACTTCACACACCTCCATTTTATAACTTCACACACCTCCATTCTATGACTTCAGACACCTCCATTCTGAGTTTACACACCTCCATTCTATGACTTCACACACCTCCATTCTTTGACGTCACACCTTTATTCTATGACTTCATACAACTTCATTTTTACTTTACAAACATCCATTCTATAACTTCACACACCTCCATTCTATGACTTCAAACAGCTCCATTCTGTGACTTCACACACCTCCATTTTATGACTTCACACACCTCCATTCTGTGACTTCACACACCTCCATTGTATGACTTCACACACTTCCATTGTGACGTGACTCTCCTCCATTTTATGAGTTCACACACCTCCGTTCTGACTTCAAACACCTACATTCTATGACTTCACACACCTCCATTCTGTATTCACAAAACTCCATTCTATGATTTCACACACCTCCATACTATGACTTCACACAACTCCATCTATGACTTCACACACCTGCATTCTGACATCACACACCTCCATTCTATGACGTCACAGACCTCGAATCTGTGACTTCACTCACCTGCACTCTATGACTTCACACTCCTCCATTCTATGACGTTCCACACCTCCTTTCTATGACTTCACCACCTGCAATCTATGACTACACACCTCCATTCTGACTTCACACACCTTCATTCTGTGAATTCACCCACCTCCATTCTATGTGTTCACATACCGCCATTCTATGACTTCACACACCTTCATTCTTACTTCAGAAACATCCATTCTATGTCTTCACAAAACCCCATTCTATGACTTCAAAAACCTCCATTCTGTGACTTCACACACCTCCATTCTGAGTTCACACAACTCCATTCAGTGACTTCACACACCTCCATTCTGACTTCACACACCTCCATTCTATGACTTCACACACTTCCATTCTATGACTTCACACACCTCCATTCTGTGACTTCACACACCTCCATTCTGTGTTCACACACCTCCATTCTGTGACTTCACACACCTCCATTCTGTGACTTCACACACCTCCATTCTGTGACTTCACACACTTCCATTCTATGACTTCACACACCTCCATTCTATGACTTCACACAACTCCATTCTGTGACTTCACACACCTCCATTCTATGACCTCACACACCCTCATTCTATGGTTTCACACACCTCCATTCTATGAATTCACACATCCATTTTGACTTTACACACCTCCAATATATGACTTCAAACACCTCAATTCTGTGACTTCACACACCTCCATTCTATGAATTAACACATCCATTTTGACTTCACACACCTCCTATATAAGACTTCAAACACCTCAATTCTGTGACTTCACACACCTCCATTCTATGTGTTCATAATATCCATTCTGTGACTTCACACACCTCCATTCTATGACTTCACACACTTCCATTCTGTGACTTCCCACACTTCCATTCTGTGACTTCACACACCTCCATTCTATGACTTCACACACCTCTATTCTGACTTCACACACCTCCATTCTATGACTTCACACACCTCCATTGTCACTTCACACACCTCCATTCTATGACTTTGCACACCTCTATTCTGACTTCACAAACCTCCATTCTGTGACTTCACACACCTCCATTCTGAGTTCACACAACTCCATTCGGTGACTTCACACATGTCCATTCTGACGTCACACACCTCCATTCTATGACTTCACACACTTCCATTCTATGACTTCACACACCTCTATTCTGTGACTTCACAAACCTCCATTCTGAGTTCACACACCTCCATTCTGTGACTTCACACACCTCCATTCTGTGACTTCACACACCTCCATTCTATGACTTCACACACTTCCATTTTGACGTCACACACCTCCATTCTATTAGTTCACACACCTACATTCTATGACTTCACACACCTTCATTCGACTTCACAAACCTCCATTCTGACTTCACAAACCTCCATTATGTGACTTCACACACCTCCATTATATGAAGTCACACAACTCCATTCTATGACTTCACACACCTCCATTCTATGACTTCACACATCCATTTTGACTTCACACACCTCCAATATATAACTTCAAACACCTCAATTCTGTGACTTCACACACCTCCATTCTATGACTTCACACACCTCCATTCTGTGACTTCACACACCTCCATTCTATGACTTCACACACCGTCATTCTTACTTCACGAACATATATTCTATGACTTCACACACCTCCATTCTATGACTTCACACACCTCCATTCTTTCACTTCACACATCTCCATTCTGTGACATCACACACCTCCATTCTGTGACTTCACACATCCATTTTAACTTCACACAACTCCAATATATAACTTCAAACACCTCAATTCTGTGACTTCACACACCTCCATTCTATGAATTCATACCCGTCCATTCTGTGACTTCACACACCTCCATTCTTTGACTTCACACACCTCAATTCTGTGACTTCACCCACCTCCATTCTGTGACTTCCCACACCTCCATTCTCCGACTTCACACCCCTCGAATTTGACTTCACATACCTCCATTCTATGACTTCACACACCTCCATTCTGTGACTTCACAAACCTTCATTCTATGATTTCACACACCTCCAATCTATGACTTCACACACCTCCATTTTGACTTCACACAACTCCATTATATGATTCCACACACCTCCTTTCTGTGACTTCACACACTTCCATTCTATGACTTCACACAGCTTCATTGTATGACTTCACACATATCCATTCTATGACTTCACACACTTCCATTCTATGATTTCACATACCTCCATGCTATGACTTCACACACCTCCATTCTGTGACTTCACACACCTCCATTCTATTACTTCACACACCTCCATTCTGTGACTTCACAAACCTTCATTCTAATTTTTCACACACTTCCATTCTATGACTTCACACACCTCCATTCTTTGACTTCACACACCTCCATTCTGTGACTTCACACACCTCCATTCTGTGACTTCACACAGCTCCATTCTGTGACTTCACACACCTCCATTCTCCGACTTCACACACCTCCATTCTATGACTTCACACATCCATTTTGACTTCACACAACTCCAATATATAACTTCAAACACCTCAATTCTGTGACTTCACACACCTCCATTCTATGAATTCATACCCGTCCATTCTGTGACTTCACACACCTCCATTCTTTGACTTCACACACCTCCATTTTGTGACTTCACCCACCTCCATTCTGTGACTTCACACACCTCCATTCTATGAATTCATACCCGTCCATTCTGTGACTTCACATACCTCCATTCTATGACTTCACACAGCTCCATTCTGTGACTTCACAAATCTCCATTCTATGATTTCACACACCTCCAATCTATGACTTCACACACCTACATTTTATGACTTCACACACCTCCATTATGTGACTTCACACACCTCCATTATATGACGTCACACAACTCCATTCTATGACTTCACACTCCTCCATTCTATGACTTCACACATCCATTTTGACTTCACACACCTCCAATATATAACTTCAAACACCTCAATTCTGTGACTTCACACACCTCCATTCTATGACTTCACACACCTCCATTCTGTGACTTCACACACCTCCATTCTATGACTTCACACACCGTCATTCTTACTTCACAAACATATATTCTATGACTTCACACACCTCTATTCTATGACTTCACACACCTCCATTCTTTCACTTCACACATCTCCATTCTGTGACTTCACACACCTCCATTCTGTGACTTCACACATCCATTTTGACTTCACACACCTCCAATATATAACTTCAAACACCTCAATTCTGTGACTTCACACACCTCCATTCTATGAATTCATACCCGTCCATTCTGTGACTTCACACACCTCCATTCTTTGACTTCACACACCTCCATTCTGTGACTTCACCCACCTCCATTCTGTGACTTCCCACACCTCCATTCTCCGACTTCACACCCCTCGAATTTGACTTCACATACCTCCATTCTATGACTGCACACACCTCCATTCTGTGACTTCACAAACCTCCATTCTATGATTTCACACACCTCCAATCTATGACTTCACACACTTCCATTGTGACGTCACACACCTCCATTTTGACTTCACACACCTCCATTATATGACTCCACACACCTCCCTTCTGTGACTTCACACACTTCCATTCTATGACTTCACACACCTTCATTGTATGACTTCACACACATCCATTCTATGACTTCACACACTTCCATTCTATGATTTCACATACCTCCATGCTATCACTTCACACACCTCCATTCTGTGACTTCACACACCTCCATTCTATGACTTCACACACCTCCATTCTGTGACTTCACAAACCTTCATTCTATGATTTCACACACCTCCATTCTATGACTTCACACACCTCCATTCTTTGACTTCACACACCTCCATTCTGTGACTTCACACACCTCCATTCTGTGACTTCACACAGCTCCATTCTGTGACTTCACACACCTCCATTCTCCGACTTCACACACCTCCATTCTATGACTTCACACATCCATTTTGACTTCACACAACTCCAATATATAACTTCAAACACCTCCATTCTGTGACTTCACACACCTCCATTCTATGACTTCACACACCTCAATTCTGTGACTTCACAAACCTTCATTCTATGATTTCACACACCTCCATTCTATGACTTCACACACCTCCATTTTAGGACATCACACACCTCCATTCTGACTTCACACACCTCTATTCCGTGACTTCACACACCTCCATTCTATGACTACACACACCTTTATTCTGAGTTTACATACCTCCATTCTATGACTTCACACACCTCCATTCTTTGACGTCACACCTTTATTCTCTGACTTCATACAACTTCATTCTTACTTTACAAACATCCATTCTATAACTTCACACACCTCCATTCTATGACTTCAAACAGCTCCATTGTGTGACTTCACACACCTCCATTCTATGACTTCACACACTTCCATTCTGTGACTTCACACACCTCCATTGTATGACTTCACACACTTCCATTGTGACGTCACTCACCTCCATTCTATGAGTTCACACACCTCCATTCTGACTTCAAACACCTACATTCTATGACTTCACACACCTCCATTCTGTATTCACACAGCTCCATTCTGTGACTTCACAAAACTCCATTCTATGATTTCACACACCTCCATACTATGACTTCACACAACTCCATCTATGACTTCACACACCTGCATTCTGACATCACACACCTCCATTTTATTACGTCACAGACCTCGAATCTGTGACTTCACTCACCTGCACTCTATGACTTCACACTCCTCCATTCTATGACTTTCCACACCTACTTTCTATGACTTCACCACCTGCAATCTATGACTACACACCTCCTTTCTGACTTCACACACCTTCATTCTGTGAATTCACACCTCCATTCTATGTGTTCACATACCTCCATTCTATGACTTCACACACCTTCATTCTTACCTCAGAAACATCCATTCTATGACTTCACACAACCCCATTCTATGACTTCACAAACCTCCATTCTGTGACTTCACACACCTCCATTCTGAGTTCACACAACTCCATTCTGTGACTTCACACACCTCCATTCTGACTTCACACACCTCCATTCTATGACTTCAC
Source organism: Megascapheus bottae (assembly GCA_024803745.1). Lineage (NCBI taxonomy): Eukaryota > Metazoa > Chordata > Mammalia > Rodentia > Geomyidae > Megascapheus > Megascapheus bottae. The sequence continues at coordinate 1,063,526 of JANJXV010000106.1, read as the reverse complement.
ACACTTCCATTCTATGACTTCACACACCTCCATTCTGTGACTTCACACACCTCCATTCTGTGTTCACACACCTCCATTCTGTGACTTCACACACCTCCATTCTGTGACTTCACACACCTCCATTCTGTGACTTCACACACTTCCATTCTATGACTTCACACATCTCCATTCTATGACTTCACACACCTCCATTCTGTGACTTCACACACCTCCATTCTATGACATCACACACCCTCATTCTATGGTTTCACACACCTCCATTCTATGAATTCACACATCCATTTTGACTTTACACACCTCCAATATATGACTTCAAACACCTCAATTCTGTGACTTCACACACCTCCATTCTATGAATTCACACATCCATTTTGACTTCACACACCTCCTATATATGACCTCAAACACCTCAATTCTGTGACATCACACACCTCCAATCTATGAGTTCATACCATCCATTCTGTGACTTCACACACCTCCATTCTATGACTTCACACACTTCCATTCTGTGACTTCCCACACCTCCATTCTGTGACTTCACACACCTCCATTCTATGACTTCACACACCTCTATTCTGACTTCACACACCTCCATTCTATGACTTCACACACCTCCATTGTGACTTCACACACCTCCATTCTATGACTTTGCACACCTCTATTCTGACTTCACAAACCTCCTTTCTGTGACTTCACACACCTCCATTCTGAGTTCACACAACTCCATTCGGTGACTTCACACATCTCCATTCTGACTTCACACACCTCCATTCTATGACTTCACACTCTTCCATTCTATGACTTCACACACCTCTATTCTGTGACTTCACAAACCTCCATTCTGACTTCACACACCTCCATTCTGTGACTTAACACACCTCCATTCTGTGACTTCACACACCTCCATTGGTGACTTCACACACTTCCATTCTATGACTTCATAAACCTCCCTTTTATAATTTCACACACCTCCATTCTGTGACTTCGCACACCTCCATTCTATGACCTCACACACCCTCATTCTATGATTTCACACACCTCCATTCTATGATTTCACACATCCATTTTGACTTCACACACCTCTAATATATGACTTCAAACACCTCAACTCTGTGACTTCACACACCTCCATTCTATGACTTCGTACCGTCCATTCTGTGACTTCAAACACCTCCATTCTATGACTTCACACACTTCCATTCTATAACTTCACACACCTCCATTTTATAACTTCACACACGTCCATTCTGTGACTTCACACACCTCCATTCTATGACTTCACACACCTCCATTCTGTGACTTGATACACCTCCATTGTATGACTTCACACACTTCCATTGTGACGTCACTCACCTCCATTCTATGAGTTCACACACCTCCGTTCTGACTTCATACACCTACATTCTATGACTTCACACACCTCCATTCTGTATTCACACAGCTCCATTCTGTGACTTCACAAAATTCCATTCTATGATTTCACACACCTCCAATCTATGACTTCACACACCTACATTTTATGACGTCAGACACCTCAATTTTGACTTCACACACCTCCATTATGTGACTCCACACACCTCCCTTCTGTGAATTCACACAATTCCATTCCATGACTTCACACACCTTCATTGTATGACTTCACACACCTCCATTCTATGATTTCACACACTTCCATTCTATGATTTCACATACCTCCATGCTGTGACTTCACACACCTCCATTCTGTGACTTCACACACCTCCATTCTATGACATCACACACCTCAATTCTGTGACTTCACAAACCTTCATTCTATGTTTTCACACACCTCCATTCTATGACTTCACAGACCTCCATTTTAGGACATCACACACCTCCATTTTGACTTCACACACCTCCATTCTGTGACTTCACACACCTCCATACTATGAATTCACACACTTCCATTGTGACGTCACACACATCTATTCTATGAGTTCACACACCTCCATTCTATGACTTCACACACCTCCATTCTGACTTCACACACCTCCATTCTATGACTTCACAGATCTCGCATCTGTGACTTCACTCACCTCCACTCTATGACTTCACACTACTCCATTCTCTGACTTCCCACACCTCCTTTCTATGACTTCACCCACCTCTATTCTATGACTTCACACCTCCATTCTGACTTCACACACCTCCATTCTTTGACGTCACACACCTCCATTCTTTGACTTCACACAACTTCATTCTTACTTTACAAACATCCATTCTATAACTTCACACACCTCCATTCTATGACATCAAACACCTCCATTCTGTGACTTCACAAACCTCCATTCTATGACTTCACACACCTCCATTCTGTGACTTCACACACCTCCATTCTATGACTTCACACACCTCCATTCTGAATTCACACAGCTCCATAATGTGACTTCACACACCTCCATTCTGAATTCACACAGCTCCATTCTCTGACTTCTCAAAACTCCATTCTATGATTTCGCACACCTCCATACTATGACTTCACACAACTCCATCTATGACTTCACATATCTGCATTCTGACATCACACACCTCCATTCTATGACTTCACAGACCTCGAATCTGTGACTTAACTCACATGCACTCTATGACTTCACACTCCTACATTCTATGACTTCACAGACCTCCTTTCTATGACTTCACACACCTCCATTCTTTGACTTCACACACCTCCATTCCAAGACTTCACAGACATCCATTCTATGACTTCACACACCTCCATTCTATGACTTCACACACCTCCATTCTTTGACTTCACACACCTCCATTTTGACTTCACACACCTACATTCTGTGACTTCACACACCTCCATTTGTGACTTCACACACCACCATTTTGATTTCACACACCTCCATTCTGTGACTTCACACACCTCCATTCTTTGACTTCACACACCTCCGTTTTGACTTCACACACTTCCATTCTGGGACTTCACACACCTCCATTCTGTGACTTCACACACCACCATTGTTTGACTTCACACACCTCCATTCTTTGACTTCACACACCTCCATTCCATGACTTCACACAACTCCATTCTATGAGTTCAGAAACATCCATTCTATGAGTTCACACACCACAATTTTGTCTTCACACACCTCCATTCTATGACTTCACACACCTTCATTCTTAATTCAGAAACATCCAGTCTATGACTTCACACACCTCCATTCTATGACTTCAAAAACCTCCATTCTGTGACTTCACATACCTCCATTCTGAGTTCACACTCCTCCATTCATTGACTTCACACACCTCCATTCTGACTTCACGTACCTCCATTCTATGACTTTACACACTTCCATTATATGACTTCACACACCTCCATTCTGTGACTTCACACACCTCCATTCTGTGACTTCACACACCAAGATTCTGTGACTTCACACACCTCCATTGGAAACTTCACACACTTCCATTCTATGACTTCATAAACCTCCCTTTTATAATTTCACACACCTCCATTCTGTGACTTCACACACCTCCATTCTATGACCTCACACACCCTCATTCTATGATTTCACACACCTCCATTCTATGATTTCACACATCCATTTTGACTTCACACACTTCTAATATATGACTTCAAACACCTCAATTCTGTGACTTCACACACCTCCATTCTATGACTTCGTACCGTCCATTCTGTGACCTCAAACACCTCCATTCTATGACTTCACACACTTCCATTCTATGACTTCACACACCTCCATTTTATAACTTCACACACCTCCATTCTATGACTTCACACACCTCCATTCTGAGTTTACACACCTCCATTCTATGACTTCACACACCTCCATTCTTTGACGTCACACCTTTATTCTCTGACTTCATACAACTTCATTCTTACTTTACAAACATCCATTCTATAACTTCACACACCTCCATTCTATGACTTCAAACAGCTCCATTATGTGACTTCACACACCTCCATTCTATGACTTCACACACCTCCATTCTGTGACATCACACACCTCCATTGTATGACTTCACACACTTCCATTGTGACGTCACTCACCTCGATTCTATGAGTTCACACACCTCCGTTCTGACTTCAAACACCTACATTCTATGACTTCACACACCTCCATTCTGTATTCACACAGCTCCATTCTGTGACTTCACAAACCTTCATTCTATGATTTCACACACCTCCATTCTATGAGTTCACACACCTCCATTCTATGACTTCACACTCCTCCATTCTGGCTTCACACACCTCCATTCTATGACTTCACAGACCTCGAATATGTGACTTCACTCACCTCCACACTAGGACTCCACACTCCTCCATTCTATGACTTCCCACACCTCTTTCTATGACTTCACCCACCTCCATTTTATGACTTCACACACCTCCATTCTGTGACTTCACACACCTCCATTCTATGACCTCACACACCCTCATTCTGTGATTTCACACACCTCCATTCTATGACTTCACACACCCATTTTGACTTCACACACCTCCAATATATGACTTCAAACACCTCAATTCTGTGACTTCACACACCTCCATTCTATGACTTCATACCGTCCATTCTGTGACTTCACACACCTCCATTCTATGATTTCACACACTTCAATTCTATGACTTCACACACCTCCATTCTGTGACTTTACACACCTCCATTCTGACTTCACACACCTCCATTCTGTGACGTCACACACCTCCATACTGTGACTTCCCACACCTCCATTCTGTGACTTCACATACCTCCATTCTATGATTTCACACACATCCATTCTGAATTCACACAGCTCCATTCTGTGACTTCACATGCCTCAATTCTGAATTCACACAGCTCCATTCTGTGACTTCTCAAAACTCCATTCTATGATTTCACACACCTCCATACTATGACTTCACACAACTCCATCTATGACTTCACATACCTGCATTCTGACATCACACACCTCCATTCTATGACTTCACAGACCTCGAATCTGTGACTTAACTCACCTGCACTCTATGAGTTCACACTCCTCCATTCTATGACTTCACAGACCTCCTTTCTATGACTTCACACACCTCCATTCTTTGACTTCACACACCACCATTCCATGACTTCACACACATCCATTCTATGACTTCACACACCTCCATTCTATGACTTCAAAAACCTCGATTCTGTGACTTCACACACCTCCATTCTGAGTTCACACACCTCCATTCATTGACTTCACACACCTCCATTCTGACTTCAGGCACCTCCATTCTATGACTTTACACACTTCCATTCTATGACTTCACACACCTCCATTCTGTGACTTCACACACCTCCATTGTGACTTCACACACCTCCATTCTGTGACTTCACACACCTCCATTGGTGACTTCACACACTTCCATTCTATGACTTCATAAACCTCCCTTTTATAATTTCACACACCTCCATTCTGTGACTTCACGCACCTCCATTCTATGACCTCACACACCCTCATTCTATGATTTCACACACCTCCATAATATGATTTCACACATCCATATTGACTTCACACACCTCTAATATATGACTTCAAACACCTCAATTCTGTGACTTCACACACTTCCATTCTATGACTTCACACACCTCCATTTTATAACTTCACACACCTCCATTCTATGACTTCACACACCTCCATTCTGAGTTTACACACCTCCATTCTATGACTTCACACACCTCCATTCTTTGACGTCACACCTTTATTCTCTGACTTCATACAACTTCATTCTTACTTTACAAACATCCATTCTATAACTTCACACACCTCCATTCTATGACTTCAAACAGCTCCATTCTGTGACTTCACACACCTCCATTCTATGACTTCACACACCTCCATTCTGTGACTTCACACACCTCCATTGTATGACTTCACAAACTTCCATTGTGACGTCACTCACCTCCATTCTATGAGTTCACACACCTCCGTTCTGACTTCAAACACCTACATTCTATGACTTCACACACCTCCATTCTGTATTCACACAGCTCCATTCTGTGACTTCACAAAACTCCATTCTATGATTTCACACACCTCCATACTATGACTTCACACAACTCCATCTATGACTTCACACACCTGCATTCTGACATCTCACACCTCCATTCTATGACTTCACAGACCTCGAATCTGTGCCTTCACTCACCTGCACTCTATGACTTCACACTCCTCCATTCTATGACTTTCCACACCTCCTTTCTATGACTTCACCACCTGCAATCTATGATTACACACCTCCATTCTGAATTCACACACCTTCATTCTGTGAATTCACACACCTCCATTCTATCTGTTCACATACCGCCATTCTATGACTTCACACACCTTCATTCTTACTTCAGAAACATCCATTCTATGACTTCACACAACCCCATTCTATGACTTCACAAACCTCCATTCTGTGACTTCACACACCTCCATTCTGTGTTCACACACCTCCATTCTGTGACTTCACACACCTCCATTCTGTGACTTCACACACCTCCATTCTGTGACTTCACACACTTATATTCTATGACTTCACACACCTCCATTCTATGACTTCACACACCTCCATTCTGTGACTTCACACACCTCCATTCTATGACATCACACACCCTCATTCTATGGTTTCACACACCTCCATTCTATGAATTCACACATCCATTTTGACTTCACACACCTCCTATATATGACTTCAAAAACCTGAATTCTGTGACTTCACACACCTCCATTCTATGAGTTCATACCATCCATTCTGTGACTTCACACTCCTCCATTCTATGACTTCACACACCTCCATTCATTGACTTCACACACCTCCATTCTGACTTCACGCACCTCCATTCTATGACTTTATACACTTCCATTCTATGACTTCACACAACTCCATTCTGTGACTTCACACACCTCCATTCTGTGACTTCACACACTTATATTCTGTGACTTCACACACCTCCATTGGTAACTTCACACACTTCCATTCTATGACTTCATAAACCTCCCTTTTATAATTTCACACACCTCCATTCTGTGACTTCACACACCTCCATTCTATGACCTCACACACCCTCATTCTATGATTTCACACACCTCCATTCTATGATTTCACACATCCATTTTGACTTCACACACTTCTAATATATGACTTCAACCACCTCAATTCTGTGACTTCACACACCTCCATTCTATGACTTTGTACCGTCCATTCTGTGACCTCAAACACCTCCATTCTATGACTTCACACACTTCCATTCTATGACTTCACACACCTCCATTTTATAACTTCACACACCTCCATTCTATGACTTCACACACCTCCATTCTGAGTTTACACACCTCCATTCTATGACTTCACACACCTCCATTCTTTGACGTCACACCTTTATTCTCTGACTTCATACAACTTCATTCTTACTTTACAAACATCCATTCTATAACTTCACACACCTCCATTCTATGACTTCAAACAGCTCCATTCTGTGACTTCACACACCTCCATTCTATGACTTCACACACCTCCATTCTGTGACTTCACACACCTCCATTGTATGACTTCACACACTTCCATTGTGACGTCACTCACCTCTATTCTATGAGTTCACACACCTCCGTTCTGACTTCAAACACCTACATTCTATGACTTCACACACCTCCATTCTGTATTCACACAGCTCCATTCTGTGACTTCACAAAACTCCATTCTATGATTTCACACACCTCCTTACTATGACTTCACACAACTCCATCTATGTCTTCACACACCTGCATTCTGACATCACACACCTCCATTCTATGACGTCACAGACCTCGAATCTGTGACTTCACTCACCTGCACTCTATGACTTCACACTCCTCCATTCTATGACTTTCCACACCTCCTTTCTATGACTTCACCACCTGCAATCTTTGACTACACACCTCCTTTCTGACTTCACACACCTTCCTTCTGTGAATTCACACACCTCCATTCTATGTGTTCACATACCTCCATTCTATGACTTCACACACCTTCATTCTTACTTCAGAAACATCCATTCTATGACTTCACACAACCCCATTCTATGACTTCACAAACCTCCATTCTGTGACTTCACACACCTCCATTCTGTGTTCACACAACTCCATTCGGTGACTTCACACACCTCCATTCTGACTTCACACACCTCCATTCTGTGTTCACACACCTCCATTCTGTGACTTCACACTCCTCCATTCATTGACTTCACACACCTCCATTCTGACTTCACGCACCTCCATTCTATGACTTTACACACTTCCATTCTATGACTTCACACACCTCCATTCTGTGACTTCACACACCTCCATTCTGTGACTTCACACACCTATATTCTGTGACTTCACACACCTCCATTGGTGACTTCACACACTTCCATTCTATGACTTCACACACCTCCATTCTGTGACTTCACACACCTCCATTCTGTGTTCACACACATCCATTCTGTGACTTCACACACCTCCATTCTGTGACTTCACACACCTCCATTCTGTGACTTCACACACTTCCATTCTATGACTTCACACACCTCCATTCCATGATTTCACACACCTCCATTCTGTGACTTCACACACCTCCATTCTATGACATCACACACCCTCATTCTATGGTTTCACACACCTCCATTCTATGAATTCACACATCCATTTTGACTTTACACACCTCCAATATATGACTTCAAACACCTCAATTCTGTGACTTCACACACCTCCATTCTATGAATTCACACATCCATTTTGACTTCACACACCTCCTATATATGACTTTAAACACCTCAATTCTGTGACTTCACACACCTCCATTCTATGAGTTCATACCATCCATTCTGTGACTTCACACACCCCCATTCTATGACTTCACACACTTCCATTCTGTGACTTCCCACACCTCCATTCTGTATTCACACAGCTCCATTCTGTGACTTCACAAAATTCCATTTTATGATTTCACACACCTCCAATCTATGACTTAACACACCTACATTATATGACGTCACACACCTCCATTTTGACTTCACACACCTCCATTATGTGAATCCACACACCTCCCTTCTATGAATTCACACACCTCCATTCTATGACTTCACACACCTTCATTGTATGACTTCACACACCTCCATTCTATGATTTCACACACTTCCATTCTATGATTTCACATACCTCCATGATATGACTTCACACACCTCCATTCTGTGACTTCACACACCTCCATTCTATGACTTCACACACCTCAGTTCTGTGACTTCACAAACCTTCATTCTATGTTTTCACACACTTCCATTCTATGACTTCACAGACCTCCATTTTAGGACATCACACACCTCCATTTTGACTTCACACAACTCCATTCTGTGACTTCACACACCTCCATACTATGAATTCACACACTTCCATTGTGACGTCACACACCTCTATTCTATGAGTTCACACACCTCCATTCTGACTTCACACACCTCCATTCTATGACTTCACAGATCTCTCATCTGTGACTTCACTCACCTCCACTCTATGACTTCACACTGCTCCATTCTCTGACTTTGCACACCTCCTTTCTATGACTTCACCCACCTCAAATCTATGACTTCACACCTCCATTCTGACTTCACACACCTCCATTCCATGACTTCACACACCTCAATTCTGTGACTTCAAACACCTCCATTCTATGACTTCACACACCTCCATTCTTTGACTTCAAACACCTCCATTATGAGTTTACACACCTCCATTCTATGATTTCACACACCTCCATTCTTTGACGTCACACACCTCCATTCTATGACTTCACACAACTTCATTCTTACTTTACAAACATCCATTCTATAACTTCACACACCTCCATTCTATGACATCAAACACCTCCATTCTGTGACTTCACAAACCTCCATTCTATGACTTCACACACCTCCATTCTGTGACTTCACACACCTCCATTCTATGACTTCACACACCTCCATTCTGAATTCACACAGCTCCATTCTGTGACTTCACACACCTCCATTCTGAATTCACACAGCTCCATTCTCTGACTTCTCAAAACTCCATTCTATGATTTCACACACCTCCATACTATGACTTCACACAACTCTATCTATGACTTCACATACCGGCATTCTGACATCACACACCTCCATTCTATGACTTCACAGACCTCGAATCTGTCACTTAACTCACATGCACTCTATGACTTCACACTCCTCCATTCTATGACTTCACAGACCTCCTTTCTATGACTTCACACACCTCCATTCTTTGACTTCACACACCTCCATTCCAAGACTTCACAGACATCCATTCTATGACTTCACACACCTCCATTCTATGACTTCACACACCTCCATTCTTTGACTTCACACACCTCCATTTTGACTTCACACACCTACATTCTGTGACTTCACACACCTCCATTTGTGACTTCACACACCACCATTTTGATTTCACACACCTCCATTCTGTGACTTCACACACCTCCATTCTTTGACTTCACACACCTCCGTTTTGACTTCACACACTTCCATTCTGGGACTTCACACACCTCCATTCTGTGACTTCACACACCACCATTGTTTGACTTCACACACCTCCATTCTTTGACTTCACACACCTCCATTCCATGACTTCACACAACTCCATTCTATGAGTTCAGAAACATCCATTCTATGAGTTCACACACCACAATTTTGTCTTCACACACCTCCATTCTGTGACTTCACACACCTTCATTCTTAATTCAGAAACATCCATTCTATGACTTCACACACCTCCATTCTATGACTTCAAAAACCTCCATTCTGTGACTTCACACACATCCATTCTGAGTTCACACTCCTCCATTCATTGACTTCACACACCTCCATTCTGACTTCACGCACCTCCATTCTATGACTTTACACACTTCCATTCTATGACTTCACACACCTCCATTCTGTGACTTCACACACCTCCATTCTGTGACTTCACACACCTATATTCTGAGACTTCACACACCTCCATTGGTGACTTCACACACTTCCATTCTATGACTTCATAAACCTCCCTTTTATAATTTCACACACCTCCATTCTGTGACTTCACACACCTCCATTCTATGACCTCACACACCCTCATTCTATGATTTCACACACCTCCATTCTATGATTTCACACATCCATTTTGACTTCACACACTTCTAATATGTGACTTCAAACACCTCACTTCTGTGACTTCACACACCTCCATTCTATGACTTCGTACCGTCCATTCTGTGACCTCAAACACCTCTATTCTATGACTTCACACACTTCCATTCTATGACTTCACACACCTCCATTTTATAACTTCACACACCTCCATTCTATGACTTCACACACCTCCATTCTGAGTTTACACACCTCCATTCTATGACTTCACACACCTCCATTCTTTGACGTCACACCTTTATTCTCTGACTTCATACAACTTCATTCTTACTTTACAAACATCCATTCTATAACTTCACACACCTCCATTCTATGACTTCAAACAGCTCCATTCTGTGACTTCACACACCTCCATTCTATGACTTCACACACCTCCATTCTGTGACTTCACACACCTCCATTGTATGACTTCACACACTTCCATTGTGACGTCACTCACCTCCATTCTATGAGTTCACACACCTCCATTCTGAATTCACACAGCTCCCTTCTGTGACTCCACACACCTCCATTCTGAATTCACACAGCTCCATTCTCCGACTTCTCAAAACTCCATTCTATGATTTCACACACCTCCATTCTATGACTTCACAGACCTCGAATCTGTGACTTAACTCACATGCACTCTATGACTTCACACTCCTCCATTCTATGACTTCACAGACCTCCTTTCTATGACTTCACACACCTCCATTCTTTGACTTCACACACTTCCATTCTATGACTTCACAAACCTCCATTCTGTGACTTCACACACCTCCATTCTGAGTTAACACAACTCCATTCGGTGACTTCACACACCTCCATTCTGACTTCACACACCTACATTATATGACGTCACACACCTCCATTTTGACTTCACACACCTCCATTATGTGAATCCACACACCTCCCTTCTATGAATTCACACACCTCCATTCTATGACTTCATACACCTTCATTGTATGACTTCACACACCTCCATTCTATGATTTCACACACTTCCATTCTATGATTTCACATACCTCCATGATATGACTTCACACACCTCCATTCTGTGACTTCACACACCTCCATTCTATGACTTCACACACCTCAATTCTGTGACTTCACAAACCTTCATTCTATGTTTTCACACACTTCCATTCTATGACTTCACAGACCTCCATTTTAGGACATCACACACCTCCATTTTGACTTCACACAACTCCATTCTGTGACTTCACACACCTCCATACTATGAATTCACACACTTCCATTGTGACGTCACACACCTCTATTCTATGAGTTCACACACCTCCATTCTATGACTTCACACACCTCCATTCTGACTTCACACACCTCCATTCTATGACTTCACAGATCTCGCATCTGTGACTTCACTCACCTCCACTCTATGACTTCACACTGCTCCATTCTCTGACTTCGCACACCTCCTTTCTATGACTTCACCCACCTCAAATCTATGACTTCACACCTCCATTCTGACTTCACACACCTCCATTCCATGACTTCACACACCTCAATTCTGTGACTTCAAACACCTCCATTCTATGACTTCACACACCTCCATTCTTTGACTTCAAACACCTCCATTATGAGTTTACACACCTCCATTCTATGATTTCACACACCTCCATTCTTTGACGTCACACACCTCCATTCTATGACTTCACACAACTTCATTCTTACTTTACAAACATCCATTCTATAACTTCACACACCTCCATTCTATGACATCAAACACCTCCATTCTGTGACTTCACAAACCTCCATTCTATGACTTCACACACCTCCATTCTGTGACTTCACACACCTCCATTCTATGACTTCACACACCTCCATTCTGAATTCACACAGCTCCATTCTGTGACTTCACACACCTCCATTCTGAATTCACACAGCTCCATTCTCTGACTTCTCAAAACTCCATTCTATGATTTCACACACCTCCATACTATGACTTCACACAACTCCATCTATGACTTCACATACCGGCATTCTGACATCACACACCTCCATTCTATGACTTCACAGACCTCGAATCTGTCACTTAACTCACATGCACTCTATGACTTCACACTCCTCCATTCTATGACTTCACAGACCTCCTTTCTATGACTTCACACACCTCCATTCTTTGACTTCACACACCTCCATTCCAAGACTTCACAGACATCCATTCTATGACTTCACACACCTCCATTCTACGACTTCACACACCTACATTCTGTGACTTCACACACCTCCATTTGTGACTTCACACACCACCATTTTGATTTCACACACCTCCATTCTGTGACTTCACACACCTCCATTCTTTGACTTCACACACCTCCGTTTTGACTTCACACACTTCCATTCTGGGACTTCACACACCTCCATTCTGTGACTTCACACACCACCATTGTTTGACTTCACACACCTCCATTCTTTGACTTCACACACCTCCATTCCATGACTTCACACAACTCCATTCTATGAGTTCAGAAACATCCATTCTATGAGTTCACACACCACAATTTTGTCTTCACACACCTCCATTCTATGACTTCACACACCTTCATTCTTAATTCAGAAACATCCATTCTATGACTTCACACACCTCCATTCTATGACTTCAAAAACCTCCATTCTGTGACTTCACACACATCCATTCTGAGTTCACACTCCTCCATTCATTGACCTCACACACCTCCATTCTGACTTCACGCACCTCCATTCTATGACTTTACACACTTCCATTCTATGACTTCACACACCTCCATTCTGTGACTTCACACACCTCCATTCTGTGACTTCACACACCTATATTCTGTGACTTCACACACCTCCATTGGTGACTTCACACACTTCCATTCTATGACTTCATAAACCTCCCTTTTATAATTTCACACACCTCCATTCTGTGACTTCACACACCTCCATTCTATGACCTCACACACCCTCATTCTATGATTTCACACACCTCCATTCTATGATTTCACACATCCATTTTGACTTCACACACTTCTAATATGTGACTTCAAACACCTCACTTCTGTGACTTCACACACCTCCATTCTATGACTTCGTACCGTCCATTCTGTGACCTCAAACACCTCTATTCTATGACTTCACACACTTCCATTCTATGACTTCACACACCTCCATTTTATAACTTCACACACCTCCATTCTATGACTTCACACACCTCCATTCTGAGTTTACACACCTCCATTCTATGACTTCACACACCTCCATTCTTTGACGTCACACCTTTATTCTCTGACTTCATACAACTTCATTCTTACTTTACAAACATCCATTCTATAACTTCACACACCTCCATTCTATGACTTCAAACAGCTCCATTCTGTGACTTCACACACCTCCATTCTATGACTTCACACACCTCCATTCTGTGACTTCACACACCTCCATTGTATGACTTCACACACTTCCATTGTGACGTCACTCACCTCCATTCTATGAGTTCACACACCTCCATTCTGAATTCACACAGCTCCCTTCTGTGACTTCACACACCTCCATTCTGAATTCACACAGCTCCATTCTCCGACTTCTCAAAACTCCATTCTATGATTTCACACACCTCCATTCTATGACTTCACAGACCTCGAATCTGTGACTTAACTCACATGCACTCTATGACTTCACACTCCTCCATTCTATGACTTCACAGACCTCCTTTCTATGACTTCACACACCTCCATTCTTTGACTTCACACACTTCCATTCTATGACTTCACAAACCTCCATTCTGTGACTTCACACACCTCCATTCTGAGTTAACACAACTCCATTCGGTGACTTCACACACCTCCATTCTGACTTCACACACCTACATTATATGACGTCACACACCTCCATTTTGACTTCACACACCTCCATTATGTGAATCCACACACCTCCCTTCTATGAATTCACACACCTCCATTCTATGACTTCACACACCTTCATTGTATGACTTCACACACCTCCATTCTATGATTTCACACACTTCCATTCTATGATTTCACATACCTCCATGATATGACTTCACACACCTCCATTCTGTGACTTCACACACCTCCATTCTATGACTTCACACACCTCAATTCTGTGACTTCACAAACCTTCATTCTATGTTTTCACACACTTCCATTCTATGACTTCACAGACCTCCATTTTAGGACATCACACACCTCCATTTTGACTTCACACAACTCCATTCTGTGACTTCACACACCTCCATACTATGAATTCACACACTTCCATTGTGACGTCACACACCTCTATTCTATGAGTTCACACACCTCCATTCTATGACTTCACACCTCCATTCTGACTTCACACACCTCCATTCTATGACTTCACAGATCTCGCATCTGTGACTTCACTCACCTCCACTCTATGACTTCACACTGCTCCATTCTCTGACTTCGCACACCTCCTTTCTATGACTTCACCCACCTCAAATCTATGACTTCACACCTCCATTCTGACTTCACACACCTCCATTCCATGACTTCACACACCTCAATTCTGTGACTTCAAACACCTCCATTCTATGACTTCACACACCTCCATTCTTTGACTTCAAACACCTCCATTATGAGTTTACACACCTCCATTCTATGATTTCACACACCTCCATTCTTTGACGTCACACACCTCCATTCTATGACTTCACACAACTTCATTCTTACTTTACAAACATCCATTCTATAACTTCACACACCTCCATTCTATGACATCAAACACCTCCATTCTGTGACTTCACAAACCTCCATTCTATGACTTCACACACCTCCATTCTGTGACTTCACACACCTCCATTCTATGACTTCACACACCTC
The DNA here is from genome assembly GCA_024803745.1 of Megascapheus bottae. Classification (NCBI taxonomy): domain Eukaryota; kingdom Metazoa; phylum Chordata; class Mammalia; order Rodentia; family Geomyidae; genus Megascapheus; species Megascapheus bottae. The sequence continues at coordinate 1,047,523 of JANJXV010000106.1, read as the reverse complement.
CATTCTGAATTCACACAGCTCCATTCTGTGACTTCACACACCTCCATTCTGAATTCACACAGCTCCATTCTCTGACTTCTCAAAACTCCATTCTATGATTTCACACACCTCCATACTATGACTTCACACAACTCCATCTATGACTTCACATACCGGCATTCTGACATCACACACCTCCATTCTATGACTTCACAGACCTCGAATCTGTGACTTAACTCACATGCACTCTATGACTTCACACTCCTCCATTCTATGACTTCACAGACCTCCTTTCTATGACTTCACACACCTCCATTCTTTGACTTCACACACCTCCATTCCAAGACTTCACAGACATCCATTCTATGACTTCACACACCTCCATTCTATGACTTCACAGACCTCCATTCTTTGACTTCACACACCTCCATTTTGACTTCACACACCTACATTCTGTGACTTCACACACCTCCATTTGTGACTTCACACACCACCATTTTGATTTCACACACCTCCATTCTGTGACTTCACACACCTCCATTCTTTGACTTCACACACCTCCGTTTTGACTTCACACACTTCCATTCTGGGACTTCACACACCTCCATTCTGTGACTTCACACACCACCATTGTTTGACTTCACACACCTCCATTCTTTGACTTCACACACCTCCATTCCATGACTTCACACAACTCCATTCTATGAGTTCAGAAACATCCATTCTATGAGTTCACACACCACAATTTTGTCTTCACACACCTCCATTCTATGACTTCACACACCTTCATTCTTAATTCAGAAACATCCATTCTATGACTTCACACACCTCCATTCTATGACTTCAAAAACCTCCATTCTGTGACTTCACACACATCCATTCTGAGTTCACACTCCTCCATTCATTGACTTCACACACCTCCATTCTGACTTCATGCACCTCCATTCTATGACTTTACACACTTCCATTCTATGACTTCACACACCTCCATTCTGTGACTTCACACACCTCCATTCTGTGACTTCACACACCTATATTCTGTGACTTCACACACCTCCATTGGTGACTTCACACACTTCCATTCTATGACTTCATAAACCTCCCTTTTATAATTTCACACACCTCCATTCTGTGACTTCACACACCTCCATTCTATGACCTCACACACCCTCATTCTATGATTTCACACACCTCCATTCTATGATTTCACACATCCATTTTGACTTCACACACTTCTAATATGTGACTTCAAACACCTCACTTCTGTGACTTCACACACCTCCATTCTATGACTTCGTACCGTCCATTCTGTGACCTCAAACACCTCTATTCTATGACTTCACACACTTCCATTCTATGACTTCACACACCTCCATTTTATAACTTCACACACCTCCATTCTATGACTTCACACACCTCCATTCTGAGTTTACACACCTCCATTCTATGACTTCACACACCTCCATTCTTTGACGTCACACCTTTATTCTCTGACTTCATACAACTTCATTCTTACTTTACAAACATCCATTCTATAACTTCACACACCTCCATTCTATGACTTCAAACAGCTCCATTCTGTGACTTCACACACCTCCATTCTATGACTTCACACACCTCCATTCTGTGACTTCACACACCTCCATTGTATGACTTCACACACTTCCATTGTGACGTCACTCACCTCCATTCTATGAGTTCACACACCTCCATTCTGAATTCACACAGCTCCCTTCTGTGACTTCACACACCTCCATTCTGAATTCACACAGCTCCATTCTCCGACTTCTCAAAACTCCATTCTATGATTTCACACACCTCCATTCTATGACTTCACAGACCTCGAATCTGTGACTTAACTCACATGCACTCTATGACTTCACACTCCTCCATTCTATGACTTCACAGACCTCCTTTCTATGACTTCACACACCTCCATTCTTTGACTTCACACACTTCCATTCTATGACTTCACAAACCTCCATTCTGTGACTTCACACACCTCCATTCTGAGTTAACACAACTCCATTCGGTGACTTCACACACCTCCATTCTGACTTCACACACCTCCATTCTATGACTTCACACACTTCCATTCTATGACTTCACACACCTCCGTTCTGTGACTTCACACACCTCCATTCTGTGTTCACACACCTCCATTCTGTGACTTCACACACCTCCATTCTGTGACTTCACACACCTCCATTCTGTGACTTCACACACTTCCATTCTATGACTTCACACACCTCCATTCTATGACTTCACACACCTCCATTCTGTGACTTCACACACCTCCATTCTATGACCTCACACACCCTCATTCTATGGTTTCACACACCTCCATTCTATGAATTCACACATCCATTTTGACTTTACACACCTCCAATATATGACTTCAAACACCTCAATTCTGTGACTTCACACGCCTCCATTCTATGAATTCACACATCCATTTTGACTTCACACACCTGCTATATATGACTTCAAACACCTGAATTCTGTGACTTCACACACCTCCATTCTATGAGTTCATACCATCCATTCTGTGACTTCACACTCCTCCATTCTATGACTTCACACACCTCCATTCTGTGACTTCCCACACCTCCATTCTGTGACTTCACACACCTCCATTCTATGACTTCACACACCTCTATTCTGACTTCACACACCTCCATTCTATGACTTTGCACACCTCTATTCTGACTTCACAAACCTCCATTCTGTGACTTCACACACCTCCATTCTGAGTTCACACAACTCCATTCGGTGACTTCACACATCTCCATTCTGATTTCACACACCTCCATTCTATGACTTCACACACTTCCATTCTATGACTTCACACACCTCTATTCTGTGACTTCACAAACCTCCATTCTGAGTTCACACACCTCCATTCTGTGACTTCACACACCTGCATTCTGTGACTTCACACACCTCCATTGGTGACTTCACACACTTCCATTCTATGACTTCATAAACCTCCCTTTTATAATTTCACACACCTCCATTCTGTGACTTCACACACCTCCATTCTATGACCTCACATACCCTCATTCTATGATTTCACACACCTCCATTCTATGATTTCACACATCCATTTTGACTTTACACACCTCTAATATATGACTTCAAACACCTCAATTCTGTGACTTCACACACCTCCATTCTATGACTTCGTACCGTCCATTCTGTGACTTCAAACACCTCCATTCTATGACTTCACACACTTCCATTCTATGACTTCACACACCTCCATTTTATAACTTCACACACCTCCATTCTATGACTTCACACACCTCCATTCTGAGTTTACACACCTCCATTCTATGACTTCACACACCGCCATTCTTTGACATCACACCTTTATTCTATGACTTCATACAACTTCATTCTTACCTTACAAACATCCATTCTATAACTTCACACACCTCCATTCTATGACTTCAAACAGCTCCATTCTGTGACTTCACACACCTCCATTCTATGACTTCACACACCTCCATTCTGTGACTTCACACACCTCCATTGTATGACTTCACACACTTCCATTGTGACGTCACTCACCTCCATTCTATGAGTTCACACACCTCCGTTCTGACTTCAAACACCTACATTCTATGACTTCACACACCTCCATTCTGTATTCACACAGCTCCATTCTGTGACTTCACAAAACTCCATTCTATGATTTCACACACCTCCATACTATGACTTCACACAACTCCATCTATGACTTCACACACCTGCATTCTGACATCACACACCTCCATTCTATGAGGTCACAGACCTCGAATCTGTGACTTCACTCACCTGCACTCTATGACTTCACACTCCTCCATTCTATGACTTTCCACACCTCCTTTCTATGACTTCACCACCTGCAATCTATGACTACACACCTCCTTTCTGACTTCACACACCTTCATTCTGTGAATTCACACCTCCATTCTATGTGTTCACATACCTCCATTCTATGACTTCACACACCTTCATTCTTACCTCAGAAACATCCATTCTATGACTTCACACAACCCCATTCTATGACTTCACAAACCTCCATTCTGTGACTTCACACACCTCCATTCTGAGTTCACACAACTCCATTCGGTGACTTCACACACCTCCATTCTGACTTCACACACCTCCATTCTATGACTTCACACACTTCCATTCTATGACTTCACACCCCTCCATTCTGTGACTTCACACACCTCCATTCTGTGTTCACACACATCCATTCTGTGACTTCACACACCTCCATTCTGTGACTTCACACACCTCCATTCTGTGACTTCACACACTTCCATTCTATGACTTCACACACCTCCATTCTATGACTTCACACACCTCCATTCTGTGACTTCACACACCTCCATTCTATGACATCACACACCCTCATTCTATGGTTTCACACACCTCCATTGTATGAATTCACACATCCATTTTGACTTTACACACCTCCAATATATGACTTCAAACACCTCAATTCTGTGACTTCACACACCTCCATTCTATGAATTCACACATCCATTTTGACTTCACACACCTCCTATATATGACTTTAAACACCTCAATTCTGTGACTTCACACACCTCCATTCTATGAGTTCATACCATCCATTCTGTGACTTCACACACCTCCATTCTATGACTTCACACACTTCCATTCTGTGACTTCCCACACCTCCATTCTGTATTCACACAGCTCCATTCTGTGACTTCAGAAAATTCCATTCTATGATTTCACACACCTCCAATCTATGACTTCACACACCTACATTATATGACGTCACACACCTCCATTTTGACTTCACACACCTCCATTATGTGAATCCACACACCTCCCTTCTATGAATTCACACACCTCCATTCTATGACTTCACACACCTTCATTGTATGACTTCACACACCTCCATTCTATGATTTCACACACTTCCATTCTATGATTTCACATACCTCCATGCTATGACTTCACACACCTCCATTCTGTGACTTCACACACCTCCATTCTATGACTTCACACACCTCAATTCTGTGACTTCACAAACGTTCATTCTATGTTTTCACACACCTCCATTCTATGACTTCACAGACCTCCATTTTAGGACATCACACACCTCCATTTTGACTTCACACAACTCCATTCTGTGACTTCACACACCTCCATACTATGAATTCACACACTTCCATTTTGACGTCACACACCTCTATTCTATGAGTTCACACACCTCCATTCTATGACTTCACACACCTCCATTCTGACTTCACACACCTCCATTCTATGACTTCACAGATCTCGCATCTGTGACTTCACTCACCTCCACTCTATGACTTCACACTGCTCCATTCTCTGACTTCGCACACCTCCTTTCTATGACTTCACCCACCTCAATTCTATGACTTCACACCTCCATTCTGACTTCACACACCTCCATTCTGACTTCACACACCTCCATTCCATGACTTCACACACCTCAATTCTGTGACTTCAAACACCTCCATTCTATGACTTCACACACCTCCATTCTTTGACTTCAAACACCTCCATTATGAGTTTACACACCTCGATTCTATGATTTCACACACCTCCATTCTTTGACGTCACACACCTCCATTCTATGACTTCACACAACTTCATTCTTACTTTACAAACATCCATTCTATAACTTCACACACCTCCATTCTATGACATCAAACACCTCCATTCTGTGACTTCACAAATCTCCATTCTATGACTTCACACACCTCCATTCTGTGACTCCACACACCTCCATTCTATGACTTCACACACCTCCATTCTGAATTCACAGAGCTCCATTCTGTGACTTCACACACCTCCATTCTGAATTCACACAGCTCCATTCTCTGACTTCTCAAAACTCCATTCTATGATTTCACACACCTCCATACTATGACTTCACACAACTCCATCTATGACTTCACATACCTGCATTCTGACATCACACACCTCCATTCTATGACTTCACAGACCTCGAATCTGTGACTTAACTCACATGCACTCTATGACTTCACACTCCTCCATTCTATGACTTCACAGACCTCCTTTCTATGACTTCACACACCTCCATTCTTTGACTTCACACACCTCCATTCCAAGACTTCACAGACATCCATTCCATGACTTCACACACCTCCATTCTATGACTTCACACACCTCCATTCTTTGACTTCACACACCTCCATTTTGACTTCACACACCTACATTCTGTTACTTCACACACCTCCATTTGTGACTTCACACACCACCATTTTGATTTCACACACCTCCATTCTGTGACTTCACACACCTCCATTCTTTGACTTCACACACCTCCGTTTTGACTTCACACACTTCCATTCTGGGACTTCACACACCTCCATTCTGTGACTTCACACACCACCATTGTTTGACTTCACACACCTCCATTCTTTGACTTCACACACCTCCATTCCATGACTTCACACAACTCCATTCTATGAGTTCAGAAACATCCATTCTATGAGTTCACACACCACAATTTTGTCTTCACACACCTCCATTCTATGACTTCACACACCTTCATTCTTAATTCAGAAACATCCATTCTATGACTTCACACACCTCCATTCTATGACTTCAAAAACCTCCATTCTGTGACTTCACACACATCCATTCTGAGTTCACACTCCTCCATTCATTGACTTCACACACCTCCATTCTGACTTCACGCACCTCCATTCTATGACTTTACACACTTCCATTCTATGACTTCACACACCTCCATTCTGTGACTTCACACACCTCCATTCTGTGACTTCACACACCTATATTCTGTGACTTCACACACCTCCATTGGTGACTTCACACACTTCCATTCTATGACTTCATAAACCTCCCTTTTATAATTTCACACACCTCCATTCTGTGACTTCACACACCTCCATTCTATGACCTCACACACCCTCATTCTATGATTTCACACACCTCCATTCTATGATTTCACACATCCATTTTGACTTCACACACTTCTAATATGTGACTTCAAACACCTCACTTCTGTGACTTCACACACCTCCATTCTATGACTTCGTACCGTCCATTCTGTGACCTCAAACACCTCTATTCTATGACTTCACACACTTCCATTCTATGACTTCACACACCTCCATTTTATAACTTCACACACCTCCATTCTATGACTTCACACACCTCCATTCTGAGTTTACACACCTCCATTCTATGACTTCACACACCTCCATTCCTTGACGTCACACCTTTATTCTCTGACTTCATACAACTTCATTCTTACTTTACAAACATCCATTCTATAACTTCACACACCTCCATTCTATGACTTCAAACAGCTCCATTCTGTGACTTCACACACCTCCATTCTATGACTTCACACACCTCCCTTCTGTGACTTCACACACCTCCATTGTATGACTTCACACACTTCCATTGTGACGTCACTCACCTCCATTCTATGAGTTCACACACCTCCATTCTGAATACACACAGCTCCCTTCTGTGACTTCACACACCTCCATTCTGAATTCACACAGCTCCATTCTCCGACTTCTCAAAACTCCATTCTATGATTTCACACACCTCCATACTATGACTTCACACAACTCCATCTATGACTTCACATACCTGCATTCTGACATCACACACCTCCATTCTATGACTTCACAGACCTCGAATCTGTGACTTAACTCACATGCACTCTATGACTTCACACTCCTCCATTCTATGACTTCACAGACCTCCTTTCTATCACTTCACACACCTCCATTCTTTGACTTCACACACTTCCATTCTATGACTTCACAAACCTCCATTCTGTGACTTCACACACCTCCATTCTGAGTTAACACAACTCCATTCGGTGACTTCACACACCTCCATTCTGACTTCACACACCTCCATTCTATGACTTCACACACTTCCATTCTATGACTTCACACACCTCCATTCTGTGACTTCACACACCTCCATTCTGTGTTCACACACCTCCATTCTGTGACTTCACACACCTCCATTCTGTGACTTCACACACCTCCATTCTGTGACTTCACACACTTCCATTCTATGACTTCACACACCTCCATTCTATGACTTCACACACCTCCATTCTGTGACTTCACACACCTCCATTCTATGACCTCACACACCCTCATTCTATGGTTTCACACACCTCCATTCTGTGAATTCACACATCCATTTTGACTTTACACACCTCCAATATATGACTTCAAACACCTCAATTCTGTGACTTCACACGCCTCCATTCTATGAATTCACACATCCATTTTGACTTCACACACCTCCTATATATGACTTCAAACACCTGAATTCTGTGACTTCACACACCTCCATTCTATGAGTTCATACCATCCATTCTGTGACTTCACACTCCTCCATTCTATGACTTCACACACCTCCATTCTGTGACTTCCCACACCTCCTTTCTGTGACTTCACACACCTCCATTCTATGACTTCACACACCTCTATTCTGACTTCACACACCTCCATTCTATGACTTTGCACACCTCTATTCTGACTTCACAAACCTCCATTCTGTGACTTCACACACCTCCATTCTGAGTTCACACAACTCCGTTCGGTGACTTCACACATCTCCATTCTGATTTCACACACCTCCATTCTATGACTTCACACACTTCCATTCTATGACTTCACACACCTCTATTCTGTGACTTCACAAACCTCCATTCTGAGTTCACACACCTCCATTCTGTGACTTCACACACCTCCATTCTGTGACTTCACACACCTCCATTGGTGACTTCACACACTTCCATTCTATGACTTCATAAACCTCCCTTTTATAATTTCACACACCTCCATTCTGTGACATCACACACCTCCATTCTATGACCTCACACACCCTCATTCTATGATTTCACACACCTCCATTCTATGATTTCACACATCCATTTTGACTTCACACACCTCTAATATATGACTTCAAACACCTCAATTCTGTGACTTCACACACCTCCATTCTATGACTTCGTACCGTCCATTCTGTGACTTCAAACACCTCCATTCTATGACTTCACACACTTCCATTCTATGACTTCACACACCTCCATTTTATAACTTCACACACCTCCATTCTATGACTTCACACACCTCCATTCTGAGTTTACACACCTCCATTCTATGACTTCACACACCGCCATTCTTTGACATCACACCTTGATTCTATGACTTCATACAACTTCATTCTTACTTTACAAACATCCATTCTATAACTTCACACACCTCCATTATATGACATCAAACACCTCCATTCTGTGACTTCACACACCTGCATTGGTGACTTCACACACTTCCATTCTATGACTTCATAAACCTCCCTTTTATAATTTCACACACCTCCATTCTGTGACTTCACACACCTCCATTCTATGACCTCACACACCCTCATTCTATGATTTCACACACCTCCATTCTATGATTTCACACATCCATTTTGACTTCACACACCTCTAATATATGACTTCAAACACCTCAATTCTTTGACTTCACACACCTGCATTCTATGACTTCGTACCGTCCATTCTGTGACTTCAAACACCTCCATTCTATGACTTCACACACTTCCATTCTATGACTTCACACACCTCCATTTTATAAATTCTCACACCTCCATTCTATGATTTCACACACCTCCATTCTGAGTTTACACACCTCCATTCTATGACTTCACACACCGCCATTCTTTGACATCACACCTTGATTCTATGACTTCATACAACTTAATTATTACTTTACAAACATCCATTCTATAACTTCACACACCTCCATTCTATGACTTCAAACAGCTCCATTCTGTTACTTCACACACCTCCATTCTATGACTTCACACACCTCCATTCTGTGACTTCATACACCTCCATTCTATGACTTCACACACCTCCATTCTGAATTCACACAGCTCCATTCTGTGACTTCACACACCTCCATTCTATGACCTCACACACCCTCATTCTATGATATCACACACCTCCATTCTATGATTTCACACATCCATTTTGACTTCACACACCTCTAATATATGACTTCAAACACCTCAATTCTGTGACTTCACACACCTCCATTCTATGACTTCGTACCGTCCATTCTGTGACTTCAAACACCTCCATTCTATGACTTCACACACTTCCATTCTATGACTTCACACACCTCCATTTTATAACTTCACACACCTCCATTCTATGACTTCACACACCTCCATTCTGAGTTTACACACCTCCATTCTATGACTTCACACACCGCCATTCTTTGACATCACACCTTTATTCTATGACTTCATACAACTTCATTCTTACTTTACAAACATCCATTCTATAACTTCACACACCTCCATTCTATGACATCAAACACCTCCATTCTGTGACTTCACACACCTGCATTGGTGACTTCACACACTTCCATTCTATGACTTCATAAACCTCCCTTTTATAATTTCACACACCTCCATTCTGTGACTTCACACACCTCCATTCTATGACCTCACACACCCTCATTCTATGATTTCACACACCTCCATTCTATGATTTCACACATCCATTTTGACTTCACACACCTCTAATATATGACTTCAAACACCTCAATTCTTTGACTTCACACACCTGCATTCTATGACTTCGTACCGTCCATTCTGTGACTTCAAACACCTCCATTCTATGACTTCACACACTTCCATTCTATGACTTCACACACCTCCATTTTTTAACTTCACACACCTCCATTCTATGATTTCACACACCTCCATTCTGAGTTTACACACCTCCATTCTATGACTTCACACACCGCCATTCTTTGACATCACACCTTTATTCTATGACTTCATACAACTTAATTCTTACTTTACAAACATCCATTCTATAACTTCACACACCTCCATTCTATGACTTCAAACAGCTCCATTCTGTGACTTCACACACCTCCATTCTATGACTTCACACACCTCCATTCTGTGACTTCACACACCTCCATTCTATGACTTCACACACCTCCATTCTGAATTCACACAGCTCCATTCTGTGACTTCACACACCTCCATTCTGAATTCACACAGCTCCATTCTCTGACTTCTCAAAACTCCATTCTATGATTTCACACACCTCCATACTATGACTTCACACAACTCCATCTATGACTTCACATACCTGCATTCTGACATCACACACCTCCATTCTATGACTTCACAGACCTAGAATCTGTGACTTAACTCACATGCACTCTATGACTTCACACTCCTCCATTCTATGACTTCACAGACCTCCTTTCTATGACTTCACACACCTCCATTCTTTGACTTCACACACCTCCATTCCAAGACTTCACAGACATCCATTCTATGACTTCACACACCTCCATTCTATGACTTCACACACCTCCATTCTTTGACTTCACACACCTCCATTTTGACTTCACACACCTACATTCTGTGACTTCACACACCTCCATTTGTGACTTCACACACCACCATTTTGATTTCACACACCTCCATTCTGTGACTTCACACACCTCCATTCTTTGACTTCACACACCTCCGTTTTGACTTCACACACTTCCATTCTGGGACTTCACACACCTCCATTCTGTGACTTCACACACCACCATTGTTTGACTTCACACACCTCCATTCTTTGACTTCACACACCTCCATTCCATGACTTCACACAACTCCATTCTATGAGTTCAGAAACATCCATTCTATGAGTTCACACACCACAATTTTGTCTTCACACACCTCCATTCTATGACTTCACACACCTTCATTCTTAATTCAGAAACATCCATTCTATGACTTCACACACCTCCATTCTATGACTTCAAAAACCTCCATTCTGTAACTTCACACACATCCATTCTGAGTTCACACTCCTCCATTCATTGACTTCACACACCTCCATTCTGACTTCATGCACCTCCATTCTATGACTTTACACACTTCCATTCTATGACTTCACACACCTCCATTCTGTGACTTCACACACCTCCATTCTGTGACTTCACACACCTATATTCTGTGACTTCACACACCTCCATTGGTGACTTCACACACTTCCATTCTATGACTTCATAAACCTCCCTTTTATAATTTCACACACCTCCATTCTGTGACTTCACACACCTCCATTCTATGACCTCACACACCCTCATTCTATGATTTCACACACCTCCATTCTATGATTTCATACATCCATTTTGACTTCACACACTTCTAATATGTGACTTCAAACACCTCACTTCTGTGACTTCACACACCTCCATTCTATGACTTCGTACCGTCCATTCTGTGACCTCAAACACCTCTATTCTATGACTTCACACACTTCCATTCTATGACTTCACACACCTCCATTTTATAACTTCACACACCTCCATTCTATGACTTCACACACCTCCATTCTGAGTTTACACACCTCCATTCTATGACTTCACACACCTCCATTCCTTGACGTCACACCTTTATTCTCTGACTTCATACAACTTCATTCTTACTTTACAAACATCCATTCTATAACTTCACACACCTCCATTCTATGACTTCAAACAGCTCCATTCTGTGACTTCACACACCTCCATTCTATGACTTCACACACCTCCATTCTGTGACTTCACACACCTCCATTGTATGACTTCACACACTTCCATTGTGACGTCACTCACCTCCATTCTATGAGTTCACACACCTCCATTCTGAATTCACACAGCTCCCTTCTGTGACTTCACACACCTCCATTCTGAATTCACACAGCTCCATTCTCCGACTTCTCAAAACTCCATTCTATGATTTCACACACCTCCATACTATGACTTCACACAACTCCATCTATGACTTCACATACCTGCATTCTGACATCACACACCTCCATTCTATGACTTCACAGACCTCGAATCTGTGACTTAACTCACATGCACTCTATGACTTCACACTCCTCCATTCTATGACTTCACAGACCTCCTTTCTATCACTTCACACACCTCCATTCTTTGACTTCACACACTTCCATTCTATGACTTCACAAACCTCCATTCTGTGACTTCACACACCTCCATTCTGAGTTAACACAACTCCATTCGGTGACTTCACACACCTCCATTCTGACTTCACACACCTCCATTCTATGACTTCACACACTTCCATTCTATGACTTCACACACCTCCATTCTGTGACTTCACACACCTCCATTCTGTGTTCACACACCTCCATTCTGTGACTTCACACACCTCCATTCTGTGACTTCACACACCTCCATTCTGTGACTTCACACACTTCCATTCTATGACTTCACACACCTCCATTCTATGACTTCACACACTTCCATTCTGTGACTTCACACACCTCCATTCTATGACCTCACACACCCTCATTCTATGGTTTCACACACCTCCATTCTGTGAATTCACACATCCATTTTGACTTTACACACCTCCAATATATGACTTCAAACACCTCAATTCTGTGACTTCACACGCCTCCATTCTATGAATTCACACATCCATTTTGACTTCACACACCTCCTATATATGACTTCAAACACCTGAATTCTGTGACTTCACACACCTCCATTCTATGAGTTCATACCATCCATTCTGTGACTTCACACTCCTCCATTCTATGACTTCACACACCTCCATTCTGTGACTTCCCACACCTCCTTTCTGTGACTTCACACACCTCCATTCTATGACTTCACACACCTCTATTCTGACTTCACACACCTCCATTCTATGACTTTGCACACCTCTATTCTGACTTCACAAACCTCCATTCTGTGACTTCACACACCTCCATTCTGAGTTCACACAACTCCGTTCGGTGACTTCACACATCTCCATTCTGATTTCACACACCTCCATTCTATGACTTCACACACTTCCATTCTATGACTTCACACACCTCTATTCTGTGACTTCACAAACCTCCATTCTGAGTTCACACACCTCCATTCTGTGACTTCACACACCTCCATTCTGTGACTTCACACACCTCCATTGGTGACTTCACACACTTCCATTCTATGACTTCATAAACCTCCCTTTTATAATTTCACACACCTCCATTCTGTGACATCACACACCTCCATTCTATGACCTCACACACCCTCATTCTATGATTTCACACACCTCCATTCTATGATTTCACACATCCATTTTGACTTCACACACCTCTAATATATGACTTCAAACACCTCAATTCTGTGACTTCACACACCTCCATTCTATGACTTCGTACCGTCCATTCTGTGACTTCAAACACCTCCATTCTATGACTTCACACACTTCCATTCTATGACTTCACACACCTCCATTTTATAACTTCACACACCTCCATTCTATGACTTCACACACCTCCATTCTGAGTTTACACACCTCCATTCTATGACTTCACACACCGCCATTCTTTGACATCACACCTTTATTCTATGACTTCATACAACTTCATTCTTACTTTACAAACATCCATTCTATAACTTCACACACCTCCATCCTATGACATCAAACACCTCCATTCTGTGACTTCACACACCTGCATTGGTGACTTCACACACTTCCATTCTATGACTTCATAAACGTCCCTTTTATAATTTCACACACCTCCATTCTGTGACTTCACACACCTCCATTCTATGACCTCACACACCCTCATTCTATGATTTCACACACCTCCATTCTATGATTTCACACATCCATTTTGACTTCACACACCTCTAATATATGACTTCAAACACCTCAATTCTTTGACTTCACACACCTGCATTCTATGACTTCGTACCGTCCATTCTGTGACTTCAAACACCTCCATTCTATGACTTCACACACTTCCATTCTATGACTTCACACACCTCCATTTTATAACTTCACACACCTCCATTCTATGATTTCACACACCTCCATTCTGAGTTTACACACCTCCATTCTATGACTTCACACACCGCCATTCTTTGACATCACACCTTTATTCTATGACTTCATACAACTTAATTCTTACTTTACAAACATCCATTCTATGACTTCACACACCTCCATTCTGTGACTTCACACACCTCCATTCTATGACTTCACACACCTCCATTCTGAATTCACACAGCTCCATTCTGTGACTTCACACACCTCCATTCTGAATTCACACAGCTCCATTCTCTGACTTCTCAAAACTCCATTCTATGATTTCACACACCTCCATACTATGACTTCACACAACTCCATCTATGACTTCACATACCTGCATTCTGACATCACACACCTCCATTCTATGACTTCACAGACCTAGAATCTGTGACTTAACTCACATGCACTCTATGACTTCACACTCCTCCATTCTATGACTTCACAGACCTCCTTTCTATGACTTCACACACCTCCATTCTTTGACTTCACACACCTCCATTCCAAGACTTCACAGACATCCATTCTATGACTTCACACACCTCCATTCTATGACTTCACACACCTCCATTCTTTGACTTCACACACCTCCATTTTGACTTCACACACCTACATTCTGTGACTTCACACACCTCCATTTGTGACTTCACACACCACCATTTTGATTTCACACACCTCCATTCTGTGACTTCACACACCTCCATTCTTTGACTTCACACACCTCCGTTTTGACTTCACACACTTCCATTCTGGGACTTCACACACCTCCATTCTGTGACTTCACACACCACCATTGTTTGACTTCACACACCTCCATTCTTTGACTTCACACACCTCCATTCCATGACTTCACACAACTCCATTCTATGAGTTCAGAAACATCCATTCTATGAGTTCACACACCACAATTTTGTCTTCACACACCTCCATTCTATGACTTCACACACCTTCATTCTTAATTCAGAAACATCCATTCTATGACTTCACACACCTCCATTCTATGACTTCAAAAACCTCCATTCTGTAACTTCACACACATCCATTCTGAGTTCACACTCCTCCATTCATTGACTTCACACACCTCCATTCTGACTTCATGCACCTCCATTCTATGACTTTACACACTTCCATTCTATGACTTCACACACCTCCATTCTGTGACTTCACACACCTCCATTCTGTGACTTCACACACCTATATTCTGTGACTTCACACACCTCCATTGGTGACTTCACACACTTCCATTCTATGACTTCATAAACCTCCCTTTTATAATTTCACACACCTCCATTCTGTGACTTCACACACCTCCATTCTATGACCTCACACACCCTCATTCTATGATTTCACACACCTCCATTCTATGATTTCACACATCCATTTTGACTTCACACACTTCTAATATGTGACTTCAAACACCTCACTTCTGTGACTTCACACACCTCCATTCTATGACTTCGTACCGTCCATTCTGTGACCTCAAACACCTCTATTCTATGACTTCACACACTTCCATTCTATGACTTCACACACCTCCATTTTATAACTTCACACACCTCCATTCTATGACTTCACACACCTCCATTCTGAGTTTACACACCTCCATTCTATGACTTCACACACCTCCATTCTTTGACGTCACACCTTTATTCTCTGACTTCATACAACTTCATTCTTACTTTACAAACATCCATTCTATAACTTCACACACCTCCATTCTATGACTTCAAACAGCTCCATTCTGTGACTTCACACACCTCCATTCTATGACTTCACACACCTCCATTCTGTGACTTCACACACCTCCATTGTATGACTTCACACACTTCCATTGTGACATCACTCACCTCCATTCTATGAGTTCACACACCTCCATTCTGAATTCACACAGCTCCCTTCTGTGACTTCACACACCTCCATTCTGAAATCACACAGCTCCATTCTCCGACTTCTCAAAACTCCATTCTATGATTTCACACACCTCCATTCTATGACTTCACAGACCTCGAATCTGTGACTTAACTCACATGCACTCTATGACTTCACACTCCTCCATTCTATGACTTCACAGACCTCCTTTCTATGACTTCACACACCTCCATTCTTTGACTTCACACACTTCCATTCTATGACTTCACAAACCTCCATTCTGTGACTTCACACACCTCCATTCTGAGTTAACACAACTCCATTCGGTGACTTCACACACCTCCATTCTGACTTCACACACCTCCATTCTATGACTTCACACACTTCCATTCTATGACTTCACACACCTCCATTCTGTGACTTCACACACCTCCATTCTGTGTTCACACACCTTCATTCTGTGACTTCACACACCTCCATTCTGTGACTTCACACACCTCCATTCTGTGACTTCACACACTTCCATTCTAAGACTTCACACACCTCCATTCTATGACTTCACACACCTCCATTCTGTGACTTCACACACCTCCATTCTATGACCTCACACACCCTCATTCTATGGTTTCACACACCTCCATTCTATAAATTCACACATCCATTTTGACTTTACACACCTCCAATATATGACTTCAAACACCTCAATTCTGTGACTTCACACGCCTCCATTCTATGAATTCACACATCCATTTTGACTTCACACACCTCCTATATATGACTTCAAACACCTGAATTCTGTGACTTCACACACCTCCATTCTATGAGTTCATACCATCCATTCTGTGACTTCACACTCCTCCATTCTATGACTTCACACACCTCCATTCTGTGACTTCCCACACCTCCATTCTGTGACTTCACACACCTCCATTCTATGACTTCACACCCCTCTATTCTGACTTCACACACCTCCATTCTATGACTTTGCACACCTCTATTCTGACTTCACAAACCTCCATTCTGTGACTTCACACACCTCCATTCTGAGTTCACACAACTCCATTCGGTGACTTCACACATCTCCATTCTGATTTCACACACCTCCATTCTATGACTTCACACACTTCCATTCTATGACTTCACACACCTCTATTCTGTGACTTCACAAACCTCCATTCTGAGTTCACACACCTCCATTCTGTGACTTCACACACCTCCATTCTGTGACTTCACACACCTCCGTTGGTGACTTCACACACTTCCATTCTATGACTTCATAAACCTCCCTTTTATAATTTCACACACCTCCATTCTGTGACTTCACACACCTCCATTCTATGACCTCACACACCCTCATTCTATGATTTCACACACCTCCATTCTATGATTTCACACATCCATTTTGACTTCACACACCTCTAATATATGACTTCAAACACCTCAATTCTGTGACTTCACACACCTCCATTCTATGACTTCGTACCGTCCATTCTGTGACTTCAAACACCTACATTCTATGACTTCACACACTTCCATTCTATGACTTCACACACCTCCATTTTATAACTTCACACACCTCCATTCTATGACTTCACACACCTCCATTCTGAGTTTACACACCTCCATTCTATGACTTCACACACCGCCATTCTTTGACATCACACCTTTATTCTATGACTTCATACAACTTCATTCTTACTTTACAAACATCCATTCTATAACTTCACACACCTCCATTCTATGACTTCAAACAGCTCCATCCTGTGACTTCACACACCTCCATTCTATGACTTCACACACCTCCATTCTGTGACTTCACACACATCCATTCTGTATTCACACAGCTCCATTCTGTGACTTCACAAAACTCCATTCTATGATTTCACACACCTCCATACTATGACTTCACACAACTCCATCTATGACTTCACACACCTGCATTCTGACATCACACACCTCCATTCTATGACGTCACAGACCTCGAATCTGTGACTTCACTCACCTGCACTCTATGACTTCACACTCCTCCATTCTATGACTTTCCACACCTCCTTTCTATGACTTCACCACCTGCAATCTATGACTACACACCTCCTTTCTGACTTCACACACCTTCATTCTGTGAATTCACACCTCCATTCTATGTGTTCACATACCTCCATTCTATGACTTCACACACCTTCATTCTTACCTCAGAAACATCCATTCTATGACTTCACACAACCCCATTCTATGACTTCACAAACCTCCATTCTGTGACTTCACACACCTCCATTCTGAGTTCACACAACTCCATTCGGTGAATTCACACACCTCCATTCTGACTTCACACACCTCCATTCTATGACTTCACACACTTCCATTCTATGACTTCACACACCTCCATTCTGTGACTTCACACACCTCCATTCTGTGTTCACACACATCCATTCTGTGACTTCACACACCTCCATTCTGTGACTTCACACACCTCCATTCTGTGACTTCACACACTTCCATTCTATGACTTCACACACCTCCATTCTATGACTTCACACACCTCCATTCTGTGACTTCACACACCTCCATTCTATGACATCACACACCCTCATTCTATGGTTTCACACACCTCCATTCTATGAATTCACACATCCATTTTGACTTTACACACCTCCAATATATGACTTCAAACACCTCAATTCTGTGACTTCACACACCTCCATTCTATGAATTCACACATCCATTTTGACTTCACACACCTCCTATATATGACTTTAAACACCTCAATTCTGTGACTTCACACACCTCCATTCTATGAGTTCATACCATCCATTCTGTGACTTCACACACCTCCATTCTATGACTTCACACACTTCCATTCTGTGACTTCCCACACCTCCATTCTGTATTCACACAGCTCCATTCTGTGACTTCACAAAATTCCATTCTATGATTTCACACACCTTCAATCTATGACTTCACACACCTACATTATATGACGTCACACACCTCCATTTTGACTTCACACACCTCCATTATGTGAATCCACACACCTCCCTTCTATGAATTCACACACCTCCATTCTATGACTTCACACACCTTCATTGTATGACTTCACACACCTCCATTCTATGATTTCACACACTTCCATTCTATGATTTCACATACCTCCATGCTATGACTTCACACACCTCCATTCTGTGACTTCACACACCTCCATTCTATGACTTCACACACCTCAATTCTGTGACTTCACAAACCTTCATTCTATGTTTTCACACACCTCCATTCTATGACTTCACAGACCTCCATTTTAGGACATCACACACCTCCATTTTGACTTCACACAACTCCATTCTGTGACTTCACACACCTCCATACTATGAATTCACACACTTCCATTGTGACGTCACACACCTCTATTCTATGAGTTCACACACCTCCATTCTATGACTTCACACACCTCCATTCTGACTTCACACACCTCCATTCTATGACTTCACAGATCTCGCATCTGTGACTTCACTCACCTCCACTCTATGACTTCACACTGCTCCATTCTCTGACTTCGCACACCTCCTTTCTATGACTTCACCCACCTCAATTCTATGACTTCACACCTCCATTCTGACTTCACACACCTCCATTCTGACTTCACACACCTCCATTCCATGACTTCACACACCTCAATTCTGTGACTTCAAACACCTCCATTCTATGACTTCACACACCTCCATTCTTTGACTTCAAACACCTCCATTATGAGTTTACACACCTCCATTCTATGATTTCACACACCTCCATTCTTTGACGTCACACACCTCCATTCTATGACTTCACACAATTTCATTCTTACTTTACAAACATCCATTCTATAACTTCACACACCTCCATTCTATGACATCAAACACCTCCATTCTGTGACTTCACAAACCTCCATTCTATGACTTCACACACCTCCATTCTGTGACTTCACACACCTCCATTCTATGACTTCACACACCTCCATTCTGAATTCACACAGCTCCATTCTGTGACTTCACACACCTCCATTCTGAATTCACACAGCTCCATTCTCTGACTTCTCAAAACTCCATTCTATGATTTCACACACCTCCATACTATGACTTCACACAACTCCATCTATGACTTCACATACCTGCATTCTGACATCACACACCTCCATTCTATGACTTCACAGACCTCGAATCTGTGACTTAACTCACATGCACTCTATGACTTGACACTCCTCCATTCTATGACTTCACAGACCTCCTTTCTATGATTTCACACACCTCCATTCTTTGACTTCACACACCTCCATTCCAAGACTTCACAGACATCCATTCTATGACTTCACACACCTCCATTCTATGACTTCACAAACCTCCATTCTTTGACTTCACACACCTCCATTTTGACTTCACACACCTACATTCTGTGACTTCACACACCTCCATTTGTGACTTCACACACCACCATTTTGATTTCACACACCTCCATTCTGTGACTTCACACACCTCCATTCTTTGACTTCACACACCTCCGTTTTGACTTCACACACTTCCATTCTGGGACTTCACACACCTCCATTCTGTGACTTCACACACCACCATTGTTTGACTTCACACACCTCCATTCTTTGACATCACACACCTCCATTCCATGACTTCACACAACTCCATTCTATGAGTACAGAAACATCCATTCTATGAGTTCACACACCACAATTTTGTCTTCACACACCTCCATTCTATGACTTCACACACCTTCATTCTTAATTCAGAAACATCCATTCTATGACTTCACACACCTCCATTCTATGACTTCAAAAACCTCCATTCTGTGACTTCACACACATCCATTCTGAGTTCACACTCCTCCATTCATTGACTTCACACACCTCCATTCTGACTTCACGCACCTCCATTCTATGACTTTACACACTTCCATTCTATGACTTCACACACCTCCATTCTGTGACTTCAATCACCTCCATTCTGTGACTTCACACACCTATATTCTGTGACTTCACACACCTCCATTGGTGACTTCACACACTTCCATTCTATGACTTCATAAACCTCCCTTTTATAATTTCACACACCTCCATTCTGTGACTTCACACACCTCCATTCTATGACCTCACACACCCTCATTCTATGATTTCACACACCTCCATTCTATGATTTCACACATCCATTTTGACTTCACACACTTCTAATATGTGACTTCAAACACCTCACTTCTGTGACTTCACACACCTCCATTCTATGACTTCGTACCGTCCATTCTGTGACCTCAAACACCTCTATTCTATGACTTCACACACTTCCATTCTATGACTTCACACACCTCCATTTTATAACTTCACACACCTCCATTCTATGACTTCACACACCTCCATTCTGAGTTTACACACCTCCATTCTATGACTTCACACACCTCCATTCTTTGACATCACACCTTTATTCTCTGACTTCATACAACTTCATTCTTACTTTACAAACATCCATTCTATAACTTCACACACCTCCATTCTATGACTTCAAACAGCTCCATTATGTGACTTCACACACCTCCATTCTATGACTTCACACACCTCCATTCTGTGACTTCACACACCTCCATTGTATGACTTCACACACTTCCATTGTGACGTCACTCACCTCCATTCTATGAGTTCACACACCTCCATTCTGAATTCACACAGCTCCCTTCTGTGACTTCACACACCTCCATTCTGAATTCACACAGCTCCATTCTCCGACTTCTCAAAACTCCATTCTATGATTTCACACACCTCCATACTATGACTTCACACAACTCCATCTATGACTTCACATACCTGCATTCTGACATCACACACCTCCATTCTATGACTTCACAGACCTCGAATCTGTGACTTAACTCACATGCACTCTATGACTTCACACTCCTCCATTCTATGACTTCAAAGACCTGCTTTCTATCACTTCACACACCTCCATTCTTTGACTTCACACACTTCCATTCTATGACTTCACAAACCTCCATTCTGTGACTTCACACACCTCCATTCTGAGTTAACACAACTCCATTCGGTGACTTCACACACCTCCATTCTGACTTCACACACCTCCATTCTATGACTTCACACACTTCCATTCTATGACTTCACACACCTCCATTCTGTGACGTCACACACCTCCATTCTGTGTTCACACACCTCCATTCTGTGACTTCACACACCTCCATTCTGTGACTTCACACACCTCCATTCTGTGACTTCACACACTTCCATTCTATGACTTCACACACCTCCATTCTATGACTTCACACACCTCCATTCTGTGACTTCACACACCTCCATTCTATGACCTCACACACCCTCATTCTATGGTTTCACACACCTCCATTCTGTGAATTCACACATCCATTTTGACTTTACACACCTCCAATATATGACTTCAAACACCTCAATTCTGTGACTTCACACGCCTCCATTCTATGAATTCACACATCCATTTTGACTTCACACACCTCCTATATATGACTTCAAACACCTGAATTCTGTGACTTCACACACCTCCATTCTATGAGTTCATACCATCCATTCTGTGACTTCACACTCCTCCATTCTATGACTTCACACACCTCCATTCTGTGACTTCCCACACCTCCATTCTGTGACTTCACACACCTCCATTCTATGACTTCACACACCTCTATTCTGACTTCACACACCTCCATTCTATGACTTTGCACACCTCTATTCTGACTTCACAAACCTCCATTCTGTGACTTCACACACCTCCATTCTGAGTTCACACAACTCCATTCGGTGACTTCACACATCTCCATTCTGATTTCACACACCTCCATTCTATGACTTCACACACTTCCATTCTATGACTTCACACACCTCTATTCTGTGACTTCACAAACCTCCATTCTGAGTTCACACATCTCCATTCTGTGACTTCACACACCTCCATTCTGTGACTTCACACACCTCCATTGGTGACTTCACACACTTCCATTCTATGACTTCATAAACCTCCCTTTTATAATTTCACACACCTCCATTCTGTGACTTCACACACCTCCATTCTATGACCTCACACACCCTCATTCTATGATTTCACACACCTCCATTCTATGATTTCACACATCCATTTTGACTTCACACACATCTAATATATGACTTCAAACACCTCAATTCTGTGACTTCACACACCTCCATTCTATGACTTCGTGCCGTCCATTCTGTGACTTCAAACACCTCCATTCTATGACTTCACACACTTCCATTCTATGACTTCACACACCTCCATTTTATAACTTCACACACCTCCATTCTATGACTTCACACACCTCCATTCTGAGTTTACACACCTCCACTCTATGACTTCACACACCGCCATTCTTTGACATCACACCTTTATTCTATGACTTCATACAACTTCATTCTTACTTTACAAACGTCCATTCTATAACTTCACACACCTCCATTCTATGACATCAAACACCTCCATTCTGTGACTTCACACACCTGCATTGGTGACTTCACACACTTCCATTCTATGACTTCATAAACCTCCCTTTTATAATTTCACACACCTCCATTCTGTGACTTCACACACCTCCATTCTATGACCTCACACACCCTCATTCTATGATTTCACACACCTCCATTCTATGATTTCACACATCCATTTTGACTTCACACACCTCTAATATATGACTTCAAACACCTCAATTCTGTGACTTCACACACCTCCATTCTATGACTTCGTACCGTCCATTCTGTGACTTCAAACACCTCCATTCTATGACTTCACACACTTCCATTCTATGACTTCACACACCTCCATTTTATAACTTCACACACCTCCATTCTATGACTTCACACATCTCCATTCTGAGTTTACACACCTCCATTCTATGACTTCACACACCGCCATTCTTTGACATCACACCTTTATTCTATGACTTCATACAACTTCATTCTTACTTTACAAACATCCATTCTATAACTTCACACACCTCCATTCTATGACTTCAAACAGCTCCATTCTGTGACTTCACACACCTCCATTCTATGACTTCACACACCTCCATTCTGTGACCTCACACACCTCCATTTTATGACTTCACACACTTCCATTGTGACGTCACTCACCTCCATTCTATGAGTTCACACACCTCCGTTCTGACTTCAAACACCTACATTCTATGACTTCACACACATCCATTCTGTATTCACACAGCTCCATTCTGTGACTTCACAAAACTCCATTCTATGATTTCACACACCTCCATACTATGACTTCACACAACTCCATCTATGACTTCACACACCTGCATTCTGACATCACACACCTCCATTCTATGACGTCACAGACCTCGAATCTGTGACTTCACTCACCTGCACTCTATGACTTCACACTCCTCCATTCTATGACTTTCCACACCTCCTTTCTATGACTTCACCACCTGCAATCTTTGACTACACACCTCCTTTCTGACTTCACACACCTTCATTCTGTGAATTCACACCTCCATTCTATGTGTTCACATACCTCCATTCTATGACTTCACACACCTTCATTCTTACCTCAGAAACATCCATTCTATGACTTCACACAACCCCATTCTATGACCTCACAAACCTCCATTCTGTGACTTCACACACCTCCATTCTGAGTTCACACAACTCCATTCGGTGACTTCACACACCTCCATTCTGAATTCACACACCTCCATTCTATGACTTCACACACTTCCATTCTATGACTTCACACACCTCCATTCTGTGACTTCACACACCTCCATTCTGTGTTCACACACATCCATTCTGTGACTTCACACACCTCCATTCTGTGACTTCACACACCTCCATTCTGTGACTTCACACACTTCCATTCTATGACTTCACACACCTCCATTCTGTGACGTCACACACCTCCATTCTGTGTTCACACACCTCCATTCTGTGACTTCACACACCTCCATTCTGTGTTCACACACCTCCATTCTGTGACTTCACACACCTCCATTCTATGACTTCACACACCTCCATTCTGTGACTTCACACACCTCCATTCTATGACTTCACACACCTCCATTCTGAATTCACACAGCTCCATTCTGTGACTTCACACACCTCCATTCTGAATTCACACAGCTCCATTCTCTGACTTCTCAAAACTCCATTCTATGATTTCACACACCTCCATACTATGACTTCACACAACTCCATCTATGACTTCACATACCTGCATTCTGACATCACACACCTCCATTCTATGACTTCACAGACCTCGAATCTGTGACTTAACTCACATGCACTCTATGACTTGACACTCCTCCATTCTATGACTTCACAGACCTCCTTTCTATGATTTCACACACCTCCATTCTTTGACTTCACACACCTCCATTCCAAGACTTCACAGACATCCATTCTATGACTTCACACACCTCCATTCTATGACTTCACAAACCTCCATTCTTTGACTTCACACACCTCCATTTTGACTTCACACACCTACATTCTGTGACTTCACACACCTCCATTTGTGACTTCACACACCACCATTTTGATTTCACACACCACAATTTTGTCTTCACACACCTCCATTCTATGACTTCACACACCTTCATTCTTAATTCAGAAACATCCATTCTATGACTTCACACACCTCCATTGTATGACTTCAAAAACCTCCATTCTGTGACTTCACACACATCCATTCTGAGTTCACACTCCTCCATTCATTGACTTCACACACCTCCATTCTGACTTCACGCACCTCCATTCTATGACTTTACACACTTCCATTCTATGACTTCACACACCTCCATTCTGTGACTTCAATCACCTCCATTCTGTGACTTCACACACCTATATTCTGTGACTTCACACACCTCCATTGGTGACTTCACACACTTCCATTCTATGACTTCATAAACCTCCCTTTTATAATTTCACACACCTCCATTCTGTGACTTCACACACCTCCATTCTATGACCTCACACACCCTCATTCTATGATTTCACACACCTCCATTCTATGATTTCACACATCCATTTTGACTTCACACACTTCTAATATGTGACTTCAAACACCTCACTTCTGTGACTTCACACACCTCCATTCTATGACTTCGTACCGTCCATTCTGTGACCTCAAACACCTCTATTCTATGACTTCACACACTTCCATTCTATGACTTCACACACCTCCATTTTATAACTTCACACACCTCCATTCTATGACTTCACACACCTCCATTCTGAGTTTACACACCTCCATTCTATGACTTCACACACCTCCATTCTTTGACATCACACCTTTATTCTCTGACTTCATACAACTTCATTCTTACTTTACAAACATCCATTCTATAACTTCACACACCTCCATTCTATGACTTCAAACAGCTCCATTATGTGACTTCACACACCTCCATTCTATGACTTCACACACCTCCATTCTGTGACTTCACACACCTCCATTGTATGACTTCACACACTTCCATTGTGACGTCACTCACCTCCATTCTATGAGTTCACACACCTCCATTCTGAATTCACACAGCTCCCTTCTGTGACTTCACACACCTCCATTCTGAATTCACACAGCTCCATTCTCCGACTTCTCAAAACTCCATTCTATGATTTCACACACCTCCATACTATGACTTCACACAACTCCATCTATGACTTCACATACCTGCATTCTGACATCACACACCTCCATTCTATGACTTCACAGACCTCGAATCTGTGACTTAACTCACATGCACTCTATGACTTCACACTCCTCCATTCTATGACTTCAAAGACCTGCTTTCTATCACTTCACACACCTCCATTCTTTGACTTCACACACTTCCATTCTATGACTTCACAAACCTCCATTCTGTGACTTCACACACCTCCATTCTGAGTTAACACAACTCCATTCGGTGACTTCACACACCTCCATTCTGACTTCACACACCTCCATTCTATGACTTCACACACTTCCATTCTATGACTTCACACACCTCCATTCTGTGACGTCACACACCTCCATTCTGTGTTCACACACCTCCATTCTGTGACTTCACACACCTCCATTCTGTGACTTCACACACCTCCATTCTGTGACTTCACACACTTCCATTCTATGACTTCACACACCTCCATTCTATGACTTCACACACCTCCATTCTGTGACTTCACACACCTCCATTCTATGACCTCACACACCCTCATTCTATGGTTTCACACACCTCCATTCTGTGAATTCACACATCCATTTTGACTTTACACACCTCCAATATATGACTTCAAACACCTCAATTCTGTGACTTCACACGCCTCCATTCTATGAATTCACACATCCATTTTGACTTCACACACCTCCTATATATGACTTCAAACACCTGAATTCTGTGACTTCACACACCTCCATTCTATGAGTTCATACCATCCATTCTGTGACTTCACACTCCTCCATTCTATGACTTCACACACCTCCATTCTGTGACTTCCCACACCTCCATTCTGTGACTTCACACACCTCCATTCTATGACTTCACACACCTCTATTCTGACTTCACACACCTCCATTCTATGACTTTGCACACCTCTATTCTGACTTCACAAACCTCCATTCTGTGACTTCACACACCTCCATTCTGAGTTCACACAACTCCATTCGGTGACTTCACACATCTCCATTCTGATTTCACACACCTCCATTCTATGACTTCACACACTTCCATTCTATGACTTCACACACCTCTATTCTGTGACTTCACAAACCTCCATTCTGAGTTCACACACCTCCATTCTGTGACTTCACACACCTCCATTCTGTGACTTCACACACCTCCATTGGTGACTTCACACACTTCCATTCTATGACTTCATAAACCTCCCTTTTATAATTTCACACACCTCCATTCTGTGACTTCACACACCTCCATTCTATGACCTCACACACCCTCATTCTATGATTTCACACACCTCCATTCTATGATTTCACACATCCATTTTGACTTCACACACATCTAATATATGACTTCAAACACCTCAATTCTGTGACTTCACACACCTCCATTCTATGACTTCGTGCCGTCCATTCTGTGACTTCAAACACCTCCATTCTATGACTTCACACACTTCCATTCTATGACTTCACACACCTCCATTTTATAACTTCACACACCTCCATTCTATGACTTCACACACCTCCATTCTGAGTTTACACACCTCCACTCTATGACTTCACACACCGCCATTCTTTGACATCACACCTTTATTCTATGACTTCATACAACTTCATTCTTACTTTACAAACGTCCATTCTATAACTTCACACACCTCCATTCTATGACATCAAACACCTCCATTCTGTGACTTCACACATCTGCATTGGTGACTTCACACACTTCCATTCTATGACTTCATAAACCTCCCTTTTATAATTTCACACACCTCCATTCTGTGACTTCACACACCTCCATTCTATGACCTCACACACCCTCATTCTATGATTTCACACACCTCCATTCTATGATTTCACACATCCATTTTGACTTCACACACCTCTAATATATGACTTCAAACACCTCAATTCTGTGACTTCACACACCTCCATTCTATGACTTCGTACCGTCCATTCTGTGACTTCAAACACCTCCATTCTATGACTTCACACACTTCCATTCTATGACTTCACACACCTCCATTTTATAACTTCACACACCTCCATTCTATGACTTCACACATCTCCATTCTGAGTTTACACACCTCCATTCTATGACTTCACACACCGCCATTCTTTGACATCACACCTTTATTCTATGACTTCATACAACTTCATTCTTACTTTACAAACATCCATTCTATAACTTCACACACCTCCATTCTATGACTTCAAACAGCTCCATTCTGTGACTTCACACACCTCCATTCTATGACTTCACACACCTCCATTCTGTGACCTCACACACCTCCATTTTATGACTTCACACACTTCCATTGTGACGTCACTCACCTCCATTCTATGAGTTCACACACCTCCGTTCTGACTTCAAACACCTACATTCTATGACTTCACACACATCCATTCTGTATTCACACAGCTCCATTCTGTGACTTCACAAAACTCCATTCTATGATTTCACACACCTCCATACTATGACTTCACACAACTCCATCTATGACTTCACACACCTGCATTCTGACATCACACACCTCCATTCTATGACGTCACAGACCTCGAATCTGTGACTTCACTCACCTGCACTCTATGACTTCACACTCCTCCATTCTATGACTTTCCACACCTCCTTTCTATGACTTCACCACCTGCAATCTTTGACTACACACCTCCTTTCTGACTTCACACACCTTCATTCTGTGAATTCACACCTCCATTCTATGTGTTCACATACCTCCATTCTATGACTTCACACACCTTCATTCTTACCTCAGAAACATCCATTCTATGACTTCACACAACCCCATTCTATGACCTCACAAACCTCCATTCTGTGACTTCACACACCTCCATTCTGAGTTCACACAACTCCATTCGGTGACTTCACACACCTCCATTCTGACTTCACACACCTCCATTCTATGACTTCACACACTTCCATTCTATGACTTCACACACCTCCATTCTGTGACTTCACACACCTCCATTCTGTGTTCACACACATCCATTCTGTGACTTCACACACCTCCATTCTGTGACTTCACACACCTCCATTCTGTGACTTCACACACTTCCATTCTATGACTTCACACACCTCCATTCTGTGACGTCACACACCTCCATTCTGTGTTCACACACCTCCATTCTGTGACTTCACACACCTCCATTCTGTGTTCACACACCTCCATTCTGTGACTTCACACACCTCCATTCTATGACTTCACACACCTCCATTCTGTGACTTCACACACCTCCATTCTATGACTTCACACACCTCCATTCTGAATTCACACAGCTCCATTCTGTGACTTCACACACCTCCATTCTGAATTCACACAGCTCCATTCTCTGACTTCTCAAAACTCCATTCTATGATTTCACACACCTCCATACTATGACTTCACACAACTCCATCTATGACTTCACATACCTGCATTCTGACATCACACACCTCCATTCTATGACTTCACAGACCTCGAATCTGTGACTTAACTCACATGCACTCTATGACTTGACACTCCTCCATTCTATGACTTCACAGACCTCCTTTCTATGATTTCACACACCTCCATTCTTTGACTTCACACACCTCCATTCCAAGACTTCACAGACATCCATTCTATGACTTCACACACCTCCATTCTATGACTTCACAAACCTCCATTCTTTGACTTCACACACCTCCATTTTGACTTCACACACCTACATTCTGTGACTTCACACACCTCCATTTGTGACTTCACACACCACCATTTTGATTTCACACACCACAATTTTGTCTTCACACACCTCCATTCTATGACTTCACACACCTTCATTCTTAATTCAGAAACATCCATTCTATGACTTCACACACCTCCATTCTATGACTTCAAAAACCTCCATTCTGTGACTTCACACACATCCATTCTGAGTTCACACTCCTCCATTCATTGACTTCACACACCTCCATTCTGACTTCACGCACCTCCATTCTATGACTTTACACACTTCCATTCTATGACTTCACACACCTCCATTCTGTGACTTCAATCACCTCCATTCTGTGACTTCACACACCTATATTCTGTGACTTCACACACCTCCATTGGTGACTTCACACACTTCCATTCTATGACTTCATAAACCTCCCTTTTATAATTTCACACACCTCCATTCTGTGACTTCACACACCTCCATTCTATGACCTCACACACCCTCATTCTATGATTTCACACACCTCCATTCTATGATTTCACACATCCATTTTGACTTCACACACTTCTAATATGTGACTTCAAACACCTCACTTCTGTGACTTCACACACCTCCATTCTATGACTTCGTACCGTCCATTCTGTGACCTCAAACACCTCTATTCTATGACTTCACACACTTCCATTCTATGACTTCACACACCTCCATTTTATAACTTCACACACCTCCATTCTATGACTTCACACACCTCCATTCTGAGTTTACACACCTCCATTCTATGACTTCACACACCTCCATTCTTTGACATCACACCTTTATTCTCTGACTTCATACAACTTCATTCTTACTTTACAAACATCCATTCTATAACTTCACACACCTCCATTCTATGACTTCAAACAGCTCCATTATGTGACTTCACACACCTCCATTCTATGACTTCACACACCTCCATTCTGTGACTTCACACACCTCCATTGTATGACTTCACACACTTCCATTGTGACGTCACTCACCTCCATTCTATGAGTTCACACACCTCCATTCTGAATTCACACAGCTCCCTTCTGTGACTTCACACACCTCCATTCTGAATTCACACAGCTCCATTCTCCGACTTCTCAAAACTCCATTCTATGATTTCACACACCTCCATACTATGACTTCACACAACTCCATCTATGACTTCACATACCTGCATTCTGACATCACACACCTCCATTCTATGACTTCACAGACCTCGAATCTGTGACTTAACTCACATGCACTCTATGACTTCACACTCCTCCATTCTATGACTTCAAAGACCTGCTTTCTATCACTTCACACACCTCCATTCTTTGACTTCACACACTTCCATTCTATGACTTCACAAACCTCCATTCTGTGACTTCACACACCTCCATTCTGAGTTAACACAACTCCATTCGGTGACTTCACACACCTCCATTCTGACTTCACACACCTCCATTCTATGACTTCACACACTTCCATTCTATGACTTCACACACCTCCATTCTGTGACGTCACACACCTCCATTCTGTGTTCACACACCTCCATTCTGTGACTTCACACACCTCCATTCTGTGACTTCACACACCTCCATTCTGTGACTTCACACACTTCCATTCTATGACTTCACACACCTCCATTCTATGACTTCACACACCTCCATTCTGTGACTTCACACACCTCCATTCTATGACCTCACACACCCTCATTCTATGGTTTCACACACCTCCATTCTGTGAATTCACACATCCATTTTGACTTTACACACCTCCAATATATGACTTCAAACACCTCAATTCTGTGACTTCACACGCCTCCATTCTATGAATTCACACATCCATTTTGACTTCACACACCTCCTATATATGACTTCAAACACCTGAATTCTGTGACTTCACACACCTCCATTCTATGAGTTCATACCATCCATTCTGTGACTTCACACTCCTCCATTCTATGACTTCACACACCTCCATTCTGTGACTTCCCACACCTCCATTCTGTGACTTCACACACCTCCATTCTATGACTTCACACACCTCTATTCTGACTTCACACACCTCCATTCTATGACTTTGCACACCTCTATTCTGACTTCACAAACCTCCATTCTGTGACTTCACACACCTCCATTCTGAGTTCACACAACTCCATTCGGTGACTTCACACATCTCCATTCTGATTTCACACACCTCCATTCTATGACTTCACACACTTCCATTCTATGACTTCACACACCTCTATTCTGTGACTTCACAAACCTCCATTCTGAGTTCACACACCTCCATTCTGTGACTTCACACACCTCCATTCTGTGACTTCACACACCTCCATTGGTGACTTCACACACTTCCATTCTATGACTTCATAAACCTCCCTTTTATAATTTCACACACCTCCATTCTGTGACTTCACACACCTCCATTCTATGACCTCACACACCCTCATTCTATGATTTCACACACCTCCATTCTATGATTTCACACATCCATTTTGACTTCACACACATCTAATATATGACTTCAAACACCTCAATTCTGTGACTTCACACACCTCCATTCTATGACTTCGTGCCGTCCATTCTGTGACTTCAAACACCTCCATTCTATGACTTCACACACTTCCATTCTATGACTTCACACACCTCCATTTTATAACTTCACACACCTCCATTCTATGACTTCACACACCTCCATTCTGAGTTTACACACCTCCACTCTATGACTTCACACACCGCCATTCTTTGACATCACACCTTTATTCTATGACTTCATACAACTTCATTCTTACTTTACAAACGTCCATTCTATAACTTCACACACCTCCATTCTATGACATCAAACACCTCCATTCTGTGACTTCACACACCTGCATTGGTGACTTCACACACTTCCATTCTATGACTTCATAAACCTCCCTTTTATAATTTCACACACCTCCATTCTGTGACTTCACACACCTCCATTCTATGACCTCACACACCCTCATTCTATGATTTCACACACCTCCATTCTATGATTTCACACATCCATTTTGACTTCACACACCTCTAATATATGACTTCAAACACCTCAATTCTGTGACTTCACACACCTCCATTCTATGACTTCGTACCGTCCATTCTGTGACTTCAAACACCTCCATTCTATGACTTCACACACTTCCATTCTATGACTTCACACACCTCCATTTTATAACTTCACACACCTCCATTCTATGACTTCACACATCTCCATTCTGAGTTTACACACCTCCATTCTATGACTTCACACACCGCCATTCTTTGACATCACACCTTTATTCTATGACTTCATACAACTTCATTCTTACTTTACAAACATCCATTCTATAACTTCACACACCTCCATTCTATGACTTCAAACAGCTCCATTCTGTGACTTCACACACCTCCATTCTATGACTTCACACACCTCCATTCTGTGACCTCACACACCTCCATTTTATGACTTCACACACTTCCATTGTGACGTCACTCACCTCCATTCTATGAGTTCACACACCTCCGTTCTGACTTCAAACACCTACATTCTATGACTTCACACACATCCATTCTGTATTCACACAGCTCCATTCTGTGACTTCACAAAACTCCATTCTATGATTTCACACACCTCCATACTATGACTTCACACAACTCCATCTATGACTTCACACACCTGCATTCTGACATCACACACCTCCATTCTATGACGTCACAGACCTCGAATCTGTGACTTCACTCACCTGCACTCTATGACTTCACACTCCTCCATTCTATGACTTTCCACACCTCCTTTCTATGACTTCACCACCTGCAATCTTTGACTACACACCTCCTTTCTGACTTCACACACCTTCATTCTGTGAATTCACACCTCCATTCTATGTGTTCACATACCTCCATTCTATGACTTCACACACCTTCATTCTTACCTCAGAAACATCCATTCTATGACTTCACACAACCCCATTCTATGACCTCACAAACCTCCATTCTGTGACTTCACACACCTCCATTCTGAGTTCACACAACTCCATTCGGTGACTTCACACACCTCCATTCTGACTTCACACACCTCCAATCTATGACTTCGCACACTTCCATTCTATGACTTCACACACCTCCATTCTGTGACTTCACACACCTCCATTCTGTGTTCACACACATCCATTCTGTGACTTCACACACCTCCATTCTGTGACTTCACACACCTCCATTCTGTGACTTCACACACTTCCATTCTATGACTTCACACACCTCCATTCTGTGACGTCACACACCTCCATTCTGTGTTCACACACCTCCATTCTGTGACTTCACACACCTCCATTCTGTGTTCACACACCTCCATTCTGTGACTTCACACACCTCCATTCTATGACTTCACACACCTCCATTCTGTGACTTCACACACCTCCATTCTATGACTTCACACACCTCCATTCTGAATTCACACAGCTCCATTCTGTGACTTCACACACCTCCATTCTGAATTCACACAGCTCCATTCTCTGACTTCTCAAAACTCCATTCTATGATTTCACACACCTCCATACTATGACTTCACACAACTCCATCTATGACTTCACATACCTGCATTCTGACATCACACACCTCCATTCTATGACTTCACAGACCTCGAATCTGTGACTTAACTCACATGCACTCTATGACTTGACACTCCTCCATTCTATGACTTCACAGACCTCCTTTCTATGATTTCACACACCTCCATTCTTTGACTTCACACACCTCCATTCCAAGACTTCACAGACATCCATTCTATGACTTCACACACCTCCATTCTATGACTTCACAAACCTCCATTCTTTGACTTCACACACCTCCATTTTGACTTCACACACCTACATTCTGTGACTTCACACACCTCCATTTGTGACTTCACACACCACCATTTTGATTTCACACACCTCCATTCTGTGACTTCACACACCTCCATTCTTTGACTTCACACACCTCCGTTTTGACTTCACACACTTCCATTCTGGGACTTCACACACCTCCATTCTGTGACTTCACACACCACCATTGTTTGACTTCACACACCTCCATTCTTTGACTTCACACACCTCCATTCCATGACTTCACACAATTCCATTCTATGAGTACAGAAACATCCATTCTATGAGTTCACACACCACAATTTTGTCTTCACACACCTCCATTCTATGACTTCACACACCTTCATTCTTAATTCAGAAACATCCATTCTATGACTTCACACACCTCCATTCTATGACTTCAAAAACCTCCATTCTGTGACTTCACACACATCCATTCTGAGTTCACACTCCTCCATTCATTGACTTCACACACCTCCATTCTGACTTCACGCACCTCCATTCTATGACTTTACACACTTCCATTCTATGACTTCACACACCTCCATTCTATGACTTCGTGCCGTCCATTCTGTGACTTCAAACACCTCCATTCTATGACTTCACACACTTCCATTCTATGACTTCACACACCTCCATTTTATAACTTCACACACCTCCATTCTATGACTTCACACACCTCCATTCTGAGTTTACACACCTCCACTCTATGACTTCACACACCGCCATTCTTTGACATCACACCTTTATTCTATGACTTCATACAACTTCATTCTTACTTTACAAACGTCCATTCTATAACTTCACACACCTCCATTCTATGACATCAAACACCTCCATTCTGTGACTTCACACACCTGCATTGGTGACTTCACACACTTCCATTCTATGACTTCATAAACCTCCCTTTTATAATTTCACACACCTCCATTCTGTGACTTCACACACCTCCATTCTATGACCTCACACACCCTCATTCTATGATTTCACACACCTCCATTCTATGATTTCACACATCCATTTTGACTTCACACACCTCTAATATATGACTTCAAACACCTCAATTCTGTGACTTCACACACCTCCATTCTATGACTTCGTACCGTCCATTCTGTGACTTCAAACACCTCCATTCTATGACTTCACACACTTCCATTCTATGACTTCACACACCTCCATTTTATAACTTCACACACCTCCATTCTATGACTTCACACATCTCCATTCTGAGTTTACACACCTCCATTCTATGACTTCACACACCGCCATTCTTTGACATCACACCTTTATTCTATGACTTCATACAACTTCATTCTTACTTTACAAACATCCATTCTATAACTTCACACACCTCCATTCTATGACTTCAAACAGCTCCATTCTGTGACTTCACACACCTCCATTCTATGACTTCACACACCTCCATTCTGTGACCTCACACACCTCCATTTTATGACTTCACACACTTCCATTGTGACGTCACTCACCTCCATTCTATGAGTTCACACACCTCCGTTCTGACTTCAAACACCTACATTCTATGACTTCACACACATCCATTCTGTATTCACACAGCTCCATTCTGTGACTTCACAAAACTCCATTCTATGATTTCACACACCTCCATACTATGACTTCACACAACTCCATCTATGACTTCACACACCTGCATTCTGACATCACACACCTCCATTCTATGACGTCACAGACCTCGAATCTGTGACTTCACTCACCTGCACTCTATGACTTCACACTCCTCCATTCTATGACTTTCCACACCTCCTTTCTATGACTTCACCACCTGCAATCTTTGACTACACACCTCCTTTCTGACTTCACACACCTTCATTCTGTGAATTCACACCTCCATTCTATGTGTTCACATACCTCCATTCTATGACTTCACACACCTTCATTCTTACCTCAGAAACATCCATTCTATGACTTCACACAACCCCATTCTATGACCTCACAAACCTCCATTCTGTGACTTCACACACCTCCATTCTGAGTTCACACAACTCCATTCGGTGACTTCACACACCTCCATTCTGACTTCACACACCTCCAATCTATGACTTCGCACACTTCCATTCTATGACTTCACACACCTCCATTCTGTGACTTCACACACCTCCATTCTGTGTTCACACACATCCATTCTGTGACTTCACACACCTCCATTCTGTGACTTCACACACCTCCATTCTGTGACTTCACACACTTCCATTCTATGACTTCACACACCTCCATTCTGTGACGTCACACACCTCCATTCTGTGTTCACACACCTCCATTCTGTGACTTCACACACCTCCATTCTGTGTTCACACACCTCCATTCTGTGACTTCACACACCTCCATTCTATGACTTCACACACCTCCATTCTGTGACTTCACACACCTCCATTCTATGACTTCACACACCTCCATTCTGAATTCACACAGCTCCATTCTGTGACTTCACACACCTCCATTCTGAATTCACACAGCTCCATTCTCTGACTTCTCAAAACTCCATTCTATGATTTCACACACCTCCATACTATGACTTCACACAACTCCATCTATGACTTCACATAC
Source organism: Megascapheus bottae (assembly GCA_024803745.1). Taxonomy (NCBI): domain Eukaryota; kingdom Metazoa; phylum Chordata; class Mammalia; order Rodentia; family Geomyidae; genus Megascapheus; species Megascapheus bottae. Next base: position 1,008,907 of record JANJXV010000106.1, on the reverse strand, counting down.
CTGCATTCTGACATCACACACCTCCATTCTATGACTTCACAGACCTCGAATCTGTGACTTAACTCACATGCACTCTATGACTTGACACTCCTCCATTCTATGACTTCACAGACCTCCTTTCTATGATTTCACACACCTCCATTCTTTGACTTCACACACCTCCATTCCAAGACTTCACAGACATCCATTCTATGACTTCACACACCTCCATTCTATGACTTCACAAACCTCCATTCTTTGACTTCACACACCTCCATTTTGACTTCACACACCTACATTCTGTGACTTCACACACCTCCATTTGTGACTTCACACACCACCATTTTGATTTCACACACCTCCATTCTGTGACTTCACACACCTCCATTCTTTGACTTCACACACCTCCGTTTTGACTTCACACACTTCCATTCTGGGACTTCACACACCTCCATTCTGTGACTTCACACACCACCATTGTTTGACTTCACACACCTCCATTCTTTGACTTCACACACCTCCATTCCATGACTTCACACAATTCCATTCTATGAGTACAGAAACATCCATTCTATGAGTTCACACACCACAATTTTGTCTTCACACACCTCCATTCTATGACTTTACACACCTTCATTCTTAATTCAGAAACATCCATTCTATGACTTCACACACCTCCATTCTATGACTTCAAAAACCTCCATTCTGTGACTTCACACACATCCATTCTGAGTTCACACTCCTCCATTCATTGACTTCACACACCTCCATTCTGACTTCACGCACCTCCATTCTATGACTTTACACACTTCCATTCTATGACTTCACACACCTCCATTCTGTGACTTCAATCACCTCCATTCTGTGACTTCACACACCTATATTCTGTGACTTCACACACCTCCATTGGTGACTTCACACACTTCCATTCTATGACTTCATAAACCTCCCTTTTATAATTTCACACACCTCCATTCTGTGACTTCACACACCTCCATTCTATGACCTCACACACCCTCATTCTATGATTTCACACACCTCCATTCTATGATTTCACACATCCATTTTGACTTCACACACTTCTAATATGTGACTTCAAACACCTCACTTCTGTGACTTCACACACCTCCATTCTATGACTTCGTACCGTCCATTCTGTGACCTCAAACACCTCTATTCTTTGACTTCACACACTTCCATTCTATGAGTTCACACACCTCCATTTTATAACTTCACACACCTCCATTCTATGACTTCACACACCTCCCTTCTGAGTTTACACACCTCCATTCTATGACTTCACACACCTCCATTCTTTGACATCACACCTTTATTCTCTGACTTCATACAACTTCATTCTTACTTTACAAACATCCATTCTATAACTTCACACACCTCCATTCTATGACTTCAAACAGCTCCATTATGTGACTTCACACACCTCCATTCTATGACTTCACACACCTCCATTCTGTGACTTCACACACCTCCATTGTATGACTTCACACACTTCCATTGTGACGTCACTCACCTCCATTCTATGAGTTCACACACCTCCATTCTGAATTCACACAGCTCCCTTCTGTGACTTCACACACCTCCATTCTGAATTCACACAGCTCCATTCTCCGACTTCTCAAAACTCCATTCTATGATTTCACACACCTCCATACTATGACTTCACACAACTCCATCTATGACTTCACATACCTGCATTCTGACATCACACACCTCCATTCTATGACTTCACAGACCTCGAATCTGTGACTTAACTCACATGCACTCTATGACTTCACACTCCTCCATTCTATGACTTCAAAGACCTGCTTTCTATCACTTCACACACCTCCATTCTTTGACTTCACACACTTCCATTCTATGACTTCACAAACCTCCATTCTGTGACTTCACACACCTCCATTCTGAGTTAACACAACTCCATTCGGTGACTTCACACACCTCCATTCTGACTTCACACACCTCCATTCTATGACTTCACACACTTCCATTCTATGACTTCACACACCTCCATTCTGTGACGTCACACACCTCCATTCTGTGTTCACACACCTCCATTCTGTGACTTCACACACCTCCATTCTGTGACTTCACACACCTCCATTCTGTGACTTCACACACTTCCATTCTATGACTTCACACACCTCCATTCTATGACTTCACACACCTCCATTCTGTGACTTCACACACCTCCATTCTATGACCTCACACACCCTCATTCTATGGTTTCACACACCTCCATTCTGTGAATTCACACATCCATTTTGACTTTACACACCTCCAATATATGACTTCAAACACCTCAATTCTGTGACTTCACACGCCTCCATTCTATGAATTCACACATCCATTTTGACTTCACACACCTCCTATATATGACTTCAAACACCTGAATTCTGTGACTTCACACACCTCCATTCTATGAGTTCATACCATCCATTCTGTGACTTCACACTCCTCCATTCTATGACTTCACACACCTCCATTCTGTGACTTCCCACACCTCCATTCTGTGACTTCACACACCTCCATTCTATGACTTCACACACCTCTATTCTGACTTCACACACCTCCATTCTATGACTTTGCACACCTCTATTCTGACTTCACAAACCTCCATTCTGTGACTTCACACACCTCCATTCTGAGTTCACACAACTCCATTCGGTGACTTCACACATCTCCATTCTGATTTCACACACCTCCATTCTATGACTTCACACACTTCCATTCTATGACTTCACACACCTCTATTCTGTGACTTCACAAACCTCCATTCTGAGTTCACACACCTCCATTCTGTGACTTCACACACCTCCATTCTGTGACTTCACACACCTCCATTGGTGACTTCACACACTTCCATTCTATGACTTCATAAACCTCCCTTTTATAATTTCACACACCTCCATTCTGTGACTTCACACACCTCCATTCTATGACCTCACACACCCTCATTCTATGATTTCACACACCTCCATTCTATGATTTCACACATCCATTTTGACTTCACACACATCTAATATATGACTTCAAACACCTCAATTCTGTGACTTCACACACCTCCATTCTATGACTTCGTGCCGTCCATTCTGTGACTTCAAACACCTCCATTCTATGACTTCACACACTTCCATTCTATGACTTCACACACCTCCATTTTATAACTTCACACACCTCCATTCTATGACTTCACACACCTCCATTCTGAGTTTACACACCTCCACTCTATGACTTCACACACCGCCATTCTTTGACATCACACCTTTATTCTATGACTTCATACAACTTCATTCTTACTTTACAAACGTCCATTCTATAACTTCACACACCTCCATTCTATGACATCAAACACCTCCATTCTGTGACTTCACACACCTGCATTGGTGACTTCACACACTTCCATTCTATGACTTCATAAACCTCCCTTTTATAATTTCACACACCTCCATTCTGTGACTTCACACACCTCCATTCTATGACCTCACACACCCTCATTCTATGATTTCACACACCTCCATTCTATGATTTCACACATCCATTTTGACTTCACACACCTCTAATATATGACTTCAAACACCTCAATTCTGTGACTTCACACACCTCCATTCTATGACTTCGTACCGTCCATTCTGTGACTTCAAACACCTCCATTCTATGACTTCACACACTTCCATTCTATGACTTCACACACCTCCATTTTATAACTTCACACACCTCCATTCTATGACTTCACACATCTCCATTCTGAGTTTACACACCTCCATTCTATGACTTCACACACCGCCATTCTTTGACATCACACCTTTATTCTATGACTTCATACAACTTCATTCTTACTTTACAAACATCCATTCTATAACTTCACACACCTCCATTCTATGACTTCAAACAGCTCCATTCTGTGACTTCACACACCTCCATTCTATGACTTCACACACCTCCATTCTGTGACCTCACACACCTCCATTTTATGACTTCACACACTTCCATTGTGACGTCACTCACCTCCATTCTATGAGTTCACACACCTCCGTTCTGACTTCAAACACCTACATTCTATGACTTCACACACATCCATTCTGTATTCACACAGCTCCATTCTGTGACTTCACAAAACTCCATTCTATGATTTCACACACCTCCATACTATGACTTCACACAACTCCATCTATGACTTCACACACCTGCATTCTGACATCACACACCTCCATTCTATGACGTCACAGACCTCGAATCTGTGACTTCACTCACCTGCACTCTATGACTTCACACTCCTCCATTCTATGACTTTCCACACCTCCTTTCTATGACTTCACCACCTGCAATCTTTGACTACACACCTCCTTTCTGACTTCACACACCTTCATTCTGTGAATTCACACCTCCATTCTATGTGTTCACATACCTCCATTCTATGACTTCACACACCTTCATTCTTACCTCAGAAACATCCATTCTATGACTTCACACAACCCCATTCTATGACCTCACAAACCTCCATTCTGTGACTTCACACACCTCCATTCTGAGTTCACACAACTCCATTCGGTGACTTCACACACCTCCATTCTGACTTCACACACCTCCAATCTATGACTTCGCACACTTCCATTCTATGACTTCACACACCTCCATTCTGTGACTTCACACACCTCCATTCTGTGTTCACACACATCCATTCTGTGACTTCACACACCTCCATTCTGTGACTTCACACACCTCCATTCTGTGACTTCACACACTTCCATTCTATGACTTCACACACCTCCATTCTGTGACGTCACACACCTCCATTCTGTGTTCACACACCTCCATTCTGTGACTTCACACACCTCCATTCTGTGTTCACACACCTCCATTCTGTGACTTCACACACCTCCATTCTATGACTTCACACACCTCCATTCTGTGACTTCACACACCTCCATTCTATGACTTCACACACCTCCATTCTGAATTCACACAGCTCCATTCTGTGAATTCACACACCTCCATTCTGAATTCACACAGCTCCATTCTCTGACTTCTCAAAACTCCATTCTATGATTTCACACACCTCCATACTATGACTTCACACAACTCCATCTATGACTTCACATACCTGCATTCTGACATCACACACCTCCATTCTATGACTTCACAGACCTCGAATCTGTGACTTAACTCACATGCACTCTATGACTTGACACTCCTCCATTCTATGACTTCACAGACCTCCTTTCTATGATTTCACACACCTCCATTCTTTGACTTCACACACCTCCATTCCAAGACTTCACAGACATCCATTCTATGACTTCACACACCTCCATTCTATGACTTCACAAACCTCCATTCTTTGACTTCACACACCTCCATTTTGACTTCACACACCTACATTCTGTGACTTCACACACCTCCATTTGTGACTTCACACACCACCATTTTGATTTCACACACCTCCATTCTGTGACTTCACACACCTCCATTCTTTGACTTCACACACCTCCGTTTTGACTTCACACACTTCCATTCTGGGACTTCACACACCTCCATTCTGTGACTTCACACACCACCATTGTTTGACTTCACACACCTCCATTCTTTGACTTCACACACCTCCATTCCATGACTTCACACAATTCCATTCTATGAGTACAGAAACATCCATTCTATGAGTTCACACACCACAATTTTGTCTTCACACACCTCCATTCTATGACTTCACACACCTTCATTCTTAATTCAGAAACATCCATTCTATGACTTCACACACCTCCATTCTATGACTTCAAAAACCTCCATTCTGTGACTTCACACACATCCATTCTGAGTTCACACTCCTCCATTCATTGACTTCACACACCTCCATTCTGACTTCACGCACCTCCATTCTATGACTTTACACACTTCCATTCTATGACTTCACACACCTCCATTCTGTGACTTCAATCACCTCCATTCTGTGACTTCACACACCTATATTCTGTGACTTCACACACCTCCATTGGTGACTTCACACACTTCCATTCTATGACTTCATAAACCTCCCTTTTATAATTTCACACACCTCCATTCTGTGACTTCACACACCTCCATTCTATGACCTCACACACCCTCATTCTATGATTTCACACACCTCCATTCTATGATTTCACACATCCATTTTGACTTCACACACTTCTAATATGTGACTTCAAACACCTCACTTCTGTGACTTCACACACCTCCATTCTATGACTTCGTACCGTCCATTCTGTGACCTCAAACACCTCTATTCTATGACTTCACACACTTCCATTCTATGAGTTCACACACCTCCATTTTATAACTTCACACACCTCCATTCTATGACTTCACACACCTCCATTCTGAGTTTACACACCTCCATTCTATGACTTCACACACCTCCATTCTTTGACATCACACCTTTATTCTCTGACTTCATACAACTTCATTCTTACTTTACAAACATCCATTCTATAACTTCACACACCTCCATTCTATGACTTCAAACAGCTCCATTATGTGACTTCACACACCTCCATTCTATGACTTCACACACCTCCATTCTGTGACTTCACACACCTCCATTGTATGACTTCACACACTTCCATTGTGACGTCACTCACCTCCATTCTATGAGTTCACACACCTCCATTCTGAATTCACACAGCTCCCTTCTGTGACTTCACACACCTCCATTCTGAATTCACACAGCTCCATTCTCCGACTTCTCAAAACTCCATTCTATGATTTCACACACCTCCATACTATGACTTCACACAACTCCATCTATGACTTCACATACCTGCATTCTGACATCACACACCTCCATTCTATGACTTCACAGACCTCGAATCTGTGACTTAACTCACATGCACTCTATGACTTCACACTCCTCCATTCTATGACTTCAAAGACCTGCTTTCTATCACTTCACACACCTCCATTCTTTGACTTCACACACTTCCATTCTATGACTTCACAAACCTCCATTCTGTGACTTCACACACCTCCATTCTGAGTTAACACAACTCCATTCGGTGACTTCACACACCTCCATTCTGACTTCACACACCTCCATTCTATGACTTCACACACTTCCATTCTATGACTTCACACACCTCCATTCTGTGACGTCACACACCTCCATTCTGTGTTCACACACCTCCATTCTGTGACTTCACACACCTCCATTCTGTGACTTCACACACCTCCATTCTGTGACTTCACACACTTCCATTCTATGACTTCACACACCTCCATTCTATGACTTCACACACCTCCATTCTGTGACTTCACACACCTCCATTCTATGACCTCACACACCCTCATTCTATGGTTTCACACACCTCCATTCTGTGAATTCACACATCCATTTTGACTTTACACACCTCCAATATATGACTTCAAACACCTCAATTCTGTGACTTCACACGCCTCCATTCTATGAATTCACACATCCATTTTGACTTCACACACCTCCTATATATGACTTCAAACACCTGAATTCTGTGACTTCACACACCTCCATTCTATGAGTTCATACCATCCATTCTGTGACTTCACACTCCTCCATTCTATGACTTCACACACCTCCATTCTGTGACTTCCCACACCTCCATTCTGTGACTTCACACACCTCCATTCTATGACTTCACACACCTCTATTCTGACTTCACACACCTCCATTCTATGACTTTGCACACCTCTATTCTGACTTCACAAACCTCCATTCTGTGACTTCACACACCTCCATTCTGAGTTCACACAACTCCATTCGGTGACTTCACACATCTCCATTCTGATTTCACACACCTCCATTCTATGACTTCACACACTTCCATTCTATGACTTCACACACCTCTATTCTGTGACTTCACAAACCTCCATTCTGAGTTCACACACCTCCATTCTGTGACTTCACACACCTCCATTCTGTGACTTCACACACCTCCATTGGTGACTTCACACACTTCCATTCTATGACTTCATAAACCTCCCTTTTATAATTTCACACACCTCCATTCTGTGACTTCACACACCTCCATTCTATGACCTCACACACCCTCATTCTATGATTTCACACACCTCCATTCTATGATTTCACACATCCATTTTGACTTCACACACATCTAATATATGACTTCAAACACCTCAATTCTGTGACTTCACACACCTCCATTCTATGACTTCGTGCCGTCCATTCTGTGACTTCAAACACCTCCATTCTATGACTTCACACACTTCCATTCTATGACTTCACACACCTCCATTTTATAACTTCACACACCTCCATTCTATGACTTCACACACCTCCATTCTGAGTTTACACACCTCCACTCTATGACTTCACACACCGCCATTCTTTGACATCACACCTTTATTCTATGACTTCATACAACTTCATTCTTACTTTACAAACGTCCATTCTATAACTTCACACACCTCCATTCTATGACATCAAACACCTCCATTCTGTGACTTCACACACCTGCATTGGTGACTTCACACACTTCCATTCTATGACTTCATAAACCTCCCTTTTATAATTTCACACACCTCCATTCTGTGACTACACACACCTCCATTCTATGACCTCACACACCCTCATTCTATGATTTCACACACCTCCATTCTATGATTTCACACATCCATTTTGACTTCACACACCTCTAATATATGACTTCAAACACCTCAATTCTGTGACTTCACACACCTCCATTCTATGACTTCGTACCGTCCATTCTGTGACTTCAAACACCTCCATTCTATGACTTCACACACTTCCATTCTATGACTTCACACACCTCCATTTTATAACTTCACACACCTCCATTCTATGACTTCACACATCTCCATTCTGAGTTTACACACCTCCATTCTATGACTTCACACACCGCCATTCTTTGACATCACACCTTTATTCTATGACTTCATACAACTTCATTCTTACTTTACAAACATCCATTCTATAACTTCACACACCTCCATTCTATGACTTCAAACAGCTCCATTCTGTGACTTCACACACCTCCATTCTGTGACTTCAATCACCTCCATTCTGTGACTTCACACACCTATATTCTGTGACTTCACACACCTCCATTGGTGACTTCACACACTTCCATTCTATGACTTCATAAACCTCCCTTTTATAATTTCACACACCTCCATTCTGTGACTTCACACACCTCCATTCTATGACCTCACACACCCTCATTCTATGATTTCACACACCTCCATTCTATGATTTCACACATCCATTTTGACTTCACACACTTCTAATATGTGACTTCAAACACCTCACTTCTGTGACTTCACACACCTCCATTCTATGACTTCGTACCGTCCATTCTGTGACCTCAAACACCTCTATTCTATGACTTCACACACTTCCATTCTATGAGTTCACACACCTCCATTTTATAACTTCACACACCTCCATTCTATGACTTCACACACCTCCATTCTGAGTTTACACACCTCCATTCTATGACTTCACACACCTCCATTCTTTGACATCACACCTTTATTCTCTGACTTCATACAACTTCATTCTTACTTTACAAACATCCATTCTATAACTTCACACACCTCCATTCTATGACTTCAAACAGCTCCATTATGTGACTTCACACACCTCCATTCTATGACTTCACACACCTCCATTCTGTGACTTCACACACCTCCATTGTATGACTTCACACACTTCCATTGTGACGTCACTCACCTCCATTCTATGAGTTCACACACCTCCATTCTGAATTCACACAGCTCCCTTCTGTGACTTCACACACCTCCATTCTGAATTCACACAGCTCCATTCTCCGACTTCTCAAAACTCCATTCTATGATTTCACACACCTCCATACTATGACTTCACACAACTCCATCTATGACTTCACATACCTGCATTCTGACATCACACACCTCCATTCTATGACTTCACAGACCTCGAATCTGTGACTTAACTCACATGCACTCTATGACTTCACACTCCTCCATTCTATGACTTCAAAGACCTGCTTTCTATCACTTCACACACCTCCATTCTTTGACTTCACACACTTCCATTCTATGACTTCACAAACCTCCATTCTGTGACTTCACACACCTCCATTCTGAGTTAACACAACTCCATTCGGTGACTTCACACACCTCCATTCTGACTTCACACACCTCCATTCTATGACTTCACACACTTCCATTCTATGACTTCACACACCTCCATTCTGTGACGTCACACACCTCCATTCTGTGTTCACACACCTCCATTCTGTGACTTCACACACCTCCATTCTGTGACTTCACACACCTCCATTCTGTGACTTCACACACTTCCATTCTATGACTTCACACACCTCCATTCTATGACTTCACACACCTCCATTCTGTGACTTCACACACCTCCATTCTATGACCTCACACACCCTCATTCTATGGTTTCACACACCTCCATTCTGTGAATTCACACATCCATTTTGACTTTACACACCTCCAATATATGACTTCAAACACCTCAATTCTGTGACTTCACACGCCTCCATTCTATGAATTCACACATCCATTTTGACTTCACACACCTCCTATATATGACTTCAAACACCTGAATTCTGTGACTTCACACACCTCCATTCTATGAGTTCATACCATCCATTCTGTGACTTCACACTCCTCCATTCTATGACTTCACACACCTCCATTCTGTGACTTCCCACACCTCCATTCTGTGACTTCACACACCTCCATTCTATGACTTCACACACCTCTATTCTGACTTCACACACCTCCATTCTATGACTTTGCACACCTCTATTCTGACTTCACAAACCTCCATTCTGTGACTTCACACACCTCCATTCTGAGTTCACACAACTCCATTCGGTGACTTCACACATCTCCATTCTGATTTCACACACCTCCATTCTATGACTTCACACACTTCCATTCTATGACTTCACACACCTCTATTCTGTGACTTCACAAACCTCCATTCTGAGTTCACACACCTCCATTCTGTGACTTCACACACCTCCATTCTGTGACTTCACACACCTCCATTGGTGACTTCACACACTTCCATTCTATGACTTCATAAACCTCCCTTTTATAATTTCACACACCTCCATTCTGTGACTTCACACACCTCCATTCTATGACCTCACACACCCTCATTCTATGATTTCACACACCTCCATTCTATGATTTCACACATCCATTTTGACTTCACACACATCTAATATATGACTTCAAACACCTCAATTCTGTGACTTCACACACCTCCATTCTATGACTTCGTGCCGTCCATTCTGTGACTTCAAACACCTCCATTCTATGACTTCACACACTTCCATTCTATGACTTCACACACCTCCATTTTATAACTTCACACACCTCCATTCTATGACTTCACACACCTCCATTCTGAGTTTACACACCTCCACTCTATGACTTCACACACCGCCATTCTTTGACATCACACCTTTATTCTATGACTTCATACAACTTCATTCTTACTTTACAAACGTCCATTCTATAACTTCACACACCTCCATTCTATGACATCAAACACCTCCATTCTGTGACTTCACACACCTGCATTGGTGACTTCACACACTTCCATTCTATGACTTCATAAACCTCCCTTTTATAATTTCACACACCTCCATTCTGTGACTACACACACCTCCATTCTATGACCTCACACACCCTCATTCTATGATTTCACACACCTCCATTCTATGATTTCACACATCCATTTTGACTTCACACACCTCTAATATATGACTTCAAACACCTCAATTCTGTGACTTCACACACCTCCATTCTATGACTTCGTACCGTCCATTCTGTGACTTCAAACACCTCCATTCTATGACTTCACACACTTCCATTCTATGACTTCACACACCTCCATTTTATAACTTCACACACCTCCATTCTATGACTTCACACATCTCCATTCTGAGTTTACACACCTCCATTCTATGACTTCACACACCGCCATTCTTTGACATCACACCTTTATTCTATGACTTCATACAACTTCATTCTTACTTTACAAACATCCATTCTATAACTTCACACACCTCCATTCTATGACTTCAAACAGCTCCATTCTGTGACTTCACACACCTCCATTCTATGACTTCACACACCTCCATTCTGTGACCTCACACACCTCCATTTTATGACTTCACACACTTCCATTGTGACGTCACTCACCTCCATTCTATGAGTTCACACACCTCCGTTCTGACTTCAAACACCTACATTCTATGACTTCACACACATCCATTCTGTATTCACACAGCTCCATTCTGTGACTTCACAAAACTCCATTCTATGATTTCACACACCTCCATACTATGACTTCACACAACTCCATCTATGACTTCACACACCTGCATTCTGACATCACACACCTCCATTCTATGACGTCACAGACCTCGAATCTGTGACTTCACTCACCTGCACTCTATGACTTCACACTCCTCCATTCTATGACTTTCCACACCTCCTTTCTATGACTTCACCACCTGCAATCTTTGACTACACACCTCCTTTCTGACTTCACACACCTTCATTCTGTGAATTCACACCTCCATTCTATGTGTTCACATACCTCCATTCTATGACTTCACACACCTTCATTCTTACCTCAGAAACATCCATTCTATGACTTCACACAACCCCATTCTATGACCTCACAAACCTCCATTCTGTGACTTCACACACCTCCATTCTGAGTTCACACAACTCCATTCGGTGACTTCACACACCTCCATTCTGACTTCACACACCTCCATTCTATGACTTCACACACTTCCATTCTATGACTTCACACACCTCCATTCTGTGACTTCACACACCTCCATTCTGTGTTCACACACATCCATTCTGTGACTTCACACACCTCCATTCTGTGACTTCACACACCTCCATTCTGTGACTTCACACACTTCCATTCTATGACTTCACACACCTCCATTCTATGACTTCACACACCTCCATTCTGTGACATCACACACCTCCATTCTATGACATCACACACCCTCATTCTATGGTTTCACACACCTCCATTCTATGAATTCACACATCCATTTTGACTTTACACACCTCCAATATATGACTTCAAACACCTCAATTCTGTGACTTCACACACCTCCATTCTATGAATTCACACATCCATTTTGACTTCACACACCTCCTATATATGACTTTAAACACCTCAATTCTGTGACTTCACACACCTCCATTCTATGAGTTCATACCATCCATTCTGTGACTTCACACACCTCCATTCTATGACTTCACACACTTCCATTCTGTGACTTCCCACACCTCCATTCTGTATTCACACAGCTCCATTCTGTGACTTCACAAAATTCCATTCTATGATTTCACACACCTCCAATCTATGACTTCACACACCTACATTATATGACGTCACACACCTCCATTTTGACTTCACACACCTCCATTATGTGACTCCACACACCTCCCTTCTGTGAATTCACACACCTCCATTCTATGACTTCACACACCTTCATTGTATGACTTCACACACCTCCATTCTATGATTTCACACACTTCCATTCTATGATTTCACATACCTCCATGCTATGACTTCACACACCTCCATTCTGTGACTTCACACACCTCCATTCTATGACTTCACACACCTCAATTCTGTGACTTCACAAACCTTCATTCTATGTTTTCACACACCTCCATTCTATGACTTCACAGACCTCCATTTTAGGACATCACACACCTCCATTTTGACTTCACACAACTCCATTCTGTGACTTCACACACCTCCATACTATGAATTCACACACTTCCATTGTGACGTCACACACCTCTATTCTATGAGTTCACACACCTCCACTCTATGACTTCAAACACCTCCATTCTGACTTCACACACCTCCATTCTATGAGTTCACAGATCTCGCATCTGTGACTTCACTCACCTCCACTCTATGACTTCACACTGCTCCATTCTCTGACTTCGTACACCTCCTTTCTATGACTTCACCCACCTCAATTCTATGACTTCACACCTCCATTCTGACTTCACACACCTCCATTCTGACTTCACACACCTCCATGCCATGACTTCACACACCTCAATTCTGTGACTTCAAACACCTCCAATCTATGACTTCACACACCTCCATTCTTTGACTTCAAACACCTCCATTATGAGTTTACACACCTCCATTCTTTGACGTCACACTCCTCCATTCTATGACTTCACACAACTTCATTCTTACTTTACAAACATCCATTCTATAACTTCACACACCTCCATTCTATGACATCAAACACCTCCATTCTGTGACTTCACAAACCTCCATTCTATGACTTCACACACCTCCATTCTGTGACTTCACACACCTCCATTGTATGACTTCACACACTTCCATTGTGACGTCACTCACCTCCATTCTATGAGTTCACACACCTCCATTCTGAATTCACACAGCTCCCTTCTGTGACTTCACACACCTCCATTCTGAATTCACACAGCTCCATTCTCCGACTTCTCAAAACTCCATTCTATGATTTCACACACCTCCATACTATGACTTCACAAAACTCCATCTATGACTTCACATACCTGCATTCTGACATCACACACCTCCATTCTATGACTTCACAGACCTCGAATCTGTGACTTAACTCACATGCACTCTATGACTTCACACTCCTCCATTCTATGACTTCACAGACCTCCTTTCTATCACTTCACACACCTCCATTCTTTGACTTCACACACCTCCATTCCAAGACTTCACAGACATCCATTCTATGACTTCACACACCTCCATTCTATGAGTTCACACACCTCCATTCTTTGACTTCACACACCTCCATTTTGACTTCACACACCTACATTCTGTGACTTCACACACCTCCATTTGTGACTTCACACACCACCATTTTGATTTCACACACCTCCATTCTGTGACTTCACACACCTCCATTCTTTGACTTCACACACCTCCGTTTTGACTTCACACACTTCCATTCTGGGACTTCACACACCTCCATTCTGTGACTTCACACACCACCATTGTTTGACTTCACACACCTCCATTCTTTGACTTCACACACCTCCATTCCATGACTTCACACAACTCCATTCTATGAGTTCAGAAACATCCATTCTATGAGTTCACACACCACAATTTTGTCTTCACACACCTCCATTCTATGACTTCACACACCTTCATTCTTAATTCAGAAACATCCATTCTATGACTTCACACACCTCCATTCTATGACTTCAAAAACCTCCATTCTGTGACTTCACACACATCCATTCTGAGTTCACACTCCTTCATTCATTGACTTCACACACCTCCATTCTGACTTCACGCACCTCCATTCTATGACTTTACACACTTCCATTCTATGACTTCACACACCTCCATTCTGTGACTTCAATCACCTCCATTCTGTGACTTCACACACCTATATTCTGTGACTTCACACACCTCCATTGGTGACTTCACACACTTCCATTCTATGACTTCATAAACCTCCCTTTTGTAATTTCACACACCTCCATTCTGTGACTTCACACACCTCCATTCTATGACCTCACACACCCTCATTCTATGATTTCACACACCTCCATTCTATGATTTCACACATCCATTTTGACTTCACACACTTCTAATATGTGACTTCAAACACCTCACTTCTGTGACTTCACACACCTCCATTCTATGACTTCGTACCGTCCATTCTGTGACCTCAAACACCTCTATTCTATGACTTCACACACTTCCATTCTATGACTTCACACACCTCCATTTTATAACTTCACACACCTCCATTCTATGACTTCACACACCTCCATTCTGAGTTTACACACCTCCATTCTATGACTTCACACACCTCCCTTCTTTGACGTCACACCTTTATTCTCTGACTTCATACAACTTCATTCTTACTTTACAAACATCCATTCTATAACTTCACACACCTCCATTCTATGACTTCACACAGCTCCATTATGTGACTTCACACACCTCCATTCTATGACTTCACACACCTCCATTCTGTGACTTCACACACCTCCATTCTATGACTTCACACACTTCCATTGTGACGTCACTCACCTCCATTCTATGAGTTCACACACCTCCATTCTGAATTCACACAGCTCCCTTCTGTGACTTCACACACCTCCATTCTGAATTCACACAGCTCCATTCTCCGACTTCTCAAAACTCCATTCTATGATTTCACACACCTCCATACTATGACTTCACACAACTCCATCTATGACTTCACATACCTGCATTCTGACATCACACACCTCCATTCTATGACTTCACAGACCTCGAATCTGTGACTTAACTCACATGCACTCTATGACTTCACACTCCTCCATTCTATGACTTCACAGACCTCCTTTCTATGAATTCACACACCTCCATTCTTTGACTTCACACACCTCCATTCCAAGACTTCACAGACATCCATTCTATGACTTCACACACATCCATTCTATGAGTTCACACACCTCCATTCTTTGACTTCACACACCTCCATTTTGACTTCACACACCTACATTCTGTGACTTCACACACCTCCATTTGTGACTTCACACACCACCATTTTGATTTCACACACCTCCATTCTTGACTTCACACACCTCCATTCTTTGACTTCACACACCTCCGTTTTGACTTCACACACTTCCATTCTGGGACTTCACACACCTCCATTCTGTGACTTCACACACCACCATTGTTTGACTTCACACACCTCCATTCTTTGACTTCACACACCTCCATTCCATGACTTCACACAACTCCATTCTATGAGTTCAGAAACATCCATTCTATGAGTTCACACACCACAATTTTGTCTTCACACACCTCCATTCTATGACTTCACACACCTTCATTCTTAATTCAGAAACATCCATTCTATGACTTCACACACCTCCATTCTATGACTTCAAAAACCTCCATTCTGTGACTTCACACACCTCCATTCTGAGTTCACACTCCTCCATTCATTGACTTCACACACCTCCATTCTGACTTCACGCACCTCCATTCTATGACTTTACACACTTCCATTCCATGACTTCACACACCTCCATTCTGTGACTTCACACACCTCCATTCTGTGACTTCACACACCTATATTCTGTGACTTCACACACCTCCATTGGTGACTTCACACACTTCCATTCTATGACTTCATAAACCTCCCTTTTATAATTTCACACACCTCCATTCTATGATTTCACACATCCATTTTGACTTCACACACTTCTAATATATGACATCAAACACCTCACTTCTGTGACTTCACACACCTCCATTCTATGATCTCGTACCGTCCATTCTATGACTTCATACACCTCCATTCTATGACTTCACACACTTCCATTCTATGACTTCACACACCTCCATTCTATGACTTCAAACAGGTCCATTCTGTGACTTCACACACCTCCATTCTATGACTTCACACACCTCCATTCTGTGACTTCACACACCTCCATTTTATGACTTCACACACTTCCATTGTGACGTCACTCACCTCCATGCTATGAGTTCACACACCTCCGTTCTGACTTCAAACACCTACATTCTATGACTTCACACACCTCCATTCTGTATTCACACAGCTCCATTCTGTGACTTCACAAAACTCCATTCTATGATTTCACACACCTCCATACTATGACTTCACACAACTCCATCTATGACTTCACACACCTGCATTCTGACATCACACACCTCCATTCTATATCGTTACAGACCTCGAATCTGTGACTCCACTCACCTGCACTCTATGACTTCACACTCCTGCATTCTATGACTTTCCACACCTCCTTTCTATGACTTCACCACCTGCAATCTATGACTACACACCTCCTTTCTGACTTCACACACCTTCATTCTGTGAATTCACACACCTCCATTCTATGTGTTCACATACCTCCATTCTATGACTTCACACACCTTCATTCTTACTTCAGAAACATCCATTCTATGACTTCACACAACCCCATTCTATAACTTCACAAACCTCCATTCTGTGACTTCACACACCTCCATTCTGAGTTCACACAACTCCATTCGGTGACTTCACACACCTCCATTCTGACTTCACACACCTCCATTCTGTGTTCACACACCTCCATTCTGTGACTTCACACACCTCCATTCTGTGACTTCACACACCTCCATTCTGTGACTTCACACACTTCCATTCTATGACTTCACACACCTCCATTCTAGGACTTCACCCACCTCCATTCTGTGACTTCACACACCTCTATTCTCCGACTTCACACCCCTCCAATTTGACTTCACATACCTCCATTCTATCACTTCACAAACCTCCATTCTGTGACGTCACACAACTCCATTCTGTGACTTCACAAACCTCCATTCTATAATTTCACACACCTCCATTCTATGACTTCACACACCTCCACTTTATGACGTCACACACCTCCATTTTGACTTCACACTCCCCCATTATGTGACTTCACACACCTCCCTTCTGTGTCTTCACACACCTCCATTCTATGACTTCACACACCTTCATTCTGTGACTTCACACACCTCCATTCTATGACTTCACACACTTCCATTCTATGATTTCACATGACTCTATGCTGTAACTTCTCACACCTCCATTCTGTGACTTCACACACCTCCATTCTATGACCTCACACACCCTCATTCTGTGATTTCACACACCTCCATTCTATGACTTCACACACCCATTTTGACTTCACACACCTCCAATATATGACTTCAAACACCTCAATTCTGTGACTTCACACACCTCCATTCTATGACTTCATACCGTCCATTCTGTGACTTCACACACCTCCATTCTATGATTTCACACACTTCAATTCTATGACTTCACACACCTCCATTCTGTGACGTCACACACCTCCATACAGTGACTTCCCAAACCTCCATTCTGTGACTTCACACACCTCCATTCTATGATTTCACACACATCCATTCTGAATTCACACAGCTCCATTCTGTGACTTCACATGCCTCCATTCTGAATTCACACACCTCCATTCTCCGACTTCTCAAAACTCCATTCTATGATTTCACACACCTCCATACTATGACTTCACACAACTCCATCTATGACTTCACATACCTGCATTCTGACATCACACACCTCCATTCTATGACTTCACAGACCTCGAATCTGTGACTTAACTCACATGCACTCTATGACTTCACACTCCTCCATTCTATGACTTCACAGACCTCCTTTCTATGACTTCACACACCTCCATTCTTTGACTTCACACACCTCCATTCCATGACTTCACACACATCCATTCTATGACTTCACACACCTCCACTCTATGACTTCAAAAACCTCCATTCTGTGACTTCACACACCTCCATTCTGAGTTCACACACCTCCATTCATTGACTTCACACACCTCCATTCTGACTTCATGCACCCCCATTCTATGACGTTACACACTTCCATTCTATGACTTCACACACCTCCATTCTGTGACTTCACACACCTCCATTGTGACTTCACACACCTCCATTCTGTGACTTCACACACCTCCATTGGTGACTTCACACACTTCCATTCTATGACTTCATAAACCTCCCTTTTATAATTTCACACACCTCCATTCTGTGACTTCACGCACCTCCATTCTATGACCTCACACACCCTCATTCTATGATTTCACACACCTCCATTCTATGATTTCACACATCCATTTTGACTTCACACACCTCTAATATATGACTTCAAACACCTCAATTCTGTGACTTCACACACCTCCATTCTATGACTTCGTACCGTCCATTCTGTGACTTCAAACACCTCCTTTCTATGACTTCACACACTTCCATTCTATGACTTCACACACCTCCATTTTATAACTTCACACACCTCCATTCTGTGACGTCACACACCTCCATTCTGAGTTTACACACCTCCATTCTATGACTTCACACACCTCCATTCTTTGACGTCACACCTTTATTCTCTGACTTCATACAACTTCATTCTTACTTTACAAACATCCATTCTATAACTTCACACACCTCCATTCTATGACTTCAAACAGCTCCATTCTGTGACTTCACACACCTCCATTCTATGACTTCACACACCTCCATTCTCTGACTTCACACACCTCCATTGTATGACTTCACACACTTCCATTGTGACGTCACTCACCTCCATTCTATGAGTTCACACACCTCCGTTCTGACTTCAAACACCTACATTCTATGACTTCACAAACCTCCATTCTGTATTCACACAGCTCCATTCTGTGACTTCACAAAATTCCATTCTATGATTTCACACACCTCCATACTATGACTTCACACAACTCCATCTATGACTTCACACACCTGCATTCTGACATCACACACCTCCATTCTATATCATTACAGACCTCGAATCTGTGACTCCACTCACCTGCACTCTATGACTTCACACTCCTGCATTCTATGACTTTCCACACCTCCTTTCTATGACTTCACCACCTGCAATCTATGACTACACACCTCCTTTCTGACTTCACACACCTTCATTCTGTGAATTCACACACCTCCATTCTATGTGTTCACATACCTCCATTCTATGACTTCACACACCTTCATTCTTACTTCAGAAACATCCATTCTATGACTTCACACAACCCCATTCTATAACTTCACAAACCTCCATTCTGTGACTTCACACACCTCCATTCTGAGTTCACACAACTCCATTCGGTGACTTCACACACCTCCATTCTGACTTCACACACCTCCATTCTGTGTTCACACACCTCCATTCTGTGACTTCACACACCTCCATTCTGTGACTTCACACACCTCCATTCTGTGACTTCACACACTTCCATTCTATGACTTCACACACCTCCATTCTAGGACTTCACCCACCTCCATTCTGTGACTTCACACACCTCTATTCTCCGACTTCACACCCCTCCAATTTGACTTCACATACCTCCATTCTATCACTTCACAAACCTCCATTCTGTGACGTCACACAACTCCATTCTGTGACTTCACAAACCTCCATTCTATAATTTCACACACCTCCATTCTATGACTTCACACACCTCCACTTTATGACGTCACACACCTCCATTTTGACTTCACACTCCTCCATTATGTGACTTCACACACCTCCCTTCTGTGTCTTCACACACCTCCATTCTATGACTTCACACACCTTCATTCTGTGACTTCACACACCTCCATTCTATGACTTCACACACTTCCATTCTATGATTTCACATGACTCTATGCTGTAACTTCTCACACCTCCATTCTGTGACTTCACACACCTCCATTCTGAGTTCACACACCTCCATTCTGTGACTTCACAAACCTCCATTCTATGACTTCACACACCTCCATTTTATGACGTCACACACCTACATTTTGACTTCTCACACCTCCATTCTGTGACTTCACACACCTCCATTCTATGACTTCACACACTTCCTTTGTGACTTCACACACCTCCATTCTATGAGTTCACACACCTCCATTCTATGACTTCACACACCTCCATTCTGACTTCACACACCTCCATTCTATGACTTCACAGACCTCGAATATATGACTTCACTCACCTCCACTCTAGGACTTCACACTCCTCCATTCTATGACTTCCCACATCTCTTTCTATGACTTCACCCACCTCCATTTTATGACTTCACACACCTCCATTCTGTGACTTCACACACCTCCATTCTATGACCTCACACACCCTCATTCTGTGATTTCACACACCTCCATTCTATGACTTCACACACCCATTTTGACTTCACACACCTCCAATATATGACTTCAAACACCTCAATTCTGTGACTTCACACACCTCCATTCTATGACTTCATACCGTCCATTCTGTGACTTCACACACCTCCATTCTATGATTTCACACACTTCAATTCTATGACTTCACACACCTCCATTCTGTGACTTTACACACCTCCATTATGACTTCACACACCTCCATTCTGTGACGTCACACACCTCCATACTGTGACTTCACATACCTGCATTCTGACATCACACACCTCCATTCTATGACTTCACAGACCTCGAATCTGTGACTTAACTCACCTGCACTCTATGACTTCACACTCCTCCATTCTATGACTTCACAGACCTCCTTTCTATGACTTCACACACCTCCATTCTTTGACTTCACACACCTCCATTCCATGACTTCACACACATCCATTCTATGACTTCACACACCTCCACTCTATGACTTCAAAAACCTCCATTCTGTGACTTCACACACCTCCTTTCTGAGTTCACACACCTCCATTCATTGACTTCACACACCTCCATTCTGACTTCACGCACCTCCATTCTATGACTTTACACACTTCCATTCTATGACTTCACACACCTCCATTCTGTGACTTCACACACCTCCTATGTGACTTCACACACCTCCATTCTGTGACTTCACACACCTCCATTGGTGACTTCACACACTTCCATTCTATAACTTCATAAACCTCCCTTTTATAATTTCACACACCTCCATTCTGTGACTTCACGCACCTCCATTCTATGACCTCACACACCCTCATTCTATGATTTCACACACCTCCATTCTATGATTTCACACATCCATTTTGACTTCACACACCTCTAATATATGACTTCAAACACCTCAATTCTGTGACTTCACACACCTCCATTCTATGACTTCGTACCGTCCATTCTGTGACTTCAAACACCTCCATTCTATGACTTCACACACTTCCATTCTATGACTTCACACACCTCCATTTTATAACTTCACACACCTCCATTCTATAATTTCACACACCTCCATTCTATGACTTCACACACCTCCACTTTATGACGTCACACACCTCCATTTTGACTTCACACTCCCCCATTATGTGACTTCACACACCTCCCTTCTGTGTCTTCACACACCTCCATTCTATGACTTCACACACCTTCATTCTGTGACTTCACACACCTCCATTCTATGACTTCACACACTTCCATTCTATGATTTCACATGACTCTATGCTGTAACTTCTCACACCTCCATTCTGTGACTTCACACACCTCCATTCTATGACCTCACACACCCTCATTCTGTGATTTCACACACCTCCATTCTATGACTTCACACACCCATTTTGACTTCACACACCTCCAATATATGACTTCAAACACCTCAATTCTGTGACTTCACACACCTCCATTCTATGACTTCATACCGTCCATTCTGTGACTTCACACACCTCCATTCTATGATTTCACACACTTCAATTCTATGACTTCACACACCTCCATTCTGTGACTTTACACACCTCCATTATGACTTCACACACCTCCATTCTGTGACGTCACACACCTCCATACTGTGACTTCCCAAACCTCCATTCTGTGACTTCACACACCTCCATTCTATGATTTCACACACATCCATTCTGAATTCACACAGCTCCATTCTGTGACTTCACATGCCTCCATTCTGAATTCACACACCTCCATTCTGTGACTTCTCAAAACTCCATTCTATGATTTCACACACCTCCATACTATGACTTCACACAACTCCATCTATGACTTCACATACCTGCATTCTGACATCACACACCTCCATTCTATGACTTCACAGACCTCGAATCTGTGACTTAACTCACCTGCACTCTATGACTTCACACTCCTCCATTCTATGACTTCACAGACCTCCTTTCTATGACTTCACACACCTCCATTCTTTGACTTCACACACCTCCATTCCATGACTTCACACACATCCATTCTATGACTTCACACACCTCCACTCTATGACTTCAAAAACCTCCATTCTGTGACTTCACACACCTCCATTCTGAGTTCACACACCTCCATTCATTGACTTCACACACCTCCATTCTGACTTCATGCACCCCCATTCTATGACGTTACACACTTCCATTCTATGACTTCACACACCTCCATTCTGTGACTTCACACACCTCCATTGTGACTTCACACACCTCCATTCTGTGACTTCACACACCTCCATTGGTGACTTCACACACTTCCATTCTATGACTTCATAAACCTCCCTTTTATAATTTCACACACCTCCATTCTGTGACTTCACGCACCTCCATTCTATGACCTCACACACCCTCATTCTATGATTTCACACACCTCCATTCTATGATTTCACACATCCATTTTGACTTCACACACCTCTAATATATGACTTCAAACACCTCAATTCTGTGACTTCACACACCTCCATTCTATGACTTCGTACCGTCCATTCTGTGACTTCAAACACCTCCTTTCTATGACTTCACACACTTCCATTCTATGACTTCACACACCTCCATTTTATAACTTCACACACCTCCATTCTGTGACGTCACACACCTCCATTCTGAGTTTACACACCTCCATTCTATGACTTCACACACCTCCATTCTTTGACGTCACACCTTTATTCTCTGACTTCATACAACTTCATTCTTACTTTACAAACATCCATTCTATAACTTCACACACCTCCATTCTATGACTTCAAACAGCTCCATTCTGTGACTTCACACACCTCCATTCTATGACTTCACACACCTCCATTCTCTGACTTCACACACCTCCATTGTATGACTTCACACACTTCCATTGTGACGTCACTCACCTCCATTCTATGAGTTCACACACCTCCGTTCTGACTTCAAACACCTACATTCTATGACTTCACAAACCTCCATTCTGTATTCACACAGCTCCATTCTGTGACTTCACAAAATTCCATTCTATGATTTCACACACCTCCATACTATGACTTCACACAACTCCATCTATGACTTCACACACCTGCATTCTGACATCACACACCTCCATTCTATATCATTACAGACCTCGAATCTGTGACTCCACTCACCTGCACTCTATGACTTCACACTCCTGCATTCTATGACTTTCCACACCTCCTTTCTATGACTTCACCACCTGCAATCTATGACTACACACCTCCTTTCTGACTTCACACACCTTCATTCTGTGAATTCACACACCTCCATTCTATGTGTTCACATACCTCCATTCTATGACTTCACACACCTTCATTCTTACTTCAGAAACATCCATTCTATGACTTCACACAACCCCATTCTATAACTTCACAAACCTCCATTCTGTGACTTCACACACCTCCATTCTGAGTTCACACAACTCCATTCGGTGACTTCACACACCTCCATTCTGACTTCACACACCTCCATTCTGTGTTCACACACCTCCATTCTGTGACTTCACACACCTCCATTCTGTGACTTCACACACCTCCATTCTGTGACTTCACACACTTCCATTCTATGACTTCACACACCTCCATTCTAGGACTTCACCCACCTCCATTCTGTGACTTCACACACCTCTATTCTCCGACTTCACACCCCTCCAATTTGACTTCACATACCTCCATTCTATCACTTCACAAACCTCCATTCTGTGACGTCACACAACTCCATTCTGTGACTTCACAAACCTCCATTCTATAATTTCACACACCTCCATTCTATGACTTCACACACCTCCACTTTATGACGTCACACACCTCCATTTTGACTTCACACTCCTCCATTATGTGACTTCACACACCTCCCTTCTGTGTCTTCACACACCTCCATTCTATGACTTCACACACCTTCATTCTGTGACTTCACACACCTCCATTCTATGACTTCACACACTTCCATTCTATGATTTCACATGACTCTATGCTGTAACTTCTCACACCTCCATTCTGTGACTTCACACACCTCCATTCTGAGTTCACACACCTCCATTCTGTGACTTCACAAACCTCCATTCTATGACTTCACACACCTCCATTTTATGACGTCACACACCTACATTTTGACTTCTCACACCTCCATTCTGTGACTTCACACACCTCCATTCTATGACTTCACACACTTCCTTTGTGACTTCACACACCTCCATTCTATGAGTTCACACACCTCCATTCTATGACTTCACACACCTCCATTCTGACTTCACACACCTCCATTCTATGACTTCACAGACCTCGAATATATGACTTCACTCACCTCCACTCTAGGACTTCACACTCCTCCATTCTATGACTTCCCACATCTCTTTCTATGACTTCACCCACCTCCATTTTATGACTTCACACACCTCCATTCTGTGACTTCACACACCTCCATTCTATGACCTCACACACCCTCATTCTGTGATTTCACACACCTCCATTCTATGACTTCACACACCCATTTTGACTTCACACACCTCCAATATATGACTTCAAACACCTCAATTCTGTGACTTCACACACCTCCATTCTATGACTTCATACCGTCCATTCTGTGACTTCACACACCTCCATTCTATGATTTCACACACTTCAATTCTATGACTTCACACACCTCCATTCTGTGACTTTACACACCTCCATTATGACTTCACACACCTCCATTCTGTGACGTCACACACCTCCATACTGTGACTTCACATACCTGCATTCTGACATCACACACCTCCATTCTATGACTTCACAGACCTCGAATCTGTGACTTAACTCACCTGCACTCTATGACTTCACACTCCTCCATTCTATGACTTCACAGACCTCCTTTCTATGACTTCACACACCTCCATTCTTTGACTTCACACACCTCCATTCCATGACTTCACACACATCCATTCTATGACTTCACACACCTCCACTCTATGACTTCAAAAACCTCCATTCTGTGACTTCACACACCTCCTTTCTGAGTTCACACACCTCCATTCATTGACTTCACACACCTCCATTCTGACTTCACGCACCTCCATTCTATGACTTTACACACTTCCATTCTATGACTTCACACACCTCCATTCTGTGACTTCACACACCTCCTATGTGACTTCACACACCTCCATTCTGTGACTTCACACACCTCCATTGGTGACTTCACACACTTCCATTCTATAACTTCATAAACCTCCCTTTTATAATTTCACACACCTCCATTCTGTGACTTCACGCACCTCCATTCTATGACCTCACACACCCTCATTCTATGATTTCACACACCTCCATTCTATGATTTCACACATCCATTTTGACTTCACACACCTCTAATATATGACTTCAAACACCTCAATTCTGTGACTTCACACACCTCCATTCTATGACTTCGTACCGTCCATTCTGTGACTTCAAACACCTCCATTCTATGACTTCACACACTTCCATTCTATGACTTCACACACCTCCATTTTATAACTTCACACACCTCCATTCTATGACTTCACACACCTCCATTCTGAGTTTACACACCTCCATTCTATGACTTCACACACCTCCATTCTGAGTTTACACACCTCCATTCTATGACTTCACACACCTCCATTCTTTGACGTCACACCTTTATTCTCTGACTTCATACAACTTCATTCTTACTTTACAAACATCCATTCTATAACTTCACACACCTCCATTCTATGACTTCAAACAGCTCCATTCTGTGACTTCACACACCTCCATTCTATGACTTCACACACCTCCATTCTCTGACTTCACACACCTCCATTGTATGACTTCACACACTTCCATTGTGACGTCACTCACCTCCATTCTATGAGTTCACACACCTCCGTTCTGACTTCAAACACCTACATTCTATGACTTCACACACCTCCATTCTGTATTCACACAGCTCCATTCTGTGACTTCACAAAACTCCATTCTATGATTTCACACACCTCCATACTATGACTTCACACAACTCCATCTATGACTTCACATACCTGCATTCTGACATCACACACCTCCATTCTATGACTTCACAGACCTCGAATCTGTGCCTTCACTCACCTGCACTCTATGACTTCACACTCCTCCATTCTATGACTTTCCACACCTCCTTTCTATGACTTCACCACCTGCAATCTATGACTACACACCTCCTTTCTGACTTCACACACCTTCATTCTGTGAATTCACACACCTCCATTCTATGTGTTCACATACCTCCATTCTATGACTTCACACACCTTCATTCTTACTTCAGAAACATCCATTCTATGACTTCACACAACCCCATTCTATGACTTCACAAACCTCCATTCTGTGACTTCACACACCTCCATTCTGAGTTCACACAACTCCATTCGGTGACTTCACACACCTCCATTCTGACTTCACACACCTCCATTCTATGACTTCACACACTTCCATTCTATGACTTCACACACCTTCATTCTTACTTCAGAAACATCCATTCTATGACTTCACACAACCCCATTCTATGACTTCACAAACCTCCATTCGATGACTTCACACACCTCCATTCTGAGTTCACACAACTCCATTCGGTGACTTCACACACCTCCATTCTGACTTCACACACCTCCATTCTATGACTTCACACACTTCCATTCCATGACTTCACACACCTCCATTCTGTAACTTCACACACCTCCATTCTGTGACTTCACACACCTTCATTCTGTGACTTCACACACTTCCATTCTATGACTTCACACACCTCCATTCTATGACTTCACACACCTCCATTCTGTGACTTCACACACCTCCATTCTATGACCTCACACACCCTCATTCTATGGTTTCACACACCTCCATTCTATGAATTCACACATCCATTTTGACTTTACACACCTCCATTATATGACTTCAAACACCTCAATTCTGTGACTTCACACACCTCCATTCTATGAATTCACACACCCATTTTGAATTCGCACACCTCCTATATATGACTTCAAACACCTCAATTCTGTGACTTCACACACCTCCATTCTAGGAGTTCATACCATCCATTCTGTGACTTCACACACCTCCATTCTATGACTTCACACACTTCCATTCTGTGACTTCCCACACCTCCATTCTGTGACTTCACACACCTCCATTCTATGGCTTCACACACCTCTATTCTGACTTCACACACCTCCATTCTATGACTTCACACACCTCCAATGTGACTTCACACACCTCCATTCTATGACTTTGAACACCTCTTTTCTGACTTCACACACCTCTCTTCTGTGACTTCACACACCTCCATTCTATGACTTCACACACCTTCATTGTATGACTTCGCACACCTCCATTCTATGACTTCACACACTTCCATTCCATGAGTTCACACACCGCCATTCCGTGACTTCACACACCTGCATTGTGAGTTCACACACCTCCATTCTGTGACCTTACACACCTCCATTCTGCGATTTCACACACCTCCATTCTGAGATGTCACACCTCCATTCTATGAATTCACACACCTCCATTCTGTGATTTCACACACATCAATTCTATGACTTCACACAACTCCATTCTGTGACTTCACACATCTCCATTCTGAGTTCACACACCTCCATTCTGTGACTTCACACAACTCCATTCTGTGACTTCACACACCTCCATTCTATGTCTTCACACACCTCCATTCTGTGACTTCACAAACCTCCATTCTATGATTTCACACTCCTCCAATCTATGACTTCACACACCTGCATTTTATGACGTCACACACCTCCATTTTGACTTCTCACACCTCCATTACGTGACTTCACACACCTCCATTCTATGACTTCACACACCTCCATTCTATGACTTCACACACTTCCATTCTATGATTTCACATACCTTCATACGATGACTTCACACACCTCCATTCTGTGACTTCACACTCCTCCATTCTGAGTTCACACACCGTCATTCTGTGTCTTCACAAACCTCTATTCTATGATTTCACACACCTCCATTCTATGACTTCTCACACCTCCATTTTTACTTCACACACTTCCATTCTGTGACTTCACACACCGCCATTCTATGACTTCACACACTTCCATTGGGACGTCACACACCTCCATTCTATGAGTTCACACACCTACATTCTATGACTTCACACACCTTCATTCGACTTGACACACCTCCATTCTATGACTTCACAGACCTCGAATCTGTGACTTCACTCACCTCCAATCTATGACTTCACACTCCTCCATTCTATGACTTCCCACACCTCCTTTCTATGACTTCACACCTCCATTCTGACTTCACACACCTACATTATGTGACTTCACACACCTCCATTATATGACGTGACACAGCCCCGTTCTATGACTTCACACACCTCCATTCTATGACTTCACACACCTCCATTCTGTGACTTCACACACCTCCATTCTATGACTTCACACACCTTCATTCTTACTTCACAAACATATATTCTATGACTTCACACACCTCCATTCTATGACTTCACACACCTCCATTCTTTGACTTCACACACCTCCATTCTGTGACTTCACACACCTCCATTCTCTGACTTCACACAGCTCCATTCTGTGACCTCACACACCTCCATTCTCCGACTTCACACACCTCCATTCTATGACTTCACACATCCATTTTGACTTCACACAACTTCAATATATAACTTCAAATACCTCAATTCTGTGACTTCACACACCTCCATTCTATGAATTCATACCCGTCCATTCTGTGACTTCACACACCTCCATGCTTTGACTTCACACACCTCCATTCTGTGACTTCACCCACCTCCATTCTGTGACTTGCCACACCTCCATTCTCCGACTTCACACCCCTCCAATTTGACTTCACATACCTCCATTCTATGACTTCACACACCTCCATTCTGTGACTTCACAAACTGCCATTCTATGATTTCACACACCTCCAATCTATGACTTCACACACCTACATTTTATGACGTCACACACCTCCATTTGGACTTCACACACCTCCATTATGAGACTCCACACACCTCCCTTCTGTGACTTCACACACCTCCATTCTATGACTTCACACACCTTCATTGTATGACTTCACACACCTCCATTCTATGACTTCACACACTTCCATTCTATGATTTCACATACCTCCATGCTATGACTTCACACACCTCCAATCTGTGACTTCACACACCTCCATTCTATGACTTCACACACCTCAATTCTGTGACTTCACAAACCTTCATTCTATGTTTTCACACACCTCCATTCTATGACTTCACACACCTCCATTTTAGGACATCACACACCTCCATTTTGACTTCACACACCTCCATTCTGTGACTTCACACACCTCCATACTATGAATTCACACACTTCCATTGTGACGTCACATACCTCTATTCTATGAGTTCACACCCCTCCATTCTATGACTTCACACATCTCCATTCTGACTTCACACACCTCCATTCTATGACTTCACAGACCTCGCATCTGTGACTTCACTCACCTCCACTCTATGACTTCACACTCCTCCATTCTCTGACTTCCCACACCTCCTTTCTATGACTTCACCCACCTCTATTCTATGACTTCACACCTCCATTCTGACTTCACACACCTCCATTCTGTGACTTCTCACACCTCTATTATATGATATCACACACCTCCATTCTATGACTTCATACACCTCCATTCTATGACTTCACACACCTCCATTCTGTGACTTCAAACACCTCCATTCTATGACTTCACACACCTCCATTCTTTGACTTCCCACACCTCCATTCTGAGTTTACAAACCTCCATTCTATGATTTCACACACCTCCATTCTTTGACGTCACACACCTCCATTCTATGACTTCACACAACTTCATTCTTACTTTACAAACATCCATTCTATAACTTCACACACCTCCATTCTATGACATCAAACACCTCCATTCTGTGACTTCACAAACCTCCATTCTATGACTTCACACACCTCCATTCTGTGACTTCACACACCTCCATTCTATGACTTCACACACCTCCATTCTGAATTCACACAGCTCCATTCTGTGACTTCACACACCTCCATTCTGAATTCACACAGCTCCATTCTGTGACTTCTCAAAACTCCATTCTATGATTTCACACACCTCCATACTATGACTTCACACAACTCCATCTATGACTTCATATACCTGCATTCTGACATCACACACCTCCATTCTACGACTTCACAGACCTCGAATCTGTGACTTAACTCACCTGCACTCTATGACTTCACACTCCTCCATTCTATGACTTCACAGACCTCCTTTCTATGACTTCACGCACCTCCATTCTTTGACTTCACACACCTCCATTCCATGACTTCACACACATCAATTCTATGACTTCACACACCTCCATTCTATGACTTCACACACCTCCATTCTTTGACTTCACACACCTCCATTTTGATTTCACACACCTACATTCTGTGACTTCACACACCTACATTTGTGACTTCACACACCAACATTTTGATTTCACACACCTCCATTCTGTGACTTCACACACCTCCATTCTTTGACTACACACACCTCCGTTTTGACTTCACACACTTCCATTCTGGGACTTCACACACTTCCATTCTGTGACTTCACACACCAAAGTTGTTTGACTTCACACACCTCCATTCTTTGACTTCACACACCTCCATTCCATGACTTCACACAACTCCATTCTATGAGTACAGAAACATCCATTCTATGAGTTCACACACCACAATTTTGTCTTCACACACCTCCATTCTATGACTTCACACACCTTCATTCATAATTCAGAAACATCCATTCTATGACTTCACACACCTCCATTCTATGACTTCAAAAACTTCCATTCTGTGACTTCACACACCTCCATTCTGAGTTCACACGCCTCCATTCATTGACTTCACACACCTCCATTCTGACTTCACGCACCTCCATTCTATGACTTTACACACTTCCATTCTATGACTTCACACACCTCCATTCTGTGACTTCACACACCTCCATTCTGTGACTTCACACACCTTCATTCTATGACTTCACACACCTCCATTCTATGACTTCACACAACTCTATTCTGTGATTTCACACATCCATTTTGACTTCACACACATAAAATATATGACTTCACACACCTCCATTCTATGACTTCACACACCTCCATTCTGTGACTTCACCCACCTCCATTCTGTGACTTCACACACCTCTATTCTCCGACTTCACACCCCTCCAATTTGACTTCACATACCTCCATTCTATGACTTCACAAACCTCCATTCTGTGACGTCACACAACTCCATTCTGTGACTTCACAAACCTCCATTCTATAATTTCACACACCTCCATTCTATGACTTCACACACCTCCAGTTTATGACATCACACAACTCCATTTTGACTTCACACACCTCCATTATGTGATTTCACACACCTCCCTTCTGTGTCTTCACACACCTCCATTCTATGACTTCACACACCTCCATTTGATGACGTCACACACCTCCATTTTGACTTCTCACACCTCCATTCTGTGACTTCACACACCTCCATTCTATGACTTCACACACTTTCTCTGTGACTTCACACACCTCCATTCTATGAGTTCACACACCTCCATTCTATGACTTCACACACCTCCATTCTGACTTCACACACCTCCATTCTATGACTTCACAGACCTCGAATATGTGACTTCACTCACCTCCACTCTAGGACTTCACACTCCTCCATTCTATGACTTCCCACATCTCTTTCTATGACTTCACCCACCTCCATTTTATGACTTCACACACCTCCATTCTGTGACTTCACACACCTCCATTCTATGACCTCACACACCCTCATTCTGGGATTTCACACACCTCCATTCTATGACTTCACACACCCATTTTGACTTCACACACCTCCAATATATGACTTCAAACACCTCAATTCTGTGACTTCACACACCAAAGTTGTTTGACTTCACACACCTCCATTCTTTGACTTCACACACCTCCATTCCATGACTTCACACAACTCCATTCTATGAGTTCAGAAACATCCATTCTATGAGTTCACACACCACAATTTTGTCTTCACACACCTCCATTCTATGACTTCACACACCTTCATTCATAATTCAGAAACATCCATTCTATGACTTCACACACCTCCATTCTATGACTTCAAAAACTTCCATTCTGTGACTTCACACACCTCCATTCTGAGTTCACACGCCTCCATTCATTGACTTCACACACCTCCATTCTGACTTCACGCACCTCCATTCTATGACTTTACACACTTCCATTCTATGACTTCACACACCTCCATTCTGTGACTTCACACACCTCCATTCTGTGACTTCACACACCTTCATTCTATGACTTCACACACCTCCATTCTATGACTTCACACACCTCTATTCTGTGATTTCACACATCCATTTTGACTTCACACACATAAAATATATGACTTCACACACCTCCATTCTGTGACTTCCCCCACCTCCATTCTGTGACTTCACACACCTCTATTCTCCGACTTCACACCACTCCAATTTGACTTCACATACCTCCATTCTCTTACTTCAAAAACCTCCATTCTGTGACGTCACACAACTCCATTCTGTGACTTCACAAACCTCCATTCTATAATTTCACACACCTCCATTCTATGACTTCACACACCTCCACTTTATGACGTCACACACCTCCATTTTGACTTCACACTCCTCCATTATGTGACTTCACACACCTCCCTTCTGTGTCTTCACACACCTCCATTCTATGACTTCACACACCTTCATTCTGTGACTTCACACACCTCCATTCTATGACTTCACACACTTCCATTCTATGATTTCACATACCTCCATGCTGTAACTTCTCACACCTCCATTCTGTGACTAAACACACCTCCATTCTGAGTTCACACACCTCCATTCTGTGACTTCACAAACCTCCATTCTATGATTTCACAGAGCTCCATTCTATGACTTCACACACTTCCATTTTATGACGTCACACACCTCCATTTTGACTTCTCACACCTCCATTCTGTGACTTCACACGCCTCCATTCTATGACTTCACACACTGCCTTTGTGACGTCACACACCTCCATTCTATGACTTCACACACCTCCATTCTGAGTTCACACACCTCCATTCTATGACATCACACACTTCCATTTTATGACGTCACACATCTCCATTCTGACTTCACGCACCTCCATTCTATGACTTTACACACTTCCATTCTATGACTTCACACACCTCCATTCTGTGACTTCACACACCTCCATTCTGTGACTTCACACACCTTCATTCTATGACTTCACACACCTCCATTCAATGAGTTCACACACCTCTATTCTATGATTTCATACATCCATTTTGACTTCACACACATAAAATATATGACTTCAAACACCTCAATTCTGTGACTTCACACACCTCCATTCTATGACTTCATACCCGTCCATTCTGTGACTTCACACACCTCCATTCTATGACTTCACACACCTCCATTCTGTGACTTCACCCACCTCCATTCTGTGACTTCACACACCTCTATTCTCCGACTTCACACCCCTCCAATTTGACTTCACATACCTCCATTCTATGACTTCACAAACCTCCATTCTGTGACGTCACACAACTCCATTCTGTGACTTCACAAACCTCCATTCTATAATTTCACACACCTCCATTCTATGACTTCACACACCTCCAGTTTATGACATCACACAACTCCATTTTGACTTCACACACCTCCATTATGTGATTTCACACACCTCCCTTCTGTGTCTTCACACACCTCCATTCTATGACTTCACACACCTCCATTTGATGACGTCACACACCTCCATTTTGACTTCTCACACCTCCATTCTGTGACTTCACACACCTCCATTCTATGACTTCACACACTTTCTCTGTGACTTCACACACCTCCATTCTATGAGTTCACACACCTCCATTCTATGACTTCACACACCTCCATTCTGACTTCACACACCTCCATTCTATGACTTCACAGACCTCGAATATGTGACTTCACTCACCTCCACTCTAGGACTTCACACTCCTCCATTCTATGACTTCCCACATCTCTTTCTATGACTTCACCCACCTCCATTTTATGACTTCACACACCTCCATTCTGTGACTTCACACACCTCCATTCTATGACCTCACACACCCTCATTCTGTGATTTCACACACCTCCATTCTATGACTTCACACACCCATTTTGACTTCACACACCTCCAATATATGACTTCAAACACCTCAATTCTGTGACTTCACACACCAAAGTTGTTTGACTTCACACACCTCCATTCTTTGACTTCACACACCTCCATTCCATGACTTCACACAACTCCATTCTATGAGTTCAGAAACATCCATTCTATGAGTTCACACACCACAATTTTGTCTTCACACACCTCCATTCTATGACTTCACACACCTTCATTCATAATTCAGAAACATCCATTCTATGACTTCACACACCTCCATTCTATGACTTCAAAAACTTCCATTCTGTGACTTCACACACCTCCATTCTGAGTTCACACGCCTCCATTCATTGACTTCACACACCTCCATTCTGACTTCACGCACCTCCATTCTATGACTTTACACACTTCCATTTTATGACTTCACACACCTCCATTCTGTGACTTCACACACCTCCATTCTGTGACTTCACACACCTTCATTCTATGACTTCACACACCTCCATTCTATGACTTCACACACCTCTATTCTGTGATTTCACACATCCATTTTGACTTCACACACATAAAATATATGACTTCACACACCTCCATTCTGTGACTTCCCCCACCTCCATTCTGTGACTTCACACACCTCTATTCTCCGACTTCACACCACTCCAATTTGACTTCACATACCTCCATTCTCTTACTTCAAAAACCTCCATTCTGTGACGTCACACAACTCCATTCTGTGACTTCACAAACCTCCATTCTATAATTTCACACACCTCCATTCTATGACTTCACACACCTCCACTTTATGACGTCACACACCTCCATTTTGACTTCACACTCCTCCATTATGTGACTTCACACACCTCCCTTCTGTGTCTTCACACACCTCCATTCTATGACTTCACACACCTTCATTCTGTGACTTCACACACCTCCATTCTATGACTTCACACACTTCCATTCTATGATTTCACATACCTCCATGCTGTAACTTCTCACACCTCCATTCTGTGACTAAACACACCTCCATTCTGAGTTCACACACCTCCATTCTGTGACTTCACAAACCTCCATTCTATGATTTCACAGAGCTCCATTCTATGACTTCACACACTTCCATTTTATGACGTCACACACCTCCATTTTGACTTCTCACACCTCCATTCTGTGACTTCACACGCCTCCATTCTATGACTTCACACACTGCCTTTGTGACGTCACACACCTCCATTCTATGACTTCACACACCTCCATTCTATGACTTCACACACCTCCATTCTGAGTTCACACACCTCCATTCTATGACATCACACACTTCCATTTTATGACGTCACACATCTCCATTCTGACTTCACGCACCTCCATTCTATGACTTTACACACTTCCATTCTATGACTTCACACACCTCCATTCTGTGACTTCACACACCTTCATTCTATGACTTCACACACCTCCATTCAATGAGTTCACACACCTCTATTCTATGATTTCATACATCCATTTTGACTTCACACACATAAAATATATGACTTCAAACACCTCAATTCTGTGACTTCAAACACCTCCATTCTATGACTTCATACCCGTCCATTCTGTGACTTCACACACCTCCATTCTATGACTTCACACACCTCCATTCTGTGACTTCACCCACCTCCATTCTGTGACTTCACACACCTCTATTCTCCGACTTCACACCCCTCCAATTTGACTTCACATACCTCCATTCTATGACTTCACACACCTCCATTCTGTGACTTCACAAACTGCCATTCTATGATTTCACACACCTCCAATCTATGACTTCACACACCTACATTTTATGACGTCACACACCTCCATTTGGACTTCACACACCTCCATTATGAGACTCCACACACCTCCCTTCTGTGACTTCACACACCTCCATTCTATGACTTCACACACCTTCATTGTATGACTTCACACACCTCCATTCTATGACTTCACACACTTCCATTCTATGATTTCACATACCTCCATGCTATGACTTCACACACCTCCAATCTGTGACTTCACACACCTCCATTCTATGACTTCACACACCTCAATTCTGTGACTTCACAAACCTTCATTCTATGTTTTCACACACCTCCATTCTATGACTTCACACACCTCCATTTTAGGACATCACACACCTCCATTTTGACTTCACACACCTCCATTCTGTGACTTCACACACCTCCATACTATGAATTCACACACTTCCATTGTGACGTCACATACCTCTATTCTATGAGTTCACACCCCTCCATTCTATGACTTCACACATCTCCATTCTGACTTCACACACCTCCATTCTATGACTTCACAGACCTCGCATCTGTGACTTCACTCACCTCCACTCTATGACTTCACACTCCTCCATTCTCTGACTTCCCACACCTCCTTTCTATGACTTCACCCACCTCTATTCTATGACTTCACACCTCCATTCTGACTTCACACACCTCCATTCTGTGACTTCTCACACCTCCATTATATGATATCACACACCTCCATTCTATGACTTCATACACCTCCATTCTATGACTTCACACACCTCCATTCTGTGACTTCAAACACCTCCATTCTATGACTTCACACACCTCCATTCTTTGACTTCCCACACCTCCATTCTGAGTTTACAAACCTCCATTCTATGATTTCACACACCTCCATTCTTTGACGTCACACACCTCCATTCTATGACTTCACACAACTTCATTCTTACTTTACAAACATCCATTCTATAACTTCACACACCTCCATTCTATGACATCAAACACCTCCATTCTGTGACTTCACAAACCTCCATTCTATGACTTCACACACCTCCATTCTGTGACTTCACACACCTCCATTCTATGACTTCACACACCTCCATTCTGAATTCACACAGCTCCATTCTGTGACTTCACACACCTCCATTCTGAATTCACACAGCTCCATTCTGTGACTTCTCAAAACTCCATTCTATGATTTCACACACCTCCATACTATGACTTCACACAACTCCATCTATGACTTCATATACCTGCATTCTGACATCACACACCTCCATTCTACGACTTCACAGACCTCGAATCTGTGACTTAACTCACCTGCACTCTATGACTTCACACTCCTCCATTCTATGACTTCACAGACCTCCTTTCTATGACTTCACGCACCTCCATTCTTTGACTTCACACACCTCCATTCCATGACTTCACACACATCAATTCTATGACTTCACACACCTCCATTCTATGACTTCACACACCTCCATTCTTTGACTTCACACACCTCCATTTTGATTTCACACACCTACATTCTGTGACTTCACACACCTACATTTGTGACTTCACACACCAACATTTTGATTTCACACACCTCCATTCTGTGACTTCACACACCTCCATTCTTTGACTACACACACCTCCGTTTTGACTTCACACACTTCCATTCTGGGACTTCACACACTTCCATTCTGTGACTTCACACACCAAAGTTGTTTGACTTCACACACCTCCATTCTTTGACTTCACACACCTCCATTCCATGACTTCACACAACTCCATTCTATGAGTACAGAAACATCCATTCTATGAGTTCACACACCACAATTTTGTCTTCACACACCTCCATTCTATGACTTCACACACCTTCATTCATAATTCAGAAACATCCATTCTATGACTTCACACACCTCCATTCTATGACTTCAAAAACTTCCATTCTGTGACTTCACACACCTCCATTCTGAGTTCACACGCCTCCATTCATTGACTTCACACACCTCCATTCTGACTTCACGCACCTCCATTCTATGACTTTACACACTTCCATTCTATGACTTCACACACCTCCATTCTGTGACTTCACACACCTCCATTCTGTGACTTCACACACCTTCATTCTATGACTTCACACACCTCCATTCTATGACTTCACACACCTCTATTCTGTGATTTCACACATCCATTTTGACTTCACACACATAAAATATATGACTTCACACACCTCCATTCTATGACTTCACACACCTCCATTCTGTGACTTCACCCACCTCCATTCTGTGACTTCACACACCTCTATTCTCCGACTTCACACCCCTCCAATTTGACTTCACATACCTCCATTCTATGACTTCACAAACCTCCATTCTGTGACGTCACACAACTCCATTCTGTGACTTCACAAACCTCCATTCTATAATTTCACACACCTCCATTCTATGACTTCACACACCTCCAGTTTATGACATCACACAACTCCATTTTGACTTCACACACCTCCATTATGTGATTTCACACACCTCCCTTCTGTGTCTTCACACACCTCCATTCTATGACTTCACACACCTCCATTTGATGACGTCACACACCTCCATTTTGACTTCTCACACCTCCATTCTGTGACTTCACACACCTCCATTCTATGACTTCACACACTTTCTCTGTGACTTCACACACCTCCATTCTATGAGTTCACACACCTCCATTCTATGACTTCACACACCTCCATTCTGACTTCACACACCTCCATTCTATGACTTCACAGACCTCGAATATGTGACTTCACTCACCTCCACTCTAGGACTTCACACTCCTCCATTCTATGACTTCCCACATCTCTTTCTATGACTTCACCCACCTCCATTTTATGACTTCACACACCTCCATTCTGTGACTTCACACACCTCCATTCTATGACCTCACACACCCTCATTCTGGGATTTCACACACCTCCATTCTATGACTTCACACACCCATTTTGACTTCACACACCTCCAATATATGACTTCAAACACCTCAATTCTGTGACTTCACACACCAAAGTTGTTTGACTTCACACACCTCCATTCTTTGACTTCACACACCTCCATTCCATGACTTCACACAACTCCATTCTATGAGTTCAGAAACATCCATTCTATGAGTTCACACACCACAATTTTGTCTTCACACACCTCCATTCTATGACTTCACACACCTTCATTCATAATTCAGAAACATCCATTCTATGACTTCACACACCTCCATTCTATGACTTCAAAAACTTCCATTCTGTGACTTCACACACCTCCATTCTGAGTTCACACGCCTCCATTCATTGACTTCACACACCTCCATTCTGACTTCACGCACCTCCATTCTATGACTTTACACACTTCCATTCTATGACTTCACACACCTCCATTCTGTGACTTCACACACCTCCATTCTGTGACTTCACACACCTTCATTCTATGACTTCACACACCTCCATTCTATGACTTCACACACCTCTATTCTGTGATTTCACACATCCATTTTGACTTCACACACATAAAATATATGACTTCACACACCTCCATTCTGTGACTTCCCCCACCTCCATTCTGTGACTTCACACACCTCTATTCTCCGACTTCACACCACTCCAATTTGACTTCACATACCTCCATTCTCTTACTTCAAAAACCTCCATTCTGTGACGTCACACAACTCCATTCTGTGACTTCACAAACCTCCATTCTATAATTTCACACACCTCCATTCTATGACTTCACACACCTCCACTTTATGACGTCACACACCTCCATTTTGACTTCACACTCCTCCATTATGTGACTTCACACACCTCCCTTCTGTGTCTTCACACACCTCCATTCTATGACTTCACACACCTTCATTCTGTGACTTCACACACCTCCATTCTATGACTTCACACACTTCCATTCTATGATTTCACATACCTCCATGCTGTAACTTCTCACACCTCCATTCTGTGACTAAACACACCTCCATTCTGAGTTCACACACCTCCATTCTGTGACTTCACAAACCTCCATTCTATGATTTCACAGAGCTCCATTCTATGACTTCACACACTTCCATTTTATGACGTCACACACCTCCATTTTGACTTCTCACACCTCCATTCTGTGACTTCACACGCCTCCATTCTATGACTTCACACACTGCCTTTGTGACGTCACACACCTCCATTCTATGACTTCACACACCTCCATTCTGAGTTCACACACCTCCATTCTATGACATCACACACTTCCATTTTATGACGTCACACATCTCCATTCTGACTTCACGCACCTCCATTCTATGACTTTACACACTTCCATTCTATGACTTCACACACCTCCATTCTGTGACTTCACACACCTCCATTCTGTGACTTCACACACCTTCATTCTATGACTTCACCCACCTCCATTCAATGAGTTCACACACCTCTATTCTATGATTTCATACATCCATTTTGACTTCACACACATAAAATATATGACTTCAAACACCTCAATTCTGTGACTTCACACACCTCCATTCTATGACTTCATACCCGTCCATTCTGTGACTTCACACACCTCCATTCTATGACTTCACACACCTCCATTCTGTGACTTCACCCACCTCCATTCTGTGACTTCACACACCTCTATTCTCCGACTTCACACCCCTCCAATTTGACTTCACATACCTCCATTCTATGACTTCACAAACCTCCATTCTGTGACGTCACACAACTCCATTCTGTGACTTCACAAACCTCCATTCTATAATTTCACACACCTCCATTCTATGACTTCACACACCTCCAGTTTATGACATCACACAACTCCATTTTGACTTCACACACCTCCATTATGTGATTTCACACACCTCCCTTCTGTGTCTTCACACACCTCCATTCTATGACTTCACACACCTCCATTTGATGACGTCACACACCTCCATTTTGACTTCTCACACCTCCATTCTGTGACTTCACACACCTCCATTCTATGACTTCACACACTTTCTCTGTGACTTCACACACCTCCATTCTATGAGTTCACACACCTCCATTCTATGACTTCACACACCTCCATTCTGACTTCACACACCTCCATTCTATGACTTCACAGACCTCGAATATGTGACTTCACTCACCTCCACTCTAGGACTTCACACTCCTCCATTCTATGACTTCCCACATCTCTTTCTATGACTTCACCCACCTCCATTTTATGACTTCACACACCTCCATTCTGTGACTTCACACACCTCCATTCTATGACCTCACACACCCTCATTCTGTGATTTCACACACCTCCATTCTATGACTTCACACACCCATTTTGACTTCACACACCTCCAATATATGACTTCAAACACCTCAATTCTGTGACTTCACACACCAAAGTTGTTTGACTTCACACACCTCCATTCTTTGACTTCACACACCTCCATTCCATGACTTCACACAACTCCATTCTATGAGTTCAGAAACATCCATTCTATGAGTTCACACACCACAATTTTGTCTTCACACACCTCCATTCTATGACTTCACACACCTTCATTCATAATTCAGAAACATCCATTCTATGACTTCACACACCTCCATTCTATGACTTCAAAAACTTCCATTCTGTGACTTCACACACCTCCATTCTGAGTTCACACGCCTCCATTCATTGACTTCACACACCTCCATTCTGACTTCACGCACCTCCATTCTATGACTTTACACACTTCCATTTTATGACTTCACACACCTCCATTCTGTGACTTCACACACCTCCATTCTGTGACTTCACACACCTTCATTCTATGACTTCACACACCTCTATTCTGTGATTTCACACATCCATTTTGACTTCACACACATAAAATATATGACTTCACACACCTCCATTCTGTGACTTCCCCCACCTCCATTCTGTGACTTCACACACCTCTATTCTCCGACTTCACACCACTCCAATTTGACTTCACATACCTCCATTCTCTTACTTCAAAAACCTCCATTCTGTGACGTCACACAACTCCATTCTGTGACTTCACAAACCTCCATTCTATAATTTCACACACCTCCATTCTATGACTTCACACACCTCCACTTTATGACGTCACACACCTCCATTTTGACTTCACACTCCTCCATTATGTGACTTCACACACCTCCCTTCTGTGTCTTCACACACCTCCATTCTATGACTTCACACACCTTCATTCTGTGACTTCACACACCTCCATTCTATGACTTCACACACTTCCATTCTATGATTTCAC
Source organism: Megascapheus bottae (assembly GCA_024803745.1). Lineage (NCBI taxonomy): Eukaryota > Metazoa > Chordata > Mammalia > Rodentia > Geomyidae > Megascapheus > Megascapheus bottae. The sequence continues at coordinate 964,829 of JANJXV010000106.1, read as the reverse complement.
ATACCTCCATGCTGTAACTTCTCACACCTCCATTCTGTGACTAAACACACCTCCATTCTGAGTTCACACACCTCCATTCTGTGACTTCACAAACCTCCATTCTATGATTTCACAGAGCTCCATTCTATGACTTCACACACTTCCATTTTATGACGTCACACACCTCCATTTTGACTTCTCACACCTCCATTCTGTGACTTCACACGCCTCCATTCTATGACTTCACACACTGCCTTTGTGACGTCACACACCTCCATTCTATGACTTCACACACCTCCATTCTATGACTTCACACACCTCCATTCTGAGTTCACACACCTCCATTCTATGACATCACACACTTCCATTTTATGACGTCACACATCTCCATTCTGACTTCACGCACCTCCATTCTATGACTTTACACACTTCCATTCTATGACTTCACACACCTCCATTCTGTGACTTCACACACCTTCATTCTATGACTTCACACACCTCCATTCAATGAGTTCACACACCTCTATTCTATGATTTCATACATCCATTTTGACTTCACACACATAAAATATATGACTTCAAACACCTCAATTCTGTGACTTCAAACACCTCCATTCTATGACTTCATACCCGTCCATTCTGTGACTTCACACACCTCCATTCTATGACTTCACACACCTCCATTCTGTGACTTCACCCACCTCCATTCTGTGACTTCACACACCTCTATTCTCCGACTTCACACCCCTCCAATTTGACTTCACATACCTCCATTCTATGACTTCACACACCTCCATTCTGTGACTTCACAAACTGCCATTCTATGATTTCACACACCTCCAATCTATGACTTCACACACCTACATTTTATGACGTCACACACCTCCATTTGGACTTCACACACCTCCATTATGAGACTCCACACACCTCCCTTCTGTGACTTCACACACCTCCATTCTATGACTTCACACACCTTCATTGTATGACTTCACACACCTCCATTCTATGACTTCACACACTTCCATTCTATGATTTCACATACCTCCATGCTATGACTTCACACACCTCCAATCTGTGACTTCACACACCTCCATTCTATGACTTCACACACCTCAATTCTGTGACTTCACAAACCTTCATTCTATGTTTTCACACACCTCCATTCTATGACTTCACACACCTCCATTTTAGGACATCACACACCTCCATTTTGACTTCACACACCTCCATTCTGTGACTTCACACACCTCCATACTATGAATTCACACACTTCCATTGTGACGTCACATACCTCTATTCTATGAGTTCACACCCCTCCATTCTATGACTTCACACATCTCAATTCTGACTTCACACACCTCCATTCTATGACTTCACAGACCTCGCATCTGTGACTTCACTCACCTCCACTCTATGACTTCACACTCCTCCATTCTCTGACTTCCCACACCTCCTTTCTATGACTTCACCCACCTCTATTCTATGACTTCACACCTCCATTCTGACTTCACACACCTCCATTCTGTGACTTCTCACACCTCCATTATATGATATCACACACCTCCATTCTATGACTTCATACACCTCCATTCTATGACTTCACACACCTCCATTCTGTGACTTCAAACACCTCCATTCTATGACTTCACACACCTCCATTCTTTGACTTCCCACACCTCCATTCTGAGTTTACAAACCTCCATTCTATGATTTCACACACCTCCATTCTTTGACGTCACACACCTCCATTCTATGACTTCACACAACTTCATTCTTACTTTACAAACATCCATTCTATAACTTCACACACCTCCATTCTATGACATCAAACACCTCCATTCTGTGACTTCACAAACCTCCATTCTATGACTTCACACACCTCCATTCTGTGACTTCACACACCTCCATTCTATGACTTCACACACCTCCATTCTGAATTCACACAGCTCCATTCTGTGACTTCACACACCTCCATTCTGAATTCACACAGCTCCATTCTGTGACTTCTCAAAACTCCATTCTATGATTTCACACACCTCCATACTATGACTTCACACAACTCCATCTATGACTTCATATACCTGCATTCTGACATCACACACCTCCATTCTACGACTTCACAGACCTCGAATCTGTGACTTAACTCACCTGCACTCTATGACTTCACACTCCTCCATTCTATGACTTCACAGACCTCCTTTCTATGACTTCACGCACCTCCATTCTTTGACTTCACACACCTCCATTCCATGACTTCACACACATCAATTCTATGACTTCACACACCTCCATTCTATGACTTCACACACCTCCATTCTTTGACTTCACACACCTCCATTTTGATTTCACACACCTACATTCTGTGACTTCACACACCTACATTTGTGACTTCACACACCAACATTTTGATTTCACACACCTCCATTCTGTGACTTCACACACCTCCATTCTTTGACTACACACACCTCCGTTTTGACTTCACACACTTCCATTCTGGGACTTCACACACTTCCATTCTGTGACTTCACACACCAAAGTTGTTTGACTTCACACACCTCCATTCTTTGACTTCACACACCTCCATTCCATGACTTCACACAACTCCATTCTATGAGTACAGAAACATCCATTCTATGAGTTCACACACCACAATTTTGTCTTCACACACCTCCATTCTATGACTTCACACACCTTCATTCATAATTCAGAAACATCCATTCTATGACTTCACACACCTCCATTCTATGACTTCAAAAACTTCCATTCTGTGACTTCACACACCTCCATTCTGAGTTCACACGCCTCCATTCATTGACTTCACACACCTCCATTCTGACTTCACTCACCTCCATTCTATGACTTTACACACTTCCATTCTATGACTTCACACACCTCCATTCTGTGACTTCACACACCTCCATTCTGTGACTTCACACACCTTCATTCTATGACTTCACACACCTCCATTCTATGACTTCACACAACTCTATTCTGTGATTTCACACATCCATTTTGACTTCACACACATAAAATATATGACTTCACACACCTCCATTCTATGACTTCACACACCTCCATTCTGTGACTTCACCCACCTCCATTCTGTGACTTCACACACCTCTATTCTCCGACTTCACACCCCTCCAATTTGACTTCACATACCTCCATTCTATGACTTCACAAACCTCCATTCTGTGACGTCACACAACTCCATTCTGTGACTTCACAAACCTCCATTCTATAATTTCACACACCTCCATTCTATGACTTCACACACCTCCAGTTTATGACATCACACAACTCCATTTTGACTTCACACACCTCCATTATGTGATTTCACACACCTCCCTTCTGTGTCTTCACACACCTCCATTCTATGACTTCACACACCTCCATTTGATGACGTCACACACCTCCATTTTGACTTCACACACCTCCATTCTATGACTTCACACACTTTCTCTGTGACTTCACACACTTCCATTCTATGACTTCACACACCTCCATTCTGTGACTTCACACACCTCCATTCTGTGACTTCATACACCTTCATTCTATGACTTCACACACCTCCATTCTATGACTTCACACACCTCTATTCTGTGATTTCACACATCCATTTTGACTTCACACACATAAAATATATGACTTCACACACCTCCATTCTGTGACTTCCCCCACCTCCATTCTGTGACTTCACACACCTCTATTCTCCGACTTCACACCACTCCAATTTGACTTCACATACCTCCATTCTCTTACTTCAAAAACCTCCATTCTGTGACGTCACACAACTCCATTCTGTGACTTCACAAACCTCCATTCTATAATTTCACACACCTCCATTCTATGACTTCACACACCTCCACTTTATGACGTCACACACCTCCATTTTGACTTCACACTCCTCCATTATGTGACTTCACACACCTCCCTTCTGTGTCTTCACACACCTCCATTCTATGACTTCACACACCTTCATTCTGTGACTTCACACACCTCCATTCTATGACTTCACACACTTCCATTCTATGATTTCACATACCTCCATGCTGTAACTTCTCACACCTCCATTCTGTGACTAAACACACCTCCATTCTGAGTTCACACACCTCCATTCTGTGACTTCACAAACCTCCATTCTATGATTTCACAGAGCTCCATTCTATGACTTCACACACTTCCATTTTATGACGTCACACACCTCCATTTTGACTTCTCACACCTCCATTCTGTGACTTCACACGCCTCCATTCTATGACTTCACACACTGCCTTTGTGACGTCACACACCTCCATTCTATGACTTCACACACCTCCATTCTATGACTTCACACACCTCCATTCTGAGTTCACACACCTCCATTCTATGACATCACACACTTCCATTTTATGACGTCACACATCTCCATTCTGACTTCACGCACCTCCACTCTATGACTTTACACACATCCATTCTATGACTTCACACACCTCCATTCTGTGACTTCACACACCTTCATTCTATGACTTCACACACCTCCATTCAATGAGTTCACACACCTCTATTCTATGATTTCATACATCCATTTTGACTTCACACACATAAAATATATGACTTCAAACACCTCAATTCTGTGACTTCACACACCTCCATTCTATGACTTCATACCCGTCCATTCTGTGACTTCACACACCTCCATTCTATGACTTCACACACCTCCATTCTGTGACTTCACCCACCTCCATTCTGTGACTTCACACACCTCTATTCTCCGACTTCACACCCCTCCAATTTGACTTCACATACCTCCATTCTATGACTTCACACACCTCCATTCTGTGACTTCACAAACTGCCATTCTATGATTTCACACACCTCCAATCTATGACTTCACACACCTACATTTTATGACGTCACACACCTCCATTTGGACTTCACACACCTCCATTATGAGACTCCACACACCTCCCTTCTGTGACTTCACACACCTCCATTCTATGACTTCACACACCTTCATTGTATGACTTCACACACCTCCATTCTATGACTTCACACACTTCCATTCTATGATTTCACATACCTCCATGCTATGACTTCACACACCTCCAATCTGTGACTTCACACACCTCCATTCTATGACTTCACACACCTCAATTCTGTGACTTCACACACCTCCATACTATGAATTCACACACTTCCATTGTGACGTCACATACCTCTATTCTATGAGTTCACACCCCTCCATTCTATGACTTCACACATCTCCATTCTGACTTCACACACCTCCATTCTATGACTTCACAGACCTCGCATCTGTGACTTCACTCACATCCACTCTATGACTTCACACTCCTCCATTCTCTGACTTCCCACACCTCCTTTCTATGACTTCACCCACCTCTATTCTATGACTTCACACCTCCATTCTGACTTCACACACCTCCATTCTGTGACTTCTCACACCTCCATTATATGATATCACACACCTCCATTCTATGACTTCATACACCTCCATTCTATGACTTCACACACCTCCATTCTGTGACTTCAAACACCTCCATTCTATGACTTCACACACCTCCATTCTTTGACTTCCCACACCTCCATTCTGAGTTTACAAACCTCCATTCTATGATTTCACACACCTCCATTCTTTGACGTCACACACCTCCATTCTATGACTTCACACAACTTCATTCTTACTTTACAAACATCCATTCTATAACTTCACACACCTCCATTCTATGACATCAAACACCTCCATTCTGTGACTTCACAAACCTCCATTCTATGACTTCACACACCTCCATTCTGTGACTTCACACACCTCCATTCTATGACTTCACACACCTCCATTCTGAATTCACACAGCTCCATTCTGTGACTTCACACACCTCCATTCTGAATTCACACAGCTCCATTCTGTGACTTCTCAAAACTCCATTCTATGATTTCACACACCTCCATACTATGACTTCACACAACTCCATCTATGACTTCATATACCTGCATTCTGACATCACACACCTCCATTCTACGACTTCACAGACCTCGAATCTGTGACTTAACTCACCTGCACTCTATGACTTCACACTCCTCCATTCTATGACTTCACAGACCTCCTTTCTATGACTTCACGCACCTCCATTCTTTGACTTCACACACCTCCATTCCATGACTTCACACACATCAATTCTATGACTTCACACACCTCCATTCTATGACTTCACACACCTCCATTCTTTGACTTCACACACCTCCATTTTGATTTCACACACCTACATTCTGTGACTTCACACACCTACATTTGTGACTTCACACACCAACATTTTGATTTCACACACCTCCATTCTGTGACTTCACACACCTCCATTCTTTGACTACACACACCTCCGTTTTGACTTCACACACTTCCATTCTGGGACTTCACACACTTCCATTCTGTGACTTCACACACCAAAGTTGTTTGACTTCACACACCTCCATTCTTTGACTTCACACACCTCCATTCCATGACTTCACACAACTCCATTCTATGAGTACAGAAACATCCATTCTATGAGTTCACACACCACAATTTTGTCTTCACACACCTCCATTCTATGACTTCACACACCTTCATTCATAATTCAGAAACATCCATTCTATGACTTCACACACCTCCATTCTATGACTTCAAAAACTTCCATTCTGTGACTTCACACACCTCCATTCTGAGTTCACACGCCTCCATTCATTGACTTCACACACCTCCATTCTGACTTCACGCACCTCCATTCTATGACTTTACACACTTCCATTCTATGACTTCACACACCTCCATTCTGTGACTTCACACACCTCCATTCTGTGACTTCACACACCTTCATTCTATGACTTCACACACCTCCATTCTATGACTTCACACAACTCTATTCTGTGATTTCACACATCCATTTTGACTTCACACACATAAAATATATGACTTCACACACCTCCATTCTATGACTTCACACACCTCCATTCTGTGACTTCACCCACCTCCATTCTGTGACTTCACACACCTCTATTCTCCGACTTCACACCACTCCAATTTGACTTCACATACCTCCATTCTCTTACTTCAAAAACCTCCATTCTGTGACGTCACACAACTCCATTCTGTGACTTCACAAACCTCCATTCTATAATTTCACACACCTCCATTCTATGACTTCACACACCTCCAGTTTATGACGTCACACACCTCCATTTTGACTTCACACTCCTCCATTATGTGACTTCACACACCTCCCTTCTGTGTCTTCACACACCTCCATTCTATGACCTCACACACCTTCATTCTGTGACTTCACACACCTCCATTCTATGACTTCACACACTTCCATTCTATGATTTCACATACCTCCATGCTGTAACTTCTCACACCTCCATTCTGTGACTAAACACACCTCCATTCTGAGTTCACACACCTCCATTCTGTGACTTCACAAACCTCCATTCTATGATTTCACAGAGCTACATTCTATGACTTCACACACTTCCATTTTATGACGTCACACACCTCCATTTTGACTTCTCACACCTCCATTCTGTGACTTCACACGCCTCCATTCTATGACTTCACACACTGCCTTTGTGACGTCACACACCTCCATTCTATGACTTCACACACCTCCATTCTATGACTTCACACACCTCCATTCTGAGTTCACACACCTCCATTCTATGACATCACACACTTCCATTTTATGACGTCACACATCTCCATTCTGACTTCACGCACCTCCATTCTATGACTTTACACACTTCCATTCTATGACTTCACACACCTCCATTCTGTGACTTCACACACCTTCATTCTATGACTTCACACACCTCCATTCAATGAGTTCACACACCTCTATTCTATGATTTCATACATCCATTTTGACTTCACACACATAAAATATATGACTTCAAACACCTCAATTCTGTGACTTCACACACCTCCATTCTATGACTTCATACCCGTCCATTCTGTGACTTCACACACCTCCATTCTATGACTTCACACACCTCCATTCTGTGACTTCACCCACCTCCATTCTGTGACTTCACACACCTCTATTCTCCGACTTCACACCCCTCCAATTTGACTTCACATACCTCCATTCTATGACTTCACACACCTCCATTCTGTGACTTCACAAACTGCCATTCTATGATTTCACACACCTCCAATCTATGACTTCACACACCTACATTTTATGACGTCACACACCTCCATTTGGACTTCACACACCTCCATTATGAGACTCCACACACCTCCCTTCTGTGACTTCACACACCTCCATTCTATGACTTCACACACCTTCATTGTATGACTTCACACACCTCCATTCTATGACTTCACACACTTCCATTCTATGATTTCACATACCTCCATGCTATGACTTCACACACCTCCAATCTGTGACTTCACACACCTCCATTCTATGACTTCACACACCTCAATTCTGTGACTTCACAAACCTTCATTCTATGTTTTCACACACCTCCATTCTATGACTTCACACACCTCCATTTTAGGACATCACACACCTCCATTTTGACTTCACACACCTCCATTCTGTGACTTCACACACCTCCATACTATGAATTCACACACTTCCATTGTGACGTCACATACCTCTATTCTATGAGTTCACACCCCTCCATTCTATGACTTCACACATCTCCATTCTGACTTCACACACCTCCATTCTATGACTTCACAGACCTCGCATCTGTGACTTCACTCACCTCCACTCTATGACTTCACACTCCTCCATTCTCTGACTTCCCACACCTCCTTTCTATGACTTCACCCACCTCTATTCTATGACTTCACACCTCCATTCTGACTTCACACACCTCCATTCTGTGACTTCTCACACCTCCATTATATGATATCACACACCTCCATTCTATGACTTCATACACCTCCATTCTATGACTTCACACACCTCCATTCTGTGACTTCAAACACCTCCATTCTATGACTTCACACACCTCCATTCTTTGACTTCCCACACCTCCATTCTGAGTTTACAAACCTCCATTCTATGATTTCACACACCTCCATTCTTTGACGTCACACACCTCCATTCTATGACTTCACACAACTTCATTCTTACTTTACAAACATCCATTCTATAACTTCACACACCTCCATTCTATGACATCAAACACCTCCATTCTGTGACTTCACAAACCTCCATTCTATGACTTCACACACCTCCATTCTGTGACTTCACACACCTCCATTCTATGACTTCACACACCTCCATTCTGAATTCACACAGCTCCATTCTGTGACTTCACACACCTCCATTCTGAATTCACACAGCTCCATTCTGTGACTTCTCAAAACTCCATTCTATGATTTCACACACCTCCATACTATGACTTCACACAACTCCATCTATGACTTCATATACCTGCATTCTGACATCACACACCTCCATTCTACGACTTCACAGACCTCGAATCTGTGACTTAACTCACCTGCACTCTATGACTTCACACTCCTCCATTCTATGACTTCACAGACCTCCTTTCTATGACTTCACGCACCTCCATTCTTTGACTTCACACACCTCCATTCCATGACTTCACACACATCAATTCTATGACTTCACACACCTCCATTCTATGACTTCACACACCTCCATTCTTTGACTTCACACACCTCCATTTTGATTTCACACACCTACATTCTGTGACTTCACACACCTACATTTGTGACTTCACACACCAACATTTTGATTTCACACACCTCCATTCTGTGACTTCACACACCTCCATTCTTTGACTACACACACCTCCGTTTTGACTTCACACACTTCCATTCTGGGACTTCACACACCTCCATTCTGTGACTTCACACACCAAAGTTGTTTGACTTCACACACCTCCATTCTTTGACTTCACACACCTCCATTCCATGACTTCACACAACTCCATTCTATGAGTACAGAAACATCCATTCTATGAGTTCACACACCACAATTTTGTCTTCACACACCTCCATTCTATGACTTCACACACCTTCATTCATAATTCAGAAACATCCATTCTATGACTTCACACACCTCCATTCTATGACTTCAAAAACTTCCATTCTGTGACTTCACACACCTCCATTCTGAGTTCACACGCCTCCATTCATTGACTTCACACACCTCCATTCTGAGTTCACGCACTTCCATTCTATGACTTTACACACTTCCATTCTATGACTTCACACACCTCCATTCTGTGACTTCACACACCTCCATTCTGTGACTTCACACACCTTCATTCTATGACTTCACACACCTCCATTCTATGACTTCACACACCTCTATTCTGTGATTTCACACATCCATTTTGACTTCACACACATAAAATATATGACTTCACACACCTCCATTCTATGACTTCACACACCTCCATTCTGTGACTTCACCCACCTCCATTCTGTGACTTCACACACCTCTATTCTCCGACTTCACACCCCTCCAATTTGACTTCACATACCTCCATTCTATGACTTCACAAACCTCCATTCTGTGACGTCACACAACTCCATTCTGTGACTTCACAAACCTCCATTCTATAATTTCACACACCTCCATTCTATGACTTCACACACCTCCAGTTTATGACATCACACAACTCCATTTTGACTTCACACACCTCCATTATGTGATTTCACACACCTCCCTTCTGTGTCGTCACACACCTCCATTCTATGACTTCACACACCTCCATTTGATGACGTCACACACCTCCATTTTGACTTCTCACACCTCCATTCTGTGACTTCACACACCTCCATTCTATGAGTTCACACACCTCCATTCTATGACTTCACACACCTCCATTCTGACTTCACACACCTCCATTCTATGACTTCACAGACCTCGAATATGTGACTTCACTCACCTCCACTCTAGGACTTCACACTCCTCCATTCTATGACTTCCCACATCTCTTTCTATGACTTCACCCACCTCCATTTTATGACTTCACACACCTCCATTCTGTGACTTCACACACCTCCATTCTATGACCTCACACACCCTCATTCTGTGATTTCACACACCTCCATTCTATGACTTCACACACCCATTTTGACTTCACACACCTCCAATATATGACTTCAAACACCTCAATTCTTTGACTTCACACACCAAAGTTGTTTGACTTCACACACCTCCATTCTTTGACTTCACACACCTCCATTCCATGACTTCACACAACTTCATTCTATGATTTCAGAAACATCCATTCTATGAGTTCACACACCACAATTTTGTCTTCACACACCTCCATTCTATGACTTCACACACCTTCATTCATAATTCAGAAACATCCATTCTATGACTTCACACACCTCCATTCTATGACTTCAAAAACTTCCATTCTGTGACTTCACACACCTCCATTCTGAGTTCACACGCCTCCATTCATTGACTTCACACACCTCCATTCTGACTTCACGCTCCTCCATTCTATGACTTTACACACTTCCATTCTATGACTTCACACACCTCCATTCTGTGACTTCACACACCTCCATTCTGTGACTTCACACACCTTCATTCTATGACTTCACACACCTCCATTCTATGACTTCACACACCTCTATTCTGTGATTTCACACATCCATTTTGACTTCACACACATAAAATATATGACTTCACACACCTCCATTCTGTGACTTCCCCCACCTCCATTCTGTGACTTCACACACCTCTATTCTCCGACTTCACACCACTCTAATTTGACTTCACATACCTCCATTCTCTTACTTCAAAAACCTCCATTCTGTGACGTCACACAACTCCATTCTGTGACTTCACAAACCTCCATTCTATAATTTCACACACCTCCATTCTATGACTTCACACACCTCCACTTTATGACGTCACACATCTCCATTTTGACTTCACACTCCTCCATTATGTGACTTCACACACCTCCCTTCTGTGTCTTCACACACCTCCATTCTATGACTTCACACACCTTCATTCTGTGACTTCACACACCTCCATTCTATGACTTCACACACTTCCATTCTATGATTTCACATACCTCCATGCTGTAACTTCTCACACCTCCATTCTGTGACTAAACACACCTCCATTCTGAGTTCACACACCTCCATTCTGTGACTTCACAAACCTCCATTCTATGATTTCACAGAGCTCCATTCTATGACTTCACACACTTCCATTTTATGACGTCACACACCTCCATTTTGACTTCTCACACCTCCATTCTGTGACTTCACACGCCTCCATTCTATGACTTCACACACTGCCTTTGTGACGTCACACACCTCCATTCTATGACTTCACACACCTCCATTCTGAGTTCACACACCTCCATTCTATGACATCACACACTTCCATTTTATGACGTCACACATCTCCATTCTGACTTCACGCACCTCCATTCTATGACTTTACACACTTCCATTCTATGACTTCACACACCTCCATTCTGTGACTTCACACACCTCCATTCTGTGACTTCACACACCTTCATTCTATGACTTCACACACCTCCATTCAATGAGTTCACACACCTCTATTCTATGATTTCATACATCCATTTTGACTTCACACACATAAAATATATGACTTCAAACACCTCAATTCTGTGACTTCACACACCTCCATTCTATGACTTCATACCCGTCCATTCTGTGACTTCACACACCTCCATTCTATGACTTCACACACCTCCATTCTGTGACTTCACCCACCTCCATTCTGTGACTTCACACACCTCTATTCTCCGACTTCACACCCCTCCAATTTGACTTCACATACCTCCATTCTATGACTTCACAAACCTCCATTCTGTGACGTCACACAACTCCATTCTGTGACTTCACAAACCTCCATTCTATAATTTCACACACCTCCATTCTATGACTTCACACACCTCCAGTTTATGACATCACACAACTCCATTTTGACTTCACACACCTCCATTATGTGATTTCACACACCTCCCTTCTGTGTCGTCACACACCTCCATTCTATGACTTCACACACCTCCATTTGATGACGTCACACACCTCCATTTTGACTTCTCACACCTCCATTCTGTGACTTCACACACCTCCATTCTATGACTTCACACACTTTCTCTGTGACTTCACACACCTCCATTCTATGAGTTCACACACCTCCATTCTATGACTTCACACACCTCCATTCTGACTTCACACACCTCCATTCTATGACTTCACAGACCTCGAATATGTGACTTCACTCACCTCCACTCTAGGACTTCACACTCCTCCATTCTATGACTTCCCACATCTCTTTCTATGACTTCACCCACCTCCATTTTATGACTTCACACACCACCATTCTGTGACTTCACACACCTCCATTCTATGACCTCACACACCCTCATTCTGTGATTTCACACACCTCCATTCTATGACTTCACACACCCATTTTGACTTCACACACCTCCAATATATGACTTCAAACACCTCAATTCTGTGACTTCACACATCTCCATTCTATGACTTCACACACTTCAATTCTATGACTTCACACACCTCCATTCTGTGACTTTACACACCTCCATTCTGACTTCACACACCTCCATTCTGTGACGTCACACACCTCCATACTGTGACTTCCCACACCTCCATTCTGTGACTTCACACACCTCCATTCTATGATTTCACACACATCCATTCTGAATTCACACAGCTCCATTCTGTGACTTCACACGCCTCCATTCTGAATTCACACAGCTCCATTCTGTGACTTCTCGAAACTCCATTCTATGATTTCACACACCTCCATACTATGACTTCACACAACTCCATCTATGACTTCACATACCTGCATTCTGACATCACACACCTCCATTCTATGACTTCACAGAACTCGAATCTGTGACTTAACTCACCTGCACTCTATGACTTCACACTCCTCCATTCTATGACTTCACAGACCTCATTTCTATGACTTCACACACCTCCATTCTTTGACTTCACACACCTCCATTCCATGACTTCACAGACATCCATTCTATGACTTCACACACCTCCATTCTATGAGTTCACACACCTCCATTCTTTGACTTCACACACCTCCATTTTGACTTCACACACCTACATTCTGTGACTTCACACACCTACATTCTGTGACTTCACACACCACCATTTTGATTTCACACACCTCCATTCTGTGACTTCACACACCTCCATTCTTTGACTTCACACACCTCCGTTTTGACTTCACACACTTCCATTCTGTTACTTCACACACCTCCATTCTGTGACTTCACACACCACCGTTGTTTGAATTCACACACCTCCATTCTTTGACTTCACACACCTCCATTCCACGACTTCACACAACTCCATTCTATGAGTTCAGAAACATCCATTCTATAAGTTCACACACCACAATTTTGTCTTCACACACCTCCATTCTATGACTTCACACACCTTCATTCATAATACAGAAACATCCATTCTATGACTTCACACACCTCCATTCTATGACTTCAAAAACCTCCATTCTGTGACTTCACGCACCTCCATTCTATGACTTTACACACTTCCATTCTCTGACTTCTCACCCCTCCATTCTGTGACTTCACACACCTCCATTCTATGACTTCACACACTTCCTTTGTGACGTCACACACCTCCATTCTATGAGTTCACACACCTCCATTCTATGACTTCACACACCTCCATTCTGACTTCACACACCTCCATTCTATGACTTCACAGACCTCGAATATGTGACTTCACTCACCTCCGCTCTAGGACTTCACACTCCTCCATTCTATGACTTCCCACATCTCTTTCTATGACTTCACCCACCTCCATTTTATGACTTCACACACCTCCATTCTGTGACTTCACACACCTCCATTATATGACCTCACACATCCTCATTCTGTGATTTCACACACCTCCATTCTATGACTTCACACACCCATTTTGACTTCACACACCTCCAATATATGACTTCAAACACCTCAATTCTGTGACTTCACACACCTCCATTCTATGACTTCATACCGTCCATTCTGTGAATTCACACACGTCCATTCTATGACTTCACACACTTCAATTCTATGACTTCACACACCTCCATTCTGTGACTTTACACACCTCCATTCTGACTTCACACACCTCGATTCTGTGACGTCACACACCTCCATACTGTGACTTCCCACACCTCCATTCTGTGGCTTCACACACCTCCATTCTATGATTTCACACACCTCCATTCTGAATTCACACAGCTCCATTCTGTGACTTCACCCGCCTCCATTCTGAATTCACACAGCTCCATTCTGTGACTTCTCAAAACTCCATTCTATGATTTCACACACCTCCATACTATGACTTCACACAACTCCGTCTATGACTTCACATACCTGCATTCTGACATCACACACCTCCATTCTATAACTTCACAGACCTCGAATCTGTGACTTAACTCACCTGCACTCTATGACTTCACACTCCTCCATTCTATGACTTCACAGACCTCCTTTCTATGACTTCACACACCTCCATTCTTTGACTTCACACACCTCCATTCCTTGACTTCACACACATCCATTCTATGACTTCACACACCTCCATTCTATGAGTTCACACACCTCCATTCTTTGACTTCACACACCTCCATTTTGACTTCACACACCTACATTTTGTGACTTCACACACCTCCATTTGTGACTTCAAACACCACCATTTTGATTTCACACACCTCCATTCTGTGACTTCACACACCTCCATTCTTTGACTTCACACACCTCCGTTTTGACTTCACACACTTCCATTCTGGGACTTCACACACCTCCATTCTGTGACTTCACACACCACCGTTGTTTGACTTCACACACCTCCATTCTTTGACTTCACGCACCTCCATTCCACGACTTCACACAACTCCATTCTATGAGTTCAGAAACATCCATTCTATGAGTTCACACACCACAATTTTGTCTTCACACACCTCCAGTCTATGACATCACACACCTTCATTCTTAATTCAGAAACATACATTCTATGACTTCACACACTTCCATTCTATGACTTCACACACCTCCATTCTGTGACTTCACACACCTCCATTCTGTGACTTCACTCACCTTCATTCTATGACTTCACACACCTCCATTCTATGACTTCACACACCTCTATTCTATGATTTCCCACATCCTTTTTGACTTCACACACATAAAATATATGTCTTCAAACACCTCAATTCTGTGACTTTACCCACCTCCATTCTATGACTTCATACCCGTCCATTCTGTGACTTCACACACCTCCATTCTATGACTTCACACACCTCCATTCTGTGACTTCACCCACCTCCATTCTGTGACTTCACACACCTCTATTCTCCGACTTCACACCCCTCCAATTTGACTTCACATACCTCCATTCTATGACTTCACAAACCTCCATTCAGTGACGTCACACAACTCCATTCTGTGACTTCACAAACCTCCATTCTATAATTTCACACACCTCCATTCTATGACTTCACACACCTCCAGTTTATGACGTCACACACCTCCATTTTGACTTTACACACCTCCATTATGTGACTTCACACACCTCCCTTCTGTGTCTTCACACACCTCCATTTTATGACTTCACACACCTTCATTCTGTGACTTCACACACCTCCATTCTATGACTTCACACACTTCCATTCTATGATTTCACATACCTCCATGCTGTAACTTCTCACACCTCCATTCTTTGACTTCACACACCTACATTTTGAGTTCACACACCTCCATTCTGTAACTTCACAAACCTCCATTCTATGATTTCACAGAGCTCCATTCTATGACTTCACACACTTCCGTTTTATGACGTCACACACCTCCATTTTGACTTCTCACACCTCCATTCTGTGACTTCCCACACCTCCATTCTATGACTTCACACACTTCCTTTGTGACGTCACACACCTCCATTCTATGAGTTCACACACCTCCATTCTATGACTTCACACACCTCCATTCTGTTTTCACCCACCTCCATTCTATGACTTCACACACTTCCATTTTATGACGTCACACACCTCCATTCTGACTTCACGCACCTCCATTCTATGACTTTACACACTTCCATTCTATGACTTCACACACCTCCATTCTGTGACTTCACACACCTCCATTCTGTGACTTCACACACCTTCATTCTATGACTTCACACACCTCCATTCTATGACTTCACACACCTCTATTCTATGATTTCACACATCCATTTTGACTTCACACACATAAAATATATGACTTCAAACACCTCAATTCTGTGACTTCACACACCTCCATTCTATGACTTCATACCCGTCCATTCTGTGACTTCACACACCTCCATTCTATGACCTCACACACCTCCATTCTGTGACTTCACCCACCTCCATTCTATGACTTCACAAACCTCCATTCTGTGACGTCACACAACTCCATTCTGTGACTTCACAAACCTCCATTCTATAATTTCACACACCTCCATTCTATGACTTCACACACCTCCAGTTTATGACGTCACACACCTCCATTTTGACTTCACACACCTCCATTATGTGACTTCACACACCTCCCTTCTGTGTCTTCACACACCTCCATTCTATGACTTCACACACCTCCATTTTATGACGTCACACACCTCCATTTTGACTTCTCACACCTCCATTCTGTGACTTCACACACCTCCATTCTATGACTTCACACACTTCCTTTGTGACGTCACACACCTACATTCTGTGACTTCACACACCTCCATTCTATGACTTCACAGACCTCGAATATGTGACTTCACTCACCTCCACTCTAGGACTTCACACTCCTCCATTCTATGACATCCCACATCTCTTTCTATGACTTCACCCACCTCCATTTTATGATTCACACACCTCCATTCTGTGACTTCACACACCTCCATTCTATGACCTCACACACCCTCATTCTGTGATTTCACACACCTTCATTCTATGACTTCACACACCTCCATTCTGTGACTTTACACACCTCCAGTATATGAGTTCAAACACCTCAATTCTGTGACTTCACACACCTCCATTCTATGACTTCATACCGTCCATTCTGTGACTTCACACACCTCCATTCTATGATTTCACACACCTCCATTCTGAATTCACACAGCTCCATTCTGTGACTTCACACGCCTCCATTCTGAATTCACACAGCTCCATTCTGTGACTTCTCAAAACTCCATTCTATGATTTCACACACCTCCATACTATGACTCCACACAACTCCATCTATGACTTCACATACCTGCATTCTGACATCACACACCTCCATTCTATGACTTCACAGACCTCGAATCTGTGACTTAACTCACCTGCACTCTATGACTTCACACTCCTCCATTCTATGACTTCACAGACCTCCTTTCTATGACTTGACACACCTCCATTCTTTGACTTCACACACCTCCATTCCATGACTTCACAGACATCCATTCTATGACTTCACACACCTCCTTTCTATGAGTTCACACACCTCCATTCTTTGACTTCACACACCTCCATTTTTATTTCACACACCTACATTCTGTAACTTCACACACCTCCATTTGTGACTTCACACACCACCATTTTGATTTCACACACCTCCATTCTGTGACTTCACACACCTCCATTCTTTGACTTCACACACCTCCGTTTTGACTTCACACACTTCCATTCTGGGACTTCACACTCCTCCATTCTGTGACTTCACACACCACCATTGGTTGACTTCACACACCTCCATTCTTTGACTTCACACACCTCCATTCCACGACTTCACACAACTCCATTCTATGAGTTCAGAAACATCCATTCTATGAGTTCACACACCTTCATTCTTAATTCAGAAACATCCATTCTATGACTTCACACACCTCCATTCTATGACTTCAAAAACCTCCATTCTGTGACTTCGCACACCTCCATTCTGAGTTCACACACCTCCATTCATTGACTTCACACACCTCCATTCTGACTTCACGCACCTCCATTCTATGACTTTACACACTTCCATTCTATGACTTCACACACCTCCATTCTGTGACTTCACACACCTCCATTCTGTGACTTCACACACCTTCATTCTATGACTTCACACACCTCCATTCTATGACTTCACACACCTCTATTCTATGATTTCACACATCCATTTTGACTTCACACACATAAAATATATGACTTCAAACACCTCAATTCTGTGACTTCACACACCTCCATTCTATGACTTCATACCCGTCCATTCTGTGAATTCACACACCTCCATTCTATGACTTCACACACCTCCATTCTGTGACTTCACCCACCTCCATTCTGTGACTTCACACACCTCTATTCTCCGACTTCACACCCCTCCAATTTGACTTCACATACCTCCATTCTATGACTTCACACACCTCCATTCTGACTTCACACACCTCCATTCTATGACTTCACAGACCTCGAATATGTGACTTCACTCACCTCCACTCAAGGACTTCACACTCCTCCATTCTATGACTTCCCACATCTCTTTCTATGACTTCACCCACCTCCATTTTATGACTTCACACACCTCCATTCTGTGACTTCACACACCTCCATTATATGACCTCACACATCCTCATTCTGTGATTTCACACACCTCCATTCTATGACTTCACACACCCATTTTGACTTCACACACCTCCAATATATGACTTCAAACACCTCAATTCTGTGACTTCACACACCTCCATTCTATGACTTCATACCGTCCATTCTGTGACTTCACACACCTCCATTCTATGACTTCACACACTTCAATTCTATGACTTCACACACCTCCATTCTGTGACTTTACACACCTCCATTCTGACTTCACACACCTCCATTCTGTGACGTCACACACCTCCATACTGTGACTTCCCACACCTCCATTCTGTGACTTCACACACCTCCATTCTATGATTTCACACACCTCCATTCTGAATTCACACAGCTCCATTCTGTGACTTCACCCGCCTCCATTCTGAATTCACACAGCTCCATTCTGTGACTTCTCAAAACTCCATTCTATGATTTCACACACCTCCATACTATGACTTCACACAACTCCGTCTATGACTTGACATACCTGCATTCTGACATCACACACCTCCATTCTATGACTTCACAGACCTCGAATCTGTGACTTAACTCACCTGCACTCTATGACTTCACACTCCTCCATTCTATGACTTCACAGACCTCCTTTCTATGACTTCACACACCTCCATTCTTTGACTTCACACACCTCCATTCCATGACTTCACACACATCAATTCTATGACTTCACACACCTCCATTCTATGAGTTCACACACCTCCATTCTTTGACTTCACACACCTCCATTTTGACTTCACACACCTACATTTTGTGACTTCACACACCTCCATTTGTGACTTCAAACACCACCATTTTGATTTCACACACCTCCATTCTGTGACTTCACACACCTCCATTCTTTGACTTCACACACCTCCGTTTTGACTTCACACACTTCCATTCTGGGACTTCACACACCTCCATTCTGTGACTTCACACACCACCGTTGTTTGACTTCACACACCTCCATTCTTTGACTTCACACACCTCCATTCCACGACTTCACACAACTCCATTCTATGAGTTCAGAAACATCCATTCTATGAGTTCACACACCACAATTTTGTCTTCACACACCTCCAGTCTATGACATCACACACCTTCATTCTTAATTCAGAAACATCCATTCTATGACTTCACGCACTTCCATTCTATGACTTCACACACCTCCATTCTGTGACTTCACACACCTCCATTCTGTGACTTCACACACCTTCATTCTATGACTTCACACACCTCCATTCTATGACTTCACACACCTCTATTCTATGATTTCACACATCCTTTTTGACTTCACACACATAAAATACATGTCTTCAAACACCTCAATTCTGTGACTTCACCCACCTCCATTCTATGACTTCATACCCGTCCATTCTGTGACTTCACACAGCTCCATTCTATGACTTCACACACCTCCATTCTGTGACTTCACCCACCTCCATTCTGTGACTTCACACACCTCTATTCTCCGACTTCACACCCCTCCAATTTGACTTCACATACCTCCATTCTATGACTTCACAAACCTCCATTCAGTGACGTCACACAACTCCATTCTGTGACTTCACAAACCTCCATTCTATAATTTCAAACACCTCCATTCTATGACTTCACACACCTCCAGTTTATGACGTCACACACCTCCATTTTGACTTTACACACCTCCATTATGTGACTTCACACACCTCCCTTCTGTGTCTTCACACACCTTCATTTTATGACTTCACACACCTTCATTCTGTGACTTCACACACCTCCATTCTATGACTTCACACACTTCCATTCTATGATTTCACATACCTCCATGCTGTAACTTCTCACACCTCCATTCTTTGACTTCACACACCTCCATTTTGAGTTCACACACCTCCATTCTGTGACTTCACAAACCTCCATTCTATGATTTCACAGAGCTCCATTCTATGACTTCACACACTTCCATTTTATGACGTCACACACCTCCATTTTTAATTCTCACACCTCCATTCTGTGACTTCACACACCTCCATTCTATGCCTTCACACACTTCCTTTGCGACGTCACACACCTCCATTCTATGAGTTCACACACCTCCATTCTATGACTTCACACACCTCCATTCTGTTTTCACCCACCTCCATTCTATGACTTCACACACTTCCATTTTATGACGTCACACACCTCCATTCTGACTTCACGCACCTCCATTCTATGACTTTACACACTTCCATTCTATGACTTCTCACACCTCCATTCTGTGACTTCACACACCTCCATTCTATGACTTCACACACTTCCTTTGTGACGTCACACACCTCCATTCTATGAGTTCACACACCTCCATTCTATGACTTCACACACCTCCATTCTGACTTCACACACCTCCATTCTATGACTTCACAGACCTCGAATATGTGACTTCACTCACCTCCGCTCTAGGACTTCACACTCCTCCATTCTATGACTTCCCACATCTCTTTCTATGACTTCACCCACCTCCATTTTATGACTTCACACACCTCCATTCTGTGACTTCACACACCTCCATTATATGACCTCACACATCCTCATTCTGTGATTTCACACACCTCCATTCTATGACTTCACACACCCATTTTGACTTCACACACCTCCAATATATGACTTCAAACACCTCAATTCTGTGACTTCACACACCTCCATTCTATGACTTCATACCGTCCATTCTGTGACTTCACACACGTCCATTCTATGACTTCACACACTTCAATTCTATGACTTCACACACCTCCATTCTGTGACTTTACACACCTCCATTCTGACTTCACACACCTCGATTCTGTGACGTCACACACCTCCATACTGTGACTTCCCACACCTCCATTCTGTGGCTTCACACACCTCCATTCTATGATTTCACACACCTCCATTCTGAATTCACACAGCTCCATTCTGTGACTTCACCCGCCTCCATTCTGAATTCACACAGCTCCATTCTGTGACTTCTCAAAACTCCATTCTATGATTTCACACACCTCCATACTATGACTTCACACAACTCCGTCTATGACTTCACATACCTGCATTCTGACATCACACACCTCCATTCTATGACTTCACAGACCTCGAATCTGTGACTTAACTCACCTGCACTCTATGACTTCACACTCCTCCATTCTATGACTTCACAGACCTCCTTTCTATGACTTCACACACCTCCATTCTTTGACTTCACACACCTCCATTCCATGACTTCACACACATCCATTCTATGACTTCACACACCTCCATTCTATGAGTTCACACACCTCCATTCTTTGACTTCACACACCTCCATTTTGACTTCACACACCTACATTTTGTGACTTCACACACCTCCATTTGTGACTTCAAACACCACCATTTTGATTTCACACACCTCCATTCTGTGGCTTCAAACACCTCCATTCTTTGACTTCACACACCTCCGTTTTGACTTCACACACTTCCATTCTGGGACTTCACACACCTCCATTCTGTGACTTCACACACCACCGTTGTTTGACTTCACACACCTCCATTCTTTGACTTCACACACCTCCATTCCACGACTTCACACAACTCCATTCTATGAGTTCAGAAACATCCATTCTATGAGTTCACACACCACAATTTTGTCTTCACACACCTCCAGTCTATGACATCACACACCTTCATTCTTAATTCAGAAACATACATTCTATGACTTCACACACTTCCATTCTATGACTTCACACACCTCCATTCTGTGACTTCACACACCTCCATTCTGTGACTTCACACACCTTCATTCTATGACTTCACACACCTCCATTCTATGACTTCACACACCTCTATTCTATGATTTCCCACATCCTTTTTGACTTCACACACATAAAATATATGTCTTCAAACACCTCAATTCTGTGACTTCACCCACCTCCATTCTATGACTTCATACCCGTCCATTCTGTGACTTCACACACCTCCATTCTATAACTTCACACACCTCCATTCTGTGACTTCACCCACCTCCATTCTGTGACTTCACACACCTCTATTCTCCGACTTCACACCCCTCCAATTTGACTTCACATACCTCCATTCTATGACTTCACAAACCTCCATTCAGTGACGTCACACAACTCCATTCTGTGACTTCACAAACCTCCATTCTATAATTTCACACACCTCCATTCTATGACTTCACACACCTCCAGTTTATGACGTCACACACCTCCATTTTGACTTTACACACCTCCATTATGTGACTTCACACACCTCCCTTCTGTGTCTTCACACACCTCCATTTTATGACTTCACACACCTTCATTCTGTGACTTCACACACCTCCATTCTATGACTTCACACACTTCCATTCTATGATTTCACATACCTCAATTCTATGACTTCACACACTTCCATTTTATGACGTCACACACCTCCATTTTGACTTCTCACACCTCCATTCTGTGACTTCCCACACCTCCATTCTATGACTTCACACACTTCCTTTGTGACGTCACACACCTCCATTCTATGAGTTCACACACCTCCATTCTATGACTTCACACACCTCCATTCTGTTTTCACCCACCTCCATTCTATGACTTCACACACTTCCATTTTATGACGTCACACACCTCCATTCTGACTTCACGCACCTCCATTCTATGACTTTACACACTTCCATTCTATGACTTCACACACCTCCATTCTGTGACTTCACACACCTCCATTCTGTGACTTCACACACCTTCATTCTATGACTTCACACACCTCCATTCTATGACTTCACACACCTCTATTCTATGATTTCACACATCCATTTTGACTTCACACACATAAAATATATGACTTCAAACACCTCAATTCTGTGACTTCACACACCTCCATTCTATGACTTCATACCCGTCCATTCTGTGACTTCACACACCTCCATTCTATGACCTCACACACCTCCATTCTGTGACTTCACCCACCTCCATTCTGTGACTTCACACACCTCTATTCTCCGACTTCACACCCCTCCAATTTGACTTCACATACCTCCATTCTGTGACTTCACAAACCTCCATTCTGTGACGTCACACAACTCCATTCTGTGACTTCACAAACCTCCATTCTATAATTTCACACACTTCCATTCTATGACTTCACACACCTCCAGTTTATGACGTCACACACCTCCATTTTGACTTCACACACCTCCATTATGTGACTTCACACACCTCCCTTCTGTGTCTTCACACACCTCCATTCTATGACTTCACACACCTCCATTTTATGACGTCACACACCTCCATTTTGACTTCTCACACCTCCATTCTGTGACTTCACACACCTCCATTCTATGACTTCACACACTTCCTTTGTGACGTCACACACCTACATTCTGTGACTTCACACACCTCCATTCTGACTTCACACACACCTCCATTCTATGACTTCACAGACCTCGAATATGTGACTTCACTCACCTCCACTCTAGGACTTCACTCTCCTCCATTCTATGACATCCCACATCTCTTTCTATGACTTCACCCACCTCCATTTTATGATTCACACACCTCCATTCTGTGACTTCACACACCTCCATTCTATGACCTCACACACCCTCATTCTGTGATTTCACACACCTTCATTCTATGACTTCACACACCTCCATTCTGTGACTTTACACACCTCCAGTATATGAGTTCAAACACCTCAATTCTGTGACTTCACACACCTCCATTCTATGACTTCATACCGTCCATTCTGTGACTTCACACACCTCCATTCTATGATTTCACACACCTCCATTCTGAATTCACACAGCTCCATTCTGTGACTTCACACGCCTCCATTCTGAATTCACACAGCTCCATTCTGTGACTTCTCAAAACTCCATTCTATGATTTCACACACCTCCATACTATGACTCCACACAACTCCATCTATGACTTCACATACCTGCATTCTGACATCACACACCTCCATTCTATGACTTCACTGACCTCGAATCTGTGACTTAACTCACCTGCACTCTATGACTTCACACTCCTCCATTCTATGACTTCACAGACCTCCTTTCTATGACTTCACACACCTCCATTCTTTGACTTCACACACCTCCATTCCATGACTTCACAGACATCCATTCTATGACTTCACACACCTCCATTCTATGAGTTCACACACCTCCATTCTTTGACTTCACACACCTCCATTTTGATTTCACACACCTACATTCTGTAACTTCACACACCTCTATTTGTTTCTTCACACACCACCATTTTGATTTCACACACCTCCATTCTGTGACTTCACACACCTTCATTCTTTGACTTCACACACCTCCGTTTTGACTTCACACACTTCCATTCTGGGACTTCACACTCCTCCATTCTGTGACTTCACACACCACCATTGGTTGACTTCACACACCTCCATTCTTTGACTTCACACACCTCCATTCCACGACTTCACACAACTCCATTCTATGAGTTCAGAAACATCCATTCTATGAGTTCACACACCTTCATTCTTAATTCAGAAACATCCATTCTATGACTTCACACACCTCCATTCTATGACTTCAAAAACCTCCATTCTGTGACTTCACACACCTCCATTCTGAGTTCACACACCTCCATTCATTGACTTCACACACCTCCATTCTGACTTCACGCACCTCCATTCTATGACTTTACACACTTCCATTCTATGACTTCACACACCTCCATTCTGTGACTTCACACACCTCCATTCTGTGACTTCACACACCTTCATTCTATGACTTCACACACCTCCATTCTATGACTTCACACACCTCTATTCTATGATTTCACACATCCATTTTGACTTCACACACATAAAATATATGACTTCAAACACCTCAATTCTGTGACTTCACACACCTCCATTCTATGACTTCATACCCGTCCATTCTGTGAATTCACACACCTCCATTCTATGACTTCACAAACCTCCATTCTGTGACTTCACCCACCTCCATTCTGTGACTTCACACACCTCTATTCTCCGACTTCACACCCCTCCAATTTGACTTCACATACCTCCATTCTATGACTTCACACACCTCCATTCTGACTTCACACACCTCCATTCTATGACTTCACAGACCTCGAATATGTGACTTCACTCACCTCCGCTCAAGGACTTCACACTCCTCCATTCTATGACTTCCCACATCTCTTTCTATGACTTCACCCACCTCCATTTTATGACTTCACACACGTCCATTCTGTGACTTCACACACCTCCATTATATGACCTCACACATCCTCATTCTGTGATTTCACACACCTCCATTCTATGACTTCACACACCCATTTTGACTTCACACACCTCCAATATATGACTTCAAACACCTCAATTCTGTGACTTCACACACCTCCATTCTATGACTTCATACCGTCCATTCTGTGACTTCACACACCTCCATTCTATGACTTCACACACTTCAATTCTATGACTTCACACACCTCCATTCTGTGACTTTACACACCTCCATTCTGACTTCACACACCTCCATTCTGTGACGTCACACACCTCCATACTGTGACTTCCCACACCTCCATTCCGTGACTTCACACACCTCCATTCTATGATTTCACACACATCCATTCTGAATTCACACAGCTCCATTCTGTGACTTCACCCGCCTCCATTCTGAATTCACACAGCTCCATTCTGTGACTTCTCAAAACTCCATTCTATGATTTCACTCACCTCCATACTATGACTTCACACAACTCCGTCTATGACTTCACATACCTGCATTCTGACATCACACACCTCCATTCTATGACTTCACAGACCTCGAATCTGTGACTTAACTCACCTGCACTCTATGACTTCACACTCCTCCATTCTATGACTTCACAGACCTCCTTTCTATGACTTCACACACCTCCATTCTTTGACTTCACACACCTCCATTCCATGACTTCACACACATCCATTTTATGACTTCACACACCTCCATTCTATGAGTTCACACACCTCCATTCTTTGACTTCACACACCTCCATTTTGACTTCACACACCTACATTTTGTGACTTCACACACCTCCATTTGTGACTTCAAACACCACCATTTTGATTTCACACACCTCCATTCTGTGACTTCACACACCTCCATTCTTTGACTTCACACACCTCCGTTTTGACTTCACACACTTCCATTCTGGGACTTCACACACCTCCATTCTGTGACTTCACACACCACCGTTGTTTGACTTCACACACCTCCATTCTTTGACTTCACACACCTCCATTCCACGACTTCACACAACTCCATTCTATGAGTTCAGAAACATCCATTCT
Source organism: Megascapheus bottae (assembly GCA_024803745.1). Lineage (NCBI taxonomy): Eukaryota > Metazoa > Chordata > Mammalia > Rodentia > Geomyidae > Megascapheus > Megascapheus bottae. The sequence goes on along the minus strand of JANJXV010000106.1, from coordinate 936,924 downwards.
ATGAGTTCACACACCACAATTTTGTCTTCACACACCTCCAGTCTATGACATCACACACCTTCATTCTTAATTCAGAAACATCCATTCTATGACTTCACGCACTTCCATTCTATGACTTCACACACCTCCATTCTGTGACTTCACACACCTCCATTCTGTGACTTCACACACCTTCATTCTATGACTTCACACACCTCCATTCTATGACTTCACACACCTCTATTCTATGATTTCCCACATCCTTTTTGACTTCACACACATAAAATATATGTCTTCAAACACCTCAATTCTGTGACTTCACCCACCTCCATTCTATGACTTCATACCCGTCCATTCTGTGACTTCACACACCTCCATTCTATGACTTCACACACCTCCATTCTGTGACTTCACACACCTCCATTCTGTGACTTCACACACCTCTATTCTCCGACTTCACACCCCTCCAATTTGACTTCACATACCTCCATTCTATGACTTCACAAACCTCCATTCAGTGACGTCACACAACTCCATTCTGTGACTTCACAAACCTCCATTCTATAATTTCAAACACCTCCATTCTATGACTTCACACACCTCCAGTTTATGACGTCACACACCTCCATTTTGACTTTACACACCTCCATTATGTGACTTCACACACCTCCCTCCTGTGTCTTCACACACCTCCATTTTATGACTTCACACACCTTCATTCTGTGACTTCACACACCTCCATTCTATGACTTCACACACTTCCATTCTATGATTTCACATACCTCCATGCTGTAACTTCTCACACCTCCATTCTTTGACTTCACACACCTCCATTTTGAGTTCACACACCTCCATTCTGTGACTTCACAAACCTCCATTCTATGATTTCACAGAGCTCCATTCTATGACTTCACACACTTCCATTTTATGACGTCACACACCTCCATTTTTAATTCTCACACCTCCATTCTGTGACTTCACACACCTCCATTCTATGACTTCACACACTTCCTTTGCGACGTCACACACGTCCATTCTATGAGTTCACACATCTCCATTCTATGACTTCACACACCTCCATTCTGTTTTCACCCACCTCCATTCTATGACTTCACACACTTCCATTTTATGACGTCACACACCTCCATTCTGACTTCACGCACCTCCATTCTATGACTTTACACACTTCCATTCTATGACTTCACACACCTCCCTTCTGTGACTTTACACACCTCCATTCTGTGACTTCACACACCTTCATTCTATGACTTCACACACCTCCATTCTATGACTTCACACACCTCTATTCTATGATTTCACACATCCATTTTGACTTCACACACATAAAATATATGACTTCAAACACCTCAATTCTGTGACTTCACACACCTCCATTCTATGACTTCATACCCGTCCATTCTGTGACTTCACACACCTCCATTCTATGACCTCACACACCTCCATTCTGTGACTTCACCCACCTCCATTCTGTGACTTCACACACCTCTATTCTACGACTTCACACCCCTCCAATTTGACTTCACATACCTCCATTCTATTACTTCACAAACCTCCATTCTGTGACGTCACACAACTCCATTCTGTGACTTCACAAACCTCCATTCTATAATTTCACACACCTCCATTCTATGACTTCACACACCTCCAGTTTATGACGTCACACACCTCCATTTTGACTTCACACACCTCCATTATGTGACTTCACACACCTCCCTTCTGTGTCTTCACACACCTCCATTCTATGACTTCACACACCTCCATTTTATGACGTCACACACCTCCATTTTGACTTCTCACACCTCCATTCTGTGACTTCACACACCTCCATTCTATGACTTCACACAGTTCCTTTGTGACGTCACACACCTACATTCTGTGACTTCACACACCTCCATTCTGACTTCACACACCTCCATTCTATGACTTCACAGACCTCGAATATGTGACTTCACTCACCTCCACTCTAGGACTTCACACTCCTCCATTCTATGACATCCCACATCTCTTTCTATGACTTCACCCACCTCCATTTTATGATTCACACACCTCCATTCTGTGACTTCACACACCTCCATTCTATGACCTCACACACCCTCATTCTGTGATTTCACACACCTTCATTCTATGACTTCACACACCTCCATTCTGTGACTTTACACACCTCCAGTATATGAGTTCAAACACCTCAATTCTGTGACTTCACACACCTCCATTCTATGACTTCATACCGTCCATTCTGTGACTTCACACACCTCCATTCTATGATTTCACACACCTCCATTCTGAATTCACACAGCTCCATTCTGTGACTTCACACGCCTCCATTCTGAATTCACACAGCTCCATTCTGTGACTTCTCAAAACTCCATTCTATGATTTCACACACCTCCATACTATGACTCCACACAACTCCATCTATGACTTCACATACCTGCATTCTGACATCACACACCTCCATTCTATGACTTCACAGACCTCGAATCTGTGACTTAACTCACCTGCACTCTATGACTTCACACTCCTCCATTCTATGACTTCACAGACCTCCTTTCTATGACTTCACACACCTCCATTCTTTGACTTCACACACCTCCGTTCCATGACTTCACAGACATCCATTCTATGACTTCACACACCTCCATTCTATGAGTTCACACACCTCCATTCTTTGACTTCACACACCTCCATTTTGATTTCACACACCTACATTCTGTAACTTCACACACCTCCATTTGTGACTTCACACACCACCATTTTGATTTCACACACCTCCATTCTGTGACTTCACACACCTCCATTCTTTGACTTCACACACCTCCGTTTTGACTTCACACACTTCCATTCTGGGACTTCACACTCCTCCATTCTGTGACTTCACACACCACCATTGGTTGACTTCACACACCTCCATTCTTTGACTTCACACACCTCCATTCCACGACTTCACACAACTCCATTCTATGAGTTCAGAAACATCCATTCTATGAGTTCACACACCTTCATTCTTAATTCAGAAACATCCATTCTATGACTTCACACACCTCCATTCTATGACTTCAAAAACCTCCATTCTGTGACTTCACACACCTCCATTCTGAGTTCACACACCTCCATTCATTGACTTCACACACCTCCATTCTGACTTCACGCACCTCCATTCTATGACTTTACACACTTCCATTCTATGACTTCACACACCTCCATTCTGTGACTTCACACACCTCCATTCTGTGACTTCACATACCTTCATTCTATGACTTCACACACCTCCATTCTATGACTTCTCACACCTCTATTCTATGATTTCACACATCCATTTTGACTTCACACACATACAATATATGACTTCAAGCACCTCAATTCTGTGACTTCACACACCTCCATTCTATGACTTCATACCCGTCCATTCTGTGACTTCACACACCTCCATTCTATGACTTCACACACCTCCATTCTGTGACTTCACCCACCTCCACTCTGTGACTTCACACACCTCTATTCTCCGACTTCACACCCCTCCAATTTGACTTCACATACCTCCATTCTATTACTTCACAAACCTCCATTCTGTGACGTTACACAACTCCATTCTGTGACTTCACAAACCTCCATTCTATAATTTCACACACCTCCATTCTATGACTTCACACACCTCCAGTTTATGACGTCACACACCTCCATTTTGACTTCACACACCTCCATTATGTGACTTCACACACCTCCCTTCTGTGTCTTCACACACCTCCATTCTATGACTTCACACACCTTCATTCTGTGACTTCACACACCTCCATTCTATGACTTCACACACTTCCATTCTATGATTTCACATACCTCCATGCTGTAACTTCTCACGCATCCATTCTGTGACTTCACACACCTCCATTCTATGATTTCACAGAGCTCCATTCTATGACTTCACACACTTCCATTTTATGACGTCACACACCTCCATTTTGACTTCTCACACCTCCATTCTGTGACTTCACACACCTCCATTCTATGACTTCACAGACTTCCTTTGTGACGTCAAACACTTCCATTCTATGAGTTCACACACCTCCATTCTATGACTTCACACACCTCCATTCTGACTTCACACACCTCCATTCTATGACTTCACAGACCTCGAATATGTGACTTCACTCACCTCCACTCTAGGACTTCACACTCCTCCATTCTATGACTTCCCACATCTCTTTCTATGACTACACCCACCACCATTTTATGACTTCACACACCTCCATTCTGTGACTTCACACACCTCCATTCTATGACCTCACACACCCTCATTCTGTGATTTCACACACCTCCATTCTATGACTTCACACACCCATTTTGACTTCACACACCTCCAATATATGACTTCAAACACCTCAATTCTGTGACTTCACACACCTCCATTCTATGACTTCATACCGTCCATTCTGTGACTTCACACACGTTCATTCTATGACTTCACACACTTCAATTCTATGACTTCACACACCTCCATTCTGTGACTTTACACACCTCCATTCTGTGACGTCACACACCTCCATACTGTGACTTCCCACACCTCCATTTTGTGACTTCACACACCTCCATTCTATGATTTCCCACACCTCCATTATATGACTTCACCCACCTCCATTCTATGACTTCACACCTCCATTCTGACTTCACACACATCCATTCTGTGACTTCTCACACCTCCATTATATGACTTCACACACCTCCATTCTATGTCTTCACACACCTCCATTCTATGACTTCACACACCTCCATTCTGTGACTTCACACACCTCCATTCTATGACTTCACACACCTTCATTCTTACTTCACAAACATACATTCTATGACTTCACACACCTCCATTCTATGACTTCACACACCTACATTTTTGACTTCACACACATCCATTCTGTGTTCACAAACCTCAATTCTGTGAGTTCACACTCCTCCATTCTGACTTCACACACCTACATTCTATGAGTTCACACACCGCCATTATTTGACTTCACACACCTCACTTTTGAGTTGACACACCTCCATGCTGAGACTTCACACACCTCCATTCTGACCTCACACAGCTCCATTCTATGACTTCACACACCTCCATTCTTTGACGTCACACACCTCCATTCGATTACAAACATCCATTCTATAACTTCACACACCTCCATTCTGACTTCACACACCTCAATTCTATGAGTTCACACACCTGCATTCTGACTTCACACACCTCCATTTTATGACTTCACACACCTCCATTCTGACTTCACACACTTCTATTCTATGACTTCGCACACCTCCATTCTGACATCACACAACTCCATTCTATGATTTCACAGACCTCGAATCTGTGACTTCACTCACCTGCACTCTATGAATTTACACTCCTCCATTCTATGACTTCCCACAACTCTTTCTGTGACTTCACACACCTTCATTTTTACTTCAGAAACATCCATTCTATGACTTCACACACCTCCATTCTATGACTTCACAAACCTCCATTCTGTGACTTCACACACCTCCATTCTGAGTTCACACAACTCCATTAGTTGACTTCACACATCTCCATTCTGACTTCACACACCTCCATTCTATGACTTCACACAATTCCATTCTATGACTTCACACACCTCTATTCTGTGACTTCACAAACCTCCATTGTGTGACTTCACACACTTCCATTCTATGACATCATAAACCTCCCTTTTATAATTTCACACACCTCCATTCTGTGACTTCACACACCTCCATTCTATGACCTCACACACACTCATTCTTTGATTTCACACACCCCCATTCTATGATTTCTCACATCCATTTCGACTTCACACACCTCTAATATATGACTTCAAACACCTCAATTCTGTGACTTCACACACGTGCATTCTATGACTTCATACCGTCCATTCTGTGACTTCAAACACCTCCATTCTATGACTTCACACAATTCCATTCTATGACTTCACACACCTCCATTTTATAACTTCACACACCTCCATTCTATGACTTCACCCACCTCCATTCTGAGTTTACACACCTCCATTCTATGACTTCACACACCTCCATTCTTTGACGTCACACATTTATTCTATGACTTCACACAACTTCATTCTTACTTTACAAACATCCATTCAATAACTTCACACACCTCCATTTTATGACTTCAAACACCTCCATTCTGTGACTTCACACACCTCCATTCTATGACTTCACAAACTTCCATTGTGACGTCACTCACCTCCATTCTATGCGTTCACACGCCTCCTTTCTGACTTCACACACCTACATTCTATGACTTCACACACCTCCATTCTGTATTCACACAGCTCCATTCTGTGACTTCACAAAACTCCATTCTATGATTTCACACACCTCCATACTATGACTTCACACAACTCCATCTATGACTTCACACAACTTCATTCTGACATCACACACCTCCATTCTATTACTTCGCACACCTCTATTCTGACGTCACACACCTCCATTCTATGACTTCACACACCTCCATTCTGACTTCACACACCTCCATTCTGACTTCGCACACCTCTATTCTGACTTCACACACCTCCATTCTGTGACTTCACACACCTCCATTCGATGACTTCACACACCTACATTCTTTGACCTCACACACAACCATTTTGACTTCACACCTCCATTCTGTGACTTCACACACTTACATTTGTGACTTCTCACACCACCTTTTTGACTTCACACATCTCCATTCTGTGACTTCACACACCTCCAATCTGTGACTTCACACACCTCCATTCTGTGACTTCACACACCTCCATTCTGTGATTTCACACACATCCCTTCTGTGACTTCACTCACCTCCATTCTATGACTTCACACACCTCCATTCTATGACATCACACACCTCCATTCTATGACTTCACACACTTCCACTCTGTGACTTCACACACCACCATTCTATGAATTCACACACCTCCATTCTATGACTTCCCACACATGCATTCTAACTTCACACACCTCCATCTATGACTTCACACACCTTCATTCTGACATCACACACCTCCATTCTATGACTTCACAGATCTCGAATCTGTGACTTCACTCACCTGCACTCTATGACTTCACACTCCTCCATTCTATGACTTTCCACACCTCTTTTCTATGACTTCACCACCTCCAATCTATGACTACACACCTCCGTTCTGACATCACACACCTTCCTTCTGTGAATTTGCACACCTCCATTCTATGTGTTCACACACCTCCATTCTATGACTTCACACACCTTCATTCTTACTTCAGAAACATCAGTTCTATGACTTCACACAACTCCATTCTATGACTTCACAAACCTCCATTCTGTGACTTCACACACCTCCATTCTGAGTTCACACAACTCCATTCGGTGACTTTACACACCTCCATTCTGACTTCACACAACTCCATTCTATGACTTCACACACTTCCATTCTATGACTTCACACACCTCCATTCTGTGACTTCACACACCTCCATTCTGTGTTCGCACACTTCCATTCTGTGACTTCACACACCTCCATTCTGTGACTTCACACACCTCCATTCTGTGACTTCACACACCTCCATTCTATGAATTCACACACCTCCATTCTATGACTTCACATACCTCCATTCTGTGACTTCAAACACCTCCATTATATGACCTCAAACACCTCCATTCTGTGACTTCACACACTTCCATTCTATGAATTCACACACCTCCAATATATGACTTCAAACACCTCAATTCTGTGACTTCACACACCTCCATTCTATGAGTTCATACCATCCATTCTGTGACTTCACACACCTCCATTCTATGACTTCACACACTTCCATTCTATGACTTAATACACCTCCATTCTGTGACTTTACATACCTCCATTCTGAGTTCACACACCTCCATTCTGTGACTTCACACACCTCCATTCTGTGACTTCACACACCTCCATTCTGTCACTTCACACACCTCCATTCTATGACTTCACACACCTCTACTCTGACGTCACACACCTCCGTTCTGTGACTTCAGACACCTCCATTCGATGACTTCACACACCTACATTCTTTGACTTCACAAACAACCATTTTTACTTCACACCTCCATTCTGTGACTTCACACACTTACATTTGTGACTTCTCACACCACCTTTTTGACTTCACACATATCCATTCTGTGACTTCACACACCTCCTTTCTGTGACTTCACACACCTCCATTCTGTGAATTCACACACCTCCCTTCCCTGACTTCACCCACCTCCATTCTATGACTTCACACACCTCCATTCTATGACATCACACACCTCCATTCTATGACTTCAAACACTTCCACTCTATGACTTCACACACCACCATTCTATGACTTCACACACCTCCATTCTATGACTTCCTACTCATGTATTCTGAGTTCACACACCTCCATTGTATGACTTCACACATCTTTCTGGAACTTCCCACACATCCAATGTTTGACTTCACAAACCACCATTCCATGACTTCACACACCTCCATTCTATGAGTTCACACACCTCCATTCTTTGACTTCACACACCTCCATTTTGACTTCACACACCTACATTCTGTGACTTCACACACCTCCATTTGTGATTTCACACACCAAAATTTTGATTTCACACACCTCCATTCTCTGACTTCACACACCTCCATTCTTTGACTTCACACACCTCCGTTTTGACTTCACACACTTCAATTCTGTGACTTCACACACCTCCATTCTGTGACATCACACACCACCCATGTTTGACTTCACACAACTCCATTCTTTGACTTCACACACCTCCATTCTATTAGTTCACACACATCCATTCTATGAGTTCACACACCAGAATTTTGTCTTCACACACCTCCATTCTATGACTTCGCAAACCTCCATTCTGTGGCTTCACACACCTCCATTCGGAGTTCACACACCACCATTCGGTGACTTCACACACCTCCATTCTGACTTCACACACCTCATTTCTATGATTTCACACACTTCCATTCTATGACTTCACACACCTCCATTCTTTGACTTCACACACCTCCATTCTGTGACTTCACACACCTCCATTATATGACTTCACACACCTCCATTCTATGATTTCACACATCCATTTTGACTTCACACACCTAAAATATATGACTTCATACCCGTCCATTCTGTGACTTCACACACCTCCATTCTATGACTTCACACACCTCCATTCTGTGACTTCACCCACCTCCATTCTGTGACTTCACACACCTCCCTTCTCCGACTTCACACCCCGCCAATTTGACTTCACATACCTCCATTCTATGACTTCACACACTTCCATTGTGACGTCACACACCTCCATTCTATGAGTTCACACACCTCCATTCTGACTTCACACACCTCCATTCTATTAGTTCACACACCTCCATACTATGACTTCACACAACTCCATCTATGACTTCACACACCTCCATTCTGACTTCACACACCTCTATTATATGACTTCGCACACCTCAATTCTGACATCACACACCTCCATTCTATGACCTCACAGACCTCGAATCTGTGACTTCACTCACCTGCACTCGATGACTTCACACTCCTCCATTCTATGACTTCCCACACCTCCATTCTATGACTTCACCCACCTCCAACCTATGACTACACACCTCCATTCTGACTTCACACACCTCCATTCTGTGACTTCACACACCTCCATTCTTTGACTTCACACACCTTAATTTTTCCTTCAGAAACATCCATTCTATGACCTCACACACCTCCATTCTATGACTTCACATACCTCCATTCTGTGACTTCACACACCTCCATTCTGAGTTCACACAAATCCATTCGGTGACTTCACACATCTCCATTCTGACTTCACACACCTCCATTCTATGACTTCACACACTTCCATTCTATGACTTCACACACCTCCATTCTGTGACTTCACAAATCTCCATTCTGAGTTCACACACCTCCATTCTGTGACTTCACACACCTCCATTCTGTGACTTCACACACCTCCATTGTGTGACTTCACACACTTCCATTCTATGACTTCACACACCTCCATTTTATAACTTCACACACCTCCTTTCTGTGACTTCACACACCTCCATTCTATGACCTCACACACCCTCATTCTATGATTTCACACACCTCCATTCTATGACTTCACACATCCATTTTGACTTCACACACCTCTAATATATGACTTCAAACACCTCAATTCTTAGACTTCACACACCTGCATTCTATGACTTCACACACTTACATTCTATGATTTCACATACCTCCATGCTATGACTTCACACACCTCCATTCTGTGACTTCACACACCTCCATTCTGAGTTCACAGTCCTCCATTCTGTGACTTTACAAACCTCCATTCTATGATTTCACACACCTCCATTCTATGACTTCACACACCTCCATTTTATGACGTCACACACCTCCATTTTGACTTCTCACACCTCCATTCTGTGACTTCACACACCTCCATTCTATGACTTGACACACTTGCATTGTGACGTCACACACCTCCATTCTATGAGTTCACACACCTCCATTATATGACTTCACACACCTCCATTCTGACTTCACACACCTCTATTCTATGACTTCACAGACCTCGAATATGTGACTTCACTCACCTCCACTCTATGACTTCACACTCCTCCATTCTATGACTTCCCACACCTTCTTTCTATGACTTCACACACCTCCATTCTGTGACTTCACACACCTCCATTCTGTGATTCACACACCTCTATTCTATGACCTCACACACCCTCATTCTATGATTTCACACACCTCCATTCTATGACTTCACACATCCATTTTTACTTCACACATCTCCAATATATGACTTCAAACACCTCAATTCTCTGACTTCACACACCTCCATTCTATTCCTTCATACCCTCCATTCTGTGACTCCACACACCTCCATTCTAAGACTTCACACACTTCCATTCTGTGACTTCACACACCTCCATTCTGTGACTTTAAACACCTCCATTTTGAGTTCACACACCTCCATTCTGTGACGTCACACACCTCCATTCTGTGACTTCACACACATCCATTCTTTGATTTCACACACCTCCATTCTATGACTTCACCCACCTCCATTCTATGACTTCATACCTCCATTCTGATTTCACACACCTCCATTCTGTGACTTCACACACCTCCATTCTGTGACTTCACACACATCCATTCTGTGACTTCACATACCTCCATTCTGAGTTCACACACCTCAATTCCGTGACTTCACACACCTCAATTCTCACTTCATACACCTCCATTCTATGACTTCACACAATTCCATTCTATGACTTCACACAACTCCATTGTTTGACTTCACACACCTCCATTGTGAGTTCACACACCTCCATTCTGTGACTTCACATACCTCCATTCTGTGACTTCACACACCTCCATTCTGTGACTTCACACACCTTCATTCTTACTTCACAAACATACATTCTATGACTTCACACACCTCCATTCTATGACTTCCAAAACCTCCATTCTTTGATTTCACACACCTCCATTCTGTGACTTCACACACCTCCATTATATGACTTCCCACACCTCCATTCTATGACTTCACACACCTCCATTCTATGACTTCACACACCTCCATTCTTTGACTTCCCACACCTCCATTCTTTGACTTCACACACCTCCATTCTGTTTTCACACACCTCAATTCTGTGACTTCACACACCTCCATTCTGACTTCACACACCTCCATTCTATGACTTCACACACCTGCATTCTATGACTTCACACACCTCCATTCTTTGACTTCACACACCTAAATTCTGAGTTGACACACCTCCATTCTGTGACTTCACACACCTCCATTCTGACTTCACACAGCTCCATTCTATGACTTTGCACACGTCCATTCTTTGACGTCACACACCTCTATTCTATGACTTCACACACCTATATTCTTACTTTACAAATATCCATTCTATAACTTCACACACCTCCATTCTATGACTTTACACACCTCCATTCTGTGACTTCACACAACTCCATTCTGAGACTTCACATACCTCCATTCTATGACTTCACACACCTCCATTCTGTGACTTCACACACCTCCATTCTATGACTTCACACACTTCCATTCTGTGACTTCACACACCTCCATTCTATGAGTTCACACACCTCCATTCTGAGACTTCACATACCTCCATTCTATGACTTCACACACCTCCATTCTGTGACTTCACACACCTCCATTCTATGAATTCTCACACTTCCATTCTGTGACTTCACACAGCTCCATTCTGTGACTTCACAAAACTCCATTCCATGATTTCACACACCTACATTCTATGACTTCACACACCTCCATTCTGAAATCACACAGCTCCATTCTGTGACTTCACAAAACTCCATTCTATGATTTCACACACCTCCATACTACGACTTCACCCAACTTCATGTATGACTTCACACACCTCCATTCTGACTTCACACACCTCTATTCTATGACTTCGCACACCTCCATTCTGACATCACACAACTCCATTCTATGACTTCACAGACTTCGAATCTGTGACTTCACTTACCTGCACTCTATGACTTCATACTCCTCCATTCTATGACTTCCCACACCTTCTTTCTATGACTTCACCCACCTCCAATCTACGACTACTCACCTCCATTCTGACTTCACACACCTCCATTCTGTGACTTCGCACACCTCCATTCTATGACTTCACACACCTTCATTTTTACTTCAGAAACATCCATTCTATGACTTCACACACCTCCATTCTATGACTTCACAAACCTCCATTCGGTGACTACACACATCTCCATTCTGACTTCACACACCTCCATTCTATGACTTCACACACCTCCATTCTATGACTTCACACACCTGCATTCTATGACTTCACACACCTCCATTCTATGACTTCATACACCTAAATTCTGAGTTGACACACCTCCATTATGTGACTTCACACACCTCCATTCTGACTTCACACAGCTCCATTCTGACTTCACACATCTCCATTCTTTGACGTCACACACCTACATTCTATGACTTCACACACCTTCATTCTTACTTTACAAACATCCATTCTATAACTTCACACACCTCAATTCTATGACTTTACACACCTCCATTCTCTCACTTCACATACTTCCATTCTATGACTTCACACACCTCCATTCTCTTACTTCACACACCTCCATTCTATGACTTCACACACTTCCATTGTGACGTCACACACCTCCATTCTATGAGTTCACACACCTCCATTCTGACTTCACCCACCTCCAATCTACGACTACTCACCTCCATTCTGAATTCACGCAGCTCCATTCTGTGACTTCACAAATCTCCATTCTATGATTTCACACACCTCCATACGATGACTTCACACAACTCCATCTATGACTTCACACACCTCCATTCTGACTTCACACACCTCTATTCTATGACTTCGCACAACCCCATTCTGACATCACACACCTCCATTCTATGACTTCACAACCTCGAATCTGTGACTTCACTCACCTGCACTCTATGACTTCACACTCCTACATTCTATGACTTTCCACACCTCCTTTCTATGACATCACCCACCTCCAATCTATGACTACACACCTCCATTCTGACTTCACACACCTCCATTCTGTGACTTCACACACCTCCATTTTATGACTTCACACACCTTCATTTTTACTTCAGAAACATCCATTCTATGAGTTCACACACCTCCATTATATGACTTCACAAACTTCCATTCTGTGACTTCACAAATGCATTTTGACTTCACACACCTCCAATATATGACTTCAAACACCTCAATTCTGTGACTTCACACACCTCCATTCTATGACTTCATACCGTCCATTCTGTGACTTCATACAGCTCCATTCTATGACTTCACACACTTCCATTCTATGACTTCACACACCTCTATTCTGACTTCAAACACCTCCATTCTATGATTCGCACACCTCCATTCTGTGACGTCACACACCTCCATTCAATGACTTCACACACCTACATTCTTTGACTTCACACACCTCCAATCTGACATCACACACCTCCATTCTATGATTTCACAGACCTCGAATCTGTGACTTCACTCACCTGCACTCTATGACTTCACACTCCTCCATTCTATGACTTCCCACACCTCCTTTCTATGACTTCACCCCCCTCCAATCTATGACTACACACCTCCATTCTGACTTCACACACCTCCATTCTGTGACTTCACACATCTCCATTCTATGACTTCACACACCTCCATTCTATGACTTCACACACCTTCATTCTTACTTCAGAAACATCCATTCTATGAATTCACACACCTCCATTCTAGGACTTCACAAACCTCCTTTCTGTGACTACACACACCTCCATTCTGAGTTCACACAACTCCATTCAGTGACTTCACACACCTCCATTCTGACTTCACACACCTCCATTCTATGACTTCACACACTTCCATTCTATGACTTCACACACCTCCATTCTCTGACTTCACACACCTCCATTCTGAGTTCACACACCTGTATTGTGACTTCACACACCTCCATTCTGTGACTTCACAGACCTCCAATCTGTGACTTCACACACTTCCCGTCTATGACTTCACACACCTTCATTCTATGATTTCACACACCTCCTTTCTGTGCCTTCACAAACCTCCATTCTATGACCTCACACACCCTCATTCTATGATTTTACACACGTCCATTCTATGACTTCACACATCCATTTTGACTTCACACACGTCCAATGTATGACTTCAAACACCTCAATTCTGTGACTTCACACACCTCCATTGTATGACTTCAAACCGTGCATTCTGTGATTTCACACACCTCCATTCTATGACTTCACACACTTGCATTCTATGATTTCACACACCTCCATTCTGTGACTTTACACACCTCGATTCTGAGTTCACACACCTACATTCTGGGACTTCACACACCTCCAATCTGTGACTTCCCACACCTCCATTCTGTGACTTCACACACCTCCATTCTATGACTTCACACACCTCCATTCTATGACTTCACACACCTCCATTCTGTGACTTCACACACCTCCATTCTATGACTTCACACACCTCCCTTGTGACTACACACACTACCATGCTATGAGTTCACACACCTCCATTCTGACTTCACACACCTCCATTCTATGACTTCACACACCTCCATTCTATGACTTCCCACACCTCCTTTCTATGACTTCACCCAAGTCCATTGTATGACTTCACACCTCCATTCTGACTTCACACACCTCCATTCTGTGACTTCACACACTTCCATTCTGTGACTACACACACCTCCATTCTATGACTTCACAAAACTTCATTCTTAATTCACAAGCATACGTTCTATGACTTCACACACCTCCATTCTATGACTTCACACACCTCCATTCTTTGACTTCACACACCTCCATTCTTTGACCTCACACACCTAAATTCTGAGTTGACACACCTCCATTCTGTGACTTCACACACCTCCATTCTGATTTCACACAGCTCCATTCTATGACTTCACACACCTCCATTCTTTGACATCACACAACTCCATTCTATGACTTCACACACCTTCATTCTTACTTTACAAACATCCATTCTATAACTTCACACACATCCATTCCATGACTTTACACACCTCCATTCTGTGTCTTCACATACCTCCATTCATGACTTCACAAACCTCCATTCTGTGACTTCACACACCTCCATTCTATGACCTCACACACTTCCATTGTTAGGTCACACACCTCCATTCTATGAGTTCACACACCTCCATTCTGACTTCACACACCTCCATTCTATGACTTCACACACCTCCATTCTGACTTCACACACCTCCGTTCTCTGGCTTCACACACCTCCACTCAATGACTTCACACACCTACATTCTTTGACTTCACACAACTCCAATCTGACATCACACACCTCCATTCTATGATTTCACAGACCTCGAATCTGTGACTTCACTCACCTGCACTCTATGACTTCACACTCCTACATTCTATGACTTCCCACACGTCCTTTCTATGAATTCACCCACCTCCAATTTATGACTACTAACCTCCATTCTGACTTCACACACCTCCATTCTGTGACTTCACACACCTCCATTCTATAACTTCACACACCTCCATTCTGTGACTTCACACTCCTACATTCTATGACTTCCCACACGTCCTTTCTATGAATTCACCCACCTCCAATTTATGACTACTAACCTCCATTCTGACTTCACACACCTCCATTCTGTGACTTCACACACCTCCATTCTGACTTCACACAGCTCCATTCTATGTCTTCACAAACCTAAATTCTTTGACATCACACACCTCCATTCTATGACTTCACACACCTTCATTCTTACTTTACAAACATCCATTGTATATCTTCACACAGCTCCATTCTTTGACTTTACACACCTCCATTCTGTGACTTCACATACCTCCATTCTATGACTTCACACACCTCAATTCTGTGACTTCACACACTTCCATTCTATGACTTCACACACTTCCACTGTGACGTCACACACCTCCATTCTATGAGTTCACACACCTCCATTCTGACTTCACACACCTCCATTCTATGACTTCACACACCTCCATTCTGACTTCACACACCTACAGTCTGTGACTTCACACACCTCCATTCTATGACTTCACACACCTCCATTCTATGACTTCACACACGTTCATTCTTACTTCAGAAACATCCATTCTATGACTTCACACACTTCCATTGTATGACTTCACAAACCTCCATTCTGTGACTTCACACACCTCCATTCTGACTTCACACACATCCATTCTATGACTTCACACACCTCCATTCTATGACTTCACACACCTCCATTCTGACTTCACACACCTACATTCTGTGACTTCACACACCTCCATTCTATGACTTCACCCACCTCTATTCTATGACTTCACAGCTACATTCTGACTTCACACACCTCCATTCAGTGACTTCACACACCTCCATTCTATGCCTTCACACACCTCCATTCTATGACTTCACACACTTTCACTCTTACTTCAGGAACATCCATTCTATGACCTCACACACCTCCATTCTATGACTTCACAAACCTCCATTCTGTGACTTCCTACACCTCCATTCTGAGTTCACACATCTCCATTCTGTGACTTTACACACCTCCCTTCTGACTTCACACACCTCCCTTCTGTGACTTCAAACACCTCCATTGTGAGTTCACCCACTTCCATTCTGTGACTTCACACACCTCCATTCTATTACTTCACACACCTCCATTCTGTGACTTCACACACCTACATTCTATGACTTCACACACCTCCATTCTATGAATTCACACACCTCCATTCTGTGACTTCACACACCTCCATTGTATGACTTCACACACCTCTATTCTGTGACTTCACAAACCTCCTTTCTGAGTTCACACAACTCCATTCTATGACTTCACACACCTGCATTGTGACTTCACCCACCTCCAATCTATGAGTTCACACACCTGCATTGTGACTTCACACACCTCCATTCCATGACATCACCCATCTCCATTCTGACTTCACACACCTCCATGCTGTGACTTCACACACCTCCATTCTATGACTTCACACACCTCCATTCTTTGACTTCACACACCTCCATTCTATGACTTCACACACCTACACTGTGACTTCACAGAACTCCATTCTGTGACTTCACACACCTCCCTCTGTGAATTCACACACCTCCAATCTATGACTTCACACACTTCCAATCAATGACTTCAGACACCTCCATTCTATGACTTCACACATCTCCATTCTATGACTTCACACACCTGCATTCTGACTTCACACACCTCCGTTCTCTGGCTTCACACACCTCCACTCAATGACTTCACACACCTACATTCTTTGACTTCACACAACTCCAATCTGACATCACACACCTCCATTCTATGACTTCATACACCTCCATTCTATGACTTCAAACACATCCATTCTTTCACTTCACACACCTCCATTTTGACTTCACACACCTCCATTCTGTGAGTTCACACACATCCATTGTTTGACTTCACACACCACAATTTTGACTTCACACAAGTCCATTCACTGACTTCACACACCTCAATTCTCTGACTTCACACACCTCCATTTTGACTTCACACACTTCCATTCTGTGACTTCACACACCTCCATTCTATGACTTCACACACCTCCCTTCTATGAATTCACACACCTCCATTCTGTGACTTCACACACCTCCATTGTGAGTTCACCCACTTCCATTCTGTGACTTCACACACCTCCATTCTGTGACTTCACATACCTCCATTATGTGACTTCACACCCCTCCATTCTATTACTTCACACACCGCCCTTCTATGAATTCACACCCCTCCATTCTGTGACTTCACACACCTCCATTGTCTGACTTCACACACCTCCATTCTCTGACTTCACACACCTCCATTCTCAGTTCACACACCTCCATTCTGTGACTTCACACACCTCCATTCTGTGACTTCCACACCTCCATTCTATGACTTAACACACCTCCATTCTATGACTTCACACCCCTCCATTCTATGACTTCACACACCTCCATTCTATGACTTCACACACCTCCATTCTGTAACTTCACACACTTCCAATGTTTGACTTCACAAACCTCCATTCCATGACTTCACACACCTCCATTCTATGACTTCACACACATCCATTCTTTGACTTCACACACCTCCATTTTGACTTCACACACCTCCATTCTGTGACTTCACACACATCCATTCTTTGACTTCACACACCACAATTTTGGCTTCACACAAGTCCATTCACTGACTTCACACAACTCCATTCTCTGACTTCACACACCTCCCTTCTATGAATTCACACACCGCCATTCTGTGACTTCACACACCTCCATTTTGAGTTTACCCACTTCCATTCTGTGACTTCACACACCTCCATTCTATGACTTCACACACCTCCATTCTGCAACTTCAAAAACCACCATTCTATGACTTCACACATCTCCATTGTGACTTCACGCACCTCCATTCTATGAGTTCACACAGCTCCATTCTGACTTCACACACCTCCATTCTATGACTTCGCACACCTGAATTCTCACTTCACACATCTCCATTCTGTGACTTCACATTCCTCCATTCTTTGACTTCACACCCCTCCATTCTGTGCCTTCACACACCTCCATTCTGTGACTTTACAGACCTCCATTCTGTGACTTCACACACCTCCCTTCTGTGATTTCACACACCTCCATTCTATGTCTTCACACACCTCCATTCTAAGACTTCACACACCTCCATTCTATGACTTCACACACTTCCATTGTTTGACATCATACACCTCCATTCTTTGACTTCACACACCTCCGTTCCATGAATTCACACACCTCCATTCTATGAGTTCATACACCTCCATTCTTTGAGTTCACACACCTTCATTCTTACTTCAGCAACATCCATTCTATGACTTCAGACACCTCCATTCTATGACTTCACACACCTTCATTCTTACTTCAGCAACATCCATTCTATGACTTCATACACCTCGATTCTATGACTTCACAAACCTCCATTCTGTGACTTCACACACCTCCATTCTGGGTTCACACACCTCCATTCTGTGACTTCACACACCTCCATTCTGACTTCACACACCTCCATTCTACGACTTCACAAACTTCCATTCTATGACTTCACACACCTCCATTCTGTGACTTCACACACCTCCTCTGTGAGTTCACACACCTCCATTCTGTGTCTTCACACACCTCCATTCTGTGAATTCACACACCTCCATTAGATGACTTCACACACCTAGTTTCTGAGTTGACACACCTCCCTTCTGTGATTTCACACACCTCCAATCTGAGTTCACACACCTCCATTCTATGACTTCACACACCTCCATTCTTTGACATCAAAAAACACCATTCTATGACTTCCCACACCTCCATTTTGACTTCACACACCTCCATTCTATGAGTTCACACACTTCCATTCTGCCTTCACCCACCTCCATTCTATGACTTCACTCAGCTCCATTCTGACTTCACAAACATCCATTTGTGAATTCACACACCACAATTTTGACTTCAAACACCTCCATTCTGTGACTTCACACACCTCCATTCTGTGACTTCACACATCTCCATTTTGACTTCACACACCTTCATTCTGTGACTTCACACACCTCCATTCTGTGACTTCACACACCTCCATTGTTTGACTTCACACACCTCCCTTCTTGGACTTCACACACCTCCATTCCATGACTTCACACACATCCATTCTTTGAGTTCACAAACCTCCATTTTGATTTCACACACCTCCATTCTATGACTTCAGACACCTTCATTCCTACTTCAGAAAAATCCATTCTATGACTGCACACACCTCCATTCTATCACTTCACACACCTCCATTCTGAATTCACACAGCTCCATTCTCTGACGTCACAAACCTCCATTCTGTGACTTCACACACTTCCATTCTATGACTTCACACATCTTCATTCTTACTTCACAAACATCCATTTAATGACTTCACACACCTCCATTCTATGACTTCACACACCTCCATTCTATGACTTCACACACCTCCATTCTATGTCTTCACACACCTCCATTATGACTTCACACACCTCCATTCTATGAGTTCACACACCTCCATTCTAACTTCACACACCTCCATTCTATGACTTCACACTTCGCCATTCTGACTTCACACTCCTCCATTCTGTGAATTCACAAAACTCCATTCTATGATTTCACACAACTCCATACTATGACTTCACACACCTCCATCTATGACTTCACACACCTCCAATCTGAGTTCACACACCTCCATTCTGTGACTTCACACACCTCCATTCTGACCTCACACACCAATATATGACTTCACACACCTCCATTCTGTGACTTCACACACTTC
Organism: Megascapheus bottae; assembly: GCA_024803745.1. Taxonomy (NCBI): domain Eukaryota; kingdom Metazoa; phylum Chordata; class Mammalia; order Rodentia; family Geomyidae; genus Megascapheus; species Megascapheus bottae. The sequence goes on along the minus strand of JANJXV010000106.1, from coordinate 915,957 downwards.
CATTGTGACATCACACACCTCCATTTTATGAGTTCACATATCTCCATTCTATGACTTCACACACCTCCATTCTGACTTCACACACCTCTATTCTATGACTTCACAGACCTCGAATCTGTGACTTCACTCACCTCCACTCTATGACTTCACACTGCTCCATTCTATGACTTCCCACACCTCCTTTCTATGACTTCACCCACCTCTATTAGATGACTTCTCACCTCCATTCTGACTTCAGATTCCTCCATTCTTTGACTTCACACACCTCCATTCTATGACTTCACACACCTCCATTCTCTGACTTCACACACCTTCATTCTTACTTCAGAAACATCCATTCTATGACCTCACACAACTCCATTCTATGCCTTCACAAACCTCCATTCTGTGAATTCACACACCTCCATTCTGTGTTCACACAACTCAATTCGGTGACTTCACACACCTCCATTCTTACTTCACAAACCTCCATTCTATGACTTCACACACTTCCATTCTATGACTTCAAACACCTCCATTCTATGACTCCACACACTTCCATTCTGTGACTTCAAACACCTCCATTCTGTGATTTCTCACACCTCCACTCTGAGTTCACACACCTCCATTCTGTGACTTCACACACCTCCATTCCGTGTCTTCACACACCTCCATTCTATGACTTCACACACTTTCACTCTTACTTCAGGAACATCCATTCTATGACCTCACACACCTCCATTCTATGACTTCACAAACGTCCATTCTGTGACTTCCTACACCTCCATTCTGAGTTCACACATCTCCATTCTGTGACTTTACACACCTCCCTTCTGACTTCACACACCTCCCTTCTGTGACTTCAAACACCTCCATTGTGAGTTCACCCACTTCCATCCTGTGACTTCACACACCTCCATTCTATTACTTCACACACCTCCATTCTGTGACTTCACACACCTACATTCTATGACTTCACACACCTCCATTCTATGAATTCACACACCTCCATTCTGTGACTTCACACACCTCCATTGTATGACTTCACACACCTCTATTCTGTGACTTCACACACCTCCTTTCTGAGTTCACACAACTCCATTCTATGACTTCACACACCTGCATTGTGACTTCACCCACCTCCAATCTATGAGTTCACACACCTGCATTGTGACTTCACACACCTCCATTCCATGACATCACCCATCTCCATTCTGACTTCACACACCTCCATGCTGTGACTTCACACACCTCCATTCTATGACTTCACACACCTCCATTCTTTGACTTCACACACCTCCATTCTATGACTTCACACACCTACACTGTGACTTCACAGAACTCCATTCTGTGACTTCACACACCTCCCTCTGTGAATTCACACACCTCCAATCTATGACTTCACACACTTCCAATCAATGACTTCAGACACCTCCATTCTATGACTTCACACATCTCCATTCTATGACTTCACACACCTGCATTCTGACTTCACACACCTCCGTTCTCTGGCTTCACACACCTCCACTCAATGACTTCACACACCTACATTCTTTGACTTCACACAACTCCAATCTGACATCACACACCTCCATTCTATGACTTCATACACCTCCATTCTATGACTTCAAACACATCCATTCTTTCACTTCACACACCTCCATTTTGACTTCACACACCTCCATTCTGTGAGTTCACACACATCCATTGTTTGACTTCACACACCACAATTTTGACTTCACACAAGTCCATTCACTGACTTCACACACCTCAATTCTCTGACTTCACTCACCTCCATTTTGACTTCACACACTTCCATTCTGTGACTTCACACACCTCCATTCTATGACTTCACACACCTCCCTTCTATGAATTCACACACCTCCATTCTGTGACTTCACACACCTCCATTGTGAGTTCACCCACTTCCATTCTGTGACTTCACACACCTCCATTCTGTGACTTCACATACCTCCATTATGTGACTTCACACCCCTCCATTCTATTACTTCACACACCGCCCTTCTATGAATTCACACCCCTCCATTCTGTGACTTCACACACCTCCATTGTCTGACTTCACACACCTCCATTCTCTGACTTCACACACCTCCATTCTCAGTTCACACACCTCCATTCTGTGACTTCACACACCTCCATTCTGTGACTTCCACACCTCAATTCTATGACTTAACACACCTCCATTCTATGACTTCACACCCCTCCATTCTATGACTTCACACACCTCCATTCTATGACTTCACACACCTCCATTCTGTAACTTCACACACTTCCAATGTTTGACTTCACAAACCTCCATTCCATGACTTCACACACCTCCATTCTATGACTTCACACACATCCATTCTTTGACTTCACACACCTCCATTTTGACTTCACACACCTCCATTCTGTGACTTCACACACATCCATTCTTTGACTTCACACACCACAATTTTGGCTTCACACAAGTCCATTCACTGACTTCACACAACTCCATTCTCTGACTTCACACACCTCCCTTCTATGAATTCACACACCGCCATTCTGTGACTTCACACACCTCCATTTTGAGTTTACCCACTTCCATTCTGTGACTTCACACACCTCCATTCTATGACTTCACACACCTCCATTCTGTAACTTCAAAAACCACCATTCTATGACTTCACACATCTCCATTGTGACTTCACACACCTCCATTCTATGAGTTCACACAGCTCCATTCTGACTTCACACACCTCCATTCTATGACTTCGCACACCTGAATTCTCACTTCACACATCTCCATTCTGTGACTTCACATTCCTCCATTCTTTGACTTCACACCCCTCCATTCTGTGCCTTCACACACCTCCATTCTGTGACTTTACAGACCTCCATTCTGTGACTTCACACACCTCCCTTCTGTGATTTCACACACCTCCATTCTATGTCTTCACACACCTCCATTCTAAGACTTCACACACCTCCATTCTATGACTTCACACACTTCCATTGTTTGACATCATACACCTCCATTCTTTGACTTCACACACCTCCGTTCCATGAATTCACACACCTCCATTCTATGAGTTCATACACCTCCATTCTTTGAGTTCACACACCTTCATTCTTACTTCAGCAACATCCATTCTATGACTTCAGACACCTCCATTCTATGACTTCACACACCTTCATTCTTACTTCAGCAACATCCATTCTATGACTTCATACACCTCGATTCTATGACTTCACAAACCTCCATTCTGTGACTTCACACACCTCCATTCTGGGTTCACACACCTCCATTCTGTGACTTCACACACCTCCATTCTGACTTCACACACCTCCATTCTACGACTTCACACACTTCCATTCTATGACTTCACACACCTCCATTCTGTGACTTCACACACCTCCTCTCTGAGTTCACACACCTCCATTCTGTGTCTTCACACACCTCCATTGTGTGAATTCACACACCTCCATTAGATGACTTCACACACCTAGTTTCTGAGTTGACACACCTCCCTTCTGTGATTTCACACACCTCCAATCTGAGTTCACACACCTCCATTCTATGACTGCACACACCTCCATTCTATCACTTCACACACCTCCATTCTGAATTCACACAGCTCCATTCTCTGACGTCACAAACCTCCATTCTGTGACTTCACACACTTCCATTCTATGACTTCACACATCTTCATTCTTACTTCACAAACATCCATTTAATGACTTCACACACCTCCATTCTATGACTTCACACACCTCCATTCTATGACTTCACACACCTCCATTCTATGTCTTCACACACCTCCATTATGACTTCACACACCTCCATTCTATGAGTTCACACACCTCCATTCTAACTTCACACACCTCCATTCTATGACTTCACACTTCGCCATTCTGACTTCACACTCCTCCATTCTGTGAATTCACAAAACTCCATTCTATGATTTCACACAACTCCATACTATGACTTCACACACCTCCATCTATGACTTCACACACCTCCAATCTGAGTTCACACACCTCCATTCTGTGACTTCACACACCTCCATTCTGACCTCACACACCAATATATGACTTCACACACCTCCATTCTGTGACTTCACACACTTCCATTGTGACATCACACACCTCCATTCTATGAGTTCACATATCTCCATTCTATGACTTCACACACCTCCATTCTGACTTCACACACCTCTATTCTATGACTTCACAGACCTCGAATCTGTGACTTCACTCACCTCCACTCTATGACTTCACACTGCTCCATTCTATGACTTCCCACACCTCCTTTCTATGACTTCACCCACCTCTATTAGATGACTTCTCACCTCCATTCTGACTTCAGATTCCTCCATTCTTTGACTTCACACACCTCCATTCTATGACTTCACACACCTCCATTCTCTGACTTCACACACCTTCATTCTTACTTCAGAAACATCCATTCTATGACCTCACACAACTCCATTCTATGCCTTCACAAACCTCCATTCTGTGAATTCACACACCTCCATTCTGTGTTCACACAACTCAATTCGGTGACTTCACACACCTCCATTCTTACTTCACAAACCTCCATTCTATGACTTCACACACTTCCATTCTATGACTTCAAACACCTCCATTCTATGACTCCACACACTTCCATTCTGTGACTTCAAACACCTCCATTCTGTGATTTCTCACACCTCCACTCTGAGTTCACACACCTCCATTCTGTGACTTCACACACCTCCATTCCGTGTCTTCACACACCTCCATTCTATGACTTCACACACTTTCACTCTTACTTCAGGAACATCCATTCTATCACCTCACACACCTCCATTCTATGACTTCACAAACGTCCATTCTGTGACTTCCTACACCTCCATTCTGAGTTCACACATCTCCATTCTGTGACTTTACACACCTCCCTTCTGACTTCACACACCTCCCTTCTGTGACTTCAAACACCTCCATTGTGAGTTCACCCACTTCCATCCTGTGACTTCACACACCTCCATTCTATTACTTCACACACCTCCATTCTGTGACTTCACACACCTACATTCTATGACTTCACACACCTCCATTCTATGAATTCACACACCTCCATTCTGTGACTTCACACACCTCCATTGTATGACTTCACACACCTCTATTCTGTGACTTCACACACCTCCTTTCTGAGTTCACACAACTCCATTCTATGACTTCACACACCTGCATTGTGACTTCACCCACCTCCAATCTATGAGTTCACACACCTGCATTGTGACTTCACACACCTCCATTCCATGACATCACCCATCTCCATTCTGACTTCACACACCTCCATGCTGTGACTTCACACACCTCCATTCTATGACTTCACACACCTCCATTCTTTGACTTCACACACCTCCATTCTATGACTTCACACACCTACACTGTGACTTCACAGAACTCCATTCTGTGACTTCACACACCTCCCTCTGTGAATTCACACACCTCCAATCTATGACTTCACACACTTCCAATCAATGACTTCAGACACCTCCATTCTATGACTTCACACATCTCCATTCTATGACTTCACACACCTGCATTCTGACTTCACACACCTCCGTTCTCTGGCTTCACACACCTCCACTCAATGACTTCACACACCTACATTCTTTGACTTCACACAACTCCAATCTGACATCACACACCTCCATTCTATGACTTCATACACCTCCATTCTATGACTTCAAACACATCCATTCTTTCACTTCACACACCTCCATTTTGACTTCACACACCTCCATTCTGTGAGTTCACACACATCCATTGTTTGACTTCACACACCACAATTTTGACTTCACACAAGTCCATTCACTGACTTCACACACCTCAATTCTCTGACTTCACACACCTCCATTTTGACTTCACACACTTCCATTCTGTGACTTCACACACCTCCATTCTATGACTTCACACACCTCCCTTCTATGAATTCACACACCTCCATTCTGTGACTTCACACACCTCCATTGTGAGTTCACCCACTTCCATTCTGTGACTTCACACACCTCCATTCTGTGACTTCACATACCTCCATTATGTGACTTCACACCCCTCCATTCTATTACTTCACACACCGCCCTTCTATGAATTCACACCCCTCCATTCTGTGACTTCACACACCTCCATTGTCTGACTTCACACACCTCCATTCTCTGACTTCACACACCTCCATTCTCAGTTCACACACCTCCATTCTGTGACTTCACACACCTCCATTCTGTGACTTCCACACCTCAATTCTATGACTTAACACACCTCCATTCTATGACTTCACACCCCTCCATTCTATGACTTCACACACCTCCATTCTATGACTTCACACACCTCCATTCTGTAACTTCACACACTTCCAATGTTTGACTTCACAAACCTCCATTCCATGACTTCACACACCTCCATTCTATGACTTCACACACATCCATTCTTTGACTTCACACACCTCCATTTTGACTTCACACACCTCCATTCTGTGACTTCACACACATCCATTCTTTGACTTCACACACCACAATTTTGGCTTCACACAAGTCCATTCACTGACTTCACACAACTCCATTCTCTGACTTCACACACCTCCCTTCTATGAATTCACACACCGCCATTCTGTGACTTCACACACCTCCATTTTGAGTTTACCCACTTCCATTCTGTGACTTCACACACCTCCATTCTATGACTTCACACACCTCCATTCTGTAACTTCAAAAACCACCATTCTATGACTTCACACATCTCCATTGTGACTTCACACACCTCCATTCTATGAGTTCACACAGCTCCATTCTGACTTCACACACCTCCATTCTATGACTTCGCACACCTGAATTCTCACTTCACACATCTCCATTCTGTGACTTCTCATTCCTCCATTCTTTGACTTCACACCCCTCCATTCTGTGCCTTCACACACCTCCATTCTGTGACTTTACAGACCTCCATTCTGTGACTTCACACACCTCCCTTCTGTGATTTCACACACCTCCATTCTATGTCTTCACACACCTCCATTCTAAGACTTCACACACCTCCATTCTATGACTTCACACACTTCCATTGTTTGACATCATACACCTCCATTCTTTGACTTCACACACCTCCGTTCCATGAATTCACACACCTCCATTCTATGAGTTCATACACCTCCATTCTTTGAGTTCACACACCTTCATTCTTACTTCAGCAACATCCATTCTATGACTTCAGACACCTCCATTCTATGACTTCACACACCTTCATTCTTACTTCAGCAACATCCATTCTATGACTTCATACACCTCGATTCTATGACTTCACAAACCTCCATTCTGTGACTTCACACACCTCCATTCTGGGTTCACACACCTCCATTCTGTGACTTCACACACCTCCATTCTGACTTCACACACCTCCATTCTACGACTTCACACACTTCCATTCTATGACTTCACACACCTCCATTCTGTGACTTCACACACCTCCTCTCTGAGTTCACACACCTCCATTCTGTGTCTTCACACACCTCCATTCTGTGAATTCACACACCTCCATTAGATGACTTCACACACCTAGTTTCTGAGTTGACACACCTCCCTTCTGTGATTTCACACACCTCCAATCTGAGTTCACACACCTCCATTCTATGACTTCACACACCTCCATTCTTTGACATCAAAAACCACCATTCTATGACTTCCCACACCTCCATTTTGACTTCACACACCTCCATTCTATGAGTTCACACACTTCCATTCTGCCTTCACCCACCTCCATTCTATGACTTCACTCAGCTCCATTCTGACTTCACAAACATCCATTTGTGAATTCACACACCACAATTTTGACTTCAAACACCTCCATTCTGTGACTTCACACACCTCCATTCTGTGACTTCACACATCTCCATTTTGACTTCACACACCTTCATTCTGTGACTTCACACACCTCCATTCTGTGACTTCACACACCTCCATTGTTTGACTTCACACACCTCACTTCTTGGACTTCACACACCTCCATTCCATGACTTCACACACATCCATTCTTTGAGTTCACAAACCTCCATTTTGATTTCACACACCTCCATTCTATGACTTCAGACACCTTCATTCCTACTTCAGAAAAATCCATTCTATGACTGCACACACCTCCATTCTATCACTTCACACACCTCCATTCTGAATTCACACAGCTCCATTCTCTGACGTCACACACCTCCATTCTGTGACTTCACACACTTCCATTCTATGACTTCACACATCTTCATTCTTACTTCACAAACATCCATTTAATGACTTCACACACCTCCATTCTATGACTTCACACACCTCCATTCTATGACTTCACACACCTCCATTCTATGTCTTCACACACCTCCATTATGACTTCACACACCTCCATTCTATGAGTTCACACACCTCCATTCTAACTTCACACACTTCCATTGTATGACTTCACACTTCGCCATTCTGACTTCACACTCCTCCATTCTGTGAATTCACAAAACTCCATTCTATGATTTCACACAACTCCATACTATGACTTCACACACCTCCATCTATGACTTCACACACCTCCAATCTGAGTTCACACACCTCCATTCTGTGACTTCACACACCTCCATTCTGACCTCACACACCAATATATGACTTCACACACCTCCATTCTGTGACTTCACACACTTCCATTGTGACATCACACACCTCCATTCTATGAGTTCACATATCTCCATTCTATGACTTCACACACCTCCATTCTGACTTCACACACCTCTATTCTATGACTTCACAGACCTCGAATCTGTGACTTCACTCACCTCCACTCTATGACTTCACACTGCTCCATTCTATGACTTCCCACACCTCCTTTCTATGACTTCACCCACCTCTATTAGATGACTTCTCACCTCCATTCTGACTTCAGATTCCTCCATTCTTTGACTTCACACACCTCCATTCTATGACTTCACACACCTCCATTCTCTGACTTCACACACCTTCATTCTTACTTCAGAAACATCCATTCTATGACCTCACACAACTCCATTCTATGCCTTCACAAACCTCAATTCTGTGAATTCACACACCTCCATTCTGAGTTCACACAACTCAATTCGGTGACTTCACACACCTCCATTCTTACTTCACAAACCTCCATTCTATGACTTCACACACTTCCATTCTATGACTTCAAACACCTCCATTCTATGACTTCACACACTTCCATTCTGTGACTTCAAACACCTCCATTCTGTGATTTCTCACACCTCCACTCTGAGTTCACACACCTCCATTCTGTGACTTCACACACCTCCATTCCGTGTCTTCACACACCTCCATTCTGTGACTTCACACACCTCCATTCTTTGACTTCACACACCTCCATTCTATGACTTCAAACACCTCCATTCTCTGACTTCACACACCTCCATTCTTACTTCACACACCTCCATTCTATGACTTCACACACTTCCATTCTAGGCCTTCACACACCTCCATTCTGTGACTTCACACACCTTCATTCTGAGTTCATACACCTCCATTCTGTGACTTCTCACACCTCCATTCCCTGACTTCACCCACCTCCTTTCTGTGACTTCACACACCTCCATTCTCTGACTTCACACACCTCCATTGTGACTTCACACACCTCCATTCTATGAGTTCACACACCTCCATTCTGACTACATAAACCTCCATTCTATGACTTCACAGACTTTGAATATGTGACTTCACTCACCTCCACTCTATGACTTCACACTTCTCCATTCTATGACTTCCCACACCTCCTTTCCATGACTTCACCGACCCCCATTCTATGACTTCACACCTCCATTCTGACTTCACACACCTCCATTCTGTGACTTCACACACCTCCATTCTATGAGTTCACACACCTATATTTTGACTTCACACACCTGCATTCCATGACTTCACACACCTCCATTCTGACTTCACACACGTCCATTCTATGACTTCACACTCCTCCATTCTGACTTCACACAGCTCCATTCTGTGAATTCACAAAATTCCATTCTATGACTTCACACACCTCCATTTTTTGACATCACACAACTCCATTCTATGACTTCACACACCTTCATTCTTACTTTACAAACATCCATTCTATAACTTCACACACATCCATTCCATGACTTTACACACCTCCATTCTGTGACATCACATACCTCCCTTCTATGACTTCACAAACCTCCATTCTGTGACTTCACACACCTCCATTCTATGACCTCACACACTTCCATTGTTAGGTCACACACCTCCATTCTATGAGTTCACACACCTCCATTCTGACTTCACACACCTCCATTCTATGACTTCACACACCTCCATTCTGACTTCACACACCTCCATTCTCTGGCTTCACACACCTCCATTCAATGACTTCACACACCTACATTCTTTGACTTCACACAACTCCAATCTGACATCACACACCTCCATTCTATGATTTCACAGACCTCGAATCTGTGACTTCACTCACCTGCACTCTATGACTTCACACTCCTACATTCTATGACTTCCCACACGTCCTTTCTATGAATTCACCCACCTCCAATTTATGACTACTCACCTCCATTCTGACTTCACACACCTCCATTCTGTGACTTCACACACCTCCATTCTATAACTTCACACACCTCCATTCTATGACTTCACACACCTCCATTCTATGACTTCACACACGTCTATTCTTTGACTTCACACACCTAAATTCTGAGTTGACACACCTCCATTCTGTGACTTCACACACCTTCATTCTGACTTCACACAGCTCCATTCTATGTCTTCACAAACCTAAATTCTTTGACATCACACACCTCCATTCTATGACTTCACACACCTTCATTCTTACTTTACAAACATCCATTGTATATCTTCACACAGATTCATTCTTTGACTTTACACACCTGCATTCTGTGACTTCACATACCTACATTCTATGACTTCACACACCTCAATTCTGTGACTTCACACACTTCCATTCTATGACTTCACACACTTTCACTGTGACGTCACACACCTCCATTCTATGAGTTCACACACCTCCATTCTGACTTCACACACCTCCATTCTATGACTTCACACACCTCCATTCTCACTTCACACACCTACATTCTGTGACTTCACACACTTCCATTCTATGACTTCACAAACCTCCATTCTGTGACTTCACACACCTCCATTCTGATTTCACACACATCCATTCTATGACTTCACACACCTCCATTCTATGACTTCTCACACCTCCATTCTGACTTCACACACCTACATTCTGTGACTTCACACACCTCCATTCTATGACTTCACCCAACTCTATTCTATGACTTCACAGCTCCATTCTGACTTCACACACCTCCATTCAGTGACTTCACACACCTCCATTCTATGACTTCACACACCTCCATTCTATGACTTCACACACTTTCACTCTTACTTCAGGAACATCCATCCTATGACCTCACACACCTCCATTCTATGACTTCACAAACCTCCATTCTGTGACTTCCTACACCTCCATTCTGAGTTCACACATCTCCATTCTGTGACTTCCCACACCTCCCTTCTGACTTCACACACCTCACTTCTGTGACTTCAAACACCTCCATTGTGAGTTCACCCACTTCCATTCTGTGACTTCACACACCTCCATTCTGTTACTTCACACACCTCCATTCTGTGACTTCACACACCTCCATTCTATGACTTCACACACCTCCATTCTCTGAATTCACACACCTCCATTCTGTGACTTCACACACCTCCATTGTATGACTTCACACACCTCTATTCTGTGACTTCACACACCTCCTTTCTGAGTTCACACAACTGCATTCTATGACTTCACACACCTGCATTGTGACTTCACCCACCTCCAATCTATGAGTTCACACACCTGCATTGTGACTTCACACACCTCCATTCCATGACTTCACACATCTCCATTCTGACTTCACACACCTCCATGCTGTGACTTCACACACCTCCATTCTATGACTTCACACACCTCCATTCTTTGACTTCACACACCTCCATTCTATGACTTCACACACCTACATTGTGACTTCACAGAACTCCATTCTGTGACTTCACACACCTCCCTCTGTGAATTCACACACCTCCAATCTATGACTTCACACACTTCTAATCAATGACTTCACACACCTCCATTCTATGACTTCACACATCTCCATTCTATGACTTCACACACCTGCATTCTGACTTCACACACCTCCATTCTCTGACTTCACACACCTCCATTCTATGACTTCACACACCTCCATTCTGTAACTTCACACACTTCCAATGTTTGACTTCACAAACCTCCATTCCATGACTTCATACACCTCCATTCTATGACTTCAAACACATCCATTCTTTGACTTCACACACCTCCATTTTGACTTCACACACCTCCATTCTGTGAGTTCACACACATCCATTGTTTGACTTCACACACCACAATTTTGACTTCACACAAGTCCTTTCACTGACTTCACACACCTCAATTCTCTGACTTCACACACCTCCATTTTGACTTCACACACTTCCATTCTGTGACATCACACACCTCCATTCTATGACTTCACACACCTCCCTTCTATGAATTCACACCCCTCCATTCTGTGACTTCACACACCTCCATTGTCTGACTTCACACACCTCCATTCTCTGACTTCACACACCTCCATTCTCAGTTCACACACCTCCATTCTCTGACTTCACACACCTCCATTCTGTGACTTCCACACCTCCATTCTCTGACTTCACACACCTCCATTCTATGACTTCACACACCTCCATTCTGTAACTTCACACACTTCCAATGTTTGACTTCACAAACCTCCATTCCATGACTTCATACACCTCCATTCTATGACTTCACACACATCCATTCTTTGACTTCACACACCTCCATTTTGACTTCACACACCTCCATTCTGTGACTTCACACACATCCATTCTTTGACTTCACACACCACAATTTTGGCTACACACAAGTCCATTCATTGACTTCACACACCTCCATTCTCTGACTTCACACACCTCCATTTTGACTTCACACACTTCCATTCTGTGACTTCACAAACCTCCATGCTATGACTTCACACACCTCCCTTCTATGAATTCACACACCGCCATTCTGTGACTTCACACACCTCCATTTTGAGTTCACCCACTTCCATTCTGTGACTTCACACACCTCCATTCTATGACTTCACATACCTCATTTCTGAGTTGACACACCTCCATTTTGTGACTTCACATACCTCTAATCTAACTTCACACACCTCCATTCTATGACTTCACACACCTCCATTCTGTAACTTCAAAAACCACCATTCTATGACTTCACACATCTCCATTGTGACTTCACACACCTCCATTCTATGAGTTCACACAGCTCCATTCTGACTTCACACACCTCCATTCTATGACTTCGCACACCTGTATTCTCACTTCACACATCTCCATTCTGTGACTTCACATTCCTCCATTCTTTGACTTCACACCCCTCCATTCTGTGCCTTCACACACCTCCACTCTGTGACTTTACAGACCTCCATTCTGTGACTTCACACACCTCCCTTCTGTGATTTCACACAGCTCCATTCTATTTCTTCACACACCTCCATTCTAAGACTTCACACACCTCCATTCTATGACTTCACACACTTCCATTGTTTGACATCACACACCTCCATTCTATGAGTTCATACACCTCCATTCTATGAGTTTACACACCTTCATTCTTACTTCAGCAACATCCATTCTATGACTTCAGACACCTCCATTCTATGACTTCACACACCTTCATTCTTACTTCAGCAACATCCATTCTATGACTTCATACACCTCCATTCTATGACTTCACAAACCTCCATTCTGTGACTTCACATACCTCCATTCTGGGTTCACACACCTCCATTCTGTGACTTCACACACCTCCATTCTGACTTCACACACCTCCATACTATGACTTCACACACTTCCATTCTATGACTTCACACACCTCCATTCTGTGACTTCACACACCTCCTCTCTGAGTTCACACACCTCCATTCTGTGTCTTCACACACCTCCATTCTGTGACTTCAGACACCTCCTTCTATGACTTCACTCACCTTCATTCTGTGAATTCACACACCTCCATTCTATGACTTCACACACCTAGTTTCTGAGTTGACACACCTCCCTTCTGTGATTTCACACACCTCCAATCTGAGTTCACACACCTCCATTCTATGACTTCACACACCTCCATTCTTTGTCATCAAAAACCACCATTCTATGACTTCCCACACCTCCATTTTGACTTCACACACCTCCATTCTACGAGTTCACACACTTCCATTCTGCCTTCACCCACCTGCATTCTATGACTTCACTCAGCTCCATTCTGACTTCACACACCTCCATTTGTGAATTCACACACCACAATTTTGAGTTCAAACACCTCCATTCTGTGACTTCACACACCTCCATTCTGTGACTTCACACATCTCCATTTTGACTTCACACACCTTCATTCTGTGACTTCACACACCTCCATTCTGTGACTTCACACACCTCCATTCTGTTACTTCACACACCTCCATTCTGTGACTTCACACACCTCCATTCTATGAATTCACACACCTCCATTCTGTGACTTCACAAACCTCCATTGTATGACTTCACACACCTCTGTTCTGTGACTTCACACACCTCCTTTCTGAGTTCACACAACTCCATTCTATGACTTCACACACCTGCATTGTGACTTCACCCACCTCCATTCTATGAGTTCACACACCTGCATTGTGACTTCACACACCTCCATTCCATGACTTCACACATCTCCATTCTGACTTCACACACCTCCATGCTGTGACTTCACACACCTCCATTCTATGACTTCACACACCTCCATTCTTTGACTTCACACACCTCCATTCTATGACTTCACACACCTACACTGTGACTTCACAGAACTCCATTCTGTGACTTCACACACCTCCCTCTGTGAATTCACACACCTCCAATCTATGACTTCACACACTTCCAATCAATGACTTCACACACCTCCATTCTATGACTTCACACATCTCCATTCTATGACTTCACACACCTGCATTCTGACTTCACACACCTCCATACTCTGACTTCACTCGCCTCCATTCTATGACTTCACACACCTCCATTCTGTAACTTCACACACTTCCAATGTTAGACTTCAAAAACCTCCATTCCATGACTTCATACACCTCCATTCTATGACTTCAAACACATCCATTCTTTGACTTCACACACCTCCATTTTGACTTCACACACCTCCATTCTGTGAGTTCACACACATCCATTCTTTGACTTCACACACCACAATTTTGACTTCACACAAGTCCATTCATTGACTTCACACACCTCCATTCTCTGACTTCACACACCTCCATTTTGACTTCACACACTTCCATTCTGTGACTTCACACACCTCCATTCTATGACTTCACACACCACCCTTCTATGAATTCACACACCTCCATTCTGTGACTTCACACACCTCCATTGTGAGTTCACCCACTTCCATTCTGTGACTTCACACACCTCCATTATGTGACTTCACATACCTCCATTATGTGACTTCACACCCCTCCATTCTATGACTTCACACACCTCCCTTCTATGAATTCACACCACTCCATTCTGTGACTTCACACACCTCCATAGTATGACTTCACACACCTCCATTCTGTGACTTCACACACCTCCATTCTTAGTTCACACACCTCCATTCTGTGACTTCACACACCTCCATTCTGTGACTTCCACACCTCCATTTTATGACTTAAGACACCTCCATTCTATGACTTTCTATGACTTCACACCCCTCCATTCTATGACTTCACACACCTCCCTTCTATGAATTCACACACCGCCATTCTGTGACTTCACACACCTCCATTTTGAGGTCATCCACTTCCATTCTGTGACTTCACACACCTCCATTCTATGACTTCACACACCTCCATTCTATGAATTCACACACCTCCATTCTTTGACTTCACACACCTCCATTCTATGACTTCACACACCTCTATTGTGACTTCACACATCTCCATTCTGTGATTTCACACACCTCCTTTCTGTGACTTCACACACCTCCATACTATGACTTCCACACACCTTCATTCTATGCCTTCACACACCTCCATTCTATGACTTCACACACTTCCAATTTATGACTTCACACACCTCCATTCTATCACTTCACACACCTCCATTCTATGACTTCACACACATGCATTCTGATTTCACACACCTCCATTTTCTGACTTCACACACCTCCATTCTATGACTTCACACACCTCCAATCTTTGACTTCATACACATCCATTCTTTGACTTCACACACCTCCATTTTGACTTCACACACCTCAATTCTGTGACTTCACACACCTGCATTTGTGACTTCACACACCACAATTTTGACTTCACACATGTCCATTCTTTGACTTCACACACCTCCATTCTCTGACTTCACACACCTCCATTGTTTGAATTCACACACCTCCATTTTGACTTCACACACCTCCATTCTATGACTTCACACAACTTCATTCTTACTTCAGAAACATCAATACTATGACTTCACAAACCTCCCTTCTGTGAATTCAAACCTCCATTCTATGAGTTCACACACCTTCATTCTGTGACTTCACACACCTCCATTCTATGACTTCACACAACTCCTTTCTTTGACTTCACAAAATTCCATTTTGATTTCACACACCTCCACTCTGTGACTTCACACACCTCCATTTGTGACTTCACACATCACAATTTTGACTTCAAACACCTCCATTCTGTGACTCACAAACCTCCATTCTGAGTTAACACACCTCCATTTGTGACTTCACACACCTCCATTCTGACTTCACACACCTCCATTCTATGAGTTCTCACACTTCCATTCTATGACTTCACACACCTCCATTCTGTGACTTCACACACCTCCACTCTGAGTTCACACACTTCCATTCTGTGTCTTCACACACCTCCTTTCTGTGACTTCACACACCTCGTTATATGACTTCACACACCTCCATTCTGTGACCTCACACACCTCAAATCTGAGTTCACACCCCTCCATAGTGTGACTTCACACACCTCCATTCTGTGACTTCACACACCTCCATTCTATGACTTCACACACCTCCATTCTATGACTTCACACACCTCCATTCTATGCCTTTACACACCTCCATTCTGTGACTTCTCACACCTCCATTCTATGACATCACACACCTCCATTCTGTGACTTCACACACCTCCATTCTATGACTTCACACACCTCCATTCTATGTCTTCAGATACCTACATTGTGACTTCACACAACTCCATTCTATGAGTTCACACACCTGCATTGTGACTTCACCCACCTCCATTCTCTGACTTCACACACCTCCATTCTGACTTCACACACCTCCATTCTGACTTCACACACCTCAATTCTATGCCTTTACACACCTCCATTCTGTGACTTCACACACCTCCATTCTATGACATCACACACCTCCATTCTGTAACTTCACACACCTCCATTCTATGACTTCACACACCTCCATTCTATGTCTTCAGATACCTACATTGTGACTTCACACACCTGCATTCTATGATTTCACACACCTCCATTCTATGACTTCACAGACCTCCATTCTATGACTTCACACACCACCTTTCTGAGTTCACACACATCCATTCTGTGACTTCACACACCTCCATTATGACTTCATAAACCTCCATTCTATGAGTTCACACACCTCCATTCTGACTTCACACACTTCCATTCTATGACTTCACACAGCTCCATTCTGACTTCACACACCTCCATTCTATGACTTCACACACCTCTATTCTGTGACTTCACACACCTCCACTCTGTGACTTTACACACCTCCATTCTGTGACTTCACACAACTCCATTCTGTGATTTCACACACAATCCATTCTATGACTTCACAAACCTCCATTCTTTGATTTCACTCACCTCCATTCTATGACTTCACACACCTCCATTGTGACTTCATACAACTCCATTCTGTGAATTCACACACCTCCTTTCTGTGACTTCACACACCTCCATACTATGACTTCCACACACCTTCAATCTATGACTTCACAACCTCCATTCTATGACTTCACACACTTCCAATCTATGACTTCACAAACCTCCATTCTAGGACTTCACACACCTGCAATCTAACTTCACACACCTCCATTCTCTGACTTCACACACCTCCATTCTATGACTTCACACACCTCCATTCAGTAACCTCACACGCTTCCAATGTTTGACGTCACAAACCTCCATTCCATGACTTCATACACCTCCATTCTATGACTTCACACACATCCATTCATTGACGTCACACACCTCCATTTTGATTTCACACACCTCCATTCTGTGACTTCACACACATCCATTCTTTGACTTCACACACCACAATTTTGACTTCACACACGTCAATTCTTTGACTTCACACACCTCCATTTTGACTTCACACACCTCCATTTTGTGACTTCACACACCTCCATTCTATGACTTCACACACCTCCATTCTATGACTTCACACACCTACATTGTGACTTCACACACCTACGTTCTATCAGTTCACACACCTGCATTGTGACTTCACACACCTCCATTCTATGACTTCACACAGCTCCATTCTTTGACTTCACACACCTCCATTCTATGACTTCACATACCTCCTTTCTGAGTTGACACACCACCATTCTGTGACTTCACATACCTCCAATCTGACTTCACACACCTCCATTGTATGACTTCACACACCTCCATTCTGTGACTTCAAAAACCACCATTCTATGACTTCACACATCTCCATTGTGTCTTCACACACCTCCATTCTATGAGTTCACATAGCTCCATTCTGACTTCACACACCTCCATTCTATGTCTTCGCACACCTCTATTCTGACTTCACACCCCTCCATTCTGTGATTTCACATACCTCCACTCTTTGACTTCACACACCTCCATTCTATGATTTCACACACCTCCATTCTATGATTTCACACAGCTCCATTCTATGACTTCCCACAACTCCTTTCTGAGTTCACACACCTCCATTCTTTGACTTCACACACCTCCAATCTGACTTCACACACCTCCATTCTATGACTCCACACACCTCCATTCTGTGATTTCAAAAACCACAATTCTATGACTTCACACACCTCCATTGTGACTTCACATACCTCCATTCTAAGAGTTCACACACCTCCAATCTGACTTCACAGACCTCCATTCTATGAATTCCCACAGCTCCATTCTGACTTAACACACCTCCATTCTATGACTTCGCATAACTCTATTCTGACTTCATACACCTCCATTCTGTGATTCACACACCTCCATTCTATGACTTCAAACACCTCCATTATGTGACTTCACACACCTCAATTCTGTCAATTTACACACCTCCATTCTGTGACTTCTCACACCTCCATTTTGTGATTTCACACACCTCCATTCTATGACTTCACACACCTCCATTCTTTGACTTCACACACCTCCATTCTATGACTTCACACACATCCAATGTGACTTCACACATCGCCGTTCTGTGACTTCACACACCTCCCTTCTGTGACTTGACACACCTCCATTCTATGACTTCACACACCTTCATTCCGTAATTTCACACACTTCTAATGTTTGACTTCACAAACCTCCATTCCATGACTTCATACACCTCCAATCTCTGACTTCACACATCTCCCTTCTCTGACTTCACACACCTCCATTCTGTAACTTCACACACTTCCAATGTTTGACTTCACAAACCTCCATTCCATGACTTCATACACATCCATTCTATGACTTCACACAACTCCTTTCTTTGACTTCACAAAATTCCATTTTGATTTCACACACCTCCACTCTGTGACTTCACACACCTCCAGTTGTGACTACACACATCACAATTTTGACTTCACACACCTCCATTCTGTGACTCACACACCTCCATTCTGAGTTAACACACCTCCATTTGTGACTTCACACACCTCCATTCTGACTTCACTCACCTCCATTCTATGACTTCACACACTTCCATTCTATGACTTCACACACCTCCATTCTGTGACTTCACACACCTCCACTCTGAGTTCACACACTTCCATTCTGTGTCTATACACACCTCCATTCTGTGACTTCACACACCTCGTTATATGACTTCACACACCTCCATTCTGTACCCTCACACACCTCAAATCTGAGTTCACACCCCTCCATAGTGTGACTTCACACACCTCCATTCTGTGACTTCACACACCTCCATTCTATGATTTCACACACCTCCATTCTATGACTTCACACACCTCCATTCTATGCCTTTACACACCTCCATTCTGTGACTTCACACACCTCCATTCTATGACTTCACACACCTCCATTCTATGACTTCAGAAACCTACATTGTGACTTCACACACCTCCATTCTATGAGTTCACACACCTGCATTGTGACTTCACCCACCTCCATTCTCTGACTTCACACACCTCCATTCTGACTTCACACACATCCATTCTGACTTCACACACCTCAATTCTGTGACTTCACACACCTCCATTCTATGATTTCACACACCTCCATTCTATGACTTCACAGACCTCCATTCTATGACTTCACACACCTCCTTTCTGAGTTCACACACATTCATTCTGTGACTTCACACACCTCCATTTTGACTTCATACACCTCCATTGTATGAGTTCACACACCTCCATTCTGACTTCACACACTTCCATTCTATGACTTCACACAGCTCCATTCTGACTTCACACACCTCCATTCTATGACTTCACACACCTCTATTCTGACTTCACACAACTGCATTCTGTGACTTCACACACCTCCATTCTATGACTTCACACACCTCCATTATGTGACTTCACACACCTCCACTCTGTGACTTTACACACCTCCATTCTGTGACTTCACACACCTCCATTCTGTGATTTCACACACAATCCATTCTATGAGTTCACAAACCTCCATTCTTTGATTTCACACACCTCCATTCTATGACTTCACACACCTCCATTGTGACTTCATACAACTCCACTCTGTGAATTCTCACACCTCCTTTCTGTGCCTTCACACACCTCCATACTATGACTTCCACACACCTTCAATCTATGACTACACAACCTCCATTCTATGACTTCACAGAGTTCCAATCTATGACTTCACAAACCTCCATTCTATGACTTCACACACCTGCAATCTGACTTCACACACCTCCATTCAATGACTTCACACACCTACATTCAATGACTTCACACACCTCCATTCTGTAACTTCACACGCTTCCGATGTTTGATGTCACAAACCTCCATTCCATGACTTCATACACCCCCATTCTATGACTTCACACACATCCATTCTTTGACCTCACACACCTCCATTTTGACTTCACACACCTCCATTCTGTGACTTCACACACCTGCATTTGTGACTTCACACACCACAATTTTGACTTCACACACGTCCATTCTTTGACTTCACACACCTCCATTTTGACTTCACAAACCTCCATTTTGTGACTTCACACACCTCCATTCTATGACTTCACACACCTCCATTCTATGACTTCAAACACCTACATAGTGACTTCACACACATACGTTCTATCAGTTCACACACCTGCATTGTGACTTCACACACCTCCATTCTATGACTTCACACACCTCCATTCTGAATTCACACACCTCCATTCTATGACTCCACACACCTCCATTCTGTGATTTCAAAAACCACAATTCTATGACTTCACACACCTCCATTGTGACTTCACAAACCTCCATTTTGTGACTTCACACACCTCCATTCTATGACTTCACACACCTCCATTCTATGACTTCAAACACCTACATAGTGACTTCACACACATACGTTCTATCAGTTCACACACCTGCATTGTGACTTCACACACCTCAATTCTATGATTTCCCACACCTCCATTCTTTGACTTCACACACCTCCATTCTATGACTTCACATACCTCCTTTCTGAGTTGACACACCTCCATTCTGTGACTTCACATACCTCCAATCTGACTTCACACACCTCCATTCTATGACTTCACACACCTCCATTCTGTGACTTCAAAAACCACCATTCTATGACTTCACACATCTCCATTGTGACTTCATACACCTCCATTCTATGAGTTCACATAGCTCCATTCTGACTTCACACACCTCCATTCTATGACTTCGCACAGCTCTATTCTGACTTCACACCCCTCCATTCTGTGATTTCACATACCTCCACTCTTTGACTTCACACACCTCCATTCTATGATTTCACACACCTCCATTCTATGATTTCACACAGCTCCATTCTATGACTTCACACAACTCCTTTCTGAGTTCATACACCTCCATTCATTGACTTCACACACTTCCAATCTGACTTCACACACCTCCATTCTATGACTCCACACACCTCCATTCTGTGATTTCAAAAACCACAATTCTATGACTTCACACACCTCCATTGTGACTTCACATACCTCCATTCTAAGAGTACACACACCTCCAATCTGACTTCACACACCTCCATTCTATGAATTCCCACAGCTCCATTCTGACTTAACGCACCTCCATTCTATAACTTCGCATACCTCTATTCTGACTTCATACACCTCCATTCTGTGACTTCACACATCTCCATTCTGTGACTTCAAACACCTCCATTCTGTGACTTCACACACCTCAACTCTGTCACTTTACACACCTCCATTCTGTGACTTCTCACACCTCCATTCTGTGATTTCACACTCTCCATTCTATGACTTCACACACCTCCATTCTTTGACTTCACACACCTCCATTCTATGACTTCACACACCTCCATTGTGACTTCACACATCGCTGTTCTGTGACTTCACACACCTCCCTTCTGTGACTTGACACACCTTCATTCTATGACTTCACACCTCCATTCTATGACTTCACACACCTCCATTCTGTAATTTCACACACTTCCAATGTTTGACTTCACAAACCTCCATTCCATGACTTCATACACCTCCATTCTATGACTTAACAGACCTCCATTCTTTGACTTCACACACCTCCATTTTGACTTCAGACACCTCCATTCTGTGACTTCACACACCTCCATTTGTGACTTCACACACCACAATTTTGACTTCACACACCTCCATTCTTTGACTTCACACACCTCCATTCTTTGATTTCACACACCTCCATTTTGCCTTCACACTTCCATTCTGTGAATTCACACACCTCCATTCTGTGACTTCACACACCTCCATTGTTTGACTACACACACCTCCATTCTTTGACTTCACACACCTCCATTCCATGACATCACACACCTCCATTCTATGAGCTCACATACCTCCGTTCTATGAGTTCACACACCTCAATTTTGACTTCACACATCTCCATTCAATGACTTCACACACCTTCATTCTTACTTCAGAAACATCCATTCTATGACTTCACACACCTCCATTCTGTGACTTCAAAAACCACCATTCTATGACTTCACACACCTCCATTTTGACTTCACACACATCCATTCAATGAGTTCACACACCTCCATTCTGACTTCACACACCTCCATTCCATGACTTCGCACACCTCTATTTTGACTTCACACACCTCCATCCTGTGACTTCACACACCTCCATTCTCTGACTTCACACTCCTCCATTCTGTGACTTCACACACCTCCACTCTGTGACTTTACACACATCCATTCTGTGTCTTCACACACCTCCATCCTGTGATTTCACACACCTCAATTCTATGACTTCACATACCTCCGTTCTATGACTTCACACACCTCCATTCTATGACTTCACATACCTCCATTCTACGACTTCACACACTTCCATTCTGTGACTAGACACACCTCCATTCTATGACTTCACACACCTCCATTCTATGACTTCACACATCTGCATTCTGACTTCACACACCTCCATTCTATGACTTCGCACACCTCCCTTCTCTGACTTCACACATCTCCATTCTGACTTCACACACCAACAATCTCTGACTTCACACATCTCCCTTCTCTGACTTCACACACCTCCATTCTGTAACTTCACACACTTCCAATGTTTGATTTCAGAAACCTCCATTCCATGATTTCATACACATCCATTCTATGACTTCACACAACTCCTTTCTTTGACTTCACAAAATTCCATTTTGATTTCACACACCTCCACTCTGTGACTTCAACACCTCCATTTATGACTTCACACATCTCAATTTTTACTTCACACACCGCCATTCTGTGACTCACACACCTCCATTCTGAGTTAACACACCTCCATTTGTGACTCCACACACCTCCATTCTGACTTCACACACCTCCTTCTATGACTTCACACACTTCCATTCTATGATTTCACACACCTCCATTCTGTGACTTCACACACCTCCACTCTGAGTTCACACACTTCCATTCTGTGTCTTCACACACCACCATTCTGTGACTTCACACACCTCGTTATATGACTTCACACACTTCCATTCTGTGACCGCACACACCTCCAATCTGGGTTCACACCCCTCCTTAGTGTGACTTCACACACCTCCATTCTGTGACTTCACACACCCCCATTCTATGACTTCACACACCTCCATTCTATGACTTCACACACCTCCATTCTATGCCTTTACACACCTCCATTCTGTGACTTCACACACCTCCATTCTATGACATCACACACCTCCATTCTGTGACTTCACATACCTCCATTCTATGACTTCACACACCTCCATTCTATGACTTCAGAAACCTACATTGTGACTTCACACACCTCCATTCTCTGATTCACACACCTCCATTCTGACTTCACACACCTCCATTCTGACTTCACACACCTCAAATCTGTGACTTCACACACCTCCATTGTATGATTTCACACACCTCCATTCTCTGACTTCACATACCTCCTTTCTGAGTTCACGCACATCCATTCTGTGACTTCACACACCTCCATTGTGACTTCATACACCTCCATTCTATGAGTTCACACACCTCCATTCTGACTTCACACACTTCCATTCTATGACTTCACACAGCTCCATTCTGACTTCACACACCTCCATTCTATGACTTCGCACACCTCTATTCTGACTTCACACAACTGCATTCTGTGACTTCACACACCTCCATTGTATGATTTCACACACCTCCATTCTGTGACTCCAAACACCTCCACTCTGTGACTTTACACACCTCCATTCTGTGACTTCACACACCTCCATTCTGTCATTTCACACACAATCCATTCTATGACTTCACAAACCTCCATTCTTTGATTTCACACACCTCCATTCTATGACTTCACACACCTCCATTGTGACTTCATACTACTCCATTCTGTGAATTCACACACCTCCTTTCTGTGCCTTCACACACCTCCATACTATGACTTCCACACACCTTCAATCTATGACTTCACAACCTCCATTCTGTGACTTCACACACTTCCAATCTATGACTTCACAAACCTCCATTCTATGACTTCAAACAACTGCAATCTGACTTCACACACCTCCATTCTCTGACTTCACACACCTCCATGCTATGACTTCACACAACTTCATTCTGTAACTTCACACGCTTCCAATGTTTGACGTCACAAACCTCCATTCCATGACTTCATACACCTCCATTCTATGACTTCACACACATCCATTCTGTGACTTCACACACCTGCATTTGTGACTTCACACACCACAATTTTGACTTCACACACGTCCATTCTTTGACTTCACACACCTCCATTTTGACTTCACACACCTCCATTTTGTGACTTCACACACCTCCATTCTATGACTTCACATACCTCCATTCTGAATTCACACACCTCCATTCTGACTTCACACACCTCAATTCTGTGACTTCACACACCTCTATTCTATGATTTCACACACCTCCATTCTTTGACTTCACACACCTCCATTCTATGACTTCACATACCTCCTTTCTGAGTTGACACACCTCCATTCTGTGACTTCACATACCTCCAATCTGACTTCACACACCTCCATTCTATGACTTCACACACCTCCATTCTGTGACTTCAAATCCCACCATTCTATGACTTCACACATCTCCATTGTGACTTCACACACCTCCATTCTATGAGTTCACATAGCTCCATTCTGACTTCACACACCTCCATTCTATGACTTCGCACACCTCCATTCTATAATTTCACACAGCTCCATTCTATGACTTCACACAACTCCTTTCTGAGTTCACACACCTCCATTCATTGAAATCACACACCTCCAATCTGACTTCACACACCTCCATTCTATGACTCCACACACCTCCTTTCTGTGATTTCAAAAACCACAATTCTATGACTTCACACACCTCCATTGTGACTTCACATACCTCCATTCTAAGAGTTCACACACCTCCAATCTGACTTCACACACCTCCATTCTATGAATTCCCACAGCTTCATTCTGACTTAACACACCTCCATTCTATGACTTCGCATACTTCTATTCTGACTTCATACACCTCCATTCTGTGACTTCACACACCTCCATTCTATGCCTTCAAACACCTCCATTCTGTGACTTCACACACCTCAACTCTGTCACTTTACACAACTCCATTCTGCGACTTCTCACACCTCCATTCTGTGATTTCACACACTCCATTCTATGACTTCACACACCTCCATTCTATGACTTCACACACCTCCATTGTGACTTCACACATCGCCGTTCTGTGACTTCACACACCTCCCTTCTGTGACTTGACACACCTCCATTTTATGACTTCACACACCTCCATTCTATGACTTCACACACCTCCATTCTGTAATTTCACACGCTTCCAATGTTTGACGTCACAAACCTCCATTCCATGACTTCATACACCTCCATTCTATGACTTCCACACATCCATTCTTTGACCTCACACACCTCCATTTTGACTTCACACACCTCCATTCTGTGACTTCACACACCTGCATTTGTGACTTCACACACCACAATTGTGACTTCACACATGTCCATTCTTTGACTTCACACACCTCCATTTTGACTTCACACACCTCCATTTTGTGACTTCACACACCTCCATTGTATGATTTCACACACCTCCATTCTCTGACTTCACATACCTCCTTTCTGAGTTCATGCACATCCATTCTGTGACTTCACACACCTCCATTGTGACTTCATACACCTCCATTCTATGAGTTCACACACCTCCATTCTGACTTCACACACTTCCATTCTATGACTTCACACAGCTCCATTCTGACTTCACACACCTCCATTCTATGACTTCGCACACCTCTATTCTGACTTCACACAACTGCATTCTGTGACTTCACACACCTCCATTGTATGATTTCACACACCTCCATTCTGTGACTTCAAACACCTCCACTCTGTGACTTTACACACCTCCATTCTATGACATCACACACCTCCATTCTGTGACTTCACATACCTCCATTCTATGACTTCACACACCTCCATTCTATGACTTCAGAAACCTACATTGTGACTTCACACACCTCCATTCTCTGATTCACACACCTCCATTCTGACTTCACACACCTCCATTCTGACTTCACACACCTCAAATCTGTGACTTCACACACCTCCATTGTATGATTTCACACACCTCCATTCTCTGACTTCACATACCTCCTTTCTGAGTTCACGCACATCCATTCTGTGACTTCACACACCTCCATTGTGACTTCATACACCTCCATTCTATGAGTTCACACACCTCCATTCTGACTTCACACACTTCCATTCTATGACTTCACACAGCTCCATTCTGACTTCACACACCTCCATTCTATGACTTCGCACACCTCTATTCTGACTTCACACAACTGCATTCTGTGACTTCACACACCTCCATTGTATGATTTCACACACCTCCATTCTGTGACTTCAAACACCTCCACTCTGTGACTTTACACACCTCCATTCTGTGACTTCACACACCTCCATTCTGTCATTTCACACACAATCCATTCTATGACTTCACAAACCTCCATTCTTTGATTTCACACACCTCCATTCTATGACTTCACACACCTCCATTGTGACTTCATACTACTCCATTCTGTGAATTCACACACCTCCTTTCTGTGCCTTCACACACCTCCATACTATGACTTCCACACACCTTCAATCTATGACTTCACAACCTCCATTCTGTGACTTCACACACTTCCAATCTATGACTTCACAAACCTCCATTCTATGACTTCAAACAACTGCAATCTGACTTCACACACCTCCATTCTCTGACTTCACACACCTCCATGCTATGACTTCACACAACTTCATTCTGTAACTTCACACGCTTCCAAT
Source organism: Megascapheus bottae (assembly GCA_024803745.1). Taxonomy (NCBI): domain Eukaryota; kingdom Metazoa; phylum Chordata; class Mammalia; order Rodentia; family Geomyidae; genus Megascapheus; species Megascapheus bottae. Next base: position 887,519 of record JANJXV010000106.1, on the reverse strand, counting down.
GTTTGACGTCACAAACCTCCATTCCATGACTTCATACACCTCCATTCTATGACTTCACACACATCCATTCTGTGACTTCACACACCTGCATTTGTGACTTCACACACCACAATTTTGACTTCACACACGTCCATTCTTTGACTTCACACACCTCCATTTTGACTTCACACACCTCCATTTTGTGACTTCACACACCTCCATTCTATGACTTCACATACCTCCATTCTGAATTCACACACCTCCATTCTGACTTCACACACCTCAATTCTGTGACTTCACACACCTCTATTCTATGATTTCACACACCTCCATTCTTTGACTTCACACACCTCCATTCTATGACTTCACATACCTCCTTTCTGAGTTGACACACCTCCATTCTGTGACTTCACATACCTCCAATCTGACTTCACACACCTCCATTCTATGACTTCACACACCTCCATTCTGTGACTTCTAATCCCACCATTCTATGACTTCACACATCTCCATTGTGACTTCACACACCTCCATTCTATGAGTTCACATAGCTCCATTCTGACTTCACACACCTCCATTCTATGACTTCGCACACCTCCATTCTATAATTTCACACAGCTCCATTCTATGACTTCACACAACTCCTTTCTGAGTTCACACACCTCCATTCATTGAAATCACACACCTCCAATCTGACTTCACACACCTCCATTCTATGACTCCACACACCTCCTTTCTGTGATTTCAAAAACCACAATTCTATGACTTCACACACCTCCATTGTGACTTCACATACCTCCATTCTAAGAGTTCACACACCTCCAATCTGACTTCACACACCTCCATTCTATGAATTCCCACAGCTTCATTCTGACTTAACACACCTCCATTCTATGACTTCGCATACTTCTATTCTGACTTCATACACCTCCATTCTGTGACTTCACACACCTCCATTCTATGCCTTCAAACACCTCCATTCTGTGACTTCACACACCTCAACTCTGTCACTTTACACAACTCCATTCTGCGACTTCTCACACCTCCATTCTGTGATTTCACACACTCCATTCTATGACTTCACACACCTCCATTCTATGACTTCACACACCTCCATTGTGACTTCACACATCGCCGTTCTGTGACTTCACACACCTCCCTTCTGTGACTTGACACACCTCCATTTTATGACTTCACACACCTCCATTCTATGACTTCACACACCTCCATTCTGTAATTTCACACGCTTCCAATGTTTGACGTCACAAACCTCCATTCCATGACTTCATACACCTCCATTCTATGACTTCCACACATCCATTCTTTGACCTCACACACCTCCATTTTGACTTCACACACCTCCATTCTGTGACTTCACACACCTGCATTTGTGACTTCACACACCACAATTGTGACTTCACACATGTCCATTCTTTGACTTCACACACCTCCATTTTGACTTCACACACCTCCATTTTGTGACTTCACACACCTCCATTGTATGATTTCACACACCTCCATTCTCTGACTTCACATACCTCCTTTCTGAGTTCATGCACATCCATTCTGTGACTTCACACACCTCCATTGTGACTTCATACACCTCCATTCTATGAGTTCACACACCTCCATTCTGACTTCACACACTTCCATTCTATGACTTCACACAGCTCCATTCTGACTTCACACACCTCCATTCTATGACTTCGCACACCTCTATTCTGACTTCACACAACTGCATTCTGTGACTTCACACACCTCCATTGTATGATTTCACACACCTCCATTCTGTGACTTCAAACACCTCCACTCTGTGACTTTACACACCTCCATTCTGTGACTTCACACACCTCCATTCTGTCATTTCACACACAATCCATTCTATGACTTCACAAACCTCCATTCTTTGATTTCACACACCTCCATTCTATGACTTCACACACCTCCATTGTGACTTCATACTACTCCATTCTGTGAATTCACACACATCCTTTCTGTGCCTTCACACACCTCCATACTATGACTTCCACACACCTTCAATCTATGACTTCACAACCTCCATTCTGTGACTTCACACACTTCCAATCTATGACTTCACACACCTCCATTCTATGACTTCAAACACCTGCAATCTGACTTCACACACCTCCATTCTCTGACTTCACACACCTCCATGCTATGACTTCACACAACTTCATTCTGTAACTTCACACGCTTCCAATGTTTGACGTCACAAACCTCCATTCCATGACTTCATACACCTCCATTCTATGACTTCACACACATCCATTCTGTGACTTCACACACCTGCATTTGTGACTTCACACACCACAATTTTGACTTCACACACGTCCATTCTTTGACTTCACACACCTCCATTTTGACTTCACACACCTCCATTTTGTGACTTCACACACCTCCATTCTATGACTTCACACACCTCCATTCTATGACTTCACACACCTACACTGTGACTTCACACACCTACGTTCTATCAGTTCACACACCTGCATTGTGACTTCACACACCTCCATTCTATGACTTCACATACCTCCATTCTGAATTCACACACCTCCATTCTGACTTCACACACCTCAATTCTGTGACTTCACACACCTCTATTCTATGATTTCACACACCTCCATTCTTTGACTTCACACACCTCCATTCTATGACTTCACATACCTCCTTTCTGAGTTGACACACCTCCATTCTGTGACTTCACATACCTCCAATCTGACTTCACACACCTCCATTCTATGACTTCACACACCTCCATTCTGTGACTTCTAATCCCACCATTCTATGACTTCACACATCTCCATTGTGACTTCACACACCTCCATTCTATGAGTTCACATAGCTCCATTCTGACTTCACACACCTCCATTCTATGACTTCGCACACCTCCATTCTATAATTTCACACAGCTCCATTCTATGACTTCACACAACTCCTTTCTGAGTTCACACACCACCATTCATTGAAATCACACACCTCCAATCTGACTTCACACACCTCCATTCTATGACTCCACACACCTCCTTTCTGTGATTTCAAAAACCACAATTCTATGACTTCACACACCTCCATTGTGACTTCACATACCTCCATTCTAAGAGTTCACACACCTCCAATCTGACTTCACACACCTCCATTCTATGAATTCCCACAGCTTCATTCTGACTTAACACACCTCCATTCTATGACTTCGCATACTTCTATTCTGACTTCATACACCTCCATTCTGTGACTTCACACACCTCCATTCTATGCCTTCAAACACCTCCATTCTGTGACTTCACACACCTCAACTCTGTCACTTTACACAACTCCATTCTGCGACTTCTCACACCTCCATTCTGTGATTTCACACACTCCATTCTATGACTTCACACACCTCCATTCTATGACTTCACACACCTCCATTGTGACTTCACACATCGCCGTTCTGTGACTTCACACACCTCCCTTCTGTGACTTGACACACCTCCATTTTATGACTTCACACACCTCCATTCTATGACTTCACACACCTCCATTCTGTAATTTCACACGCTTCCAATGTTTGACGTCACAAACCTCCATTCCATGACTTCATACACCTCCATTCTATGACTTCCACACATCCATTCTTTGACCTCACACACCTCCATTTTGACTTCACACACCTCCATTCTGTGACTTCACACACCTGCATTTGTGACTTCACACACCACAATTGTGACTTCACACATGTCCATTCTTTGACTTCACACACCTCCATTTTGACTTCACACACCTCCATTTTGTGACTTCACACACCTCCATTCTATGACTTCAGACACCTCCATTCTATGACTTCACACACCTACATTGTGACTTCACACACCTACGTTCTATCAGTTCACACACCTGCATTGTGACTTCACACACCTCCATTCTATGACTTCACACACCTCCATTCTGAATTCACACACCTCCATTCTGACTTCACACACCTCAATTCTGTGACTTCACACACCTCCATTCTATGATTTCTCACACCTCCATTCTTTGACTTCACACACCTCCATTCTATGACTTCACATACCTCCTTTCTGAGTTCACACACCTCCATTCATTGACTTCACACACCTCCAATCTGACTTCACACACCTCCATTCTATGACTCCACACACCTCCATTCTGTGATTTCAAAAACCACAATTCTATGACTTCACACACCTTCATTGTGACTTCATATACCTCCATTCTAAGAGTTCACACACCTCCAATCTGACTTCACACACCTCCATTCTATGAATTCCCACAGCTCCATTCTGACTTAACACATCTCCATTCTACGACTTCGCATACCTCTATTCTGACTTCCTACACCTCCATTCTGTGACTTCACACACCTCCATTCTATGACTTCAAACACGTCCATTCTGTGACTTCACACACCTCAACTCTGTCACTTTACACACCTCCATTCTGTGACTTCTCACACCTTCATTCTGTCATTTCACACACCTCCATTCTATGACTTTACACACCTCCATTTTTTGACTTCACACACCTCCATTCTGTGACTTCACACACCTCCATTCTGTGACTTCACACACCTCAACTCTGTGACTTTACACACCTTCATTGTGTGACTTCTCACATCTCCATTCTGTGATTTCACACACCTCCATTCTATGACTTCAAACACCTCCATACTTTGACTTCACACACCTCCATTCTATGACTTCACACACCTCAATTGTGACTTCACACAACTCCATTCTTTGACTTCACACACCTCCCTTCTGTGACTTGACACACCTCCATTCTATGACTTCACACACCTTCATTCTATGACTTCACACACCTCCATTCTTTAACTTCACACACTTCAAATGTTTGAATTCACAAACCTCCATTCCATGACTTCACACACCTCCATTCTATGACTTCACACACCTGCATTTTGATTTCACACACCTCCATTCTCTGACTTCTCACACCTCCATTCTATGACTTCACAAACCTCCATTTTTGACTTCACACATCTCCATTCTATGACTTCACACACCTCTATTGTGACTTCACACAACTCCATTCTGTGATTTTACACACCTCCTTTCTGTGACTTCACACACCACCATACTATGACTTCCACACCTCCATTCTATGACTTCACACACCTGCATTGTGACTTCACCCACCTCCATTCTCTGACTTCACACACCTCCATTCTGACTTCACACACCTCCATTCTGACTTCATACCTCAATTCTGTGACTTCACACACCTCCATTCTATGATTTCACACACCTCCATTCTATGACTTCACAGACCTCCATTCTATGACTTCACACACCTCCTTTCTGAGTTCACACACATCCATTCTGTGACTTCACACACCTCCATTATGACTTCATAAACCTCCATTCTATGAGTTCACACACCTCCATTCTGACTTCACACACTTCCATTCTATGACTTCACACAGCTCCATTCTGACTTCACACACCTTCATTCTATGACTTCGCACACCTCTATTCTGACTTCACACAACTGCATTCTGTGACTTCACACACCTCCATTCTATGACTTCACACACCTCCATTATGTGACTTCACACACCTCCACTCTGTGACTTTACACACCTCCATTCTGTGACTTCACACACCTCCATTCTGTGATTTCACACACAATCAATTCTATGACTTTACAAACCTCCATTCTTTGATTTCACACACCTCCATTCTATGACTTCACACACCTCCATTGTGAGTTCATACAAATCCATTCTGTGAATTCACACACCTCCTTTCTGTGACTTCACACACCTCCATTCTATGACTTCACACACTTCCAATCTATGACTTCACAAACCTCCATTCTAGCACTTCACACACCTGCAATCTAACTTCACACACCTCCATTCTCTGACTTCACACACCTCCATTCTATGACTTCACACACCTCCATTCAGTAACTTCACACGCTTCCAATGTTTGACGTCACAAACCTCCATTCCATGACTTCATACACCTCCATTCTATGACTTCACACACATCCATTCTTTGACCTCACACACCTCCATTTTGACTTCACACACCTCCATTCTGTGACTTCACACACCTGCATTTGTGACTTCACACACCACAATTTTGACTTCACACACGTCCATTCTTTGACTTCACACACCTCCATTTTGACTTCACACACCTCCATTTTGTGACTTCACACACCTCCATTCTATGACTTCACACACCTCCATTCTATGACTTCACACACCTACATTGTGACTTCACACACCTACGTTCTATCTGTTCACACACCTGCATTGTGACTTCACACACCTCCATTCTATGACTTCACAAACCTCCATTTTGAATTCACACACCTCCATTCTGACTTCACACACCTCAATTCTGTGACTTCACACACCTCCATTCTATGATTTCCCACACCTCCATTCTTTGACTTCACACACCTCCATTCTATGACTTCACATACCTCCTTTCTGAGTTGACACACCTCCATTCTGTGACTTCACATACCTCCAATGTGACTTCACACACCTCCATTCTATGACTTCACACACCTCCATTCTGTGACTTCAAAAACCACCATTCTATGACTTCACACATCTCCATTGTGACTTCACATACCTCCACTCTTTGACTTCACACACCTCCATTCTATGATTTCACACACCTCCATTCTATGATTTCACACAGCTCCATTCTATGACTTCACACAACTCCTTTCTGAGTTCACATACCTCCATTCATTGACTTCACACACCTCCAATCTGACTTCACACACCTCCATTCTATGACTCCACACACCTCCATTCTGTGATTTCAAAAACCACAATTCTATAACTTCACACACCTCCATTGTGACTTCACATACCTCCATTCTAAGAGTTCACACACCTCCAATCTGACTTCACACACCTCCATTCTATGAATTCCCACAGCTCCATTCTGACTTAACACACCTCCATTCTATGGCTTCGCATACCTCTATTCTGACTTCATACACCTCCATTCTGTGACTTCGCACACCTCCATTCTCTGACTTCACACATCTCCATTCTATGACTTCACACACCTCCATTCTATGACTTCGCACACCTCCATTCTCTGACTTCACACATCTCCATTCTGACTTCCACACCTCCAATCTATGACTTCACACATCTCCCTTTTCTGACTTCACACACCTCCATTCTGTAACTTCACACACTTCCAATGTTTGACTTCACAAACCTCCATTCCATGACTTCATACACATCCATTCTATGACTTCACACAACTCCTTTCTTTGACTTCACAAAATTCCATTTTGATTTCACACACCTCCACTCTGTGACTTCACACACCTCCATTTGTGACTACACACATCACAATTTTGACTTCACAAATCCATTCTGTGACTCACACATCTCCTTTCTGAGTTAACACACCTCCATTTGTGACTTCACACACCTCCATTCTGACTTCACACACCTCCATTCTATGACTTCACACACTTCCATTCTATGACTTCACACACCTCCATTCTGTGACCCACAGACCTCCATTCTGAGTTCACACCCCTCCATAGTGTGACTTCACACACCTCCATTCTGTGACTTCACACACCTCCATTCTATGATTTCACGCACCTCCATTCTATGACTTCACACACCTCCATTCTATGCCTTTACACACCTCCATTCTGTGACTTCAGAAACCTACCTTGTGACTTCACACACCTCCATTCTATGAGTTCACACACCTGCGTTTTGACTTCAACCACCTCCATTCTCTGACTTTACACACCTCCATTCTGACTTCACACACCTCCGTTCTGACTTCACACACCTCAATTCTGTGACTTCACACACCTCCATTCTATGATTTCACACACCTCCATTCTATGACTTCACAGACCTCCATTCTATGAGTTCACACACCTCCTTTATGAGTTCACACACATCCATTCTGTGACTTCACACACCTCCATTTTGACTTCATACACCTCCATTCTATGAGTTCACACACCTCCATTCTGACTTCACACACTTCCATTCTATGACTTCACACAGCTCCATTCTGACTTCACACACCTCCATTCTATGACTTCGCACACCTCTATTCTGACTTCACACAACTACATTCTGTGACTTCACACACCTCCATTCTATGACTTCACACACCTCCATTATGTGACTTCACACACCTCCACTCTGTGACTATACACACCTCCATTCTGTGACTTCACACACCTCCATTCTGTGATTTCACACACAATCTATTCTATGAGTTCACAAACCTCCATTCTTTGATTTCACACACCTCCATTCTATGACTTCACACACCTCCATTGTGACTTCATACAACTCCATTCTGTGAATTCACACACCTCCTTTCTGTTACTTCACACACCTCCATACTATGACTTCCACACACCTTCAATCTATGACTACACAACCTCCATTCTATGACTTCACAGACTTCCAATCTATGACTTCACAAACCTCCATTCTATGACTTCACACACCTGCAATCTGACTTCACACACCTCCATTCTCTGACTTCACACACCTCCATTCAATGACTTCACACACCTCCATTCTGTAACTTCACACGCTTCCAATGTTTGACGTCACAAACCTCCATTCCATGACTTCATACATCCCCATTCTATGACTTCACACACATCCATTCTTTGACCTCACACACCTCCATTTTGACTTCACACACCTCCATTCTGTGACTTCACACACCTCCATTTTGACTTCACACACCTCCATTTTGTGACTTCACACACCTCCATTCTATGACTTCAGACACCTCCATTCTATGACTTCACTCACCTACATTGTGACTTCACACACCTACGTTCTATCAGTTCACACACCTGCATTGTGACTTCACACACCTCCATTCTACGACTTCACACACCTCCTTTCTGAATTCACACACCTCCATTCTGAATTCACACACCTCAATTCTATGATTTCCCACACCTCCATTCTTTGACTTCACACACCTCCATTCTATGACTTCACATACCTCCTTTCTGAGTTGACACACCTCCATTCTGTGACTTCACATACCTCCAATCTGACTTCACACACCTCCATTCTATGACTCACACACCTCCTTTCTGTGACTTCAAAAACCACCATTCTATGACTTCACACATCTCCATTGTGACTTCACACACCTACATTCTATGAGTTCACATAGCTCCATTCTGACTTCACACACCTCCATTCTATGACTTCGCAGACCTCTATTCTGACTTCACACCCCTCCATTCTGTGATTTCACATACCTCCACTCTTTGACTTTACACACCTCCATTCTATGATTTCACACACCTCCATTCTATGATTTCACACAGCTCCATTCTATGACTTCACACAACTCCTTTCTGAGTTCACACACCTCCATTCATTGACTTCACACACCTCCAATCTGACTTCACACACCTCCATTCTATGACTCCACACACCACCATTCTGTGATTTTAAAAACCACAATTCTATGACTTCACACACCTCCATTGTGACTTCACATACCTCCATTCTAAGAGTTCACACACCTCCAATCTGACTTCACACACCTCCACTCTATGACTTCACAAACCTCCATTCTGTGACTTCACACACTTCCATTCTGAGTTCACACACCTCAATTCCGTGACTTCACACACCTCAATTCTCACTTCACACACCTCCATTCTATGACTTCACACAATTCCATTCTATGACTTCACACAACTCCATTCTTTGACTTCACAAACCTCCATTGGATTCCACACACCTCAATTCTGTGACTTCACACACCTCCATTCTGTGACTTCACACACCTCCATTCTAAGATTTCTCACACCTCCACTGTACTAATTCACACAACTCCATTCTATGACTTCACACACCTCCATTCTATGAGTTCACACACCTCCATTCTATGACTTCACACACCTCCTGTCTTTGACTTCACACCCCTCCATTCTGTGACTTCTCACACCTCTATTCTATAACTTCACACACCTCCATTGTGACTTCCCACACCTCCAATCTGAGTTCACACACCTCCGTTCTGACATCACACACCTCCATTCTCTGACTTCACACACCTGCATTCTGTGACTTCACACACCTGAATTCTGTGACTTCACACGCCTCTATTATGACTTCACACACCTCCATTCTATGACTTCACACACCTCCATTCTATGACTTCACACACCTAGATTCTGTGACTTCACACACCTTCATTCTGAGTTCACACACCTCCATTCTGTGACTTCACACACCTCCATTCTGACTTCACACAGCTCCATAAAATGACTTCACACACCTCCATTCTGTGACTTCGCACACCTCCATTCTGACTTCACACACTTCCATTCTATGACTTCACACAGCTCCATTCTGACTTCACACACCTCCATTCTATGACTTCGCACACCTCTATTCTGACTTCACACAACTGCATTCTGTGACTTCACACACCTCCATTGTATGATTTCACACACCTCCATTCTGTGACTTCAAACACCTCCACTCTGTGACTTTACACACCTCCATTCTGTGACTTCACACACCTCCATTCTGTCATTTCACACACAATCCATTCTATGACTTCACAAACCTCCATTCTTTGATTTCACACACCTCCATTCTATGACTTCACACACCTCCATTGTGACTTCATACTACTCCATTCTGTGAATTCACACACATCCTTTCTGTGCCTTCACACACCTCCATACTATGACTTCCACACACCTTCAATCTATGACTTCACAACCTCCATTCTGTGACTTCACACACTTCCAATCTATGACTTCACAAACCTCCATTCTATGACTTCAAACACCTGCAATCTGACTTCACACACCTCCATTCTCTGACTTCACACACCTCCATGCTATGACTTCACACAACTTCATTCTGTAACTTCACACGCTTCCAATGTTTGACGTCACAAACCTCCATTCCATGACTTCATACACCTCCATTCTATGACTTCACACACATACATTCTGTGACTTCACACACCTGCATTTGTGACTTCACACACCACAATTTTGACTTCACACACGTCCATTCTTTGACTACACACCTCCATTTTGACTTCACACACCTCCATTTTGTGACTTCACACACCTCCATTCTATGACTTCACACACCTCCATTCTATGACTTCACACACATACATTGTGACTTCACACACCTACGTTCTATCAGTTCACACACCTGCATTGTGACTTCACACACCTCCATTCTATGACTTCACATACCTCCATTCTGAATTCACACACCTCCATTCTGACTTCACACACCTCAATTCTGTGATTTCACACACCTCTATTCTATGATTTCACACACCTCCATTCTTTGACTTCACACACCTCCATTCTATGACTTCACATACCTCTTTCTGAGTTGACACACCTCCATTCTGTGACTTCACATACCTCCAATCTGACTTCACACACCTCCATTCTATGACTTCACACACCTCCATTCTGTGACTTCAAATCCCACCATTCTATGACTTCACACATCTCCATTGTGACTTCACACACCTCCATTCTATGAGTTCACATAGCTCCATTCTGACTTCACACACCTCCATTCTATGACTTCGCACACCTCCATTCTATAATTTCACACAGCTCCATTCTATGACTTCACACAACTCCTTTCTGAGTTCACACACCTCCATTCATTGAAATCACACACCTCCAATCTTACTTCACACACCTCCATTCTATGACTCCACACACCTCCTTTCTGTGATTTCAAAAACCACAATTCTATGACTTCACACACCTCCATTGTGGCTTCACATACCTCCATTCTAAGAGTTCACACACCTCCAATCTGACTTCACACACCTCCATTCTATGAATTCCCACAGCTTCATTCTGACTTAACACACCTCCATTCTATGACTTCGCATACTTCTATTCTGACTTCATACACCTCCATTCTGTGACTTCACACACCTCCATTCTATGCCTTCAAACACCTCCATTCTGTGACTTCACACACCTCAACTCTGTCACTTTACACAACTCCATTCTGCGACTTCTCACACCTCCATTCTGTGATTTCACACACTCCATTCTATGACTTCACACACCTCCATTCTATGACTTCACACACCTCCATTGTGACTTCACACATCGCCGTTCTGTGACTTCACACACCTCCCTTCTGTGACTTGACACACCTCCATTTTATGACTTCACACACCTCCATTCTATGACTTCACACACCTCCATTCTGTAATTTCACACGCTTCCAATGTTTGACGTCACAAACCTCCATTCCATGACTTCATACACCTCCATTCTATGACTTCCACACATCCGTTCTTTGACCTCACACACCTCCATTTTGACTTCACACACCTCCATTCTGTGACTTCACACACCTGCATTTGTGACTTCACACACCACAATTGTGACTTCACACACGTCCATTCTTTGACTTCACACACCTCCATTTTGACTTCACACACCTCCATTTTGTGACTTCACACACTTCCATTCTATGACTTCACACACCTCCATTCTATGACTTCACACACCTACATTGTAACTTCACACACCTACGTTCTATCAGTTCACACACCTGCATTGTGACTTCACACACCTCCATTCTATGACTTCACACACCTCCATTCTGAATTCACACACCTCCATTCTGACTTCACACACCTCAATTCTGTGACTTCACACACCTCCATTCTATGATTTCTCACACCTCCATTCTTTGACTTCACACACCTCCATTCTATGACTTCACATACCTCCTTTCTGAGTTCACACACCTCCATTCATTGACTTCACACACCTCCAATCTGACTTCACACACCTCCATTCTATGACTCCACACACCTCCATTCTGTGGTTTCAAAAACCACAATTCTATGACTTCACACACCTTCATTGTGACTTCATATACCTCCATTCTAAGAGTTCACACACCTCCAATCTGACTTCACACACCTCCATTCTATGAATTCCCACAGCTCCATTCTGACTTAACACATCTCCATTCTACGACTTCGCATACCTCTATTCTGACTTCCTACACCTCCATTCTGTGACTTCACACACCTCCATTCTATGACTTCAAACACGTCAATTCTATGACTTCACACACCTCAACTCTGTCACTTTACACACCTCCATTCTGTGACTTCTCACACCTTCATTCTGTCATTTCACACACCTCCATTCTATGACTTTACACACCTCCATTTTTTGACTTCACACACCTCCATTCTGTGACTTCACACACCTCCATTCTGTGACTTCACACACCTCAACTCTGTGACTTTACACACCTCCATTCTGTGACTTCTCACATCTCCATTCTGTGATTTCACACACCTCCATTCTATGACTTCAAACACCTCCATACTTTGACTTCACACACCTCCATTCTATGACTTCACACACCTCAATTGTGACTTCACACAACTCCATTCGGTGACTTCACACACCTCCCTTCTGTGACTTGACACACCTCCATTCTATGACTTCACACACCTTCATTCTATGACTTCACACACCTCCATTCTTTAACTTCACACACTTCAAATGTTTGACTTCACAAACCTCCATTCTATGACTTCACACACCTCCATTCTATGACCTCACACACCTGCATTTTGATTTCACACACCTCCATTCTCTGACTTCTCACACCTCCATTCTATGACTTCACAAACCTCCATTTTTGACTTCACACATCTCCATTCTATGACTTCACACACCTCTATTGTGACTTCACACAACTCCATTCTGTGATTTTACACACCTCCTTTCTGTGACTTCACACACCTCCATACTATGACTTCCACACACCTTCATTCTATGACTTCACACACCTCCATTTTCTGACTTCACACACGTCCATTCTATGACTTCACACACCTGCATTGTGACTTCTCCCACCTCCATTCTCTGACTTCACACACCTCCATTCTGACTTCACACACCTCCATTCTGACTTCACACACTCAATTCTGTGACTTCACACACCTCCATTCTATGATTTCACACACCTCCATTCTATGACTTCACAGACCTCCATTCTATGACTTCACACACCTCCTTTCTGAGTTCACACACATCCATTCTGTGACTTCACACACCTCCATTATGACTTCATAAACCTCCATTCTATGAGTTCACACACCTCCATTCTGACTTCACACACTTCCATTCTATGACTTCACACAGCTCCATTCTGACTTCACACACCTCCATTCTATGACTTCGCACACTTCTATTCTGACTTCACACAACTGCATTCTGTGACTTCACACACCTCCATTCTGTGACTTCACACACCTCCATTATGTGACTTCACACACCTCCACTCTGTGACTTTACACACCTCCATTCTGTGACTTCACACACCTCCATTTTGTGATTTCACACATAATCCATTCTATGACTTTACAAACCTCCATTCTTTGATTTCACACACCTCCATTCTATGACTTCACACACCTCCATTGTGAGTTCATACAAATCCATTCTGTGAATTCACACACCTCCTTTCTGTGACTTCACACACCTCCATTCTATGACTTCACACACTTCCAATCTATGACTTCACAAACCTCTATTCTAGCACTTCACACACCTGCAATCTAACTTCACACACCTACATTCTCTGACTTCACACACCTCCATTCTATGACTTCACACACTTCCAATCTATGACTTCACAAACCTCCATTCTAGCACTTCACACACCTGCAATCTAACTTCACACACCTCCATTCTCTGACTTCACACACCTCCATTCTATGACTTCACACACCTCCATTCAGTAACTTCACACGCTTCCAATGTTTGACGTCACAAACCTCCATTCCATGACTTCATACACCTCCATTCTATGACTTCACACACATCCATTCTTTGACCTCACACACCTCCATTTTGACTTCACACACCTCCATTCTGTGACTTCACACACCTGCATTTGTGACTTCACAGACCACAATTTTGACTTCACACACGTCCATTCTTTGACTTCACACACCTCCATTTTGACTTCACACACCTCCATTTTGTGACTTCACACACCTCCATTCTATGACTTCACACACCTCCATTCTATGACTTCACACACCTACATTGTGACTTCACACACCTACGTTCTATCTGTTCACACACCTGCATTGTGACTTCACACACCTCCATTCTATGACTTCACACACCTCCATTTTGAATTCACACACCTCCATTCTGACTTCACACACCTCAATTCTGTGACTTCACACACCTCCATTCTATGATTTCCCACACCTCCATTCTTTGACTTCACACACCTCCATTCTATGACTTCACATACCTCCTTTCTGAGTTGACACACCTCCATTCTGTGACTTCACATACCTCCAATGTGACTTCACACACCTCCATTCTATGACTTCACACACCTCCATTCTGTGACTTCAAAAACCACCATTCTATGACTTCACACATCTCCATTGTGACTTCACATACCTCCACTCTTTGACTTCACACACCTCCATTCTATGATTTCACACACCTCCATTCTATGATTTCACACAGCTCCATTCTATGACTTCACACAACTCCTTTCTGAGTTCACATACCTCCATTCATTGACTTCACACACCTCCAATCTGACTTCACACACCTCCATTCTGTGACTTCAAAAACCACCATTCTATGACTTCACACATCTCCATTGTGACTTCACATACCTCCACTCTTTGACTTCACACACCTCCATTCTATGATTTCACACACCTCCATTCTATGATTTCACACAGCTCCATTCTATGACTTCACACAACTCCTTTCTGAGTTCACATACCTCCATTCATTGACTTCACACACCTCCAATCTGACTTCACACACCTCCATTCTATGACTCCACACACCTCCTTTCTGTGATTTCAAAAACCACAATTCTATGACTTCACACACCTCCATTGTGACTTCACATACCTCCATTCTAAGAGTTCACACACCTCCAATCTGACTTCACACACCTCCATTCTATGAATTCCCACAGCTCCATTCTGACTTAAGACACCTCCATTCTATGACTTCGCATACCTCGATTCTGACTTCATACACCTCCATTCTGTGACTTCAAACACCTCCATTCTATGACTTCAAACACCTCCATTCTGTGACTTCACACACCTCAACTCTGTTACTTTACACACCTCCATTCTGTGACTTCTCACACCTCCATTTTGTGATTTCACACACCTCCATTCTATGACTTCACACACCTCCATTCTATGACTTCGCACACCTCCATTCTCTGACTTCACACATCTCCATTCTGACTTCCACACCTCCAATCTATGACTTCACACATCTCCCTTTTCTGACTTCACACACCTCCATTCTGTAACTTCACACACTTCCAATGTTTGACTTCACAAACCTCCATTCCATGACTTCATACACATCCATTCTATGACTTCACACAACTCCTTTCTTTGACTTCACAAAATTCCATTTTGATTTCACACACCTCCACTCTGTGACTTCACACACCTCCATTTGTGACTACACACATCACAATTTTGACTTCACAAATCCATTCTGTGACTCACACATCTCCTTTCTGAGTTAACACACCTCCATTTGTGACTTCACACACCTCCATTCTGACTTCACACACCTCCATTCTATGACTTCACACACTTCCATTCTATGACTTCACACACCTCCATTCTGTGACTCACAGACCTCCATTCTGAGTTCACACCCCTCCATAGTGTGACTTCACACACCTCCATTCTGTGACTTCACACACCTCCATTCTATGATTTCACGCACCTCCATTCTATGACTTCACACACCTCCATTCTATGCCTTTACACACCTCCATTCTGTGACTTCAGAAACCTACCTTGTGACTTCACACACCTCCATTCTATGAGTTCACACACCTGCGTTTTGACTTCACCCACCTCCATTCTCTGACTTCACACACCTCCATTCTGACTTCACACACCTCCATTCTGACTTCACACACCTCAATTCTGTGACTTCACACACCTCCATTCTATGATTTCACACACCTCCATTCTATGACTTCACAGACCTCCATTTTATGAGTTCACACACCTCCTTTATGAGTTCACACACATCCATTCTGTGACTTCACACACCTCCATTTTGACTTCATACACCTCCATTCTATGAGTTCACACACCTCCATTCTGACTTCACACACTTCCATTCTATGACTTCACACAGCTCCATTCTGACTTCACACACCTCCATTCTATGACTTCGCACACCTCTATTCTGACTTCACACAACTGCATTCTGTGACTTCACACACCTCCATTCTATGACTTCACACACCTCCATTATGTGACTTCACACACCTCCACTCTGTGACTATACACACCTCCATTCTGTGACTTCACACACCTCCATTCTGTGATTTCACACACAATCCATTCTATGACTTCACAAACCTCCATTCTTTGATTTCACACACCTCCATTCTATGACTTCACACACCTCCATTGTGACTTCATACAACTCCATTCTGTGAATTCTCACACCTCCTTTCTGTTACTTCACACACCTCCATACTATGACTTCCACACACCTTCAATCTATGACTACACAACCTCCATTCTATGACTTCACAGACTTCCAATCTATGACTTCACAAACCTCCATTCTATGACTTCACACACCTGCAATCTGACTTCACACACCTCCATTCTCTGACTTCACACACCTCCATTCAATGACTTCACACACCTCCATTCTGTAACTTCACACGCTTCCAATGTTTGACGTCACAAACCTCCATTCCATGACTTCATACATCCCCATTCTATGACTTCACACACATCCATTCTTTGACCTCACACACCTCCATTTTGACTTCACACACCTCCATTCTGTGACTTCACACACCTCCATTTTGACTTCACACATCTCCATTTTGTGACTTGACACACCTCCATTCTATGACTTCACACACCTCCATTCTATGACTTCACTCACCTACATTGTGACTTCATACACCTACGTTCTATCAGTTCACACACCTGCATTGTGACTTCACACACCTCCATTCTACGACTTCACACACCTCCTTTCTGAATTCACACACCTCCATTCTGAATTCACACACCTCAATTCTATGATTTCCCACACCTCCATTCTTTGACTTCACACACCTCCATTCTATGACTTCACATACCTCCTTTCTGAGTTGACACACCTCCATTCTGTGACTTCACATACCTCCAATCTGACTTCACACACCTCCATTCTATGACTTCACACACCTCCTTTCTGTGACTTCAAAAACCACCATTCTATGACTTCACACATCTCCATTGTGACTTCACACACCTACATTCTATGAGTTCACATAGCTCCATTCTGACTTCACACACCTCCATTCTATGACTTCGCACACCTCTATTCTGACTTCACACCCCTCCATTCTGTGATTTCACATACCTCCACTCTTTGACTTCACACACCTCCATTCTATGATTTCACACACCTCCATTCTATGATTTCACACAGCTCCATTCTATGACTTCACACAACTCCTTTCTGAGTTCACACACCTCCATTCATTGACTTCACACACCTCCAATCTGACTTCACACACCTCCAATCTATGCCTCCACACACCACCATTCTGTGATTTTAAAAACCACAATTCTATGACTTCACACACCTCCATTGTGACTTCACATACCTCCATTCTAAGAGTTCACACACCTCCAATCTGACTTCACACACCTCCACTCTATGACTTCACAAACCTCCATTCTGTGACTTCACACACTTCCATTCTGAGTTCACACACCTCAATTCCGTGACTTCACACACCTCAATTCTCACTTCACACACCTCCATTCTATGACTTCACACAATTCCATTCTATGACTTCACACAACTCCATTCTTTGACTTCACAAACCTCCATTGGAGCCCACACACCTCCATTCTGTGACTTCACACACCTCCATTCTGTGACTTCACACACCTCCATTCTAAGATTTCTCACACCTCCACTGTACTAATTCACACACCTCCATTCTATGACTTCACACACCTCCATTCTATGAGTTCACACACCTCCATTCTATGACTTCTCACACCTCCAGTCTTTGGCTTCACACCCCTCCATTCTGTGACTTCACACACCTCCATTCTATAACTTCACACACCTCCATTGTGACTTCCCACACCTCCAATCTGAGTTCACACACCTCCGTTCTGACATCACACACCTCCATTCTCTGACTTCACACACCTGCATTCTGTGACTTCACACACCTGAATTCTGTGACTTCACACGCCTCTATTATGACTTCACACACCTCCATTCTATGACTTCACACACCTCCATTCTATGACTTCACACACCTAGATTCTGTGACTTCACACACCTTCATTCTGAGTTCACACACCTCCATTCTGTGACTTCACACACCTCCATTCTGACTTCACACAGCTCCATAAAATGACTTCACACACCTCCATTCTGTGACTTCGCACACCTCCATTCTGACTTCACACAGCTCCATTCTCTGACGTCCCACACCTCCATTCTATGATTTCACACACCTCCATTCTATGACTTCACACACCTCCATTCTGTGACTTCACACACCTCCATTCTGAGTTCCCACACCTCCATTCTGTGACTTCACACACCTCCATTCTGACTTCACACAGCTCCATTCTATGACTTCACACACCTCCATTCTGTGCCTTCACACACCTCCATTGTATGACTTTACACACCTTCATTCTTACTTAACAAACATCCATTCTATGATTTCACACACCTCCATTCTATGACTTCACACACCTCCATTCTATGACTTCACACACCTCCATTCTGTGACTTCACACACCTCAATTCTGTGACTTCACACACCTCCATTATGACTTCACACACATCCATTCTATGACTTCACACACCTCCATTCTATCACTTCACACACCTCCATTCTGTGACTTCACACAACTCCATTGTGAGTTAACACACCTCCATTCTGTGACTTCACACACCTCCAATCTGACTTCACCCAGCTCCATTCCATGACTTCACACACCTCCATTCTGTGACTTCACACACCTCCATTCTATGACTTCACACACCTCCATTGTGACTTCACACACCTCCATTCTGTGACTTCACACAACTCCATTCTGACTTCACACACCTCCATTCTGTGACTTCACACACCTCCATTATATGACTTCACACACCTCCATTCTGTGACTTCACACACCTCCATTCTATGACTTCACACACCTCCATTCTGTGACTTCACACACCTACATTGTGACTTCACACACCTCCATTCTGACTTCACACACCTCAATTCTGTGACTTCACACAACTCCATTCTATGATTTCACACACCTCCATTCTATTACTTCACACACCTCCATTCTATGACTTCACACACCTCCTTTCTGAGTGGACACACCTCCATTCTATGACTTCACACACCTCCAATCTGACTTCACACACCTCCATTTTATGACTTCACAAACTTCCATTCTGTGACTTCAAAAACCTCCATTCTATGACTTCACACACCTCCATTGTGACTTCACAAACCATCATTCTATGAGTTCACACACCGCCATTCTGACTTCACTCACCTCCATTCTATGACTTCACACAGCTCCATTCTGACTTCACACAGCTCCATTCTATGACTTCGCACACATCTATTCAGACTTCACTCACCTCCATTCTGATTTCACACACCTCCATTCTCTGACGTCAAACACCTCCATTCTGTGACTTCACACACCTCCATTCTATGACTTCACACACCTCCATTCTGTGACTTCACACACCACCATTCTATGACTTCACACACCTCCATTCTATGACTTCACACACCCCCATTGTGTGACTTCACACACCTCCATTCTATGACTTCACACACCTCCATTCTGTGACTTCACACACCTCCATTCTGAGTTGACACCCCTCCATTTTGTGATTTCACACACCTCCATTCTCTGACTTCACACACCTCCATTCTATGACTTCACACACCTAAATTCTATGACTTCACACACCTCCATTTTATGACTTCACACACCTCCATTCTGTGACTTCACACACCTCCATTCTATGACTTCACACACCTCCATTCTGTGACTTCACACACCTCCATTCTATGACCTCACACACCTCCATTCTATGACTACGCACACCTGCATTGTGACTTCACACACCTCCATTCTATGAGTTCACACACCTCCATTCTGACTTCACACACCTCCATTCTATGACTTCACACACCTCCATTCTGGCTGCACACACCTCCATTCTATGACTACAAACACCTCCATTCTATGACTTCACACACCCCCATTGTGTGACTTCACACACCTCCATTCTATGACTACACACACCTCCATTCTGTGACTTCACAGACCTCCATTCTGAGTTCACACACCTCCATTTTGTGATTTCACACACCTCCATAATCTGACTTCACACACCTCCATTTTATGACTTCACACTCCTAAATTCTATGACTTCACACACCTCCATTCTGTGACTTCACACACCTCCATTCTATGACTTCACACACCTCCATTCTGTGACTTCACACACCTCCATTCTATGACCTCACACACCTCCATTCTATGACTTCGCACACCTGCTTTGTGTCTTCACACACCTCCATTCTATGAGTTCACACACCTCCATTCTGACTTCACACACCTCCATTCTATGACTTCACACACCTCCATTCTGGCTGCACACACCTCCATTCTATGACTTCACACAAATCCATCTGACTTCACAAACCTCCATTCCGTGACTTCAAACACCTCCATTCTTTGACTGCATGCACCTCCATTCTATGAGTTCACACACCTCCATTCTGTGACTTCACACACCTTTATTGTTTGACTTCACTCACCTCCATTCTTTGACTTCACACACCTCCATTCCATGACTTCACACTCCTCCATTCTATGAGTTCACACACCTCCATTCTATGATTCACACACCTCCATTTTGACTTCACACACCTCCATTCTTTAACTTCATACACCTTCGTTCTCACTTCAGAAACATCCATTCTATGACTTCAGGCACCTCCATTCTATGACTTCACAAACCTCCGTTCTGTGACCACACACCTCCATTCTGAGTTCCCACTCCTCCATTCTGTGACTTCACTCACCTCCATCCTGACTTCACACACCTCCATTCTGTTTTCACAAACCTCCATTCTATGATTTCACACTCTACCATTCCATGAATTCACACACCTCCATTCTATGACTTCACTCACCTCATTTCTGAGTTGTCACACCTCCATTCTGTGATTTCACACACCTCCAATTTGACTTCACACACCCCCATTCTATGACTTCACACACCTCCATTCTGTGACTTCAGAAACCTCCATTCTATGACTTCACACACCTCCATTGTGACTTCACACACCATCATTCTATGAGTTCACACACCGCCATTCTGACTTCGCTCACCTCCATTCTGTGACTTCACACAGCTCCATTCTGACTTCACACAGCTCCATTCTATGACTGCGCACACATCTATTCTGACTTCACACACCTCCATTCTGTGACTTCACACACCTCCATTCTATGACTTCACACACCTCCATTCTATGACTTCACACACCCCCATTGTGTGACTTCACACACCTCCATTCTATGACTTCACACATCTCCATTCTGTGACTTCACACACCTCCATTCTGAGTTCACACACCTCCATTTTGTGATTTCACACACGTCCATTCTCTGACTTCACACACCTCCATTCTCTGACTTCACACACCTAAATTCTATGACTTCACACACCTCCATTCTATGACTTCACACATCTCCATTCTGTGACTTCACACACCTCCATTCTATGACTTCACACACCTCCATTCTGTGACTTCACACACCTCCATTCTATGACCTCACACACCTCCATTCTATGACATCGCACACCTGCATTGTGACTTCACACACCTCCTTTCTATGATTTCACACACCGCCATTCTGACTTCACACACCTCCATTCTATGACTTCACACACCTCCATTCTGACTTCACACACCTCCATTCTATGACTTCACACAACTCCATCTGACTTCACACACCTCCATTCCATGACTTCACACACCTCCATTCGATGACTTCACACACCTCCATTCTTTGACTGCATGCACCTCCATTCTATGAGTTCACACACCTCCAATCTGTGACTTCACACACCTTTATTGTTTGACTTCACACACCTCCATTCTTTGACTTCACACACCTCCATTCCATGACTTCACACACCTCCATTCTATGAGTTCACACACCTCCATTCTATGATTCACACACCTCCATTTTGACTTCACACACCTCCATTCTTTGACTTCATACACCTTCGTTCTCACTTCAGAAACATCTATTCTATGACTTCAGGCACTTCCATTCTATGACTTCACAAACCTCTGTTCTGTGACCACACACCTCCATTCTGGGTTCCCACACCTCCATTCCGTGACTTCACCCACCTCCATCCTGACTACACACACCTCCATTCTGACTTCACAAACCTCAATTCTTTGACTTCACACACCTCCATTCTATGATTTCACACTCTTCCATTCTATGACTTTACACACCTCCATTCTACGACTTAACACACCTCATTTCTGAGTTCACACACCTCCATTCTGTGATTTCACACACCTCCAATTTGACTTCACACACCCCCATTCTATGACTTCACACACACCCATTGTGACTTCACACACTACATTCTATGAGTTCACACACCTCCATTCTGACTTCACACACCTCCAATCTATGGCTTCACACAGCTGCATTCTGACTTCAGACTCCTCAATTTGTGACTTCACACACCACAATTTTGACTTCAAACACTTTCATTCTGTGACTTCACACACCTCCATTCTATGACTTTACACACCTCCATTCTATGAGTTCACACACCTCCAGTCTTTGACTTCACACCCCTCCATTCTATGACTTCACACACCTCCATTCTGGCTGCACACACCTCCATTCTATGACTACAAACACCTCCATTCTATGACTTCACACACCCCCATTGTGTGACTTCACACACCTCCATTCTATGACTTCACACACCTCCATTCTGTGACTTCACAGACCTCCATTCTGAGTTCACACACCTCCATTTTGTGATTTCACACACCTCCATAATCTGACTTCACACACCTCCATTTTATGACTTCACACTCCTAAATTCTATGACTTCACACACCTCCATTCTGTGACTTCACACACCTCCATTCTATGACTTCACACACCTCCATTCTGTGACTTCACACACCTCCATTCTATGACCTCACACACCTCCATTCTATGACTTCGCACACCTGCTTTGTGTCTTCACACACCTCCATTCTATGAGTTCACACACCTCCATTCTGACTTCACACACCTCCATTCTATGACTTCACATACCTCCATTCTGGCTGCACACACCTCCATTCTATGACTTCACACAAATCCATCTGACTTCACAAACCTCCATTCCGTGACTTCAAACACCTCCATTCTTTGACTGCATGCACCTCCATTCTATGAGTTCACACACCTCCATTCTGTGACTTCACACACCTTTATTGTTTGACTTCACTCACCTCCATTCTTTGACTTCACACACCTCCATTCCATGACTTCACACTCCTCCATTCTATGAGTTCACACACCTCCATTCTATGATTCACACACCTCCATTTTGACTTCACACACCTCCATTCTTTAACTTCATACACCTTCGTTCTCACTTCAGAAACATCCATTCTATGACTTCAGGCACCTCCATTCTATGACTTCACAAACCTCCGTTCTGTGACCACACACCTCCATTCTGAGTTCCCACTCCTCCATTCTGTGACTTCACTCACCTCCATCCTGACTTCACACACCTCCATTCTGTTTTCACAAACCTCAATTCTTTGACTTCACAAACCTCCATTCTATGATTTCACACTCTACCATTCCATGAATTCACACACCTCCATTCTATGACTTCACTCACCTCATTTCTGAGTTGTCACACCTCCATTCTGTGATTTCACACACCTCCAATTTGACTTCACACACCCCCATTCTATGACTTCACACACCTCCATTCTGTGACTTCAGAAACCTCCATTCTATGACTTCACACACCTCCATTGTGACTTCACACACCATCATTCTATGAGTTCACACACCGCCATTCTGACTTCGCTCACCTCCATTCTATGACTTCACACAGCTCCATTCTGACTTCACACAGCTCCATTCTATGACTGCGCACACATCTATTCTGACTTCACACACCTCCATTCTGTGACTTCACACACCTCCATTCTATGACTTCACACACCTCCATTCTATGACTTCACACACCCCCATTGTGTGACTTCACACACCTCCATTCTATGACTTCACACATCTCCATTCTGTGACTTCACACACCTCCATTCTGAGTTCACACACCTCCATTTTGTGATTTCACACACGTCCATTCTCTGACTTCACACACCTCCATTCTCTGACTTCACACACCTAAATTCTATGACTTCACACACCTCCATTCTATGACTTCACACATCTCCATTCTGTGACTTCACACACCTCCATTCTATGACTTCACACACCTCCATTCTGTGACTTCACACACCTCCATTCTATGACCTCACACACCTCCATTCTATGACATCGCACACCTGCATTGTGACTTCACACACCTCCTTTCTATGATTTCACACACCGCCATTCTGACTTCACACACCTCCATTCTATGACTTCACACACCTCCATTCTGACTTCACACACCTCCATTCTATGACTTCACACAACTCCATCTGACTTCACACACCTCCATTCCATGACTTCACACACCTCCATTCGATGACTTCACACACCTCCATTCTTTGACTGCATGCACCTCCATTCTATGAGTTCACACACCTCCAATCTGTGACTTCACACACCTTTATTGTTTGACTTCACACACCTCCATTCTTTGACTTCACACACCTCCATTCCATGACTTCACACACCTCCATTCTATGAGTTCACACACCTCCATTCTATGATTCACACACCTCCATTTTGACTTCACACACCTCCATTCTTTGACTTCATACACCTTCGTTCTCACTTCAGAAACATCCATTCTATGACTTCAGGCACTTCCATTCTATGACTTCACAAACCTCTGTTCTGTGACCACACACCTCCATTCTGGGTTCCCACACCTCCATTCCGTGACTTCACCCACCTCCATCCTGACTACACACACCTCCATTCTGACTTCACAAACCTCAATTCTTTGACTTCACACACCTCCATTCTATGATTTCACACTCTTCCATTCTATGACTTTACACACCTCCATTCTACGACTTAACACACCTCATTTCTGAGTTCACACACCTCCATTCTGTGATTTCACACACCTCCAATTTGACTTCACACACCCCCATTCTATGACTTCACACACACCCATTGTGACTTCACACACTACATTCTATGAGTTCACACACCTCCATTCTGACTTCACACACCTCCAATCTATGGCTTCACACAGCTGCATTCTGACTTCAGACTCCTCAATTTGTGACTTCACACACCACAATTTTGACTTCAAACACTTTCATTCTGTGACTTCACACACCTCCATTCTATGACTTTACACACCTCCATTCTATGAGTTCACACACCTCCAGTCTTTGACTTCACACCCCTCCATTCTGTGACTTCACACACCTCCATTCTATAACTTCACACACCTCCATTGTGATTTCCCACACCTCCAATATGAGTTCACACACCTCCGTTCTGACTTCACACACCTCCATTCTATGAGTTCACACACCTCCAGTCTTTGACTTCACACCCCTCCATTCTGTGACTTCACGCACCTCCATTCTATAACTTCACACACCTCCATTGTGATTTCCCACACCTCCAATCTGAGTTCACACACCTCCGTTCTGACTTCACACACCTCCATCCTATGACTTCACACACCTCCATTCTGTGACTTCACACACCTGAATTCTGTGACTTCACATGCCTCTATTATGACTTCACACACCTCCATTCTATGACTTCACACACCTCCATTCTATGACTTCACACACCTCCATTCTATGACTTCACACACCTAGATTCTGTGACTTCACACACCTTCATTCTGAGTTCTCACACCTCCATTCTGTGACTTCACACACCTCCATTCTGACTTCACACAGCTCCATAAAATGACTTCACACACCTCCATTCTGTGACTTCGCACACCTCCATTCTGACTTCACACAGCTCCATTCTCTGACTTTCCACACCTCCATTCTATGATTTCACACACCTCCATTCTAAGACTTCACACACCTCCATTCTGTGACTTCACACATCTCCATTCTGAGTTCGCACACCTCCATTCTGTGACTTCACACACCTCCATTCTGACTTCACACAGCTCCATTCTATGACTTCACACACCTCCATTCTGTGCCTTCACACACCTCCATTGTATGACTTAACACACCTTCATTCTTACTTAACAAACATCCATTCTATGATTTCACACACCTCCATTCTATGACTTCACACACTTCCATTCTATGACTTCACACACCTCCATTCTGTGACTTCACACACCTCAATTCTGTGACTTCACACACCTCCATTATGACTTCACACACATCAATTATATGACTTCACACACCTCCATTCTATCACTTCACACACCTCCATTCTGTGACTTCACACAACTCCATTGTGAGTTCACACACCTCCATTCTGTGGCTTCACACACTTCCAATCTGACTTCACACAGCTCCATTCTATGACTTCACACACCCCCATTCTGTGACTTCACACACCTCCATTCTGTGACTTCACACACCTCCATTGTGACCTCACACACCTCCATTCTATGACTTCACACAACTCCATTCTGACTTCACACACCTCCATTCTGTGACTTCACACACCTCCATTATATGACTTCACACACCTCCATTCTGTGACTTCACACACCTCCATTCTATGACTTCACACACCTCCATTCTGTGACTTCACACACCTACATTGTGACTTCACACACCTCCATTCTGACTTCACACACCTCAATTCTGTGACTTCACACAACTCCATTCTATGATTTCACAAACCTCCATTCTATGACTTCACACACTTCCATTCTGACTTCACAAACCTCAATTCTTTGACTTCACACACCTCCATTCTATGATTTCACACTCTTCCATTCTATGACTTTACACACCTCCATTCTACGACTTAACACACCTCATTTCTGAGTTCACACACCTCCATTCTGTGATTTCACACACCTCCAATTTGACTTCACACACCCCCATTCTATGACTTCACACACACCCATTGTGACTTCACACACTACATTCTATGTGTTCACACACCTCCATTCTGACTTCACACACCTCCAATCTATGGCTTCACACAGCTGCATTCTGACTTCAGACTCCTCAATTTGTGACTTCACACACCACAATTTTGACTTCAAACACCTTCATTCTGTGACTTCACACACCTCCATTCTGTGACTTCACACACCTCCATTTTGACTTCATACACTTCCATTCTTTGACTTAACACACCTGCATTCTGTGACTTCACTCACCACCATTGTTTGACTTCACAACCTATATTCTTGGACTTCCCACACCTCCAATCCATCACTTCACACATCTCCATTTTATGAGTTCACACACATCCATTTTGACTTCACACACCTCCATTCTATGACTTCACACACCTTCATTCTACTTCAGAAACATCCATTCTATGACTTCACACACCTCCATTCTATGACTTCACAAACCTCCATTCTGTGAATTCACACACCTCCATTCTGAGTTCACACACCTCAATTCCGTGACTTCACACACCTCAATTCTCAATTCACACACCTCCATTCTATGACTTCACACAATTCCATTGTATGACTTCACACACCTGCATTCTTTGACTTCAGACACCTCCATTGGAGTTCACACACCTTCATTCTGTGACTTCACACACCTCCATTCTGTGACTTCACACACCTCCATTCTGTGACTTCACACACCTCCATTCTATGATTTCTCACACCTCCATTCTATTAATTCACACACCTCCATTCTTTGACTTCACACACCTCCATTCTATGAGTTCACACACCTCCATTCTATGACTTCACACACCTCCAGTCTTTGACTTCACACCCCTCCATTCTGTGACTTCACACACCTCCATTCTATAATTTCACACACCTCCATTGTGATTTCCCACACCTCCAATCTGAGTTCACACACCTCCGTTCTGACTTCACACACCTCCATTCTATGACTTCACACACCTCCATTCTGTGACTTCACACACCTGAATTCTGTGACTTCACACGCCTCTATTATGACTTCACACACCTCCATTCTATGACTTCACACACCTCCATTTTATGACGTCACACTCCTCCACTCTATGACTTCACACACCTAGATTCTGTGACTTCACACACCTTCATTCTGAGTTCTCACACCTCCATTCTGTGACTTCACACACCTCCATTCTGACTTCACACAGCTCCATAAAATGACTTCACACACCTCCATTCTGTGACTTCGCACACCTCCATTCTGACTTCACACAGCTCCATTCTCTGACTTCCCGCAACTCTTTTCTATGATTTCACACACCTCCATTCTATGACTTCACACATATCCATTCTGTGACTTCACACACCTCCATTCTGACTTCACACAGCTCAATTCTATGACTTCACACACCTCCATTCTGTGCCTTCACACACCTCCATTGTATGACTTAACACACCTTCATTCTTACTTAACAAACATCCATTCTATGATTTCACACACCTCCATTCTATGACTTCACACACCTCCATTCTATGACTTCACACACCTCCATTCTGTGACTTCACACGCCTCAATTCTGTGACTTCACACACCTCCATTATGACTTCACACACATCAATTATATGACTTCACACACCTCCATTCTATCACGTCACACACCTCCATTCTGTGACTTCACACAACTCCATTGTGAGTTCCCACACCTCCATTCTGTGGCTTCACACACCTCCAATCTGACTTCACACAGCTCCATTCTATGACTTCACACACCTCCATTCTGTGACTTCACACACCTCCATTCTATGACTTCACACACCTCCATTGTGACCTCACACACCTCCATTCTGTGACTTCACACAACTCCATTCTGACTTCACACACCTCCATTCTGTGACTTCACACACCTCCATTATATGACTTCACACACCTCCATTCTGTGACTTCACACAGCTCCATTCTATGACTTCACACACCTCCATTCTGTGACTTCACACACCTACATTGTGACTTCACACACCTCCATTCTGACTTCACACACCTCAATTCTGTGACTTCACACAACTCCATTCTATGATTTCACAAACCTCCATTCTATGACTTCACACACCTCCATTCTATGACTTCACACACCTCCTTTCTGAGTTGACACACCTCCATTCTATGACTTCACACACCTCCAATCTGATTTCACACACCTCCATTTTATGACTTCAAACACTTCCATTCTGTGACTTCAAAAACCTCCATTCTATGACTTCACACACCTCCATTGTGACTTCACACACCATCCTTCTATGAGTTCACACACCGCCATTCTGACTTCACTCACCTCCATTCTATGACTTCACACAGCTCCATTCTGACTTCACACAGCTGCATTCTATGACTTCGCACACATCTATTCTGACTTCACTCACCTCCATTCTGATTTCACACACCTCCATTCTCTGACGTCAAACACCTCCATTATGTGACTTCACACACCTCCATTCTATAACTTGACACACCTCCATTGTGACTTCCCACACCTCCAATCTGAGTTCACACACCTCCGTTCTGACTTCACACACCTCCATTCTATGACTTCACACACCTCCAGTCTGTGACTTCACACACCTGAATTCTGTGACTTCACACGCCTCTATTATGACTTCACACACCTCCATTCTATGACTTCACACACCTCCATTCTAAGACTTCACACACCTAGATTCTGTGACTTCACACACCTTCATTCTGAGTTCTCACACCTCCATTCTGTGACTTCACACACCTCCATTGTGACTTCACACAGCTCCATAAAATGACTTCACACACCTCCATTCTGTGACTTCGCACACCTCCATTCTGACTTCACACAGCTCCATTCTCTGACTTCCCACACCTCCATTCTGTGATTTCACACACCTCCATTCTATGACTTCACACACCTCCATTCTGTTACTGCACACACCTCCATTCTGAGTTCGCACACCTACATTCGGTGACTTCACACACCTCCATTCTGACTTCACACAGCTCCATTCTATGACTTCACACACCTCCATTCTGTGCCTTCACACACCTCCATTGTATGACTTAACACACCTTCATTCTTACTTAACAAACATCCATTCTATGATCTCACACACCTCCATTCTATGACTTCACACACCTCCATTCTATGACTTCACACACCTCCATTCTGTGACTTCACACACCTCAATTCTGTGACTTCACACACCTCCATTATGACTTCACACACATCCATTCTATGACTTCACACACCTCCATTCTATCACATCACACACCTCCATTCTGTGACTTCACACACCTCCATTGTGAGTTCACACACCTCCATTCTGTGACTTCACATACCTCCAATCTGACTTCGCGCAGCTCCATTCTATGACTTCACACACCTCCATTCTGTGACTTCACACACCTCCATTCTATGACTTCACACACCTCCATTGTGACTTCACACACCTCCATTCTATGACTTCACACAACTCCATTCTGACTTCACACACCTCCATTCTGTGACTTCACACACCTCCATTATATGATTTCACACACCTCCATTCTGTGACTTCACACACCTCCATTCTATGACTTCATACACCTCAATTCTGTGACTTCACACACCTACATTGTGACTTCACACACCTCCATTCTATGATTTCACACTCTTCCATTCTATGAATTCACACACCTCCATTCTACGACTTAACACACCTCATTTCTGAGTTCACACACCTCCATTCTGTGATTTCACACACCTCCAATTTGACTTCACACACCCCCATTCTATGACTTCACACACACCCATTGTGACTTCACACACTACATTCTATGAGTTCACACACCTCCATTCTGACTTCACACACCTCCAATCTATGGCTTCACACAGCTGCATTCTGACTTCAGACTCCTCAATTTGTGACTTCACACACCACAATTTTGACTTCAAACACCTTCATTCTGTGACTTCACACACCTCCATTCTGTGACTTCACACACCTCCATTTTGACTTCATACACTTCCATTCTTTGACTTAACACACCTGCATTCTGTGACTTCACTCACCACCATTGTTTGACTTCACAACCTATATTCTTGGACTTCGCACACCTCCACTCCATCACTTCACACATCTCCATTTTATGAGTTCACACACATCCATTTTGACTTCACACACCTCCATTCTATGACTTCACACACCTTCATTCTACTTCAGAAACATCCATTCTATGACTTCACACACCTCCATTCTATGACTTCACAAACCTCCATTCTGTGAATTCACACACCTCCATTCTGAGTTCACACACCTCAATTCCGTGACTTCATACACCTCAATTCTCAATTCACACACCTCCATTCTATGACTTCACACAATTCCATTGTATGACTTCACACACCTGCATTCTTTGACTTCAGACACCTCCATTGGAGTTCACACACCTTCATTCTGTGACTTCACACACCTCCATTCTGTGACTTCACACACCTCCATTCTGTGACTTCACACACCTCCATTCTATGATTTCTCACACCTCCATTCTATTAATTCACACACCTCCATTCTTTGACTTCACACACCTCCATTCTATGAGTTCACATACCTCCATTCTATGACTTCACACACCTCCAGTCTTTGACTTCACACACCTCCATTCTGTGACTTCACACACCTCCATTCTATAATTTCACACACCTCCATTGTGATTTCCCACACCTCCAATCTGAGTTCACACACCTCCGTTCTGACTTCACACACCTCCATTCTATGACTTCACACACCTCCATTCTGTGACTTCACACACCTGAATTCTGTGACTTCACACGCCTCTATTATGACTTCACACACCTCCATTCTATGACTTCACACACCTCCATTCTATGACGTCACACACCTCCATTCTATGACTTCACACACCTAGATTCTGTGACTTCACACACCTTCATTCTAAGTTCTCACACCTCCATTCTGTGACTTCACACACCTCCATTCTGACTTCACACAGCTCCATAAAATGACTTCACACACCTCCATTCTGTGACTTCGCACACCTCCATTCTGACTTCACACAGCTCCATAAAATGACTTCACACACCTCCATTCTGTGACTTCACACACCTTCATTCTATGAGTTCACACACCTCCATTCTATGATTCACACACCTCCATTTTGACTTCACACACCTCCATTCTTTGACTTCATACACCTTCGTTCTCACTTCAGAAACATCCATTCTATGACTTCAGGCACTTCCATTCTATGACTTCACAAACCTCTGTTCTGTGACCACACACCTCCATTCTGGGTTCCCACACCTCCATTCCGTGACTTCACCCACCTCCATCCTGACTACACACACCTCCATTCTGACTTCACAAACCTCAATTCTTTGACTTCACACACCTCCATTCTATGATTTCACACTCTTCCATTCTATGACTTTACACACCTCCATTCTACGACTTAACACACCTCATTTCTGAGTTCACACACCTCCATTCTGTGATTTCACACACCTCCAATTTGACTTCACACACCCCCATTCTATGACTTCACACACACCCATTGTGACTTCACACACTACATTCTATGAGTTCACACACCTCCATTCTGACTTCACACACCTCCAATCTATGGCTTCACACAGCTGCATTCTGACTTCAGACTCCTCAATTTGTGACTTCACACACCACAATTTTGACTTCAAACACTTTCATTCTGTGACTTCACACACCTCCATTCTATGACTTTACACACCTCCATTCTATGAGTTCACACACCTCCAGTCTTTGACTTCACACCCCTCCATTCTGTGACTTCACACACCTCCATTCTATAACTTCACACACCTCCATTGTGATTTCCCACACCTCCAATATGAGTTCACACACCTCCGTTCTGACTTCACACACCTCCATTCTATGAGTTCACACACCTCCAGTCTTTGACTTCACACCCCTCCATTCTGTGACTTCACGCACCTCCATTCTATAACTTCACACACCTCCATTGTGATTTCCCACACCTCCAATCTGAGTTCACACACCTCCGTTCTGACTTCACACACCTCCATCCTATGACTTCACACACCTCCATTCTGTGACTTCACACACCTGAATTCTGTGACTTCACATGCCTCTATTATGACTTCACACACCTCCATTCTATGACTTCACACACCTCCATTCTATGACTTCACACACCTCCATTCTATGACTTCACACACCTAGATTCTGTGACTTCACACACCTTCATTCTGAGTTCTCACACCTCCATTCTGTGACTTCACACACCTCCATTCTGACTTCACACAGCTCCATAAAATGACTTCACACACCTCCATTCTGTGACTTCGCACACCTCCATTCTGACTTCACACAGCTCCATTCTCTGACTTTCCACACCTCCATTCTATGATTTCACACACCTCCATTCTAAGACTTCACACACCTCCATTCTGTGACTTCACACATCTCCATTCTGAGTTCGCACACCTCCATTCTGTGACTTCACACACCTCCATTCTGACTTCACACAGCTCCATTCTATGACTTCACACACCTCCATTCTGTGCCTTCACACACCTCCATTGTATGACTTAACACACCTTCATTCTTACTTAACAAACATCTATTCTATGATTTCACACACCTCCATTCTATGACTTCACACACTTCCATTCTATGACTTCACACACCTCCATTCTGTGACTTCACACACCTCAATTCTGTGACTTCACACACCTCCATTATGACTTCACACACATCAATTATATGACTTCACACACCTCCATTCTATCACTTCACACACCTCCATTCTGTGACTTCACACAACTCCATTGTGAGTTCACACACCTCCATTCTGTGGCTTCACACACTTCCAATCTGACTTCACACAGCTCCATTCTATGACTTCACACACCCCCATTCTGTGACTTCACACACCTCCATTCTGTGACTTCACACACCTCCATTGTGACCTCACACACCTCCATTCTATGACTTCACACAACTCCATTCTGACTTCACACACCTCCATTCTGTGACTTCACACACCTCCATTATATGACTTCAGACACCTCCATTCTGTGACTTCACACACCTCCATTCTATGACTTCACACACCTCCATTCTGTGACTTCACACACCTACATTGTGACTTCACACACCTCCATTCTGACTTCACACACCTCAATTCTGTGACTTCACACAACTCCATTCTATGATTTCACAAACCTCCATTCTATGACTTCACACACTTCCATTCTGACTTCACAAACCTCAATTCTTTGACTTCACACACCTCCATTCTATGATTTCACACTCTTCCATTCTATGACTTTACACACCTCCATTCTACGACTTAACACACCTCATTTCTGAGTTCACACACCTCCATTCTGTGATTTCACACACCTCCAATTTGACTTCACACACCCCCATTCTATGACTTCACACACACCCATTGTGACTTCACACACTACATTCTATGTGTTCACACACCTCCATTCTGACTTCACACACCTCCAATCTATGGCTTCACACAGCTGCATTCTGACTTCAGACTCCTCAATTTGTGACTTCACACACCACAATTTTGACTTCAAACACCTTCATTCTGTGACTTCACACACCTCCATTCTGTGACTTCACACACCTCCATTTTGACTTCATACACTTCCATTCTTTGACTTAACACACCTGCATTCTGTGACTTCACTCACCACCATTGTTTGACTTCACAACCTATATTCTTGGACTTCCCACACCTCCAATCCATCACTTCACACATCTCCATTTTATGAGTTCACACACATCCATTTTGACTTCACACACCTCCATTCTATGACTTCACACACCTTCATTCTACTTCAGAAACATCCATTCTATGACTTCACACACCTCCATTCTATGACTTCACAAACCTCCATTCTGTGAATTCACACACCTCCATTCTGAGTTCACACACCTCAATTCCGTGACTTCACACACCTCAATTCTCAATTCACACACCTCCATTCTATGACTTCACACAATTCCATTGTATGACTTCACACACCTGCATTCTTTGACTTCAGACACCTCCATTGGAGTTCACACACCTTCATTCTGTGACTTCACACACCTCCATTCTGTGACTTCACACACCTCCATTCTGTGACTTCACACACCTCCATTCTATGATTTCTCACACCTCCATTCTATTAATTCACACACCTCCATTCTTTGACTTCACACACCTCCATTCTATGAGTTCACACACCTCCATTCTATGACTTCACACACCTCCAGTCTTTGACTTCACACCCCTCCATTCTGTGACTTCACACACCTCCATTCTATAATTTCACACACCTCCATTGTGATTTCCCACACCTCCAATCTGAGTTCACACACCTCCGTTCTGACTTCACACACCTCCATTCTATGACTTCACACACCTCCATTCTGTGACTTCACACACCTGAATTCTGTGACTTCACACGCCTCTATTATGACTTCACACACCTCCATTCTATGACTTCACACACCTCCATTCTATGACGTCACACTCCTCCACTCTATGACTTCACACACCTAGATTCTGTGACTTCACACACCTTCATTCTGAGTTCTCACACCTCCATTCTGTGACTTCACACACCTCCATTCTGACTTCACACAGCTCCATAAAATGACTTCACACACCTCCATTCTGTGACTTCGCACACCTCCATTCTGACTTCACACAGCTCCATTCTCTGACTTCCCGCAACTCTTTTCTATGATTTCACACACCTCCATTCTATGACTTCACACATATCCATTCTGTGACTTCACACATCTCCATTCTGACTTCATACAGCTCAATTCTATGACTTCACACACCTCCATTCTGTGCCTTCACACACTCCATTGTATGACTTAACACACCTTCATTCTTACTTAACAAACATCCATTCTATGATTTCACACACCTCCATTCTATGACTTCACACACCTCCATTCTATGACTTCACACACCTCCATTCTGTGACTTCACACGCCTCAATTCTGTGACTTCACACACCTCCATTATGACTTCACACACATCAATTATATGACTTCACACACCTCCATTCTATCACGTCACACACCTCCATTCTGTGACTTCACACAACTCCATTGTGAGTTCCCACACCTCCATTCTGTGGCTTCACACACCTCCAATCTGACTTCACACAGCTCCATTCTATGACTTCACACACCTCCATTCTGTGACTTCACACACCTCCATTCTATGACTTCACACACCTCCATTGTGACCTCACACACCTCCATTCTGTGACTTCACACAACTCCATTCTGACTTCACACACCTCCATTCTGTGACTTCACACACCTCCATTATATGACTTCACACACCTCCATTCTGTGACTTCACACAGCTCCATTCTATGACTTCACACACCTCCATTCTGTGACTTCACACACCTACATTGTGACTTCACACACCTCCATTCTGACTTCACACACCTCAATTCTGTGACTTCACACAACTCCATTCTATGATTTCACAAACCTCCATTCTATGACTTCACACACCTCCATTCTATGACTTCACACACCTCCTTTCTGAGTTGACACACCTCCATTCTATGACTTCACACACCTCCAATCTGATTTCACACACCTCCATTTTATGACTTCAAACACTTCCATTCTGTGACTTCAAAAACCTCCATTCTATGACTTCACACACCTCCATTGTGACTTCACACACCATCCTTCTATGAGTTCACACACCGCCATTCTGACTTCACTCACCTCCATTCTATGACTTCACACAGCTCCATTCTGACTTCACACAGCTGCATTCTATGACTTCGCACACATCTATTCTGACTTCACTCACCTCCATTCTGATTTCACACACCTCCATTCTCTGACGTCAAACACCTCCATTATGTGACTTCACACACCTCCATTCTATAACTTGACACACCTCCATTGTGACTTCCCACACCTCCAATCTGAGTTCACACACCTCCGTTCTGACTTCACACACCTCCATTCTATGACTTCACACACCTCCAGTCTGTGACTTCACACACCTGAATTCTGTGACTTCACACGCCTCTATTATGACTTCACACACCTCCATTCTATGACTTCACACACCTCCATTCTAAGACTTCACACACCTAGATTCTGTGACTTCACACACCTTCATTCTGAGTTCTCACACCTCCATTCTGTGACTTCACACACCTCCATTGTGACTTCACACAGCTCCATAAAATGACTTCACACACCTCCATTCTGTGACTTCGCACACCTCCATTCTGACTTCACACAGCTCCATTCTCTGACTTCCCACACCTCCATTCTGTGATTTCACACACCTCCATTCTATGACTTCACACACCTCCATTCTGTTACTGCACACACCTCCATTCTGAGTTCGCACACCTACATTCGGTGACTTCACACACCTCCATTCTGACTTCACACAGCTCCATTCTATGACTTCACACACCTCCATTCTGTGCCTTCACACACCTCCATTGTATGACTTAACACACCTTCATTCTTACTTAACAAACATCCATTCTATGATCTCACACACCTCCATTCTATGACTTCACACACCTCCATTCTATGACTTCACACACCTCCATTCTGTGACTTCACACACCTCAATTCTGTGACTTCACACACCTCCATTATGACTTCACACACATCCATTCTATGACTTCACACACCTCCATTCTATCACATCACACACCTCCATTCTGTGACTTCACACACCTCCATTGTGAGTTCACACACCTCCATTCTGTGACTTCACATACCTCCAATCTGACTTCACGCAGCTCCATTCTATGACTTCACACACCTCCATTCTGTGACTTCACACACCTCCATTCTATGACTTCACACACCTCCATTGTGACTTCACACACCTCCATTCTATGACTTCACACAACTCCATTCTGACTTCACACACCTCCATTCTGTGACTTCACACACCTCCATTATATGATTTCACACACCTCCATTCTGTGACTTCACACACCTCCATTCTATGACTTCATACACCTCCATTCTGTGACTTCACACACCTACATTGTGACTTCACACACCTCCATTCTATGATTTCACACTCTTCCATTCTATGAATTCACACACCTCCATTCTACGACTTAACACACCTCATTTCTGAGTTCACACACCTCCATTCTGTGATTTCACACACCTCCAATTTGACTTCACACACCCCCATTCTATGACTTCACACACACCCATTGTGACTTCACACACTACATTCTATGAGTTCACACACCTCCATTCTGACTTCACACACCTCCAATCTATGGCTTCACACAGCTGCATTCTGACTTCAGACTCCTCAATTTGTGACTTCACACACCACAATTTTGACTTCAAACACCTTCATTCTGTGACTTCACACACCTCCATTCTGTGACTTCACACACCTCCATTTTGACTTCATACACTTCCATTCTTTGACTTAACACACCTGCATTCTGTGACTTCACTCACCACCATTGTTTGACTTCACAACCTATATTCTTGGACTTCGCACACCTCCACTCCATCACTTCACACATCTCCATTTTATGAGTTCACACACATCCATTTTGACTTCACACACCTCCATTCTATGACTTCACACACCTTCATTCTACTTCAGAAACATCCATTCTATGACTTCACACACCTCCATTCTATGACTTCACAAACCTCCATTCTGTGAATTCACACACCTCCATTCTGAGTTCACACACCTCAATTCCGTGACTTCATACACCTCAATTCTCAATTCACACACCTCCATTCTATGACTTCACACAATTCCATTGTATGACTTCACACACCTGCATTCTTTGACTTCAGACACCTCCATTGGAGTTCACACACCTTCATTCTGTGACTTCACACACCTCCATTCTGTGACTTCACACACCTCCATTCTGTGACTTCACACACCTCCATTCTATGATTTCTCACACCTCCATTCTATTAATTCACACACCTCCATTCTTTGACTTCACACACCTCCATTCTATGAGTTCACATACCTCCATTCTATGACTTCACACACCTCCAGTCTTTGACTTCACACACCTCCATTCTGTGACTTCACACACCTCCATTCTATAATTTCACACACCTCCATTGTGATTTCCCACACCTCCAATCTGAGTTCACACACCTCCGTTCTGACTTCACACACCTCCATTCTATGACTTCACACACCTCCATTCTGTGACTTCACACACCTGAATTCTGTGACTTCACACGCCTCTATTATGACTTCACACACCTCCATTCTATGACTTCACACACCTCCATTCTATGACGTCACACACCTCCATTCTATGACTTCACACACCTAGATTCTGTGACTTCACACACCTTCATTCTAAGTTCTCACACCTCCATTCTGTGACTTCACACACCTCCATTCTGACTTCACACAGCTCCATAAAATGACTTCACACACCTCCATTCTGTGACTTCGCACACCTCCATTCTGACTTCACACAGCTCCATTCTCTGACTTCCCACAACTCTATTCTATGATTTCACACACCTCCATTCTATGACTTCACACACCTCCATTCTGTGACTTCACACATCTCCATTCTGAGTTCGCACACCTCCATTCTGTGACTTCACACACCTCCATTCTGACTTCACACAGCTCAATTCTATGACTTCACACACCTCCATTCTGTGCCTTCACACACCTCCATTGTATGACTTAACACACCTTCATTCTTACTTAACAAACATCCATTCTATGATTTCACACACCTCCATTCTATGACTTCACACACCTCCATTCTATGACTTCACACACCTCCATTCTGTGACTTCACACACCTCAATTCTGTGACTTCACACACCTCCATTATGACTTCACACACATCAATTATATGACTTCACACACCTCCATTCTATCACTTCACACACCTTCATTCTGTGACTTCACACAACTCCATTGTGAGTTCACACACCTCCATTCTGTGGCTTCACACACCTCCAATCTGACATCACACAGCTCCATTCTATGACTTCACACACCTCCATTCTGTGACTTCACACACCTCCATTCTATGACTTCACACACCTCCATTGTGACCTCTCACACCTCCATTCTATGACTTCACACAACTCCATTCTGACTTCACACACCTCCATTCTGTGACTTCACACACCTCCATTATATGACTTCACACACCTCCATTCTGTGACTTCACACAGCTCCATTCTATGACTTCACACACCTCCATTCTGTGACTTCACACACCTACATTGTGACTTCACACACCTCCATTCTGACTTCACACACCTCAATTCTGTGACTTCACACAACTCCATTCTATGATTTCACAAACCTCCATTCTATGACTTCACACACCTCCATTCTATGACTTCACACACCTCCTTTCTGAGTTGACACACCTCCATTCTATGACTTCACACACCTCCAATCTGATTTCACACACCTCCATTTTATGACTTCACACACTTCCATTCTGTGACTTCAAAAACCTCCATTCTATGACTTCACACACCTCCATTGTGACTTCACACACCATCCTTCTATGAGTTCACACACCGCCATTCTGACTTCACTCACCTCCATTCTATGACTTCACTCAGCTCCATTCTGACTTCACACGGCTGCATTCTATGACTTCGCACACATCTATTCTGACTTCACTCACCTCCATTCTGATTTCACACACCTCCATTCTCTGACGTCAAACACCTCCATTGTGTGACTTCACACACCTCCATTCTATAACTTGACACACCTCCATTGTGACTTCCCACACCTCCAATCTGAGTTCACACACCTCCGTTCTGACTTCACACACCTCCATTCTATGACTTCACACACCTCCAGTCTGTGACTTCACACACCTGAATTCTGTGACTTCACATGCCTCTATTATGACTTCACACACCTCCATTCTATGACTTCACACACCTCCATTCTAAGACTTCACACACCT
The DNA here is from genome assembly GCA_024803745.1 of Megascapheus bottae. NCBI lineage: Eukaryota > Metazoa > Chordata > Mammalia > Rodentia > Geomyidae > Megascapheus > Megascapheus bottae. The sequence continues at coordinate 845,088 of JANJXV010000106.1, read as the reverse complement.
AGATTCTGTGACTTCACACACCTTCATTCTGAGTTCTCACACCTCCATTCTGTGACTTCACACACCTCCATTCTGACTTCACACAGCTCCATAAAATGACTTCCCACACCTCCATTCTGTGACTTCGCACACCTCCATTCTGACTTCACACAGCTCCATTCTCTGACTTCCCACACCTCCATTCTGTGATTTCACACACCTCCATTCTATGACTTCACACACCTCCATTCTGTTACTGCACACACCTCCATTCTGAGTTCGCACACCTACATTCGGTGACTTCACACACCTCCATTCTGACTTCACACAGCTCCATTCTATGACTTCACACACCTCCATTCTGTGCCTTCACACACCTCCATTGTATGACTTAACACACCTTCATTCTTACTTAACAAACATCCATTCTATGATCTCACACACCTCCATTCTATGACTTCACACACCTCCATTCTATGACTTCACACACCTCCATTCTGTGACTTCACACACCTCAATTCTGTGACTTCACACACCTCCATTATGACTTCACACACATCCATTCTATGACTTCACACACCTCCATTCTATCACTTCACACACCTCCATTCTGTGACTTCACAAACCTCCATTGTGAGTTCACACACCTCCATTCTGTGACTTCACATACCTCCAATCTGACTTCACCCAGCTCCATTCTATGACTTCACACACCTCCATTCTGTGACTTCACACACCTCCATTCTATGACTTCACACACCTCCATTGTGACTTCACACACCTCCATTCTATGACTTCACACAACTCCATTCTGACTTCACACACCTCCATTCTGTGACTTCACACACCTCCATTATATGATTTCACACACCTCCATTCTGTGACTTCACACACCTCCATTCTATGACTTCATACACCTCCATTCTGTGACTTCACACACCTACATTGTGACTTCACACACCTCCATTCTGACTTCACACACCTCAATTCTGTGACTTCACACAACTCCATTCTCTGATTTCACACACCTCCATTCTATGACTTCACACACCTCCATTCTATGACTTCACACACCTCCTTTCTGAGTTGACATACCTCCATTCTATGACTTCACACACCTCCAATCTGACTTCACACACCTCCATTTTATGACTTCACACACTTCCATTCTGTGACTTCAAAAACCTCCATTCTATGACTTCACACACCTCCATTGTGACTTCACACACCATCATTCTATGAGTTCACACACCTCCATTCTGACTTCACACACCTCAATTCTGTGACTTCACACAACTCCATTCTCTGATTTCACACACCTCCATTCTGATTTCACACACCTCCATTCTCTGACGTCAAACACCTCCATTCTGTGACTTCACACACCTCCATTCTATGACTTCACACACCTCCATTCTATGACTTCACACACCCCCATTGTGTGACTTCACACACCTCCATTCTATGACTTCACACACCTCCATTCTGTGACTTCACACACCTCCATTCTATGACTTCACACACCTAAAATCTATGACTTCACAAACCTCCATTCTATGACTTCACACACCTCCATTCTGTGACTTCACACACCTCCATTCTATAACTTCACACACCTCCATTCTGTGACTTCACACACCTGCATTCTATGACCTCACACACCTCCATTCTATAACTTCACACACCTCCATTCTATGACTTCACACACCTCCATTCTGACTTCACACGCTCCATTATATGGCTTCACACAACTCCATCTGACTTCACACACCTCCATTCCATGACTTCACACACCACCATTCGAAGAATTCACACACCTCCATTCTTTGTCTTCATGCACCTCCATTCTATGAGTTCACACACCTACATTCTATGACTTCACACAACGCCATTCTGACTTCACACACCTCCATTCTGTGACTTCACACACCTCCATTATATGACTTCACACACCTCAATTCTGTGACTTCACACTCCTCCATTCTATGATTTCACACACCTCCATTCTGTGACTTCACACACCTACATTGTGACTTCACACATCTCCATTCTGACTTCACACACCTCAATTCTGTGACTTCACACAACTCCATTCTATGATTTCACACACCTCCATTTTGACTTCACACACCTCCATTCTTTGACTTCATACACCTTCATTCTCACTTCAGAAACATCCATTCTTTGACTTCAGGCACCTCCATTCTATAACTTCACAAACCTCCGTTCTGTGACCACACACCTCCATTCTGAGTTCCCACAGCTCCATTCTGTGACTTCACCCACCTCCATCCTGACTTCACACACCTCCATTCTGACTTCACAAACCTCAATTCTTTGACTTCACACACCTCCATTCTATGATTTCACACACTTCCATTCTATGAATTCACACACCTCCATTCTATGAATTCACACACCTCATTTCTGTGTTGACACACCTCCATTCTGTGATTTCACACATCTCCACTTTGACTTCACACACCTCCATTCTATGACTTCACACACCCCCATTGTGACTTCACACACTCCATTCTATGAGTTCACACACCTCCATTCTGACTTCACACACCTCCATTCTATGGCTTAACACAGCTGCATTCTGAGTTCAGGCACCTTCATTTTGTTACTTCACACACCTCCATTATGACTTCACACATATCCATTCTATGACTTCACACACCTCCATTCTATCACTTCACACACCTCCATTCTGTGACTTCACACACCTCCATTTTGACTTCACACACCTCCATTCTATGACTTCACACACCCCCATTGTGACTTCACACACTCCATTCTATGAGTTCACACACCTCCATTCTGACTTCACGCACCTCCATTCTATGGCTTCACACAGCTGCATTCTGACTTCAGACACCTCCATTTGTGACTTCGCACACCACAATTTTGACTTCAAACACCTTCATTCTGTGACTTCACACACCTCAATTCTGTGACTTCACACACCTCCATTTTGACTTCACACATTTCCATTCTTTGACTTAACACACCTGCATTCTGTGACTTCACACACCACCATTGTTTGACTTCACACACCTATATTGTTGGACTTCACACACCTCCATTCCATGACTTCTCACATCTCCATTTTATGAGTTCACACACCTCCATTTTGACTTCACACACCTCCATTATATGACTTCACAAACCTCCATTCTGTGACTTCACACACCTCCATTCTGAGTTCACACACCTCAATTCCGTGACTTCACACACCTCAATTCTCACTTCACACACCTCCATTCTATGACTTCACACAATTCCATTCTATGACTTCACACACCTGCATTCTTTGACTTCACACACCTCCATTGTGAGTTCACACACCTCCATTCTGTGACTTCACATACCTCCATTCTGTGACTTCACACACCTCCATTCTGTGACTTCACACACCTCCATTCTATGATTTCTCACACCTCCATTCTATTAATTCACACACCTCCATTCTGTGACTTCACACAACTCCATTCTATGACTTCCCACAACTCCATTCTGTGACTTCACACACCTCCATTCTGATTTCACAAACCTCCATTCTGTGACTTAACGCACCTTCATTCTGTGACTTCACACACCTCCATTCCATGAGTTCACACACCTCCATTCTATGACTTCACACACCTCCATTCTATAACTTCAAACACCTCCATTGTTACTTCCCACACCTCCAATCTGAGTTCACACACCTCCGTTCTGACTTCACACACTTCCATTCTATGACTTCACACACCTCCGTTCTGTGACTTCACACACCTCAATTCTGTGACTTCACACTCCTCCATTATGACTTCACACACCTCCATTCTATGACTTCACACACCTCCATTCTATGACTTCACACACCTAGATTCTGTGCCTTCACACACCTCCATTCTGAGTTCACACACCTCCACTCTGTGACTTAACACACCTCCAATCTGTGACTTCACACACCTTCATTCTGAGTTCACACACCTCCATTCTGTGACTTCACACACCTCCATTCTGTCTTCACACAGCTCCATTCTATGACTTAACACACCTTCATTCTTACTTAACAAACATCCATTCTATGACTTCACACACCTCCATTCTAAGACTTCACACACCTCCATTCTATGACTTCACACACCTCCATTCTGTGACTTCACACACCTCAATTCTGTGACTTCACACACATCCATTAAGACTTCACACACATCCACTCTATGACATCACACACCTCCATTCTATCACTTCACACACCTCCATTTTGGGACTTTACACACCTGCATTCTGAGTTCACTCACCTCCATTCTGTGACTTCACACACCTCCAATCTGACTTCACACAGCTCCATTCTATGACTTCACACACCTCCATTCTGTGACTTCAAACACCTCCATTGTATGACTTCACACACCTCCATTCTGTGACTTCACACACCTCCATTCTATGACTTCACACACCTCCATTCTGTGACTTCACACACCTACATTGTGACTTCACAGACCTCCATTCTATGAGTTCACAAAAATGCATTGTGAATTCACACACCTTCATTCTATGACTTCACACACCTCCATTCTGACTTCACACACCTCCATTCTGACTTCACACACCTCAATTCTGTGACTTCACACACCTCCATTCCATGAGTTCACACACCTCATTCTATGAGTTCACACACCACCATTTTGACATCACACACCTCCATTCTATGACTTCACACACCTTCATTCTTACTTCAGAGACATCCATTCTATGATTTCACACATATCTATTCTGTGACTTCACACAGCTCCATTCTGAGTTCACACACCCCCATAATGTGACTTCACACACCTTCAATCTGTGACTTGACACACCTCCATTCTATTATTTCACACACCTCCATTCTATGACTTCACAAACCTCCAATATATGACTTCACACACCTCCATTCTGTGACTTCACACACCTACATTCTATGACTTCACACACCTCCATTCTGTGACTTCACACACCTACATTGTGATTTCACAGACCTCCATTCTATGAGTTCACACAAATGCATTTTGAATTCACACACCTCCATTCTATGACTTCACACACCTCCAGTCTGACTTCACACACCTCCATTCTATGACTTCACACACCTCCATTCTGTGACTTCACACACCTCAATTCTGTGACTTCACACACATCCATTATGACTTCACACACATCCATTCTATGACTTCACACACCTCCATTCTATCACTTCACACACCTCCATTCTGTGACTTCACACACCTCCAATATATGATTTCACACATCTCCATTCTATGACTTCACACACCTCCATTCTATGACTTCACACACCTCCTTTTGAGTTGACACACCTCCATTCTATAACTTCACACACCTCCAATCTGTCTTCACACACCTCCATTCTATGACTTCACACACCTCCATTGTGACTTCACACACCATCATTCTATGAGTTCATACACCGCCATACTGACTTCACTCACCTCCATTCTATGACTTCACACAGCTCCATTCTGACTTCACACAGCTCCATTCTATGACTTCGCACACATCTATTCTGACTTCACACACCTCCATTCTGTGACTTCACACACCTCCATTCTATGACTTCACAGACATCCATTCTATGACTTCACACACCCCCATTGTGTGACGTCAGACACCTCCATTCTATGACTTCACACACATCCATTCTGTGATTTCACACACCTCCATTCTGAGTTCACACACTTCCATTTTGTGATTTCACACACTTCCATTCTCTGACTTCACACACCTCCATTCTATGACTTCACACACCTAAATTCTATGACTTCACACACCTCCATTCTATGACTTCACACACCTCCATTCTGTGACTTCACACACCTCCATTCTATGACTTCACACACCTCCATTCTGTGACTTCACACACCTTCATTCTATGACTTCACACACCTCAATTCTATGACTTCGCACACCTGCATTGTGATTTCACACACCTCCATTCTATGAGTTCACACACCTCGATTCTGACTTCACACACCTCCATTCTATGACTTCACACACCTCCATTCCGACTTCACACACCTCCATTCTATGACTTCACACAACTCCATCTGACTTCACACACCTCCATTCCATGACTTCACACACCTCCATTCGATGACTTCACACACCTCCATTCTTTGACTGCATGCACCTCCGTTCTATGAGTTCACACACCTCCATTCTGTGACTTCACACACCTTTATTGTTTGACTTCACACACCTCCATTCTTTGACTTCACACACCTCCATTCCATTTCTTCACACACCTCCATTCTATGAGTTCACACACCTCCATTCTATGATTCACACACCTCCATTTTGACTTCACACACCTCCATTCTTTGACTTCATACACCTTCGTTCTCACTTCAGAAACATCCATTCTATGACTTCACGCACCTCCATTCTATGACTTCACAAACCTCCGTTCTGTGACAACACACTTCCATTCTGAGTTCCCACACCTCCATTCTGTGACTTCAACCACCTCCATCCTGACTTCACACACCTCCATTCTGACTTCACAAACCTCAATTCTTTGACTTCACACACCTCCATTCTATGATTTCACACTCTTCCATTCTATGAATTCACACACCTCCATTCTATGACTTCACACACCTCCATTCTGTGACTTCACACACCTGCATTCTGAGTTCACACACCCCATTCTGTGACTTCACACACCTTCAATCTGTGACTTGACACACCTCCATTCTATTACTTCACACACCTCCATTCTATGACTTCACAAACCTCCAATATATGACTTCACACACCTCCATTCTGTGACTTCACACACCTCCATTCTATGACTTCAAACACCTCCATTCTGTGACTTCACACACCTACATTGTGACTTCACAGACCTCCATTCTATGAGTTCAAACAAATACATTGTGAATTCACACACCTCCATTCTATGACTTCACACACCTCCATTCTGACTTCACACACCTCCATTCTGACTTCACACACCTCAATTCTGTGACTTCACACACCTCCATTCTATGATTTCACACACCTCCATTCTATGACTTCACACATCTCCATTCTATGACTGCACACACCTGCTTTTGAGTTGACACACCTCCATTCTATGACTTCACACACCTCCAATGTGACTTCACACACCTCCATTCTATGACTTCACACACCTCCATTCTGTGACTTCAAAAACCTCCATTCTATGACTTCACACACCTCCATTGTGACTTCACACACCATCATTCTATGAGTTCACACACCGCCATTCTGACTTCCCACAGCTCCATTCTATGACTTCGCACACATCTATTCTGACTTCACACACCTCCATTGTGACTTCACTCACCTCCATTCTATGACTTCACACAGCTCCATTCTGACTTCACACAGCTCCATTCTATGACTTCTCACACATCTATTCTGACTTCACACACCTCCATTCTGTGACTTCACACACCTCCATTCTATGACTTCGCACACCTCCAATCTATGACTTCACACACCCGCATTGTGTGACTTCACACACCTCCATTTTGTGATTTCACACACCTCCATTCTCTGACATCACACACCTCCATTCTATGACTTCACACACCTAAATTCTATGACTTCACACACCTCCATTCTACGACTTCACACACCTCCATTCTGTGACTTCACACACCTCCATTCTATGACTTCACACACCTCCATTCTGTGACTTCACACACCTCCATTCTTTGACTAAAAACACCTCCATTCTGACTTCACACACCTCCATTCTATAACTTCACACAACTCCATCTGACTTCACACACCTCCATTCCATGACTTCACACACCTCCATTCGATGACTTCACACAACTCCATTCTTTGACTGCATGCACCTCCATTCTATGAGTTCACACCCCTCCATTCTGTGACTTCACACACCTTTATTGTTTGACTTCACACACCTCCATTCTTTGACTTCACACACCTCCATTCCATGACTTCACACACCTCCATTCAATGACTTCACACACCTCCATTCTATGAGTTCACACACCTCCATTTTGACTTCACACACGTCCATTCTTTGACTTAAAACACCTGAATTCTTGACTTCACACACCAACATTGTTTGACTTCACACACCTATATTGTTGGACTCACACACCTCCATTCCATGACTTCACACATCTCCATTTTATGAGTTCATACACCTCCATTTTGACTTCACACAGCTCCATTCTATGCCTTCCCACACCTCCATTCTGTGACTTCACACACCTCCATTCTGAGTTCACAAACCTCCATTCTGTGACTTAACGCACCTTCATTCTGTGACTTCACACACCTCCATTCTATGACTTCACACACCTCCAGTCTTTGACTTCACACCCCTCCATTCTGTGACTTCACACACCTCCATTGTATAACTTCAAACACCTCCATTGTGACTTCCCACACCTCCAATCTGAGTTCACACACCTCCGTTCTGACTCCATACACTTCAATTCTATGACTTCACACAACTCCGTTCTGTGACTTCACACACCTCCATTCTATGACTTTACACACCTAGATTCTGTGACTTCACACACCTCCATTCTGAGTTCACACACCTACAATCTGTGACTTAACACACCTCCAATCTGTGACCTCACACACCTCCATTCTGAGTTCACACACCTCCATTCTGTGACTTCACACACCTCCATTCTGACTTCACACAGATCCATTCTATGACTTCACACACCTCCATTCTGTGCCTTCACACACCTCCATTCTATAACTTAACACACCTTCATTCTTACTTAACAAACATCCATTCTATGACTTCGCACACCTCCATTCTATCACTTCACACAACTCCATTCTATGATTTCACACACCTCCATTCTGTGACTTCACACACCTCAATTCTGTGACTTCACACACCTCCATTATGACTTCACACACATCTATTCTATGACTTCACACACCTCCATTCTATCACTTCACACACCTCCATTCTGTGACTTCACACACCTCCATTCTGAGTTCACACACTTCCATTCTGTGACTTCACACACCTCCAATCTGACTTCACACAGCTCCATTCTATGACTTCACACACCTGCATTCTGTGACTTCACACACCTCCATTCTATGACTTCACACACCTCCATTCTGACTTCACACACCTCCATTCTATGACTTCACACACCTCCATTCTGACTTCACACACCTCCATTCTATGACTTCACACACATCCATTGTGACTTCACACAACTCCATTCTGTGACTTCACACACCTCCATTATATGACTTCACACACCTCCATTCTGTGACTTCACACACCTCCATTCTGAGTTCACACACCCCCATTCTGTGACTTCACACACCTCAATTCTGTGCCTTCACACACCTCCAATCTATGATTTCACACACCTCCATTCTATTACTTCACACGCCTCCATTCTATGACTTCACACACCTCCTTTTGAGTTGACACACCTCCATTCTATGACTTCACACACCTCCAATCTGACTTCACACACCTCCATTCTATGACTTCACACACCTCCATTGTGACTTCACACACCATCATTCTATGAGTTCATACACCGCCATTCTGACTTCACTCACCTCCATTCAATGACTTCACACAGCTCCATTCTGACTTCACACAGCTCCATTCTATGACTTCGCACACATCTATTCTGACTTCACACACCTCCATTCTGTGACTTCACACACCTCCATTCTATGACTTCACACACCTCCATTCTATGACTTCACACACCTACATTCTATGACTTCACACACCTCCATTCTATGACTTCACACACCTCCATTCTATGACTTCACACACCTCCATTCTGTGACTTCACACACCTCCATTCTGTGACTTCACACACCTCCATTCTATGACTTCACACACCTCCATGCTATGACTTCGCACACCTGCATTGTGACTTCACACACCTCCATTCTATGAGTTCACACACCTCGATTCTGACCTCATACACCTCCATTCTATGACATCACACACCTCCATTCCGACTTCACACACCTCCATTCTATGACTTCACACAACTCCATCTGACTTCACACACCTCCAGTCCACGACTTCACACACCTCCATTCGATGACTTCACACACCTCCATTCTTTGACTGCATGCACCTCCATTCTGTGAGTTCAATCACCTCCATTCTGTGACTTCACACACCTTTATTGTTTGACTTCACACACCTCCATTCTTTGACTTCACACACCTCCATTCCATGACTTCACACACCTCCATTCTATGAGTTCACACACCTCCATTCTATGATTCACACACCTCCATTTTGACTCACCCACCTCCATTCTTTGACTTCATACACCTTCGTTCTCACTTCAGAAACATCCATTGTATGACTTCAGGCACCTCCATTCTATGACTTCACAAACCTCCGTTCTGTGACCACACACCTCCATTCTGAGTTCCCACACCTCCATTCTGTGACTTCACCCACCTCCATCCTGACTTCACACACTTCCATTCTGACTTCACAAACCACAATTCTTTGACTTCACACAACTCCATTCTTTGACTTCACACAACTCCATTGTGAGTTCACACACCTCCATTCTGTGACTTCACACACCTCCATTCTGTTACTTCACACACCTCCATTTTGCGACTTCACACACCTCCATTCTATGATTTCTCACGCCTCCATTCTATTAATTCACACAACTCCATTCTGTGACTTCACACAACTCCATTCTATGACTTCCCACACCTCCATTCTGTGACTTCACACACCTCCATTCTGAGTTCACAAACCTCCATTCTGTGACTTAACGCACCTTCATTCTGTGACTTCACACACCTCCATTCTATGACTTCACACACCTCCATTCTATGAGTTCACACACCTCCATTCTATGACTTCACACACCTCCAGTCTTTGACTTCACACCCCTCCATTCTGTGACATCACACACCTCCATTCTATAATTTCACACACCTCCATTGTGACTTCCCACACCTCCAATCTGAGTTCACACACCTCTGTTCTGACTTCACACACCTCCATTCTATGACTTCACACACCTCCATTCTGTGACTTCACACACCTGAATTCTGTGACTTCACACGCCTCCATTATGACTTCACACACCTACATCCTATGACTTCACACACCTCCATTCTATGACTTCACACACCTAGATTCTGACTTCACACAGCTTCATAAAATGACTTCACACACCTCCATTCTGTGACTTCGCACACCTCCATTCTGACTTCATACAGCTCCATTCTCTGACTTCCCACACCTCCATTCTATGATTTCACACAGCTCCATTCTATGACTTCACACACCTCCATTCTGTGACTTCACACACCTCCATTCTGAGTTCAAACACCTCCGTTCTGTGACTTAACACACCTCCATTCTGTGACTTCACACACCTCCATTCTGAGTTCGCACACCTCCATTCTGTGACTTCACACACCTCCATTCTTACTTCACACAGCTCCATTCTATGACTACACACACCTCCATTCTGTGCCTTCACAAACCTCCATTCTATGACGTAACACACCTTCATTCTTTTTTAACAAACATCCATTCTATGACTTCACACACCTCCATTCTATGACTTCACACACCTCCATTCTATGACTTCACACACCTCCATTCTGTGACTTCACACACCTCCATTCTATGACTTCACACACCTCCATTCTATGACTTCGCACACATGCATTGTGACTTCACACACCTCCATTCTATGAGTTCACACACCTCGATTCTGACTTCACACACCTCCATTCTATGACATCACACACCTCCATTCCGACTTCACACACCTCCATTCTATGACTTCACACACCTCCATCTGACTTCACACACCTCCATTCCATGACTTCACACACCTCCATTCGATGAATTCACACACCTCCATTCTTTGACTGCATGCACCTCCATTCTATGAGTTCACACACCTCCATTCTGTGACTTCACACAACTTTAGTGTTTGACTTCACACACCTCCATTCTTTGACTTCACACACCTCCATTCCATGACTTCACACACCTCCATTCTATGAGTTCACACACCTCCATTCTATGATTCACACACCTCCATTTTGACTTGACACACCTCCATTCTTTGACTTCATACACCTTCCTTCTCACTTCAGAAACATCCATTCTATGACTTCAGGCACCTCCATTCTATGACTTCACAAACCTCCGTTCTGTGACCACACACCTCCATTCTGAGTTCCCACACCTCCATTCTGTGACTTCACCCACCTCCTTCCTGACTTCACACACCTCCATTCTGACTTCACAAACCTCAATTCTTTGACTTCACACACCTCCATTCTATGATTTCACACTCTTCCATTTTATGAATTCACACACCTCCATTCTACGACTTCACACACCTCATTTCTGAGTTGACACACCTCCATTCTGTGATTTCACACACCTCCAATTTGACTTCACACACCCCCATTCTATGACTTCACACACCCCCATTGTGACTTCACACACTCCATTCTATGAGTTCACACACCTCCATTCTGACTTCACACACCTCCATTCTATGGCTTCACACAGCTGCATTCTGACTTCAGACACCTCCATTTGTGACTTCACACACCACAATTGTGACTTCAAACACCTTCATTCTGTGACTTCACACACCTCCATTCTGTGACTTCACACACCTCCATTTTGACTTCACACAGTTCCATTCTTTGACTTCACACATCTGCATTCTGTGACTTCACACACCACCATTGTTTGACTTCACAACCTATATTCTTGGACTTCACACACCTCCATTCCTTGACTTCACACATCTCCATTTTATGAGTTCACACACCTCCATTTTGACTTCACACACCTCCATTCTATGACTTCACACACCTTCATTCTTCTTCAGAGGCATCCATTCTATGACTTCACACACCTCCATTCTATGACTTCACAAACCTCCATTCTGTGACTTCACACACCTCCATTCTGAGTTCACACACCTCAATTCCGTGACTTCACACACCTCAATTCTCACTTCACACACCTCCATTCTATGACTTCACACAATTCCATTCTATGAATTCACACACCTCCATTCTATGACTTCACACACCTCCATTCTGTGACTTCACACACCTGCATTCTGAGTTCACACACCCCATTCTGTGACTTCACACACCTTCAATCTGTGACTTGACACACCTCCATTCTATTACTTCACACACCTCCATTCTATGACTTCACAAACCACCAATATATGACTTCACACACCTCCATTCTGTGACTTCACACACCTCCATTCTATGACTTCACACACCTCCATTCTGTGACTTCACACACCTACATTGTGACTTCACAGACCTCCATTCTATGAGTTCAAACAAATACATTGTGAATTCACACACCTCCATTCTATGACTTCACACACCTCCATTCTGCCTTCACAGACCTCCATTCTGACTTCACACACCTCAATTCTGTGACTTCACACACCTCCATTCTATGATTTCACACACCTCCATTCTATGACTTCACACATCTCCATTCTATGACTGCACACACCTGCTTTTGAGTTGACACACCTCCATTCTATGACTTCACACACCTCCAATGTGACTTCACACACCTCCATTCTATGACTTCACACACCTCCATTCTGTGACTTCAAAAACCTCCATTCTATGACTTCACACACCTCCTTTGTGACTTCACACACCATCATTCTATGAGTTCACACACCGCCATTCTGACTTCCCACAGCTCCATTCTATGACTTCGCACACATCTATTCTGACTTCACACACCTCCATTGTGACTTCACTCACCTCCATTCTATGACTTCACACAGCTCCATTCTGACTTCACACAGCTCCATTCTATGACTTCTCACACATCTATTCTGACTTCACACACCTCCATTCTGTGACTTCACACACCTCCATTCTATGACTTCGCACACCTCCAATCTATGACTTCACACACCCGCATTGTGTGACTTCACACACCTCCATTTTGTGATTTCACACACCTCCATTCTCTGACATCACACACCTCCATTCTATGACGTCACACACCTAAATTCTATGACTTCACACACCTCCATTCTACGACTTCACACACCTCCATTCTGTGACTTTACACACCTCCATTCTATGACTAAAAACACCTCCATTCTGACTTCACACACCTCCATTCTATAACTTCACACAACTCCATCTGACTTCACACACCTCCATTCCATGACTTCACACACCTCCATTCGATGACTTCACACAACTCCATTCTTTCACTGCATGCACCTCCATTCTATGAGTTCACACCCCTCCATTCTGTGACTTCACACACCTTTATTGTTTGACTTCACACACCTCCATTCTTTGACTTCACACACCTCCATTCCATGACTTCACACACCTCCATTCAATGAGTTCACACACCTCCATTCTATGAGTTCACACACCTCCATTTTGACTTCACACACGTCCATTCTTTGACTTAAAACACCTGCATTCTTGACTTCACACACCACCATTGTTTGATTTCACACACCTATATTGTTGGACTCACACACCTCCATTCCATGACTTCACACATATCCATTTTATGAGTTCATACACCTCCATTTTGACTTCACACAGCTCCATTCTATGCCTTCCCACACCTCCATTCTGTGACTTCACACACCTCCATTCTGAGTTCACAAACCTCCATTCTGTGACTTAACGCACCTTCATTCTGTGACTTCACACACCTCCATTCTATGACTTCACACACCTCCAGACTTTGACTTCACACCCCTCCATTCTGTGACTTCACACACCTCCATTGTATAACTTCAAACACCTCCATTGTGACTTCCCACACCTCCAATCTGAGTTCACACACCTCCGTTCTGACTCCATACACTTCAATTCTATGACTTCACACAACTCCGTTCTGTGACTTCACACACCTCCATTCTATGACTTTACAAACCTAGATTCTGTGACTTCACACACCTCCATTCTGAGTTCACACACCTACACTCTGTGACTTAACACACCTCCAATCTGTGACCTCACACACCTCCATTCTGAGTTAACACACCTCCATTCTGTGACTTCACACACCTCCATTCTGACTTCACACAGATCCATTCTATGACTTCACACACCTCCATTCTGTGCCTTCACACACCTCCATTCTATGACTTAACACACCTTCATTCTTACTTAACACACATCCATTCTATGACTTCGCACACCTCCATTCTAACACTTCACACACCTCCATTCTATGATTTCACACACCTCCATTCTGTGACTTCACACACCTCAATTCTGTGACTTCACACACCTCCATTATGACTTCACACACATCCATTCTATGACTTCACACACCTCCATTCTATCACTTCACACACCTCCATTCTGTGACTTCACACACCTCCATTCTGAGTTCACACACTTCCATTCTGTGACTTCACACACCTCCAATCTGACTTCACACAGCTCCATTCTATGACTTCACACACCTGCATTCTGTGACCTCACACACCTCCATTCTATGACTTCACACACCTCCATTCTGACTTCACACACCTCCATTCTATGACTTCACACACCTCCATTCTGACTTCACACACCTCCATTCTATGACTTCACACACCTCCATTGTGACTTCACACAACTCCATTCTGTGACTTCACACACCTCCATTATATGACTTCACACACCTCCATTCTGTGACTTCACACACCTCCATTCTGAGTTCACACACCCCCATTCTGTGACTTCACACACCTCAATTCTGTGCCTTCACACACCTCCAATCTATGATTTCACACACCTCCATTCTATTACTTCACACGCCTCCATTCTATGACTTCACACACCTCCTTTTGAGTTGACACACCTCCATTCTATGACTTCACACACCTCCAATCTGACTTCACACACCTCCATTCTATGACTTCACATACCTCCATTGTGACTTCACACACCATCATTCTATGAGTTCATACACCGCCATTCTGACTTCACTCACCTCCATTCTATGACTTCACACAGCTCCATTCTGACTTCACACAGCTCCATTCTATGACTTCGCACACATCTATTCTGACTTCACACACCTCCATTCTGTGACTTCACACACCTCCATTCTATGACTTCACACACCTCCATTCTATGACTTCACACACCTACATTCTATGACTTCACACACCTCCATTCTATGACTTCACACACCTCCATTCTATGACTTCACACACCTCCATTCTGTGACTTCACACACCTCCATTCTGTGACTTCACACACCTCCATTCTATGACTTCACACACCTCCATTCTATGACTTCGCACACCTGCATTGTGACTTCACACACCTCCATTCTATGAGTTCACACACCTCGATTCTGACCTCATACACCTCCATTCTATGACATCACACACCTCCATTCCGACTTCACACACCTCCATTCTATGACTTCACACAACTCCATCTGACTTCACACACCTCCAGTCCACGACTTCACACACCTCCATTCGATGACTTCACACACCTCCATTCTTTGACTGCATGCACCTCCATTCTGTGAGTTCAATCACCTCCATTCTGTGACTTCACACAACTTTATTGTTTGACTTCACACACCTCCATTCTTTGACTTCACACACCTCCATTCCATGACTTCACACACCTCCATTCTGTGAGTTCACACACCTCCATTCTATGATTCACACACCTCCATTTTGACTCACACACCTCCATTCTTTGACTTCATACACCTTCGTTCTCACTTCAGAAACATCCATTGTATGACTTCAGGCACCTCCATTCTATGACTTCACAAACCTCCGTTCTGTGACCACACACCTCCATTCTGAGTTCCCACACCTCCATTCTGTGACTTCACCCACCTCCATCCTGACTTCACACACTTCCATTCTGACTTCACAAACCACAATTCTTTGACTTCACACAACTCCATTCTTGGACTTCACACACCTCCATTGTGAGTTCACACACCTCCATTCTGTGACTTCACACACCTCCATTCTGTTACTTCACACACCTCCATTTTGCGACTTCACACACCTCCATTCTATGATTTCTCACGCCTCCATTCTATTAATTCACACAACTCCATTCTGTGACTTCACACAACTCCATTCTATGACTTCCCACACCTCCATTCTGTGACTTCACACACCTCCATTCTGAGTTCACAAACCTCCATTCTGTGACTTAACGCACCTTCATTCTGTGACTTCACACACCTCCATTCTATGACTTCACACACCTCCATTCTATGAGTTCACACACCTCCATTCTATGACTTCACACACCTCCAGTCTTTGACTTCACACCCCTCCATTCTGTGACATCACACACCTCCATTCTATAATTTCACACACCTCCATTGTGACTTCCCACACCTCCAATCTGAGTTCACACACCTCTGTTCTGACTTCACACACCTCCATTCTATGACTTCACACACCTCCATTCTGTGACTTCACACACCTGAATTCTGTGACTTCACACGCCTCCATTATGACTTCACACACCTACATCCTATGACTTCACACACCTCCATTCTATGACTTCACACACCTAGATTCTGACTTCACACAGCTTCATAAAATGACTTCACACACCTCCATTCTGTGACTTCGCACACCTCCATTCTGACTTCATACAGCTCCATTCTCTGACTTCCCACACCTCCATTCTATGATTTCACACACCTCCATTATATGACTTCACACACCTCCATTCTGTGACTTCACACACCTCCATTCTGAGTTCAAACACCTCCGTTCTGTGACTTAACACACCTCCATTCTGTGACTTCACACACCTCCATTCTGAGTTCGCACACCTCCATTCTGTGACTTCACACACCTCCATTCTTACTTCACACAGCTCCATTCTATGACTACACACACCTCCATTCTGTGCCTTCACACACCTCCACTCTATGACGTAACACACCTTCATTCTTTTTTAACAAACATCCATTCTATGACTTCACACACCTCCATTCTATGACTTCACACACCTCCATTCTATGACTTCACACACCTCCATTCTGTGACTTCACACACCTCCATTCTATGACTTCACACACCTCCATTCTATGACTTCGCACACATGCATTGTGACTTCACACACCTCCATTCTATGAGTTCACACACCTCGATTCTGACTTCACACACCTCCATTCTATGACATCACACACCTCCATTCTATGACTTCACACACCTCCATTCTATGACTTCACACAGCTCCATTCTGTGACTTCACACACCTCCATTCTATGACTTCACACACCTCCATTCTATGACTTCGCACACATGCATTGTGACTTCACACACCTGCATTCTATGACTTCACACACCTCCATCTGACTTCACACACCTCCATTCCATGACTTCAGACACCTCCATTCGATGAATTCACACACCTCCATTCTTTGACTGCATGCACCTCCATTCTATGAGTTCACACACCTCCATTCTGTGACTTCACACAACATTAGTGTTTGACTTCACACACCTCCATTTTGACTTCACACACCTCCATTCTTTGACTTCATACACCTTCCTTCTCACTTCAGAAACATCCATTCTATGACTTCAGGCACCTCCATTCTATGACATCACAAACCTCCGTTCTGTGACCACACACCTCCATTCTGAGTTCCCACACCTCCATTCTGTGACTTCACCCACCTCCTTCCTGACTTCACACACCTCCATTCTGACTTCACAAACCTCAATTCTTTGACTTCACACACCTCCATTCTATGATTTCACACTCTTCCATTTTATGAATTCACACACCTCCATTCTACGACTTCACACACCTCATTTCTGAGTTGACACACCTCCATTCTGTGATTTCACACACCTCCAATTTGACTTCACACACCCCCATTCTATGACTTCACACACCCCCATTGTGACTTCACACACTCCATTCTATGAGTTCACACACCTCCATTCTGACTTCACACACCTCCATTCTATGGCTTCACACAGCTGCATTCTGACTTCAAACACCTTCATTCTGTGACTTCACACACCTCCATTCTGTGACTTCACACACCTCCATTTTGACTTCACACAGTTCCATTCTTTGACTTCACACATCTGCATTCTGTGACTTCACACACCACCATTGTTTGACTTCACAACCTATATTCTTGGACTTCACACACCTCCATTCCTTGAATTCACACATCTCCATTTTATGAGTTCACACACCTCCATTTTGACTTCACACACCTCCATTCTATGACTTCACACACCTTCATTCTACTTCAGAAGCATCCATTCTATGACTTCACACACCTCCATTCTATGACTTCACAAACCTCCATTCTGTGACTTCACACACCTCCATTCTGAGTTCACACACCTCAATTCCGTGACTTCACACACCTCAATTCTCACTTCACACACCTCCATTCTATGACTTCACACAATTCCATTCTATGACTTCACACAACTCCATTCTTTGACTTCACACACCTCCATTGTGAGTTCACACACCTCCATTCTGTGACTTCACACACCTCCATTCTATGATTTCTCACACCTCCATTCCATTAATTCACACAACTCCATTCTGTGACTTCACACAACTCCATTCTATGACTTGCCACACCTCCATTCTATGAGTTCACACACCTCCATTCTATAACTTCACACACCTCCAGTCTTTGACTTCACACCCCTCCATTCTGTGACTTCACACCCCTCCATTCTTTAACTTCACACACCTCCATTGTGACTTCCCACACCTCCAATCTGAGTTCACACACCTCTGTTCTGACTTCACATACCTCCATTCTATGACTTCACACACCTCCATTCTGTGACTTCGCACACCAGAATTCTGTGACTTCACACGCCTCCATTATGACTTCACACACCTCCATCCTATGACTTCACACACCTCCATTCTATGACTTCACACACCTAGATTCTGTGACTTCACACACCTCCATTCTGAGTTCACACACCTCCATTCTGTGGCTTCATACACCTCCATTCTGACTTCACACAGCTCCATAAAATGACTTCACACACCTCCATTCTTTGACTTCGCACACCTCCATTCTGACTTCACACAGCTCCATTCTCTGACTTCCCACACCTCCATTCTATGATTTCACACACCTCCATTCTATGACTTCACACACCTCCATTCTGAGTTCAAACACCTCCGTTCTGTGACTTAACACACCTCCATTCTGTGACTTCACACACCTCCATTCTGAGTTCGCACACCTCCATTCTGTGACTTCACACACCTCCATTCTTACTGCACACAGCTCCATTCTATGACTACACACACCTCCATTCTGTGCCTTCACACACCTCCATTGTATGACTTAACACACCTTCATTCTTACTTAACAAACATCCATTGTATGACTTCACACACCTCCATTCTATGACTTCACACACCTCCATTCTATGACTTCACACACCTCCATTCTGTGACTTCACACACCTCCATTATGACTTCACACACATCCATTCTATGACTTCACACAACTCCATTCTATGACTTCACACACCTACATTCTGTGACTTCACACACCTCCATTCTGTGTTCACACACCTCCATTCTGTGACTTCACACACCTCTAATCTGACTTCACACAGCTCCATTCTATGACTTCACAAACCTCCATTCTGTGACATCACACACCTCCATTCTATGACTTCACACACCTCCATTGTGACTTCACACACCTCCATTCTATGAGTTCACACACCTCCTTTCTTACTTCACACACCTCCATTCTATGACTTCACACCCTTCCGTTCTGTGACTTCAAAAACCTACATTCTATGACTTCACACACCTCCATTGTGACTTCACACACCATCATTCTATGATTTCACACACCGCCATTCTGACTTCACTCACCTCCATTCTATGACTTCACACAGCTCCATTCTGGCTTCACACAGCTCCATTCTATGACTTCGCACACATCTATTCTGACTTCACACACCTCCATTCTGTGACTTCACACACCTCCATTCTGATTTCACACACCTCCATTCTCTGAAGTCAAACACCTCCATTCTGTGACTTCACACACCTCCATTCTATGACTTCACACACCTCCATTCTATGACTTCACACACCCGCATTGTGTGACTTCACACACCTCCATTCTATGACTTCACACACCTCCATTCTATGACTTCACACACCTCCATTATGAGTTCACACACCTCCATTTTGTGATTTCACACACCTCCATTCTGTGACTTCACACACCTCCATTCTATGACTTCACACACCTCCATTCTGTGACTTCACACACCTCCATTCTATGACTTCACACACCTCCATTCTATGACTTCGCACACATGCATCGTGACTTCACACACCTCCATTCTATGAGTTCACACACCTCGATTCTGACTTCACACACCTCCATTCTATGACATCACACACCTCCATTCTATGACTTCACACACCTCCATTCTATGACTTCACACACCTCCATTCTGTGACTTCACACACCTCCATTCTATGACTTCACACACCTCCATTCTATGACTTCGCACACATGCATTGTGACTTCACACACCTCCATTCTATGACTTCACACACCTCCATCTGACTTCACACACCTCCATTCCATGACTTCACACACCTCCATTCGATGAATTCACACACCTCCATTCTTTGACTGCATGCACCTCCATTCTATGAGTTCACACACCTCCATTCTGTGACTTCACACAACATTAGTGTTTGACTTCACACACCTCCATTTTGACTTCACACACCTCCATTCTTTGACTTCATACACCTTCCTTCTCACTTAAGAAACATCCATTCTATGACTTCAGGCACCTCCATTCTATGACTTCACAAACCTCCGTTCTGTGACCACACACCTCCATTCTGAGTTCCCACACCTCCATTCTGTGACTTCACCCACCTCCTTCCTGACTTCACACACCTCCATTCTGACTTCACAAACCTCAATTCTTTGACTTCACACACCTCCATTCTATGATTTCACACTCTTCCATTTTATGAATTCACACACCTCCATTCTACGACTTCACACACCTCATTTCTGAGTTGACACACCTCCATTCTGTGATTTCACACACCTCCAATTTGACTTCACACACCCCCATTCTATGACTTCACACACCCCCATTGTGACTTCACACACTCCATTCTATGAGTTCACACACCTCCATTCTGACTTCACACACCTCCATTCTATGGCTTCACACAGCTGCATTCTGACTTCAAACACCTTCATTCTGTGACTTCACACACCTCCATTCTGTGACTTCACACACCTCCATTTTGACTTCACACAGTTCCATTCTTTGACTTCACACATCTGCATTCTGTGACTTCACACACCACCATTGTTTGACTTCACAACCTATATTCTTGGACTTCACACACCTCCATTCCTTGAATTCACACATCTCCATTTTATGAGTTCACACACCTCCATTTTGACTTCACACACCTCCATTCTATGACTTCACACACCTTCATTCTACTTCAGAAGCATCCATTCTATGACTTCACACACCTCCATTCTATGACTTCACAAACCTCCATTCTGTGACTTCACACACCTCCATTCTGAGTTCACACACCTCAATTCCGTGACTTCACACACCTCAATTCTCACTTCACACACCTCCATTCTATGACTTCACACAATTCCATTCTATGACTTCACACAACTCCATT
Organism: Megascapheus bottae; assembly: GCA_024803745.1. Classification (NCBI taxonomy): domain Eukaryota; kingdom Metazoa; phylum Chordata; class Mammalia; order Rodentia; family Geomyidae; genus Megascapheus; species Megascapheus bottae. Next base: position 822,357 of record JANJXV010000106.1, on the reverse strand, counting down.
CTTTGACTTCACACACCTCCATTGTGAGTTCACACACCTCCATTCTGTGACTTCACACACCTCCATTCTATGATTTCTCACACCTCCATTCCATTAATTCACACAACTCCATTCTGTGACTTCACACAACTCCATTCTATGACTTGCCACACCTCCATTCTATGAGTTCACACACCTCCATTCTATAACTTCACACACCTCCAGTCTTTGACTTCACACCCCTCCATTCTGTGACTTCACACCCCTCCATTCTTTAACTTCACACACCTCCATTGTGACTTCCCACACCTCCAATCTGAGTTCACACACCTCTGTTCTGACTTCACGTACCTCCATTCTATGACTTCACACACCTCCATTCTGTGACTTCGCACACCAGAATTCTGTGACTTCACACGCCTCCATTATGACTTCACACACCTCCATCCTATGACTTCACACACCTCCATTCTATGACTTCACACACCTAGATTCTGTGACTTCACACACCTCCATTCTGAGTTCACACACCTCCATTCTGTGGCTTCATACACCTCCATTCTGACTTCACACAGCTCCATAAAATGACTTCACACACCTCCATTCTTTGACTTCGCACACCTCCATTCTGACTTCACACAGCTCCATTCTCTGACTTCCCACACCTCCATTCTATGATTTCACACACCTCCATTCTATGACTTCACACACCTCCATTCTGAGTTCAAACACCTCCGTTCTGTGACTTAACACACCTCCATTCTGTGACTTCACACACCTCCATTCTGAGTTCGCACACCTCCATTCTGTGACTTCACACACCTCCATTCTTACTGCACACAGCTCCATTCTATGACTACACACACCTCCATTCTGTGCCTTCACACACCTCCATTGTATGACTTAACACACCTTCATTCTTACTTAACAAACATCCATTGTATGACTTCACACACCTCCATTCTATGACTTCACACACCTCCATTCTATGACTTCACACACCTCCATTCTGTGACTTCACACACCTCCATTATGACTTCACACACATCCATTCTATGACTTCACACAACTCCATTCTATGACTTCACACACCTCCATTCTGTGACTTCACACACCTCCATTCTGTGTTCACACACCTCCATTCTGTGACTTCACACACCTCCAATCTGACTTCACACAGCTCCATTCTATGACTTCACAAACCTCCATTCTGTGACATCACACACCTCCATTCTATGACTTCACACACCTCCATTGTGACTTCACACACCTCCATTCTATGAGTTCACACACCTCCTTTCTTACTTCACACACCTCCATTCTATGACTTCACACCCTTCCATTCTGTGACTTCAAAAACCTACATTCTATGACTTCACACACCTCCATTGTGACTTCACACACCATCATTCTATGATTTCACACACCGCCATTCTGACTTCACTCACCTCCATTCTATGACTTCACACAGCTCCATTCTGGCTTCACACAGCTCCATTCTATGACTTCGCACACATCTATTCTGACTTCACACACCTCCATTCTGTGACTTCACATACCTCCATTCTGATTTCACACACCTCCATTCTCTGAAGTCAAACACCTCCATTCTGTGACTTCACACACCTCCATTCTATGACTTCACACACCTCCATTCTATGACTTCACACACCCGCATTGTGTGACTTCACACACCTCCATTCTATGACTTCACACACCTCCATTCTATGACTTCACACACCTCCATTATGAGTTCACACACCTCCATTTTGTGATTTCACACACCTCCATTCTGTGACTTCACACACCTCCATTCTATGACTTCACACACCTCCATTCTGTGACTTCACACACCTGCATTCTATGACCTCACACACCTCCATTATATGACTTCGCACACCTGCTTTGTGACTTCACACACCTCCAATCTATGAGTTCACACACCTCCATTCTGACTTCACACACCTCCATTTTATGACTTCACACACCTCCATTCTGACTTCACACACCTCCATTCTATGACTTCACACAACTCCATCTGACTTCACACACCTCCATTCCATGACTTCACACACCTCCATTCGATGAATTCACACACCTCCATTTTTTGTCTTCATGCACCTCCATTCTATGAGTTCACACACCTCCATTCTGTGACTTTACACACCTTTATTGTTTGATTTCACACACCTCCATTCTTTGACTTCACACACCTACATTCCATGACTTCACACACCTCCATTCTATGAGTTCACACACATCCATTCTATGAGTTCACACACCTCCATTTTGACTTCACACACCTCCATTCTTTGACTTCATACACCTTCGTTCTCACTTCAGAAACATCCATTCTAAGACTTCACGCACCTCCATTCTATGACTTCACAAACCTCCGTTCTGTGACCACACACCTCCATTCTGAGTTCCCACACCTCCATTCTGTGACTTCACCCACCTCCATCCTGACTTCACACACCTCCATTCTGACTTCACAATCCTCAATTCTTTGATTTCACACACCTCCATTCTATGATTTCACACACTTCCATTCTATGAATTCACACACCTCCATTCTATGACTTCACACACCTCATTTCTGAGTTGACACACCTCCATTCTGTGATTTCACACACCTCCAATTTGACTTAACACACCCCCATTCTATGACTTCCCACACCCCCATTCTGACTTCACACTCCATTCTATGAGTTCACACACCTCCATTCTATGACTTCACACACCTCCATTCTGTGACTTCACACACCAGAATTCTGTGACTTCACACGCCTCCATTATGACTTCACACACCTCCATCCTATGACTTCACACACCTCCATTCTATGACTTCACAAACCTAGATTCTGTGACTTCACACACCTCCATTCTGAGTTCACACACCTCCATTCTGTGGCTTCACACACCTCCATTCTGACTTCACACAGCTCCATAAAATGACTTCACACACCTCCATTCTGTGACTTAGCACACCTCCATTCTGACTTCACATAGCTCCATTCTCTGACTTCCCACACCTCCATTCTATGATTTCACACACCTCCATTCTATGACTTCACACACCTCCATTCTGAGTTCAAACACCTCCGTTCTGTGACTTCACACACCTCCATTCTATGATTTCTCACACCTCCATTCTATTAATTCACACAACTCCATTCTGTGACTTCACACAACTCCATTCTATGACTTCCCACACCTCCATTCTGTGACTTCACACACCTCCATTCTGAGTTCACAAACCTCCATTCTGTGACTTAACGCACCTTCATTCTGTGACTTCACACACCTCCATTCTATGACTTCACACACCTCCATTCTATGAGTTCGCACACCTCCATTCTGTGACTTCACACACCTCCATTCTTACTTCACACAGCTCCATTCTATGACTACACACACCTCCATTCTGTGCCTTCACACACCTCCATTCTATGACTTAACACACCTTCATTCTTTCTTAACAAACATCCATTGTATGACTTCACACACCTCCATTCTATGACTTCACACACCTCCATTCTATGTCTTCACACACCTCCATTCTGTGACTTCACACACCTCAATTCTGTGACTTCACACACCTCCATTATGACTTCACACACATCCATTCTTTGACTTCACACAACTACATTCTATGACTTCACACACCTCCATTCTGTGACTTCACACACCTCCATTCTGAGTTCACACACCTCCATTCTGTGACTTCACACACCTCCAATCTGACTTCACACAGCTCCATTCTATGACTTCACACACCTCCATTGTGACTTCACACACCTCCATTCTATGAGTTCACACACCTCCATTCTTACTTCACACACCTCCATTCTATGACTTCACACACTTCCGTTCTGTGACTTCAAAAACCTCCATTCTATGACTTCACACACCTCCATTGTGGCTTCACACACCATCATTCTATGATTTCACACACCGCCATTCTGACTTCACTCACCTCCATTCTATGACTTCACACAGCTCCATTCTGGCTTCACACAGCTCCATTCTATGACTTCGCACACATCTATTCTGAATTCACACACCTCCATTCTGTGACTTCACACACCTCCATTCTGATTTCACACACCTCCATTCTCTGACGTCAAACACCTCCATTCTGTGACTTCACACACCTCCATTCTATGACTTCACACACCTCCATTCTATGACTTTACACACCCCCATTGTGTGACTTCACACACCTCCATTCTATGACTTCACACACCTCCATTCTATGACTTCACACACCCCCATTGTGACTTCACACACTGCATTCTATGAGTTCACACACCTCCATTCTGACTTCCTACACCTCCTTTCTATGGCTTCACACAGCTGCATTCTGACTTCAGACACCTCCATTTGTGACTTCACACACCACAATTTTGACTTCAAACACCTTCATTCTGTGACTTCACACACCTCCTTTCCGTGACTTCACACACCTCCATTTTGACTTCACACACTTCCATTCTTTGACTTGACACACCTGCATTCTGTGACTTCACACACCACCATTTTTTGACTTCACAACCTATATTCTTGGACTTCACACACCTCCATTCCATGACTTCACACATTTCCATTTTAAGAGTTCACATACCTCCATTTTGACTTCACACACCTCCATTCTATGACTTCACACACCTGCATTCTACTTCAGAAACATCCATTCTATGACGTCACACACCTCCATTCTATGACTTCACACACATCCATTCTGTGACTTCACACACCTCCATTCTGAGTTCACACACCTCAATTCCGTGACTTCACACACCTCAATTCTCACTTCATACACCTCCATTCTATGACTTCACACAATTCCATTCTATGACTTCACACAACTCCATTGTTTGACTTCACCCACCTCCATTGTGAGTTCACACACGTCCATTCTGTGACTTCACATACCTCCATTCTGTGACTTCACACACCTCCATTCTGTGACTTCACACACCTCCATTCTATGATTTCTCACACCTCCATTCTATTAATTCACACAACTCCATTCTGTGACTTCACACAACTCCATTCTATGACTTCCCACACCTCCATTCTGTGACTTCACACACCTCCATTCTGAGTTCACAAACCTCCATTCTGTGACTTAACGCACCTTCATTCTGTGACTTCACAGACCTCCATTCTATGACTTCACACACCTCCATTCTATGAGTTCGCACACCTCCATTCTGTGACTTCACACACCTCCATTCTTACTTCACACAGCTCCTTTCTACGACTACACACACCTCCATTCTGTGCCTTCACACACCTCCATTCTATGACTTAACACACCTTCATTCTTTCTTAACAAACATCCATTGTATGACTTCACACACCTCCATTCTATGACTTCACACACCTCCATTCTATGTCTTCACACACCTCCATTCTGTGACGTCACACACCTCAGTTCTGTGACTTCACACACCTCCATTATGACTTCACACACATCCATTCTTTGACTTCACACAACTACATTCTATGACTTCACACACCTCCATTCTGTGACTTCACACACCTCCATTCTGAGTTCACACACCTCCATTCTGTGACTTCACACACCTCCAATCTGACTTCACACAGCTCCATTCTATGACTTCACACACCTCCATTGTGACTTCACACACCTCCATTCTATGAGTTCACACACCTCCATTCTTACTTCACACACCTCCATTCTATGACTTCACACACTTCCGTTCTGTGACTTCAAAAACCTCCATTCTATGACTTCACACACCTCCATTGTGACTTCACACACCATCATTCTATGATTTCACACACCGCCATTCTGACTTCACTCACCTCCATTCTATGACTTCACACAGCTCCATTCTGGCTTCACACAGCTCCATTCTATGACTTCGCACACATCTATTCTGACTTCACACACCTCCATTTTGTGACTTCACACACCTCCATTCTGATTTCACACACCTCCATTCTCTGACGTCAAACACCTCCATTCTGTGACTTCACACACCTCCATTCTATGACTTCACACACCTCCATTCTATGACTTTACACACCCCCATTGTGTGACTTCACACACCTCCATTCTATGACTTCACACACCTCCATTCTATGACTTCACACACCTCCATTATGAGTTCACACACCTCCATTTAGTGATTTCACACACCTCCATTCTCTGACTTCACACACCTCCATTCTATGACTTCACACACCTCCATTCTGGGACTTCACACACCTGCATTCTATGACCTCACACACCTCCATTATATGACTTCGCACACCTGCATTGTGACTTCACACACCTCCATTCTATGAGTTCACACACCTCCATTCTGACTTCACACACCTCCATTCTATGACTTCACACACCTCCATTCTGACTTCACACACCTCCATTCTATGACTTCACACAACTCCATCTGACTTCACACACCTCCATTCCATGACTTCACACACCTCCATTCGATGAATTCACACACCTCCATTTTTTGTCTTCATGCACCTCCATTCTATGAGTTCACACACCTCCATTCTGTGACTTCACACACCTTTATTGTTTGACTTCACACACCTCCATTCTTTGACTTCACACACCTACATTCCATGACTTCACACACCTCCATTCTATGAGTTCACACACATCTCCATTCTATGAGTTCACACACCTCCCTTTTGACTTCACACACCTCCATTCTTTGACTTCATACACCTTCGTTCTCACTTTAGAAACATCCATTCTATGACTTCACGCACCTCCATTCTATGACTTCACAAACCTCCGTTCTGTGACCACACACCTCCATTCTGAGTTCCCACACCTCCATTCTGTGACTTCACCCACCTCCATCCTGACTTCACACACCTCCATTCTGACTTCACAATCCTCAATTCTTTGACTTCACACACCTCCATTCTATGATTTCACACACTTCCATTCTATGAATTCACACACCTCCATTCTATGACTGCACACACCTCATTTCTGAGTTGACACCCCTCCATTCTGTGATTTCACACACCTCCAATTTGACTTCACACACCCCCATTCTATGACTTCCCACACCCCCATTGTGACTTCACACACCTCCATTCTGTGACTTCACACAACTCCAATCTGACTTCACACAGCTCCATTCTATGACTTCACACACCTCCATTGTGACTTCACACACCTCCATTCTATGAGTTCACACACCTCCATTCTTACTTCACACACCTCCATTCTATGACTTCACACACTTCCGTTCTGTGACTTCAAAAACCTCCATTCTATGACTTCACACACCTCCATTGTGACTTCACACACCATCATTCTATGATTTCACACACCGCCATTCTGACTTCACTCACCTCCATTCTATGACTTCACACAGCTCCATTCTGGCTTCACACAGCTCCATTCTATGACTTCGCACACATCTATTCTGAATTCACACACCTCCATTCTGTGACTTCACACACCTCCATTCTGATTTCACACACCTCCATTCTCTGACGTCAAACACCTCCATTCTGTGACTTCACACACCTCCATTCTATGACTTCACACACCTCCATTCTATGACTTTACACACCCCCATTGTGTGACTTCACACACCTCCATTCTATGACTTCACACACCTCCATTCTATGACTTCACACACCCCCATTGTGACTTCACACACTGCATTCTATGAGTTCACACACCTCCATTCTGACTTCATACACCTCCTTTCTATGGCTTCACACAGCTGCATTCTGACTTCAGACACCTCCATTTGTGACTTCACACACCACAATTTTGACTTCAAACACCTTCATTCTGTGACTTCACACACCTCCATTTCGTGACTTCACACACCTCCATTTTGACTTCACACACTTCCATTCTTTGACTTGACACACCTGCATTCTGTGACTTCACACACCACCATTTTTTGACTTCACAACCTATATTCTTGGACTTCACACACCTCCATTCCATGACTTCACACATGTCCATTTTAAGAGTTCACATACCTCCATTTTGACTTCACACACCTCCATTCTATGACTTCACACACCTGCATTCTACTTCAGAAACATCCATTCTATGACTTCACACACCTCCATTCTATGACTTCACACACATCCATTCTGTGACTTCACACACCTCCATTCTGAGTTCACACACCTCAATTCCGTGACTTCACACACCTCAATTCTCACTTCATACACCTCCATTCTATGACTTCACACAATTCCATTCTATGACTTCACACAACTCCATTGTTTGACTTCACCCACCTCCATTGTGAGTTCACACACCTCCATTCTGTGACTTCACATACCTCCATTCTGTGACTTCACACACCTCCATTCTGTGACTTCACACACCTCCATTCTATGATTTCTCACACCTCCATTCTATTAATTCACACAACTCCATTCTGTGACTTCACACAACTCCATTCTATGACTTCCCACACCTCCATTCTGTGACTTCACACACCTCCATTCTGAGTTCACAAACCTCCATTCTGTGACTTAACGCACCTTCATTCTGTGACTTCACAGACCTCCATTCTATGACTTCACACACCTCCATTCTATGAGTTCGCACACCTCCATTCTGTGACTTCACACACCTCCATTCTTACTTCACACAGCTCCATTCTACGACTACACACACCTCCATTCTGTGCCTTCACACACCTCCATTCTATGACTTAACACACCTTCATTCTTTCTTAACAAACATCCATTGTATGACTTCACACACCTCCATTCTATGACTTCACACACCTCCATTCTATGTCTTCACACACCTCCATTCTGTGACTTCACACACCTCAGTTCTGTGACTTCACACACCTCCATTATGACTTCACACACATCCATTCTTTGACTTCACACAACTACATTCTATGACTTCACACACCTCCATTCTGTGACTTCACACACCTCCATTCTGAGTTCACACACCTCCATTCTGTGACTTCACACACCTCCAATCTGACTTCACACAGCTCCATTCTATGACTTCACACACCTCCATTGTGACTTCACACACCTCCATTCTATGAGTTCACACACCTCCATTCTTACTTCACACACCTCCATTCTATGACTTCACACACTTCCGTTCTGTGACTTCAAAAACCTCCATTCTATGACTTCACACACCTCCATTGTGACTTCACACACCATCATTCTATGATTTCACACACCGCCATTCTGACTTCACTCACCTCCATTCTATGACTTCACACAGCTCCATTCTGGCTTCACACAGCTCCATTCTATGACTTCGCACACATCTATTCTGACTTCACACACCTCCATTTTGTGACTTCACACACCTCCATTCTGATTTCACACACCTCCATTCTCTGACGTCAAACACCTCCATTCTGTGACTTCACACACCTCCATTCTATGACTTCACACACCTCCATTCTATGACTTTACACACCCCCATTGTGTGACTTCACACACCTCCATTCTATGACTTCACTCACCTCCATTCTATGACTTCACACACCTCCATTATGAGTTCACACACCTCCATTTTGTGATTTCACACACCTCCATTCTCTGACTTCACACACCTCCATTCTATGACTTCACACACCTCCATTCTGGGACTTCACACACCTGCATTCTATGACCTCACACACCTCCATTATATGACTTCGCACACCTGCATTGTGACTTCACACACCTCCATTCTATGAGTTCACACACCTCCATTCTGACTTCACACACCTCCATTCTATGACTTCACACACCTCCATTCTGACTTCACACACCTCCATTCTATGACTTCACACAACTCCATCTGACTTCACACACCTCCATTCCATGACTTCACACACCTCCATTCGATGAATTCACACACCTCCATTTTTTGTCTTCATGCACCTCCATTCTATGAGTTCACACACCTCCATTCTGTGACTTCACACACCTTTATTGTTTGACTTCACACACCTCCATTCTTTGACTTCACACACCTACATTCCATGACTTCACACACCTCCATTCTATGAGTTCACACACATCTCCATTCTATGAGTTCACACACCTCCCTTTTGACTTCACACACCTCCATTCTTTGACTTCATACACCTTCGTTCTCACTTTAGAAACATCCATTCTATGACTTCACGCACCTCCATTCTATGACTTCACAAACCTCCGTTCTGTGACCACACACCTCCATTCTGAGTTCCCACACCTCCATTCTGTGACTTCACCCACCTCCATCCTGACTTCACACACCTCCATTCTGACTTCACAATCCTCAATTCTTTGACTTCACACACCTCCATTCTATGATTTCACACACTTCCATTCTATGAATTCACACACCTCCATTCTATGACTGCACACACCTCATTTCTGAGTTGACACCCCTCCATTCTGTGATTTCACACACCTCCAATTTGACTTCACACACCCCCATTCTATGACTTCCCACACCCCCATTGTGACTTCACACACCTCCATTCTGTGACTTCACACAACTCCAATCTGACTTCACACAGCTCCATTCTATGACTTCACACACCTCCATTGTGACTTCACACACCTCCATTCTATGAGTTCACACACCTCCATTCTTACTTCACACACCTCCATTCTATGACTTCACACACTTCCGTTCTGTGACTTCAAAAACCTCCATTCTATGACTTCACACACCTCCATTGTGACTTCACACACCATCATTCTATGATTTCACACACCGCCATTCTGACTTCACTCACCTCCATTCTATGACTTCACACAGCTCCATTCTGGCTTCACACAGCTCCATTCTATGACTTCGCACACATCTATTCTGAATTCACACACCTCCATTCTGTGACTTCACACACCTCCATTCTGATTTCACACACCTCCATTCTCTGACGTCAAACACCTCCATTCTGTGACTTCACACACCTCCATTCTATGACTTCACACACCTCCATTCTATGACTTTACACACCCCCATTGTGTGACTTCACACACCTCCATTCTATGACTTCACACACCTCCATTCTATGACTTCACACACCCCCATTGTGACTTCACACACTGCATTCTATGAGTTCACACACCTCCATTCTGACTTCATACACCTCCTTTCTATGGCTTCACACAGCTGCATTCTGACTTCAGACACCTCCATTTGTGACTTCACACACCACAATTTTGACTTCAAACACCTTCATTCTGTGACTTCACACACCTCCATTCCGTGACTTCACACACCTCCATTTTGACTTCACACACTTCCATTCTTTGACTTGACACACCTGCATTCTGTGACTTCACACACCACCATTTTTTGACTTCACAACCTATATTCTTGGACTTCACACACCTCCATTCCATGACTTCACACATGTCCATTTTAAGAGTTCACATACCTCCATTTTGACTTCACACACCTCCATTCTATGACTTCACACACCTGCATTCTACTTCAGAAATATCCATTCTATGACTTCACACACCTCCATTCTATGACTTCACACACATCCATTCTGTGACTTCACACACCTCCATTCTGAGTTCACACACCTCAATTCCGTGACTTCACACACCTCAATTCTCACTTCATACACCTCCATTCTATGACTTCACACAATTCCATTCTATGACTTCACACAACTCCATTGTTTGACTTCACCCACCTCCATTGTGAGTTCACACACCTCCATTCTGTGACTTCACATACCTCCATTCTGTGACTTCACACACCTCCATTCTGTGACTTCACACACCTCCATTCTATGATTTCTCACACCTCCATTCTATTAATTCACACAACTCCATTCTGTGACTTCACACAACTCCATTCTATGACTTCCCACACCTCCATTCTGTGACTTCACACACCTCCATTCTGAGTTCACAAACCTCCATTCTGTGACTTAACGCACCTTCATTCTGTGACTTCACAGACCTCCATTCTATGACTTCACACACCTCCATTCTATGAGTTCGCACACCTCCATTCTGTGACTTCACACACCTCCATTCTTACTTCACACAGCTCCATTCTACGACTACACACACCTCCATTCTGTGCCTTCACACACCTCCATTCTATGACTTAACACACCTTCATTCTTTCTTAACAAACATCCATTGTATGACTTCACACACCTCCATTCTATGACTTCACACACCTCCATTCTATGTCTTCACACACCTCCATTCTGTGACTTCACACACCTCAGTTCTGTGACTTCACACACCTCCATTATGACTTCACACACATCCATTCTTTGACTTCACACAACTACATTCTATGACTTCACACACCTCCATTCTGTGACTTCACACACCTCCATTCTGAGTTCACACACCTCCATTCTGTGACTTCACACACCTCCAATCTGACTTCACACAGCTCCATTCTATGACTTCACACACCTCCATTGTGACTTCACACACCTCCATTCTATGAGTTCACACACCTCCATTCTTACTTCACACACCTCCATTCTATGACTTCACACACTTCCGTTCTGTGACTTCAAAAACCTCCATTCTATGACTTCACACACCTCCATTGTGACTTCACACACCATCATTCTATGATTTCACACACCGCCATTCTGACTTCACTCACCTCCATTCTATGACTTCACACAGCTCCATTCTGGCTTCACACAGCTCCATTCTATGACTTCGCACACATCTATTCTGACTTCACACACCTCCATTTTGTGACTTCACACACCTCCATTCTGATTTCACACACCTCCATTCTCTGACGTCAAACACCTCCATTCTGTGACTTCACACACCTCCATTCTATGACTTCACACACCTCCATTCTATGACTTTACACACCCCCATTGTGTGACTTCACACACCTCCATTCTATGACTTCACACACCTCCATTCTATGATTTCACACACCTCCATTATGAGTTCACACACCTCCATTTTGTGATTTCACACACCTCCATTCTCTGACGTCACACACCTCCATTCTATGACTTCACACACCTCCATTCTGGGACTTCACACACCTGCATTCTATGACCTCACACACCTCCATTATATGACTTCGCACACCTGCATTGTGACTTCACACACCTCCATTCTATGAGTTCACACACCTCCTTTCTGACTTCACACACCTCCATTCTATGACTTCACACACCTCCATTCTGACTTCACACACCTCCATTCTATGACTTCACACAACTCCATCTGACTTCACACACCTCCATTCCATGACTTCACACACCTCCATTCGATGAATTCACACACCTCCATTTTTTGTCTTCATGCACCTCCATTCTATGAGTTCACACACCTCCATTCTGTGACTTCACACACCTTTATTGTTTGACTTCACACACCTCCATTCTTTGACTTCACACACCTACATTCCATGACTTCACACACCTCCATTCATGAGTTCACACACATCTCCATTCTATGAGTTCACACACCTCCCTTTTGACTTCACACACCTCCATTCTTTGACTTCATACACCTTCGTTCTCACTTTAGAAACATCCATTCTATGACTTCACGCACCTCCATTCTATGACTTCACAAACCTCCGTTCTGTGACCACACACCTCCATTCTGAGTTCCCACACCTCCATTCTGTGACTTCACCCACCTCCATCCTGACTTCACACACCTCCATTCTGACTTCACAATCCTCAATTCTTTGACTTCACACACCTCCATTCTATGATTTCACACACTTCCATTCTATGAATTCACACACCTCCATTCTATGACTGCACACACCTCATTTCTGAGTTGACACCCCTCCATTCTGTGATTTCACACACCTCCAATTTGACTTCACACACCCCCATTCTATGACTTCCCACACCCCCATTGTGACTTCACACACTCCATTCTTTGAGTTCACACACCTCCATTCTGACTTCACACACCTCCATTATATGGATTCACACAGCTGCATTCTGACTTCAGACACCTTCATTCTGTGACTTCACACACCACCATTGTTTGACTTCACACACCTATATTCTTGGACTTCACACACCTCCATTCCATGACTTCATACATCTCCATTTTATGAGTTCACACACCTCCATTTTGACTTCACACACCTCCATTCTATGACTTCACACACCTTCATTCTACTTCAGAAACATCCATTCTATGACTTCACACACCTCCATTCTATGACTTCACACACATCCATTCTGTGACTTCACACACCTCCATTCTGAGTTCACACACCTCAATTCCGTGACTTCACACACCTCAATTCTCACTTCATACACCTCCATTCTATGACTTCACACAATTCCATTCTATGACTTCACACAACTCCATTGTTTGACTTCACACACCTCCATTGTGAGTTCACACACCTCCATTCTGTGACTTCACATACCTCCATTCTGTGACTTCACACACCTCCATTCTGTGACTTCACACACCTCCATTCTATGATTTCTCACACCTCCATTCTATTAATTCACACAACTCCATTCTGTGACTTCGCACAACTCCATTCTATGAGTTCACACACCTCCATTCTGTGACTTCACACACCTCCAGTCTGAGTTCACAAACCTCCATTCTGTGACTTAACGTACCTTCATTCTGTGACTTCACACACCTCCATTCTATGACTTCACACACCTCCATTCTATGACTTCACACACCTCCATTCTATGACGTCACACACCTCCATTTTATAACTTCACACGCCTCCATTGTGACTTCCCACACCTCCAATCTGAGTTCACACACCTCCGTTCTGACTTCACACACCTCCATTCTATGACTTCACACACCTCCATTCTGTGACTTCACACACCTGAATTCTGTGACTTCACACGCCTCCATTCTGACTTCACACACCTCCATTCTATGACTTCACACAACTCCATCTGACTTCACACACCTCCATTCCATGACTTCACACACATCCATTCGATGACTTCACACACCTCCATTCTTTGACTGCATAGACCTCCATTCTATGAGTTCACACACCTCCATTCTGTGACTTCACACACCTTTATTGTTTGACTTCACACACCTCCATTCTTTGACTTCACACACCTCCATTCCATGACTTCACACACCTCCATTCTATTCGTTCACACACCTCCATTCTATGATTCACACACCTCCATTTTGACTTCACACACCTCCATTCTTTGACTTCATACACCTTCGTTCTCACTTCAGAAACATCCACTCTATGACTTCACGCACCTCCATTCTATGACTTCACAAACCTCCGTTCTGTGACCACACACCTCCAGTCTGAGTTCCCACACCTCCATTCTGTGACTTCACCCACCTCCATCCTGACTTCACACACCTCCATTCTGACTTCACAAACCTCAATTCTTTGACTTCACACACCTCCATTCTATGATTTCACACTCTTCCATTCTATGAATTCACACACCTCCATTCTACGACTTCACACACCTCATTTCTGAGTTGACACACCTCCATTCTGTGATTTCACACACATCCAATTTGACTTCACACACCCCCATTCTATGACTTCACACACCCCCATTGTGACTTCACACACTGCATTCTATGAGTTCACACACCTCCATTCTGACTTCATACACCTCCTTTCTATGGCTTCACACAGCTGCATTCTGACTTCAGACACCTCCATTTGTGACTTCACACACCACAATTTTGACTTCAAACACCTTCATTCTGTGACTTCACACACCTCCATTCCGTGACTTCACACACCTCCATTTTGACTTCACACACTTCCATTCTTTGACTTGACACACCTGCATTCTGTGACTTCACACACCACCATTTTTTGACTTCACAACCTATATTCTTGGACTTCACACACCTCCATTCCATGACTTCACACATCTCCATTTTATGAGTTCACATACCTCCATTTTGACTTCACACACCTCCATTCTATGACTTCACACACATCCATTCTGTGACTTCACATACCTCCATTCTGAGTTCACACACCTCAATTCCGTGACTTCACACACCTCAATTCTCACTTCATACACCTCCATTCTATGACTTCACACAATTCCATTCTATGACTTCACACAACTCCATTGTTTGACTTCACACACCTCCATTGTGAGTTCACACACCTCCATTCTGTGACTTCACATACCTCCATTCTGTGACTTCACACACCTCCATTCTGTGACTTCACACACCTCCATTCTATGATTTCTCACACCTCCATTCTATTAATTCACACAACTCCATTCTGTGACTTCACACAACTCCAATCTATGACTTCCCACACCTCCATTCTGTGACTTCACACACCTCCATTCTGAGTTCACAAACCTCCATTCTGTGACAACGCACCTTCATTCTGTGACTTCACACACCTCCATTCTATGACTTCACACACCTCCATTCTATGAGTTCACACACCTCCATTCTATGACTTCACACACCTCCAGTCTTTGACTTCACACCCCTCCATTCTGTGACTTCACACACCTCCATTCTATAACTTCACACACCTCCATTGTGACTTCCCACACCTCCAATCTGAGTTCACACACCTCTGTTCTGACTTCACACACCTCCATTCTATGACTTCACACACCTCCCTTCTGTGACTTCACACACCTGAATTCTGTGACTTCACACGCCTCCATTATGACTTCACACACCTCCATTCTATGACTTCACACACCTCCATTCTATGACTTCACACACCTAGATTCTGTGACTTCACACACCTCCATTCTGAGTTCACACACCTCCATTCTGTGACTTCACACACCTCCATTCTGAGTTCACACAGCTCCATAAAATGACTTCACACACCTCCATTCTGTGACTTCGCACACCTCCATTCTGACTTCACACAGCTCCATTCTCTGACTTCCCACACCTCCATTCTATGATTTCACACACCTCCATTCTATGACTTCACACACCTCCATTCTGTGACTTCACACACCTCCATTCTGAGTTCGCACACCTCTATTCTGTGACTTCACACACCTCCATTCTGACATCACACAGCTCCATTCTATGACTACACACACCTCCATTCTGTGCCTTCACACACCTCCATTCTTTGACTTAACACACCTTCATTCTTACTTAACAAACATCCATTCTATGACTTCACACACCTCCATTCTATGACTTCACACACCTCCATTCTGTGACTTCACACACCTTAATTCTGTGACTTCACACACCTCCATTATGACTTCACACACATCCATTCTATGACTTCACACAACTCCATTCTATGACTTCACACACCTTCGTTCTGTGACTTCACACACCTCCATTCTGAGTTCCCACACCTCCATTCTGTGACTTCACACACCTCCAATCTGACTTCACACAGCTCCATTCTATGACTTCACACACCTCCATTCTGTGACTTCACACACCTCCATTCTATGACTTCACACACCTCCATTGTGACTTCACACACCTCCATTCTATGAGTTCACACACCTCCATTCTGACTTCACACACCTCCATTCTATGACTTCACACACTTCCATTCTGTGACTTCAAAAACCTCCATTCTATGACTTCACACACATCCATTGTGACTTCACACACTATCATTCTATGATTTCACACACCGCCATTCTGACTTCACTCACCTCCATTCTATGACTTCACACAGCTCCATTCTGGTTTCACACAGCTCCATTCTATGACTTCGCACACATCTATTCTGACTTCACACACCTCCATTCTGTGACTTCACACACATCCATTCTGATTTCACACACCTCCATTCTCTGACGTCAAACACCTCCATTCTGTGACTTCACACACCTCCATTCTACGACTTCACACACCTCCATTCTATGACTTCACACACCCCCATTGTGTGACTTCACACCCCTCCATTCTATGACTTCACACACCTCCATTCTGTGACTTCACACACCTCTATTTTGACTTCACACACTTCCATTCTTTGATTTAACACACCTGCATTCTGTGACTTTACACACCACCATTGTTTGACTTCACACACCTATATTCTTGGACTTCACACACCTCCATTCCATGACTTCACACATCTCCATTTTATGAGTTCACACACATCCATTTTGACTTCACACACCTCCATTCTATGACTTCCCACACCTTCATTCTACTTCACAAACGTCCATTCTATGACTTCACACACCTCCATTCTATGACTTCACAAACCTCCATTCTGTGTGTTCACACACCTACATTCTGAGTTCACACACCTCAATTCCGTGACTTCACACACCTGAATTCTCACTTCACACACCTCCATTCTATGACTTCACACAATTCCATTCTATGAATTCACACACCTCCATTCTTTGACTTCACACACCTCCATTGTGAGTTCACACACCTCTATTCTGTGACTTCACACACCTCCATTCTGTGACTTCACACACCTCCATTATGTGACTTCACACAACTCCATTCTATGACTTCCCACACCTCCATTCTGTGACTTCACACACCTCCATTCTGAGTTCACAAACCTCCATTCTGTGACTTCACACACCTACATTCTATGACTTCACACACCTCCATTCTATGACTTCACACACCTACATTGTGACTTCACACACCATCATTCTATGTTCACACACCGCCATTCTGACTTCACTCACCTCCATTCTATGACTTCACACAGCTCCATTCTGACTTCACACAGCTCCATTCTATGACTTCGCACACATCTATTCTGACTTCACACCCCTCCATTCTGTGACTTCACACACCTCCATTCTATGATTTCACACACCTCCATTCTATGATTTCACACACCTCCATTCTATGACTTCACACACCTCCTTTCTGAGTTGACACACCTCCATTCTATGACTTCACACACCTCCAATCTGACTTCACACACCTCCATTCTATGACTTCACACACTTCCATTCTGTGACTTCAAAAACCTCCATTCTATGACTTCACACAGCTCCATTCTGACTTCACACAGCTCCATTCTATGACTTCGCACACATCTATTCTTACTTCACACACCTCCATTCTGTGACTTCACACACCTCCATTCTGAATTCACACACCTCCATTCTCTGATGTCAAACACCTCCATTCTGTGACTTCACACACCTCCATTCTATGCCTTCACACACCTCCATTCTCTGACTTCACCCACCCACATTGTGTCCTCACACACCTCCATTCTATGACTTCACACACCTCCATTCTGTGACTTCACACACCTCCATTCTGAGTTCACACGCCTCCATTTTGTGATTTCACACACCTCAATTCTGTGACTTCACACACCTCCATTCTATGATTTCACACACCTAAATTCTATGACTTCACAAACCTCCATTCTATGACTTCACACACCTCCATTCTGTGACTTCACACACCTCCATTCTGTGACTTCACAAACCTCCATTCTGTGACTTCACACACCTCCATTCTATGACCTCACACACCTCCATTCTATGACTTCGCACACCTGAATTGTGACTTCACACACCTCCATTCTATGAGTTCACACACCTCCATTCTTACTTCACACACCTCCATTCTATGACTTCACACCCCTCCATTCTGACTTCACACACCTCCATTCTATGACTTCACACAACTCCATCTGACTTCACACACCTCCATTCTGACTTCACAAACCTCAATTCTTTGACTTCACACACCTCCATTCTATGATTTCACACACTTCCATTCTATGAATTCACACACCTCCATTCTATGACTTCACACACCCCCATTGTGACTTCACACACTCCATTCCATGAATTCACACACCTCCATTGGATGAATTCACATACCTCGATTCTTTGTCTTCATGCACCTCCATTCTATGAGTTCACACACCTCCAGTCTGTGACTT
Organism: Megascapheus bottae; assembly: GCA_024803745.1. Taxonomy (NCBI): domain Eukaryota; kingdom Metazoa; phylum Chordata; class Mammalia; order Rodentia; family Geomyidae; genus Megascapheus; species Megascapheus bottae. Next base: position 802,556 of record JANJXV010000106.1, on the reverse strand, counting down.
CACACACCTTTATTGTTTGTCTTCACACACCTCCATTCTTTGACTTCACACACCTACGTTCCATGACTTCACACACCTCCATTCTATGAGTTCACACACCTCCATTATATGAGTCCACCCACCTCCATTTTGACTTCACACACCTCCATTCTTTGACTTCATACACCTTTATTCTCACTTCAGAAACATTCATTCTATGACTTCACGCACCTCCATTCTATGACTTCACAAACCTCCGTTCTGTGACCACACACCTCCATTCTGAGTTCCCACACCTCCATTCTGTGACTTCACCCACCTCCATCCTGACTTCACACACCTCCATTCTGACTTCACAAACCTCAATTCTTTGACTTCACACACCTCCATTCTATGATTTCACACACTTCCATTCTATGAATTGACACACCTCCATTCTATGACTTCAGACACCTCATTTCTAAGTTGACACACATCCATTCTGTGATTTCACACACCTCCAATTTGACTTCACACACCCCCATTCTATAACTTCACACACCCCCATTGTGACTTCACACAGTCCATTCTATGAGTTCATACACCTCCATTCTGACTTCACACACCTCCATTCTATGGCTTCACACAGCTGCATTCTGACGTCAGACACCTTCATTCTGTGACTTCTCACACCTCCATTCTGTGACTTCACACACCTCCATTTTGACTTCACACACTTCCATTCTTTGACTTAACAAACCTGCATTCCGTGAGTTCAAACACCACCATTGTTTGACTTCACACACATATATTCTTGGACTTCACACACCTCCATTCCATGACTTCACACATCTCCATTTTATGAGTTCACACACCTCCATTTTCACTTCACACACCTCCATTCTATGACTTCACACACCTCCATTCTGTGACTTCACACACCTCCAGTCTGAGTTCACAAACGTCCATTCTGTGACTTAACGCACCTTCATTCTGTGACTTCACACACCTCCATTCTATGACTTCACACACCTCCATTCTATGACTTCACACAACTCCATCTGACTTCACACACCTCCATTCCATGACTTCACACACCTCCATTCGATGACTTCACACACCTCCATTCTTTGACTGCATGCACCTCCATTCTATGAGTTCACACACCTCCATTCTGTGACTTCACACACCTTTATTGTTTGACTTCACACACCTCCATTCTTTGACTTCACACACCTCCATTCCATGACTTCACACACCTCCATTCTATGAGTTCACACACCTCCATTCTATGATTCACACACCTCCATTTTGACTTCACACACCTCCATTCTTTGACATCATACACCTTCGTTCTCACTTCAGAAACATCCATTCTAAGAGTTCAGGCACCTCCATTCTATGACTTCACAAACCTCCGTTCTGTGACCACACACCTCCATTCTGAGTTCCCACACCTCCATTCTGTGACTTCACCCACCTCCATCCTGACTTCACACACCTCCATTCTGACTTCACAAACCTCAATTCTTTGACTTCACACACCTCTTTTCTATGATTTCACACTCTTCCATTTTATGAATTCACACACCTCCATTCTACGACTTCACACACCTCATTTCTGAGTTGACACACCTCCATTCTGTGATTTCACACACCTCCAATTTGACTTCACACACCCCCATTCTATAACTTCACACACCCCCATTGTGACTTCAGACACTCCATTCTATGAGTTCACACACCTCCATTCTGACTTCATACACCTCCTTTCTATGGCTTCACACAGCTGCATTCTGACTTCAGACACCTCCATTTGTGACTTCACACACGACAATTTTGACTTCAAACACCTTCATTCTGTGACTTCACACACCTCCATTCTGTGACTTCACACACCTCCATTTTGACTTCACACACTTTCATTCTTTGACTTGACACACCTGCATTCTGTGACTTCACACACCACCATTTTTTGACTTCACAACCTACATTCTTGGACTTCACACACCTCCATTCCATGACTTCACACATCTCCATTTTATGAGTTCACACACCTCCACTTTGACTTCACACACCTTCATTCTACTTCAGAAACATCCATTCTATGACTTCACACACCTCCATTCTATGACTTCACAAACCTCCATTCTGTGACTTCACACACCTCCATTCTGTGTTCACACACCTCAATTCCGTGACTTCACACACCTCAATTCTCACTTCACACACCTCCATTGTATGACTTCACACAATTCCATTCTATGACTTCACACAACTCCATTCTTTGACTTCACACACCTCCATTGTGAGTTCAAACACCTCCATTCTGTGACTTCACATACCTCCATTCTGTGACTTCACACACCTCCATTCTGTGACTTCACACACCTCCATTCTATGATTTCTCACACCTCCATTCTATTAATTCACACAACACCATTCTGTGACTTCACACAACTCCATTCTATGACTTCCCACACCTCCATTCTGTGACTACACACACCTCCATTCTGAGTTCACAAACCTCCATTCTGTGACTTAACGCACCTTCATTCTGTGACTTCACACACCTCCATTCTATGACTTCACACACCTCCATTCTATGAGTTCACACACCTCCATTCTATAACTTCACACACATCCAGTCTTTGACTTCACACCCCTCCATTCTGTGACTTCACACACCTCCCTTCTATAACTTCACACACCTCCATTGTGACTTACCACACCTCCAATCTGAGTTCACACACCTCTGTTCTGACTTCACACACCTCCATTCTATGACTTCACACACCTCCCTTCTGTGACTTCACACACCTGATTTCTGTGACTTCACACACATCCATTATGACTTCACACACCTCCATTCTATGACTTCACACACCTCCATTCTATGACTTCACACACGTAGATTCTGTGACTTCACACACCTCCATTCTGAGTTCACACAACTCCATTCTGTGACTTCACACACCTCCATTCTGACTTCACACAGCTCCATAAAATGCCTTCACACACCTCCATTCGGTGATTTCGCACACCTTCATTCTGACTTCACACAGCTCCATTCTCTGACTTCCCACACCTCCATTCTATGATTTCACACACCTCCATTCTATGACTTCACACACCTCCATTCTGTGACTTCACACACCTCCATTCTGAGTTCGCACACCTCCATTCTGTGACTTCACACACCTCCATTCTGACTTCACACAGCTCCATTCTATGACTTCACAGACCTCCATTCTGTGCCTTCACACACCTCCATTCTATGACTTAACACACCTTCATTCTTACTTAACAAACATCCATTGTATGACTTCACACACCTCCATTCTATGGCTTCACACACCTCCATTCTGTGACTTCACACACCTTAATTCTGTGACTTCACACACCTCCATTATGACTTCACACACATCCATTCTATGACTTCACACAACTCCATTCTATGACTTCACACACCTTCATTCTGTGACTTCACACACCTCCATTCTGAGTTCACACACCTCCATTCTGTGACTTCACACACCTCCAATCTGACTTCACACAGCTCCATTCTATGACTTCACACACCTCCATTCTGTGACTTCTCACACCTCCATTCTATGACTTCACACACCTCCATTGTGACTTCACACACCTCCATTCTATGAGTTCACACACCTCCATTCTGACTTCACACACCTCCATTCTATGACTTCACACACTTCCATTCTGTGACTTCAAAAACCTCCATTCTATGACTTCACACACCTCCATTGTGACTTCACACACCTCCATTCTATGACTTCACACACCTCTATTCTGACTTCACACACCTCCATTCTATGACTTCACACAACTCCATTCTGACTTCACACACCTCCATTCTGTGATTTCACACACCTCCATTATATGACTTCACACACCTCCATTCTTTGACTTCACACACCTACATTCTATGACTTCACACACCTCCATTCTATGACTTCACACACCTCCATTCTTTGACTTCACACACCTACATTCTATGACTTCACACACCTCCATTCTATGACTTCACACACATACATTTTGACTTCACAGACCTCAATTCTATGAGTTCACACACCTCCATTCTGACTTCACACACCTCCATTCTATGACTTCACACACTTCCATTCTATGACTTCAAAAACCTCCATTCTATGACTTCACACACCTCCATTGTGACTTCACACACCTCCATTCTATGACTTCACACACCTCCATTCTGACTTCACACACCTCCATTCTGACTTCACACACCTCAATTCTGTGACTTCACACACCTCCATTCTGAGTTCACACAACTCCATTCTATGATTTCACACACCTCCTTTCTGAGTTGACACACCTCCATTCTATGACTTCACACACCTCCAATCTGACTTCACACACCTCCATTCTATGACTTCACACACTTCCATTCTGTGACTTCAAAAACCTCCATTCTATGACTTCACACACCTCCATTGTGACTTCACACACCATCATTCTATGTTCACACACCGCCATTCTGACTTCACTCACCTCCATTCTATGACTTCACACAGCTCCATTCTGACTTCACACAGCTCCATTCTATGACTTCGCACACATCTATTCTGACTTCACACACCTCCATTCTGTGACTTCACACACCTCCATTCTGATTTCACACACCTCCATTCTCTGATGTCAAACACCTCCATTCTGTGACTTCACACACTTCCATTCTATGACTTCACACACCTCCATTCTATGACTTCACACACCCCCATTGTGTCTTCACACACCTCCATTCTATGACTTCACACCTCCATTCTGTGACTTCACACATCTCCATTCTGAGTTCACACGCCTCCATTTTGTGATTTCACACACCTCAATTCTGTGACTTCACACACCTTCATTCTATGACTTCACACACCTAAATTCTATGACTTCACAAACCTCCATTCTGTGACTTCACACACCTCCATTCTATGACCTCACACACCTCCATTCTATGACTTCACACACCTCCATTCTGTGACTTCACACACCTCCATTCTGAGTTCGCACACCTCCATTCTGTGACTTCACACACCTCCATTCTGACTTCACACAGCTCCATTCTATGACTTCACACACCTCCATTCTGTGCCTTCACACACCTCCATTCTATGACTTAACACACCTTCATTCTTACTTAACAAACATCCATTGTATGACTTCACACACCTCCATTCTATGGCTTCACACACCTCCATTCTGTGACTTCACACACCTTAATTCTGTGACTTCACACACCTCCATTATGACTTCACACACATCCATTCTATGACTTCACACAACTCCATTCTATGACTTCACACACCTTCATTCTGTGACTTCACACACCTCCATTCTGAGTTCACACACCTCCATTCTGTGACTTCACACACCTCCAATCTGACTTCACACAGCTCCATTCTATGACTTCACACACCTCCATTCTGTGACTTCTCACACCTCCATTCTATGACTTCACACACCTCCATTGTGACTTCACACACCTCCATTCTATGAGTTCACACACCTCCATTCTGACTTCACACACCTCCATTCTATGACTTCACACACTTCCATTCTGTGACTTCAAAAACCTCCATTCTATGACTTCACACACCTCCATTGTGACTTCACACACCTCCATTCTATGACTTCACACACCTCTATTCTGACTTCACACACCTCCATTCTATGACTTCACACAACTCCATTCTGACTTCACACACCTCCATTCTGTGATTTCACACACCTCCATTATATGACTTCACACACCTCCATTCTTTGACTTCACACACCTACATTCTATGACTTCACACACCTCCATTCTATGACTTCACACACCTCCATTCTTTGACTTCACACACCTACATTCTATGACTTCACACACCTCCATTCTATGACTTCACACACATACATTTTGACTTCACAGACCTCAATTCTATGAGTTCACACACCTCCATTCTGACTTCACACACCTCCATTCTATGACTTCACACACTTCCATTCTATGACTTCAAAAACCTCCATTCTATGACTTCACACACCTCCATTGTGACTTCACACACCTCCATTCTATGACTTCACACACCTCCATTCTGACTTCACACACCTCCATTCTGACTTCACACACCTCAATTCTGTGACTTCACACACCTCCATTCTGAGTTCACACAACTCCATTCTATGATTTCACACACCTCCTTTCTGAGTTGACACACCTCCATTCTATGACTTCACACACCTCCAATCTGACTTCACACACCTTCATTCTATGACTTCACACACTTCCATTCTGTGACTTCAAAAACCTCCATTCTATGACTTCACACACCTCCATTGTGAATTCACACACCATCATTCTATGTTCACACACCGCCATTCTGACTTCACTCACCTCCATTCTATGACTTCACACAGCTCCATTCTGACTTCACACAGCTCCATTCTATGACTTCGCACACATCTATTCTGACTTCACACACCTCCATTCTGTGACTTCACACACCTCCATTCTGATTTCACACACCTCCATTCTCTGATGTCAAACACCTCCATTCTGTGACTTCACACACTTCCATTCTATGACTTCACACACCTCCATTCTATGACTTCACACACCCCCATTGTGTCTTCACACACCTCCATTCTATGACTTCACACCTCCATTCTGTGACTTCACACATCTCCATTCTGAGTTCACACGCCTCCATTTTGTGATTTCACACACCTCAATTCTGTGACTTCACACACCTTCATTCTATGACTTCACACACCTAAATTCTATGACTTCACAAACCTCCATTCTGTGACTTCACACACCTCCATTCTATGACCTCACACACCTCCATTCTATGACTTCACAAACCTCCATTCTGTGACTTCACACACCTCCATTCTATGACCTCACACACCTCCATTATCTTACTTTGCACACCTGAATTTTGTCTTCACACACCTCCATTCTATGAGTTCACACACCTCCATTCTGACTTCACACACCTCCATTCTATTACTTCACACACCTCCATTCTGACTTCACACACCTCCATTCTATGACTTCACACAACTCCATCTAACTTCACACACCTCCATTCCATAACTTCACACACCTCCATTCGATGAATTCACACACCTCCATTCTTTGTTTCATGCACCTCCATTCTATGAGTTCACACACCTCCATTCTGTGACTTCACACACCTTTATTGTTTGACTTCACACACCTCCATTCTTTGACTTCACACACCTACATTCCATGACTTCACACACCTCCATTCTATGAGTTCACACACCTCCATTCTATGAGTTCACACACCTCCATTTTGACTTCACACACCTCCATTCTTTGAGTTCATACACCTTCATTCTCACTTCAGAAAAATCCATTCTATGACTTCACGCACCTCCATTCTATGACTTCATAATCCTCCGTTCTGTGACCACACAGCTCCATTCTGAGTTCCCACACCTCCATTCTGTGACTTCACCCACCTCCATCCTGACTTCACGCACCTCCATTCTCACTTCACAAACCTCAATTCTTTGACTTCACACACCTCCATTCTATGATTTCACACACTTCCATTCTATGAATTCACACTCCTCCATTCTATGACTTCACACACCTCATTTCTGAGTTGACACACCTCCATTCTCTGATTTCACACACCTCCAATTTGACTTCACACACCCCCATTCTATGACTTCACACACCCCCATTGTGACTTCACACACTCCATTTTATTAGTTCACACACCTCCATTCTGACTTCACACACCTCAATTCTATGGCTTCACACAGCTGCATTCTGACTTCAGACACCTTCAGTCTGTGACTTCACACACCTCCATTCCATGACTTCACAATCTCCATTTTATGAGTTCACACACCTCCATTTTGACTTCACACACCTCCATTCTATGACTTCACACACCTTCATTCTACTTCAGAAAAATCCATTCTATGACTTCACACACCTCCATTCTATGACTTCACAAACCTCCATTCTGTGACTTCACACACCTCCACTCTGAGTTCACACACCTCAATTCCGTGACTTCACACACCTCAATTCTCACTTCACACACCTCCATTCTATGACTTCACACAATTCCATTCTATGACTTCACACACCTCCATTCTTTGACTTCACACACCTCCATTGTGAGTTCACACACCTCCATTCTGTGACTTCACACACCTCCACTCTGAGTTCACACACCTCCATTCTGTGACTTCATGCACCTCCATTCTATGATTTCTCACACCTCCATTCTATTAATTCACACAACTCCATTCTGTGACTTCACACAACTCCATTCTATGACTTCCCACACCTCCATTCTGTGACTTCACACACCTCCATTCTGAGTTCACAAACCTCCATTCTGGGACTTAACGCACCTTCATTCTGTGACTTCACACACCTCCATTCTATGAGTTCACACACCTCCATTCTATGACTTCACACACCTCCAGTCTTTGACTTCACACCCCTCCATTCTGTGACTTCACACACCTCCATTCTATAACTTCACACACCTCCATTGTGACTTCCCACCTCTCCAATCTCAGTTCACACACCTTCGTTCTGACTTCACACACTTCCATTCTATGACTTCACACACCTCCATTCTGTGACTTCACACACCTCAATTCTGTGACTTCACACGCCTCCATTACGACTTCACACACCTCCATTCTATGACTTCACACACCTTCATTCTTACTTCAGAAACATCCATTCTATGACTTCACACACCTCCATTCTGTGACTTCACACACCTCCATTCTGAGTTCACACACCCCCATTCTGTGACTTCACACACCTTCAATCTGTGACTTGACACACCTCCATTCTATTACCTCACACACCTCCATTCTATGACTTCACAAACCTCCAATATATGACTTCACATTCCTCCAATCTGTGACTTCACACACCTCTATTCTATGACTTCACACCTCCATTCTGTGACTTCACACACCTACATTGTGACTTCACAGACCTCCATTCTATGAGTTCACACAAATGCATTGTAAATTCACACACCTCCATTCTATGACTCCACACACCTCCATTCTGACTTCACACACCTCCATTCTGACTTCACACACCTCACTTCTGTGATTTCACACACCTCCATTCTATGAATTCACACACCTCCATTCTATGACTTCACACACCTACATTCTATGCCTTCACACACCTCCTTTTGAGTTGACACACCTCCATTCTATGACTTCACACACTCCAATCTGACTTCACACACCTCTATTCTATGACTTCACACACCTCCATTCTGTGACTTCAGAAACGTCCATTCTATGACTTCACACACCTCCATTGTGACTTCACACACCATCATTCTATGAGTTCACACACCGCCATTCTGACTTCACTCACCTCCATTCTATGACTTCACACAGCTCCATTCTGACTTCACACAGCTCCATTCTATGACTTCGCACACATCTATTCTGACTTCACACACCTCCATTCTGTGACTTCACACACCTCAATTCTATGACTTCACACACCACCATTCTATGACTTCACACATCCCCATTGTGTGACTTCACACAACTCCATTCTATGACTTCACACATCTCCATTCTGTGACTTCACACACCTCCATTCTGAGTTCACACACCTCCATTTTGTGATTTCACACACCTCCATTCTCTGACTTCAAACACCTCCATTCTATGACTTCACACACCTAAATTCTATGACTTCACACTCCTCCATTCTATGACTTCACACACCTCCATTCTGTGACTTCACACACCTTCATTCTATGACTTCACACACCTCCATTCTGTGACTTCACACACCTCCATTCTATGACCTCACACACCTCCATTCTGTGACTTCACCCACCTCCATCCTGACTTCACACACCTCCATTCTATGACTTCACACACCTTCATTCTTACTTCAGAAACATCCATTCTATGACTTCACACACCTCCATTCTTTGACTTCACACACCTCCATTCTGAGTTCACACACCTCAATTCCGTGACTTCACACACCTCAATTCTCACTTCACACACCTCCATTCTATGACTTCACACAATTCCATTCTATGACTTCACACACCTCCATTCTTTGACTTCACACACCTCCATTGTGAGTTCACGCACCTCTATTCTGTGACTTCACACACCTCCATTCTGTGACTTCGCACACCTCCATTCTGTGACTTCACGCACCTCCATTCTATGATTTCTCACACCTCCATTCTATTAATTCACACACCTCCATTCTGTGACTTCACACACCTCAATTCTGAGTTCACAAACCTCCATTCTGTGACTTAACACACCTCCATTCTATGACTTCACACACCTCCATTCTATGAGTTCACACACCTCCAGTCTTTGACTTCACACCCCTACATTCTGTGACTTCACACACCTCCATTCTATAACTTCACACACCTCCATTGTGACTTCCCACACCTCCAATCTCAGTTCACACACCTCCGTTCTGACTTCACACACTTCCATCCTATGACTTCACACACCTCCGTTCTGTGACTTCACACACTTCAATTCTGTGACTTCACACGCCTCCATTATGACTTCACACACCTCCATTCTATGACTTCACACACCTCCATTCTATGAATTCACACACCTAGATTCTGTGACTTCAAACACCTCCATTCTGAGTTCACACACCTCCACTCTGTGACTTAACACACCTCCATTCTGTGACTTCACACACCTCCATTTTGAGTTCACACATCTCCATTCTGTGACTTCGCACACCTCCATTCTGTGCCTTCACACACCTCCATTCTATGACTTAACACACCTTCATTCTTACTTAACAAACATCCATTCTATGACTTCACACACCTCCATTCTATGACTTCACACACCTCCATTCTGTGACTTCACACACCTTAATTCTGTGACTTCACACACCTCCATTATGACTTCACACACATCCATTCTATGACTTCACACAACTCCATTCTATGACTTCACACACCTTCATTCTGTGACTTCACACACCTCCATTCTGAGTTCACACACCTCCATTCTGTGACTTCACACACCTCCAATCTGACTTCACACAGCTCCATTCTATGACTTCACACACCTCCATTCTGTGACTTCTCACACCTCCATTCTATGACTTCACACACCTCCATTGTGACTTCACACACCTCCATTCTATGAGTTCACACACCTCCATTCTGACTTCACACACCTCCATTCTATGACTTCACACACTTCCATTCTGTGACTTCAAAAACCTCCATTCTATGACTTCACACACCTCCATTGTGACTTCACACACCTCCATTCTATGACTTCACACACCTCTATTCTGACTTCACACACCTCCATTCTATGACTTCACACAACTCCATTCTGACTTCACACACCTCCATTCTGTGATTTCACACACCTCCATTATATGACTTCACACACCTCCATTCTTTGACTTCACACACCTACATTCTATGACTTCACACACCTCCATTCTATGACTTCACACACCTCCATTCTTTGACTTCACACACCTACATTCTATGACTTCACACACCTCCATTCTATGACTTCACACACATACATTTTGACTTCACAGACCTCAATTCTATGAGTTCACACACCTCCATTCTGACTTCACACACCTCCATTCTATGACTTCACACACTTCCATTCTATGACTTCAAAAACCTCCATTCTATGACTTCACACACCTCCATTGTGACTTCACACACCTCCATTCTATGACTTCACACACCTCCATTCTGACTTCACACACCTCCATTCTGACTTCACACACCTCAATTCTGTGACTTCACACACCTCCATTCTGAGTTCACACAACTCCATTCTATGATTTCACACACCTCCTTTCTGAGTTGACACACCTCCATTCTATGACTTCACACACCTCCAATCTGACTTCACACACCTTCATTCTATGACTTCACACACTTCCATTCTGTGACTTCAAAAACCTCCATTCTATGACTTCACACACCTCCATTGTGAATTCACACACCATCATTCTATGTTCACACACCGCCATTCTGACTTCACTCACCTCCATTCTATGACTTCACACAGCTCCATTCTGACTTCACACAGCTCCATTCTATGACTTCGCACACATCTATTCTGACTTCACACACCTCCATTCTGTGACTTCACACACCTCCATTCTGATTTCACACACCTCCATTCTCTGATGTCAAACACCTCCATTCTGTGACTTCACACACTTCCATTCTATGACTTCACACACCTCCATTCTATGACTTCACACACCCCCATTGTGTCTTCACACACCTCCATTCTATGACTTCACACCTCCATTCTGTGACTTCACACATCTCCATTCTGAGTTCACACGCCTCCATTTTGTGATTTCACACACCTCAATTCTGTGACTTCACACACCTTCATTCTATGACTTCACACACCTAAATTCTATGACTTCACAAACCTCCATTCTGTGACTTCACACACCTCCATTCTATGACCTCACACACCTCCATTCTATGACTTCACAAACCTCCATTCTGTGACTTCACACACCTCCATTCTATGACCTCACACACCTCCATTATCTTACTTTGCACACCTGAATTTTGTCTTCACACACCTCCATTCTATGAGTTCACACACCTCCATTCTGACTTCACACACCTCCATTCTATTACTTCACACACCTCCATTCTGACTTCACACACCTCCATTCTATGACTTCACACAACTCCATCTAACTTCACACACCTCCATTCCATAACTTCACACACCTCCATTCGATGAATTCACACACCTCCATTCTTTGATTTCATGCACCTCCATTCTATGAGTTCACACACCTCCATTCTGTGACTTCACACACCTTTATTGTTTGACTTCACACACCTCCATTCTTTGACTTCACACACCTACATTCCATGACTTCACACACCTCCATTCTATGAGTTCACACACCTCCATTCTATGAGTTCACACACCTCCATTTTGACTTCACACACCTCCATTCTTTGAGTTCATACACCTTCATTCTCACTTCAGAAAAATCCATTCTATGACTTCACGCACCTCCTTTCTATGACTTCATAATCCTCCGTTCTGTGACCACACAGCTCCATTCTGAGTTCCCACACCTCCATTCTGTGACTTCACCCACCTCCATCCTGACTTCACGCACCTCCATTCTCACTTCACAAACCTCAATTCTTTGACTTCACACACCTCCATTCTATGATTTCACACACTTCCATTCTATGAATTCACACTCCTCCATTCTATGACTTCACACACCTCATTTCTGAGTTGACACACCTCCATTCTCTGATTTCACACACCTCCAATTTGACTTCACACACCCCCATTCTATGACTTCACACACCCCCATTGTGACTTCACACACTCCATTTTATTAGTTCACACACCTCCATTCTGACTTCACACACCTCAATTCTATGGCTTCACACAGCTGCATTCTGACTTCAGACACCTTCAGTCTGTGACTTCACACACCTCCATTCCATGACTTCACAATCTCCATTTTATGAGTTCACACACCTCCATTTTGACTTCACACACCTCCATTCTATGACTTCACACACCTTCATTCTACTTCAGAAAAATCCATTCTATGACTTCACACACCTCCATTCTATGACTTCACAAACCTCCATTCTGTGACTTCACACACCTCCACTCTGAGTTCACACACCTCAATTCCGTGACTTCACACACCTCAATTCTCACTTCACACACCTCCATTCTATGACTTCACACAATTCCATTCTATGACTTCACACACCTCCATTCTTTGACTTCACACACCTCCATTGTGAGTTCACACACCTCCATTCTGTGACTTCACACACCTCCACTCTGAGTTCACACACCTCCATTCTGTGACTTCATGCACCTCCATTCTATGATTTCTCACACCTCCATTCTATTAATTCACACAACTCCATTCTGTGACTTCACACAACTCCATTCTATGACTTCCCACACCTCCATTCTGTGACTTCACACACCTCCATTCTGAGTTCACAAACCTCCATTCTGGGACTTAACGCACCTTCATTCTGTGACTTCACACACCTCCATTCTATGAGTTCACACACCTCCATTCTATGACTTCACACACCTCCAGTCTTTGACTTCACACCCCTCCATTCTGTGACTTCACACACCTCCATTCTATAACTTCACACACCTCCATTGTGACTTCCCACCTCTCCAATCTCAGTTCACACACCTTCGTTCTGACTTCACACACTTCCATTCTATGACTTCACACACCTCCATTCTGTGACTTCACACACCTCAATTCTGTGACTTCACACGCCTCCATTACGACTTCACACACCTCCATTCTATGACTTCACACACCTTCATTCTTACTTCAGAAACATCCATTCTATGACTTCACACACCTCCATTCTGTGACTTCACACACCTCCATTCTGAGTTCACACACCCCCATTCTGTGACTTCACACACCTTCAATCTGTGACTTGACACACCTCCATTCTATTACCTCACACACCTCCATTCTATGACTTCACAAACCTCCAATATATGACTTCACATTCCTCCAATCTGTGACTTCACACACCTCTATTCTATGACTTCACACCTCCATTCTGTGACTTCACACACCTACATTGTGACTTCACAGACCTCCATTCTATGAGTTCACACAAATGCATTGTAAATTCACACACCTCCATTCTATGACTCCACACACCTCCATTCTGACTTCACACACCTCCATTCTGACTTCACACACCTCACTTCTGTGATTTCACACACCTCCATTCTATGAATTCACACACCTCCATTCTATGACTTCACACACCTACATTCTATGCCTTCACACACCTCCTTTTGAGTTGACACACCTCCATTCTATGACTTCACACACTCCAATCTGACTTCACACACCTCTATTCTATGACTTCACACACCTCCATTCTGTGACTTCAGAAACGTCCATTCTATGACTTCACACACCTCCATTGTGACTTCACACACCATCATTCTATGAGTTCACACACCGCCATTCTGACTTCACTCACCTCCATTCTATGACTTCACACAGCTCCATTCTGACTTCACACAGCTCCATTCTATGACTTCGCACACATCTATTCTGACTTCACACACCTCCATTCTGTGACTTCACACACCTCAATTCTATGACTTCACACACCACCATTCTATGACTTCACACATCCCCATTGTGTGACTTCACACAACTCCATTCTATGACTTCACACATCTCCATTCTGTGACTTCACACACCTCCATTCTGAGTTCACACACCTCCATTTTGTGATTTCACACACCTCCATTCTCTGACTTCAAACACCTCCATTCTATGACTTCACACACCTAAATTCTATGACTTCACACTCCTCCATTCTATGACTTCACACACCTCCATTCTGTGACTTCACACACCTTCATTCTATGACTTCACACACCTCCATTCTGTGACTTCACACACCTCCATTCTATGACCTCACACACCTCCATTCTGTGACTTCACCCACCTCCATCCTGACTTCACACACCTCCATTCTATGACTTCACACACCTTCATTCTTACTTCAGAAACATCCATTCTATGACTTCACACACCTCCATTCTTTGACTTCACACACCTCCATTCTGAGTTCACACACCTCAATTCCGTGACTTCACACACCTCAATTCTCACTTCACACACCTCCATTCTATGACTTCACACAATTCCATTCTATGACTTCACACACCTCCATTCTTTGACTTCACACACCTCCATTGTGAGTTCACGCACCTCTATTCTGTGACTTCACACACCTCCATTCTGTGACTTCGCACACCTCCATTCTGTGACTTCACGCACCTCCATTCTATGATTTCTCACACCTCCATTCTATTAATTCACACACCTCCATTCTGTGACTTCACACACCTCAATTCTGAGTTCACAAACCTCCATTCTGTGACTTAACACACCTCCATTCTATGACTTCACACACCTCCATTCTATGAGTTCACACACCTCCAGTCTTTGACTTCACACCCCTACATTCTGTGACTTCACACACCTCCATTCTATAACTTCACACACCTCCATTGTGACTTCCCACACCTCCAATCTCAGTTCACACACCTCCGTTCTGACTTCACACACTTCCATCCTATGACTTCACACACCTCCGTTCTGTGACTTCACACACTTCAATTCTGTGACTTCACACGCCTCCATTATGACTTCACACACCTCCATTCTATGACTTCACACACCTCCATTCTATGAATTCACACACCTAGATTCTGTGACTTCAAACACCTCCATTCTGAGTTCACACACCTCCACTCTGTGACTTAACACACCTCCATTCTGTGACTTCACACACCTCCATTTTGAGTTCACACATCTCCATTCTGTGACTTCGCACACCTCCATTCTGTGCCTTCACACACCTCCATTCTATGACTTAACACACCTTCATTCTTACTTAACAAACATCCATTCTATGACTTCACACACCTCCATTCTATGACTTCACACACCTCCATTCTATGACTTCACACACCTCCATTCTGTGACTTCACACACCTCAATTCTGTGACTTCACACACCTCCATTATGACTTCACACACATCCATTCTATAACTTCACACACCTCCATTCTATGACTTCACACACCTCAATTCTGTGACTTCACACTCCTCCATTCGGAGTTCACACACCTTCATTCTGTGACTTCGCACACCTCCAATCTGACTTCACACACCTCCATTCTATGACTTCACACACCTCTATTCTGACTTCACACACCTCTATTCTATGACTTCACACAACTCCATTCTGACTTCACACACCTCCATTCTGTGACTTCACACACCTCCATTATATGACTTCACACACCTCCATTCTTTGACTTCACAAACCTACATTCTATGACTTCACACACCTCCATTCTATGACTTCACACACCTACATTGTGACTTCACAGACCTCCATTTTATGAGTTCACACAAATGCATTCTGAATTCACACACCTCCATTCTATGACTTCACACACCGCCATTCTGACTTCACACACCTCCATTCTGACTTCACACACCTCAATTCTGTGGCTTCACACAACTCCATTCTATGACTTCACACACCTCCTTTCTGAGTTGACACACCTCCATTCTATGACTTCACACACCTCCAATCTGACGTCACACACCTCCATTCTATGACTTCACACACTTCCATTCTGTGACTTCAAAAACCTCCATTCTATGACTTCACACACCTCCATTGTGACTTCACACACCATCATTCTATATTCACACACCGCCATTCTGACTTCACTCACCTCCATTCTATGACTTCACACAGCTCCATTCTGACTTCACACAGCTCCATTCTATGACTTCGCACACATGTATTCTGACTTCACACACCTCCATTCTGGACTTCACACACCTCCATTCTGATTTTACACACCTCCATTCTCTGATGTCAAACACCTCCATTCTGTGACTTCACACACTTCCATTCTATGACTTCACACACCTCCATTCTATGACTTCACACACCCCCATTGTGTCTTCACACACCTCCATTCTATGACTTCACACACCTCCATTCTGTGACTTCACACACCTCCATTCTCTTACCTCGCACACCTGAATTGTGACTTCACACACCTCCATTCTATGAGTTCACACACCTCCATTCTGACTTCACACACCTCCATTCTATTACTTCACACACCTCCATTCTGACTTCACACACCTCCATTCTATGACTTCACACAACTCCATCTGACTTCACACACCTCCATTCAATGACTTCACACACCTCCATTCGATGAATTCACACACCTCCATTCTTTGATTTCATGCACCTCCATTCTATGAGTTCACACACCTCCAGTCTGTGACTTCACACACCTTTATTGTTTGACTTCAAACACCTCCATTCTTTGACTTCACACACCTCCATTCCATGACTTCACACACCTCCATTCTATGAGTTCACACACATCCATTCTATGAGTTCACACACCTCCATTTTGACTTCACACACCTCCATTCTTTGACTTCATACACCTTCATTCTCACTTCAGTAACATCCATTCTATGACTTCACGCACCTCCATTCTATGACTTCATAATCCTCCGTTCTGTGACCACACAGCTGCATTCTGAGTTTCCACACCTCCATTCTGTGACTTCATCCACCTCCATCCTGACTTCACACACCTCCATTCTGACTTCACAAACCTCAATTCTTTGACTTCACACACCTCCGTTCTATGATTTCACACACTTCCATTCTATGAATTCACACTCCTCCATTCTATGACTTCGCACACCTCATTTCTGAGTTGACACACCTCCATTCTATGATTTCACACACCTCCAATTTGACTTCACACACCCCCATTCTATGACTTCACAAACCCCCATTGTGACTTCACACACTCCATTTTATTAGTTCACACACCTCCATTCTGACTTCACACACCTCCATTCTATGGCTTCACACAGCTGCATTCTGACTTCAGACACCTTCAGTCTGTGACTTCACACACCTCCATTCTGTGACTTCACACACCTCCATTTTGACTTCACACACTTCCATTCTTTGACTTAACACACCTGCATTCTGTGACCTCACACACCACCATTGTTTGACTTCACACACCTATATTCTTTGACTTCACACACCTCCATTCCATGACTTCACAATCTCCATTTTATGAGTTCACACACCTCCATTTTGACTTCACACACCTCCATTCTATGACTTCACACACCTTCATTCTACTTCAGAAAAATCCATTCTATGACTTCACACACCTCCATTCTATGACTTCACAAACCTCCAATCTGTGACTTCACACACCTCCATTCTGAGTTCACACACCTCAATTCCGTGACTTCACACACCTCAATTCTCACTTCACACACCTCCATTCTATGACTTCACACAATTCCATTCTATGACTTCACACACCTCCATTCTTTGACTTCACACACCTCCATTGTGAGTTCACACACCTCCATTCTGTGACTTCACACACCTCCATTCTGAGTTCACACACCTCCATTCTGTGACTTCATGCACCTCCATTCTATGATTTCTCACACCTCCATTCTATTAATTAACACAACTCCATTCTGTGACTTCACACAACTCCATTCTATGACTTCCCACACCTCCATTCTGTGACTTCACACACCTCCATTCTGAGTTCACAAACCTCCATTCTGTGACTTAACGCACCTTCATTCTGTGACTTCACACACCTCCATTCTATGAGTTCACACACCTCCATTCTATGACTTCACACACCTCCAGTCTTTGACTTCACACCCCTCCATTCTGTGACTTCACACACCTCCATTCTATAATTTCACACACCTCCATTGTGATTTCACACACCTCCAATCTCAGTTCACACACCTTCGTTCTGACTTCACACACTTCCATTCTATGACTTCACACACCTCCATTCTGTGACTTCACACACCTCAATTCTGTGACTTCACACGCCTCCATTACGACTTCACACACCTCCATTCTATGACTTCACACACCTTCATTCTTACTTCAGAAACATCCATTCTATGACTTCACACACCTCCATTCTGTGACTTCACACACCTTCATTCTGAGTTCACACACGCCCATTCTGTGACTTCACACACCTTCAATCTGTGACTTGACACACCTCCATTCTATTACTTCACACACCTCCATTCTATGACTTCACAAACCTCCAATATATGACTTCACAGACCTCCATTCTGTGACTTCACACACCTCTATTCTATGACTTCACACACCTCCATTCTGTGACTTCACACACCTACATTGTGACTTCACAGACCTCCATTCTATGAGTTCACACAAATGCATTGTGAATTCACACACCTCCATTCTATGACTCCACACACCTCCATTCTGACTTCACACACCTCCATTCTGACTTCACACACCTCACTTCTGTGATTTCACACACCTCCATTCTATGATTTCACACACCTCCATTCTATGACTTCACACACCTACATTCTATGCCTTCACACACCTCCTTTTGAGTTGACACACCTCCATTCTATGACTTCACACACCTCCAATCTGACTTCACACACCTCCATTCTATGACTTCACACACCTCCTTTCTGTGACTTCAGAAACCTCCATTCTATGACTTCACACACCTCCATTTTGACTTCACACACCATCATTCTATGAGTTCACACACCGCCATTCTGTCTTCACTCACCTCCATTCTATGACTTCACACAGCTCCATTCTGACTTCACACAGCTCCATCCTATGACTTCTCACACATCTATTCTGACTTCACACACCTCCATTCTGTGACTTCACACACCTCCATTCTATGACTTCACACACCTCCATTCTATGACTTCACACACCCCCATTGTGTGACTTCACACAACTCCATTCTATGACTTCACACATCTCCATTCTGTGACTTCACACACCTCCATTCTGAGTTCACACACCTCCATTTTGTGATTTCACACACCTCCATTCTCTGACTTCAAACACCTCCATTCTATGACTTCACACACCTAAATTCTATGACTTCACACTCCTCCATTCTATGACTTCACACACCTCCATTCTGTGACTTCACACACCTTCATTCTATGACTTCACACACCTCCATTCTGTGACTTCACACACCTCCATTCTATGACCTCACACACCTCCATTCTGTGACTTCACCCACCTCCATCCTGACTTCACACACCTCCATTCTATGACTTCACACACCTTCATTCTTACTTCAGAAACATCCATTCTATGACTTCACACACCTCCATTCTTTGACTTCACACACCTCCATTCTGAGTTCACACACCTCAATTCCGTGACTTCACACACCTCAATTCTCACTTCACACACCTCCATTCTATGACTTCACACAATTCCATTCTATGACTTCACACACCTCCATTCTTTGACTTCACACACCTCCATTGTGAGTTCACGCACCTCTATTCTGTGACTTCACACACCTCCATTCTGTGACTTCGCACACCTCCATTCTGTGACTTCACGCACCTCCATTCTATGATTTCTCACACCTCCATTCTATTAATTCACACACCTCCATTCTGTGACTTCACACACCTCAATTCTGAGTTCACAAACCTCCATTCTGTGACTTAACACACCTCCATTCTATGACTTCACACACCTCCATTCTATGAGTTCACACACCTCCAGTCTTTGACTTCACACCCCTACATTCTGTGACTTCACACACCTCCATTCTATAACTTCACACACCTCCATTGTGACTTCCCACACCTCCAATCTCAGTTCACACACCTCCGTTCTGACTTCACACACTTCCATCCTATGACTTCACACACCTCCGTTCTGTGACTTCACACACTTCAATTCTGTGACTTCACACGCCTCCATTATGACTTCACACACCTCCATTCTATGACTTCACACACCTCCATTCTATGAATTCACACACCTAGATTCTGTGACTTCAAACACCTCCATTCTGAGTTCACACACCTCCACTCTGTGACTTAACACACCTCCATTCCGTGACTTCACACACCTCCATTTTGAGTTCACACATCTCCATTCTGTGACTTCACACACCTCCATTCTGTGCCTTCACACACCTCCATTTTATGACTTAACACACCTTCATTCTTACTTAACAAACATCCATTCTATGACTTCACACACCTCCATTCTATGACTTCACACACCTCCATTCTATGACTTCACACACCTCCATTCTGTGACTTCACACACCTCAATTCTGTGACTTCACACACCTCCATTATGACTTCACACACATCCATTCTATAACTTCACACACCTCCATTCTATGACTTCACACACCTCAATTCTGTGACTTCACACACCTCCATTCGGAGTTCACACACCTTCATTCTGTGACTTCGCACACCTCCAATCTGACTTCACACACCTCCATTCTATGACTTCACACACCTCTATTCTGACTTCACACACCTCTATTCTATGACTTCACACAACTCCATTCTGACTTCACACACCTCCATTCTGTGACTTCACACACCTCCATTATATGACTTCACACACCTCCATTCTTTGACTTCACAAACCTACATTCTATGACTTCACACACCTCCATTCTATGACTTCACACACCTACATTGTGACTTCACAGACCTCCATTTTATGAGTTCACACAAATGCATTCTGAATTCACACACCTCCATTCTATGACTTCACACACCGCCATTCTGACTTCACACACCTCCATTCTGACTTCACACACCTCAATTCTGTGGCTTCACACAACTCCATTCTATGACTTCACACACCTCCTTTCTGAGTTGACACACCTCCATTCTATGACTTCACACACCTCCAATCTGACGTCACACACCTCCATTCTATGACTTCACACACTTCCATTCTGTGACTTCAAAAACCTCCATTCTATGACTTCACACACCTCCATTGTGACTTCACACACCATCATTCTATATTCACACACCGCCATTCTGACTTCACTCACCTCCATTCTATGACTTCACACAGCTCCATTCTGACTTCACACAGCTCCATTCTATGACTTCGCACACATGTATTCTGACTTCACACACCTCCATTCTGGACTTCACACACCTCCATTCTGATTTTACACACCTCCATTCTCTGATGTCAAACACCTCCATTCTGTGACTTCACACACTTCCATTCTATGACTTCACACACCTCCATTCTATGACTTCACACACCCCCATTGTGTCTTCACACACCTCCATTCTATGACTTCACACACCTCCATTCTGTGACTTCACACACCTCCATTCTCTTACCTCGCACACCTGAATTGTGACTTCACACACCTCCATTCTATGAGTTCACACACCTCCATTCTGACTTCACACACCTCCATTCTATTACTTCACACACCTCCATTCTGACTTCACACACCTCCATTCTATGACTTCACACAACTCCATCTGACTTCACACACCTCCATTCAATGACTTCACACACCTCCATTCGATGAATTCACACACCTCCATTCTTTGATTTCATGCACCTCCATTCTATGAGTTCACACACCTCCAGTCTGTGACTTCACACACCTTTATTGTTTGACTTCAAACACCTCCATTCTTTGACTTCACACACCTCCATTCCATGACTTCACACACCTCCATTCTATGAGTTCACACACATCCATTCTATGAGTTCACACACCTCCATTTTGACTTCACACACCTCCATTCTTTGACTTCATACACCTTCATTCTCACTTCAGTAACATCCATTCTATGACTTCACGCACCTCCATTCTATGACTTCATAATCCTCCGTTCTGTGACCACACAGCTGCATTCTGAGTTTCCACACCTCCATTCTGTGACTTCATCCACCTCCATCCTGACTTCACACACCTCCATTCTGACTTCACAAACCTCAATTCTTTGACTTCACACACCTCCGTTCTATGATTTCACACACTTCCATTCTATGAATTCACACTCCTCCATTCTATGACTTCGCACACCTCATTTCTGAGTTGACACACCTCCATTCTATGATTTCACACACCTCCAATTTGACTTCACACACCCCCATTCTATGACTTCACAAACCCCCATTGTGACTTCACACACTCCATTTTATTAGTTCACACACCTCCATTCTGACTTCACACACCTCCATTCTATGGCTTCACACAGCTGCATTCTGACTTCAGACACCTTCAGTCTGTGACTTCACACACCTCCATTCTGTGACTTCACACACCTCCATTTTGACTTCACACACTTCCATTCTTTGACTTAACACACCTGCATTCTGTGACCTCACACACCACCATTGTTTGACTTCACACACCTATATTCTTTGACTTCACACACCTCCATTCCATGACTTCACAATCTCCATTTTATGAGTTCACACACCTCCATTTTGACTTCACACACCTCCATTCTATGACTTCACACACCTTCATTCTACTTCAGAAAAATCCATTCTATGACTTCACACACCTCCATTCTATGACTTCACAAACCTCCAATCTGTGACTTCACACACCTCCATTCTGAGTTCACACACCTCAATTCCGTGACTTCACACACCTCAATTCTCACTTCACACACCTCCATTCTATGACTTCACACAATTCCATTCTATGACTTCACACACCTCCATTCTTTGACTTCACACACCTCCATTGTGAGTTCACACACCTCCATTCTGTGACTTCACACACCTCCATTCTGAGTTCACACACCTCCATTCTGTGACTTCATGCACCTCCATTCTATGATTTCTCACACCTCCATTCTATTAATTAACACAACTCCATTCTGTGACTTCACACAACTCCATTCTATGACTTCCCACACCTCCATTCTGTGACTTCACACACCTCCATTCTGAGTTCACAAACCTCCATTCTGTGACTTAACGCACCTTCATTCTGTGACTTCACACACCTCCATTCTATGAGTTCACACACCTCCATTCTATGACTTCACACACCTCCAGTCTTTGACTTCACACCCCTCCATTCTGTGACTTCACACACCTCCATTCTATAATTTCACACACCTCCATTGTGATTTCACACACCTCCAATCTCAGTTCACACACCTTCGTTCTGACTTCACACACTTCCATTCTATGACTTCACACACCTCCATTCTGTGACTTCACACACCTCAATTCTGTGACTTCACACGCCTCCATTACGACTTCACACACCTCCATTCTATGACTTCACACACCTTCATTCTTACTTCAGAAACATCCATTCTATGACTTCACACACCTCCATTCTGTGACTTCACACACCTTCATTCTGAGTTCACACACGCCCATTCTGTGACTTCACACACCTTCAATCTGTGACTTGACACACCTCCATTCTATTACTTCACACACCTCCATTCTATGACTTCACAAACCTCCAATATATGACTTCACAGACCTCCATTCTGTGACTTCACACACCTCTATTCTATGACTTCACACACCTCCATTCTGTGACTTCACACACCTACATTGTGACTTCACAGACCTCCATTCTATGAGTTCACACAAATGCATTGTGAATTCACACACCTCCATTCTATGACTCCACACACCTCCATTCTGACTTCACACACCTCCATTCTGACTTCACACACCTCACTTCTGTGATTTCACACACCTCCATTCTATGATTTCACACACCTCCATTCTATGACTTCACACACCTACATTCTATGCCTTCACACACCTCCTTTTGAGTTGACACACCTCCATTCTATGACTTCACACACCTCCAATCTGACTTCACACACCTCCATTCTATGACTTCACACACCTCCTTTCTGTGACTTCAGAAACCTCCATTCTATGACTTCACACACCTCCATTTTGACTTCACACACCATCATTCTATGAGTTCACACACCGCCATTCTGTCTTCACTCACCTCCATTCTATGACTTCACACAGCTCCATTCTGACTTCACACAGCTCCATCCTATGACTTCTCACACATCTATTCTGACTTCACACACCTCCATTCTGTGACTTCACACACCTCCATTCTATGACTTCACACACCTCCATTCTATGACTTCACACACCCCCATTGTGTGACTTCACACAACTCCATTCTATGACTTCACACATCTCCATTCTGAGTTCACACACCTCCATTTTGTGATTTCACACACCTCCATTCTCTGACTTCAAACAGCTCCATTCTATGACTTCACACACCTAAATTCTAAGACTTCACACACCTCCATTCTGACCTCACAAACCTCAATTCTTTGACTTCACACACCTCCATTCTATGATTTCACACACTTCCATTCTATGAATTCACACTCCTCCATTCTATGACTTCACACACCTCATTTCTGAGTTGACACACCTCCATTCTCTGATTTCACACACCTCCAATTTGACTTCACACACCCCATTCTATGACTTCACACACCCCCATTGTGACTTCACACACTCCATTCTATGAGTTCACACACCTCCTTTCTGACTTCACACACCTCCATTCTATGGCTTCACACAGCTGCATTCTGACTTCAGACACCTTCATTCTGTGACTTCACACACCTCCATTCCATGACTTCACACATCTCCATTTTATGAGTTCACACACCTCCATTTTGACTTCACACACCTCCATTCTATGACTTCACACACCTTCATTCTACTTCAGAAACATCCTTTCTATGACTTCACACACCTCCATTCTATGACTTCACAAACCTCCATTCTGTGACTTCAC
The DNA here is from genome assembly GCA_024803745.1 of Megascapheus bottae. Classification (NCBI taxonomy): domain Eukaryota; kingdom Metazoa; phylum Chordata; class Mammalia; order Rodentia; family Geomyidae; genus Megascapheus; species Megascapheus bottae. Next base: position 776,247 of record JANJXV010000106.1, on the reverse strand, counting down.
ATACCTCCATTCTGAGTTCACACACCTCAATTCCGTGACTTCACATACCTCAATTCTCACTTCACACACCTCCATTCTATGACTTCACATAATTCCATTCTATGACTTCACACACCTCCATTCTTTGACTTCACACACATCATTTCTGTGTTGACACACCTCCATTCTGTGATTTCACACACCTCCAATTTGACTTCACACACCCCCATTCTATGACTTCACACACCCCCATTGTGACTTCACACACTTCATTCTATGAGTTCACACACCTCCATTCTGACTTCACACACCTCCATTCTATGGTTTCACACAGCTGCATTCTGACTTCAGACACCTCCATTTGTGACTTCACTCACCACAATTTTTACTTCAAACACCTTCATTCTGTGACTTCACACACCTCCATTCTGTGACTTCACACACCTCCATTTTGACTTCACACACTTCCATTTTTTGACTTAACACACCTGCATTCTGTGTCTTCACACCCCACCATTGTTTGACTTCACAACCTATATTCTTGGACTTCACACACCTCCATTCCATGACTTCGCACATCTCCATTTTATGAGTTCACACACCTCCATTTTGACTTCACACACCTCCATTCTATGACTTCACACACCTTCATTCTACTTCAGAAACATCCATTCTATGACTTCACACACCTCCATTCTATGACTTCACAAACCTCCATTCTGTGACTTCACACACCTCCATTCTGAGTTCACACACCTCAATTCCGTGACTTCACACACCTCAATTCTCACTTCACACACCTCCATTCTATGACTTCACACAATTCCATTCTATGACTTCACACACCACAATTCTCTGATTTCACACACCTCCATTGTGAGTTCACACCCCTCCATTCTGTGACCTCACACACCTCCATTCTGTGACTTCACACACCTCCATTCTGTGACTTCACACACCTCCATTCTGTGATTTCTCACACCTCCATTCTATTAATTCACACAACTCCATTCTGTGACTTCACACAACTCCATTCTATGACTTCCCTCACCTCCATTCTGTGACTTCACACACCTCCAGTCTGAGTTCACAAACCTCCATTCTGTGACTTAACGCACCTTCATTCTGTGACTTCACACACCTCCATTCTATGACTTCACACACCTCCATTCTATGAGTTCACACACCCCCATTCTATGACTTCACACACCTCCAGTCTTTGACTTCACACCCCTCCATTCTGTGACTTCACACACCTCCATTCTATAACTTCACACACCTCCATTGTGACTTCCCACACCTCCAATCTGAGTTCACACACCTCCGTTCTGACTTCACACACCTCCATTCTATGACTTCACACACCTTCATTCTGTGACTTCACACACCTGAATTCTGTGACTTCACACGCCTCCATTATGACTTCACAGACCTCCATTCTATGACTTCACACACCTCCATTCTATGACTTCACACACCTCCATTCTGTGACTTCACACACCTCCATTCTGAGTTCCAAAACCTCCGTTCTGTGACTTAACACACCTCCATTCTGTGACTTCACACACCTCTATTCTGAGTTCGCACACCTCCATTCTGTGACTTCACACACCTCCATTATGGCTTCACGAAGCTCCATTCTATGACTTTACACACCTCCACTCTGTGCGTTCACACACCTCCATTCCATGACTTAACACACCTTCATTCTTACTTAACAAACATCTATTCTATGGCTTCACACACCTCCATTCTATGACTTCACACACCTCCATTCTATGACTTCACACACCTCCATTCTGTGACTTCACACACCTCAATTCTGTGACTTCACACACCTCCATTATGACTTCACGCACATCCATTCTATGACTTCACACACCTCCATTCTATGACTTCACACACCTCCATTCTGTGACTTCACACAACTCCATTCTGAGTTCACACACCTCCATTTTGTGACTTCACACACCTCCAATCTGACTTCACACAGCTCCATTCTATGACTTCACAAACCTCCATTCTGTGACATCACACACCTCCATTCTATGACTTCACACACCTCCATTGTTACTTCACACACCTCCATTCTATGACTTCACACAACTCCATTCTCACTTCACACACCTCCATTCTTTGACTTCACACACCTCCCTTATATGACTTTACACACCTCCATTCTGTGACTTCACACACCTCCATTCTATGACTTCACACACCTCCATTCTGTGATTTCACACACCTCCATTCTGACTTCACAAACCTCAATTCTTTGACTTCACACACCTCCATTCTATGATTTCACACACTTCCATTCTATGAATTCACACACCTCCATTCTATGACTTCACACACCTCATTTCTGAGTTGACACACCTCCATTCTGTGATTTCACACACCTAAAATTTGACTTCACACGCCCCCATTCTATGACTTCACACACCCCCATTGTGACTTCACACACTCCATTCTATGAGTTCATACACCTCCATTCTGACTTCACACACCTCCATTCTATGAGTTCACACACCTGCATTCTGACTTCAGACACCTTCATTCTGTGACTTCACACACCTCCATTCTGTGACTTCACACACCTCCTTTTGACTTCACACACTTCCATTCTTTCACTTAACACACCTGCATTCTGTGACTTCACACACCACCATGGTTTGACTTCACACACCTATATTCTTGGACTTCACACACCTCCATTCCGTGACTTCACACATCTCCATTTTATGATTTCTCACACCTCCATTCTATTAATTCACACACCTCCACTCTGTGACTTCACAAAACTCCATTCTATGACTTCAGACACCTCCATTCTATGATTTCTCACACCTCCATTCTATTAATTCACACACCTCCATTCTGTGACTTCACAAAACTCCATTCTATGACTTCCCTCACCTCCATTCTGTGACTTCACACACCTCCATTCTGAGTTCACAAACCTCCATTCTGTGACTTAACGCACCTCCATTCTGTGACTTCACACACCTCCGTTCTGACTTCACACACCTCCATTCTATGACTTCACACACCTCCATTCTGTGATTTCACACACCTCCATTCTGAGTTCAAACACCTCCGTTCTGTGACTTAACACACCTCCATTCTGTGACTTCACACACCACCATTCTGAGTTCACACACCTCCATTCTGTGACTTCACACACCTCCATTCTGACTTCAAACAGCTCCATTCTATGACTTCACACACCTCCAATCTGTGCCTTCACACACCTCCATTCTATGACTTAACACACCTTCATTGTTACTTCACAAACATCCATTCTATGACTTCACACACCTCCATTCTATGACTTCACACACCTCCATTCTATGACTTCACAAACCTCCATTATGTGACTTCACACACCTCAATTCTGTGACTTCACACACCTCCATTCTATGACTTCACACACCTTCATTCTGTGACTTCACACACCTCCATTCTGAGTTCACACACCTCCATTCTGTGACTTCACACAACTCCAATCTGACTTCACACAGCTCCATTCTATGACTTCACATACCTCCATTCCGTGACTTCACACACGTCCATTCTATGACTTCACACACCTCCATTGTGACTTCACACACCTCCATTCTATGATTTCACACACTTCCATTCTATGAATTCACACACCTCCATTCTATGACTTCACACACCTCATTTCTGAGTTGACACACCTCCATTCTGTGATTTCACACACCTAAAATTTGACTTCACACGCCCCCATTCTATGACTTCACACACCCCCATTGTGACTTCACACACTCCATTCTATGAGTTCATACACCTCCATTCTGACTTCACACACCTCCATTCTATGAGTTCACACACCTGCATTCTGACTTCAGACACCTTCATTCTGTGACTTCACACACCTCCATTCTGTGACTTCACACACCTCCTTTTGACTTCACACACTTCCATTCTTTCACTTAACACACCTGCATTCTGTGACTTCACACACCACCATGGTTTGACTTCACACACCTATATTCTTGGACTTCACACACCTCCATTCCGTGACTTCACACATCTCCATTTTATGATTTCTCACACCTCCATTCTATTAATTCACACACCTCCACTCTGTGACTTCACAAAACTCCATTCTATGACTTCAGACACCTCCATTCTATGATTTCTCACACCTCCATTCTATTAATTCACACACCTCCATTCTGTGACTTCACAAAACTCCATTCTATGACTTCCCTCACCTCCATTCTGTGACTTCACACACCTCCATTCTGAGTTCACAAACCTCCATTCTGTGACTTAACGCACCTCCATTCTGTGACTTCACACACCTCCGTTCTGACTTCACACACCTCCATTCTATGACTTCACAAACCTCCATTCTGTGACTTCACACACCTCAGTTCTGTGACTTCACACACCTCCATTATGACTTCACACACCTCCATTCTATGACTTCACACACCTCCATTCTATGACTTCACACACCTAGATTCTGTGACTTCACACACCTCCATTCTGACTTCACCAAGATCCATTCAATGACTTCACACACCTCCATTCTGTGACTTCGCACACCTCCAATCTGACTTCACACAGCTCCACTCTATGCCTTCCCACACCTCAATTCTATGATTTCACACACCTCCATTCTATGACTTCACACACCTCCATTCTGTGATTTCACACACCTCCATTCTGAGTTCAAACACCTCCGTTCTGTGACTTAACACACCTCCATTCTGTGACTTCACACACCACCATTCTGAGTTCACACACCTCCATTCTGTGACTTCACACACCTCCATTCTGACTTCAAACAGCTCCATTCTATGACTTCACACACCTCCAATCTGTGCCTTCACACACCTCCATTCTATGACTTAACACACCTTCACTGGTACTTCACAAACATCCATTCTATGACTTCACACACCTCCATTCTATGACTTCACACACCTCCATTCTATGACTTCACAGACCTCCATTATGTGACTTCACACACCTCAATTCTGTGACTTCACACACCTCCATTATGACTTCACACACATCCATTCTATGACTTCACACACCTCCATTCTATGACTTCACACACCTTCATTCTGTGACTTCACACACCTCCATTCTGAGTTCACACACCTCCATTCTGTGACTTCACACAACTCCAATCTGACTTCACACAGCTCCATTCTATGACTTCACATACCTCCATTCCGTGACTTCACACACGTCCATTCTATGACTTCACACACCTCCATTGTGACTTCACACAGCTCCATTCTATGACTTCACACACCTCCATTCTGACTTCACACACCTCCATTCTATGACTTCACACAACTCCATTCTCACTTCCGACACCTCCATTCTATGAGTTCACACACCTGCATTGTGACTTCACACACCTCCATTCTGTGACTTCACACAACTCCAATCTGACTTCACACAGCTCCATTCTATGACTTCACATACCTCCATTCTGTGACTTCACACACCTCCATTGTGACTTCACACAGCTCCATTCTATGAGTTCACACACCTCCGTTCTGACTTCACACACCTCCATTCTATGACTTCACACACCTCCATTATGACTGCACACACCTCCATTCTATGACTTCACACAACTCCATTCTGACTTCCGACACCTCCATTCTATGAGTTCACACACCTGCATTGTGACTTCACACACCTCCATTCTATGACTTCACACACCTCCATTCTATGATTTCACACACCTCCATTCTATGATTTCACACACCTCCCTTGTGACTTCACACACCTCCATTCTATGACTTCACACAACTCCATTCTGACTTCACACACCTCCATTCTGTGACTTCACACACCTACATTCCATGACTTCACACACCTCCATTCTGTGATTTCACACACCTCCATTCTGTGACTTCACACACCTTTATTGTTTGACTTCACACAATGCATTCTTTGATTTCACACACATTTATTCCATGACTTCACACACCTCCATTCTATGAGTTCTCAGACCTCCATTCTATGAGTTCACACACCTCCATTTTGACTTCATACACCTCCATTCTATGACTTCAAACACATTCATTCTTATTCATAAACATCCATTCTATGACTTCACACACCTCCATTCTATAACTTCACACACTTCCATTCTGTGACTTCACATACCTCCATTCCATGACTTCACACACTTCCATTCTGTGATTTCACACACCTCCATTCTGTGTCTTCACACACCTTTATTGTTTGACTTCACACACCTCCATTCTTTGACTTCACACACCTCCATTGCATGACTTCAAGACACCTCCATTCTATGAGTTCACAAACCTCCATTCTATGAGTTCACACACCTCCATTTTGACTTCACACACCTCCATTCTGTGACTTCACACATCCCCATTCTGTGACTTCACACACCTCCATTCTATGACTTCACACACCTACATTCTGTGACTTCACACACCTCCATTCTGTTACTTCACACACCTCCATTTTGTCTTCACACACTTCCATTCTGTGAATTCACACACCTCCATTCTGTGACTTCACACACATTAACATGGTTTGACTTCACACACCTCTATTTTTGGACTTCACACACCTCCATTCCATGACTTCACACATCTCCATTTTATGGGTTCGAACACCTCCATTTTGACTTCACACACCTCCATTCTATGACTTCACACACCTCCATTCTGTGCCTTCACACACCTCCATTCTATGACTTAACACACCTTCATTGTTACTTCACAAACATCCATTCTATGACTTCACACACCTCCTTTCTATGACTTCACACACCTCCATTCTATGATTTCACAAACCTCCATTCTGTGACTTCACACACCTCCTTCTGAGTTCACACACCTCAATTCTGTGACTTCACACACCTCAATTCTGGCTTCACACACCTCCATTCTATGACTTCACACACCTCCATTGTGAGTTCACACACCTCCATTCTGTGACTTCACACACCTCCATTCTCAGACTTCACACACCTCCATTCGGTGACTTCACACACCTTCATTCTATGACTTCACACACCTAGATTCTATGAATTCACACATCTCCATTCTGTGACTTCACAAAACTCCATTCTATGACTTCCCACACCTCCATTCTATGACTTCACACACCTCCATTCTATGACTTCACACACCTCCATTCTATGACTTCACACACCTCCATTCCATGACTTCACACATCTCCATTTTATGAGTTCGCACACCTCCATTTTGACATCACACACCTCCATTCTATGACTTCACACACCTTCATTCTACTTCAGAAACATCCGTTCTATGACTTCACACACCTCCATTCTATGATTTCACAAACCTCCATTCTGTGACTTCACACACCTCTATTCTGAGTTCACACACCTCAATTCTGTGACTTCACACACCTCAATTCTGGCTTCACACACCTCCATTCTATGACTTCACACACTTCCATTCTATGACTTCACACACCTCCATTCTTTGACTTCACACACCTCCATTTTGAGTTCACACACCTCCATTCTGTGACTTCACAGACCTCCATTCTCAGACTTCACACCCCTCCATTCTGTGACTTCACACACCTCCATTCTATGACTTCACACACCTCCATTCTATGAATTCACACATCTCCTTTCTGTGACTTCACACAACTCCATTCTATGACTTCCGACACCTCCATTCTGGGACTTCACACACCTCCATTCTGAGTTCACACACCTCAATTCTGTGACTTCACACACCTCAATTCTGGCTTCAAACACCTCCATTCTATGACTTCACACACTCCAATTCTATGACTACACACACCTCCATTCTTTGACTTCACACAGCTCCATTTTCAGTTCACACACCTCCATTCTGTGACTTCACAGACCTCCATTCTGTGACTTCACACACCTCCATTCTATGGCTTCACACACCTCCATTCTATGAATTCACACATCTCCTTTCTGTGACTTCACACAACTCCATTCTATGACTTCCCACACCTCCATTCTGGGACTTCACACACCTCCATTCTTTGACTTCACACACCTCCATTTTGAGTTCACACACCTACATTCTGTGACTTCACAGACCTCCATTTGTGACGTTACACACCACCATTTTGACTTCACACACCTCCATTCTGTGACTTCACACACCTCCATTCTGTGACTTCACACCCCTCCATTTTGACTTCACACACTTCCATTCTGTGACTTCACACACCTCCATTCTGTGACTTAGCACACCTCCATTGTTTGACTTCACACACCTCCATTCTTTGACTTCACACACCTCCATTTCATGACTTCACACACCTCTACTCTATCAGTTCACACACATCCATTCTATGAGTTCACACACCACCATTTTGACTTCACACACCTCCATTCTATGACTTCACACACCTACATTCTTACTTCAGGAACATCCATTGTATGAATTCACCCACCTCCATTGTATGACTTCACAAACCTCCATTCTATGACTTCACACACCTCCATTCTATGACTTCACACACCTCCATTATATGACTTCACACACCTCCATTCTATGACTTCACACACCTCCATTCTATGACTTCACACACATCCATTCTATGACTTCACACACCTCCATTCTATGACTTCACACACCTCCATTCTATGACTTCACAAACCTCCATTCTGTGATTTCACACACCTCCATTCTGTGACTTCACACACCTTTATTGTTTGACTTCACACACCTCCATTCTTTGACTTCACACACCTCCATTGCATGACTTCAAGACACCTCCATTCTATGAGTTCACAAACCTCCATTCTATGAGTTCACACACCTCCATTTTGACTTCACACACCTCTATTCTGTGTCTTCCCACACCTATATTCTGTGACTTCACACACCTCCATTCTATGACTTCACACACCTACATTCTGTGACTTCACACACCTCCATTCTGTTACTTCACACACCTCCATTTTGACTTCACACACTTCCATTCTTTGAATTCACACACCTCCATTATGTGACTTCACACACATTAACATTGTTTGACTTCACACACCTCTATTTTTGGACTTCACACACCTCCATTCCATGACTTCACACATCTCCATTTTATGAGTTCGCACAACTCCATTTTGACATCACACACCTCCATTCTATGACTTCACACACCTTCATTCTACTTCAGAAATATCCGTTCTATGACTTCACACACCTCCATTCTATGATTTCACAAACCTCCATTCTGTGACTTCACACACCTCCATTCTGAGTTCACACACCTCAATTCTGTGACTTCACACACCTCAATTCTGGCTTCACACACCTCCATTTTATGACTTCAAACACTTCCATTCTATGACTTCACACACCTCCATTCTTTGACTTCACACACCTCCATTGTGAGTTCACACACCTCCATTCTGTGACTTCACACACCTCCATTCTCAGACTTCTCACACCTCCATTCTGTGACTTCACACACCTCCATTCTATAAATTCACGCATCTCCATTCTGCGACTTCACACAACTCCATTCTATGACTTCCCACACCACCATTCTGGGACTTCACACACCTCCATTCTGAGTTCACACACCTCCGTTCTGTGACTTAACACACCTTCATTCCGTGACTTCACACACCTTCATTCTATGTTTTCACACACCTCCATTCTTTGACTTCACACACCTCCATTCTATGACTTTACACACTTCAATTCTATGATTTCACACACCTCCATTCTTTGACTTCACACACCTCCATTGTGAGTTCACACACCTCCATTTTGACTTCACACACCTCCATTCTGTGACTTCACACACCTCCATTCTGTGACTTCACACACCTCCATTCTATGACTTCACACACCTACATTCTGTGACTTCACACACCTCCATTCTGTTACTTCACACACCTCCATTTTGACTTCACACACTTCCATTCTTTGAATTCACACACCTCCATTCTGTGACTTCACACACATTAACATTGTTTGACTTCACACACCTCTATTTTTGGACTTCACACACCTCCATTCCATGACTTCACACATCTCCATTTTATGACTTCGCACACCTCCATTTTGACATCACACACCTCCATTCTATGACTTCACACACATTCATTCTACTTCAGAAACATCCGTTCTATGACTTCACACACCTCCATTCTATGATTTCACAAACATCCATTCTGTGACTTCACACACCTCCAATCTGAGTTCACACACCTCAATTCTGTGACTTCACACACCTCAATTCTGGCTTCACACACCTCCATTCTATGACTTCACACATTTCCATTCTATGACTTCACACACCTCCATTCTTTGACTTCACACACCTCCATTGTGAGTTCACACACCTCCATTCTGTGACTTCACACACCTCCATTCTCAGACTTCACACACCTCCATTCTATGAATTCACACATCTCCATTCTGTGACTTCACACAACTCCATTCTATGACTTCCCACACCTCCATTCTGGGACTTCACACACCTCCATTCTGAGTTCACACACCTCCGTTCTGTGACTTAACACACTTTCATTCCGTGACTTCACACACCTTCATTCTATGATTTCACACACCTCCATTCTATGACTTCACACACCTCCATTCTATGACTTCACACACCTATATTCTTTGACTTCGCACACCTCCATTCTTTGACTTCACACACCTCCATTTTGAGTTCACACACCTACATTCTGTGACTTCACACACCTCCATTTGTGACGTTACACACCACCATTTTGACTTCAAACACCTCCATTCTGTGACTTCACAGACCTCCATTCTGTGACTTCACACCACTCCATTTTGACTTCGCACACTTCCATTCTCTGACATCACACACCTCCATTTCATGACTTCACACACCTCCATTCGATGAATTCACACACCTCCATTCTTTGATTTCATGCACCTCCATTCTATGAGTTCACACACCTCCATTCTGTGACTTCACACACCTTTATTGTTTGACTTCACACACCTCCATTCTTTGACTTCACACACCTCCATTCCATGACTTCACACACCTCCATTCCATGAGTTCACACACCTCCATTCTATGAGTTCACACACCTCCATTTTGACTTCACACACCTCCATTCTTTGACTTCATTCACCTACATTCTCACTTCAGAAACATCCATTCTATGACTTCACGCACCTCAATTCTATGACTTCACAAACCTCCGTTCTGTGACCACACACCTCCATTCTGTGTTCCCACACCTCCATTCTGTGACTTCACCCACCTCCATCCTGACTTCACACACCTCCATTCTGACTTCACAAACCTCAATTCTTTGACTTCACACACCTCCATTCTATGATTTCACACACTTCCATTCTATGAATTCACACACCTCCATTCTATGACTTCACACACCGCATTTCTGAGTTGACACACCTCCATTCTGTGATTTCACACACCTCCAATTTGACTTCACACGCCCCCATTCTATGACTTCACACACCCCCATTGTGACTTCACGCAATCCATTCTATGAGTTCATACACCTCCATTCTGACTTCACACACCTCCATTCTATGACTTCACACAGCTGCATTCTGACTTCAGACACCTTCATTCTGTGACTTCACACACCTCCATTCTGTGACTTCACACACCTCCATTTGACTTCACACACTTCCATTCTTTGACTTAACACACCTGCATTCTGTGACTTCACACACCACCATTGTTTGACTTCACACACCTATATTCTTGGACTTCACACACCTCCATTCCATGACTTCACACATCTCCATTTTATGATTTCTCACACCTCCATTCTATTAATTCACACACCTCCATTCTGTGACTTCACAAAACTCCATTCTATGACTTCACACACCTCCATTCTATGATTTCTCACACCTCCATTCTATTAATTCACACACCTCCATTCTGTGACTTCACAAAACTCCATTCTATGACTTCCCTCACCTCCATTCTGTGACTTCACACACCTCCATTCTGAGTTCACAAACATCCATTCTGTGACTTAACGCACCTCCATTCTGTGACTTCACACACCTCCGTTCTGACTTCACACACCTCCATTCGATGACTTCACAAACCTCCATTCTGTGACTTCACACACCTCAATTCTGTGACTTCACACACCTCCTTTATGACTTCACACACCTCCATTCTATGACTTCACACACCTCCATTCTATGACTTCACACACCTAGATTCTGTGACTTCACACACCTCCATTCTGACTTCACCCAGATCCATTCAATGACTTCACACATCTCCATTCTGTGACTTCGCACACCTCCAATCTGACTTCACACAGCTCCACTCTATGCCTTCCCACACCTCAATTCTATGATTTCACACACCTCCATTCTATGACTTCACACACCTCCATTCTGTGATTTCACACACCACCATTCTGAGTTCACACACCTCCATTCTGTGACTTCACACACCTCCATTCTGACTTCAAACAGCTCCATTCTATGACTTCACAAACCTACATTCTGTGCCTTCACACACCTCCATTCTATGACTTAACACACCTTCATTGTTACTTCACAAACATCCATTCTATGACTTCACACACCTCCATTCTATGACTTCACACACCTCCATTCTATGACTTCACAAACCTCCATTATGTGACTTCACACACCCCAATTCTGTGACTTCACACACCTCCATTATGACTTCACACACATCCATTCTATGACTTCACACACCTCAATTCTATGACTTCACACACCTTCATTCTGTGACTTCACACACCTCCATTCTGAGTTCACACACCTCCATTCTGTGACTTCACACAACACCAATCTGACTTCACACAGCTCCATTCTATGACTTCACATACCTCCATTCTGTGACTTCACACACGTCCATTCTATGACTTCACACACCTCCATTGTGACTTCACACACCTCCATTCTATGAGTTCACACACCTCCATTCTATGACTTCACACACCTCCATTCTGACTTCACACACCTCCATTCAATGACTTCACACAACTCCATTCTGACTTCCGACACCTCCATTCTATGAGTTCACACACCTGCATTGTGACTTCACACACCTCCATTCTATGACTTCACACACCTCCATTCTATGACTTCACACACCTCCATTCTATGATTTCACACACCTCCCTTGTGACTTCACACACCTCCATTCTATGAGTTCACACACCTGCATTGTGACTTCACACACCTCCATTCTGTGACTTCACACACCTCCATTCCATGACTTCACACACCTCCATTCTGTGATTTCACACACCTCCATTCTGTGACTTCACACACCTTTATTGTTTGACTTCACACAAGGCATTCTTTGATTTCACACACCTTTATTCCATGACTTCAAACACCTCCATTCTATGAGTTCTCAGACCTCCATTCTATGAGTTCACACACCTCCATTTTGACTTCATACACCTCCATTCTATGACTTCAAACACATTCATTCTTATTCATAAACATCCATTCTATGACTTCACACACCTCCATTCTATGACTTCACACACCTCCATTCTGTGACTTCACACACCTCCATTCCATGACTTCACACACCTCCATTCTGTGATTTCACACACCTACATTCTGTGTCTTCACACACCTTTATTGTTTAACTTCACTCACCTCCATTCTTTGACTTCACACAACTCCATTGCATGACTTCAAGACACCTCCATTCTATGAGTTCACAAACCTCCATTCTATGAGTTCACATACCTCCATTTTGACTTGACACACCTCCATTCTGTGACTTCACACATCTCCATTCTGTGACTTCACACACCTCCATTCTATGACTTCACACACCTACATTCTGTGACTTCACCCACCTCCATTCTGTTACTTCACACACCTCCATTTTGTCTTCACACACTTCCATTCTGTGAATTCACACACCTCCATTCTGTGACTTCACACACATTAACATTGTTTGACTTCACACACCTCTATTTTTGGACTTCACACACCTCCATTCCATGACATCACACATCTCCATTTTATGGGTTCGCACACCTCCATTTTGACTTCACACACCTCCATTTTATGACTTCACACACCTCCATTTTGTGCCTTCACACACCTCCATTCTATGACTTAACACACCTTCATTGTTACTTCACAAACATCCATTTTATGACTTCACACACCTCCATTCTATGACTTCACACACCTACATTCTATGATTTCACAAACCTCCATTCTGTGACTTCACACACCTCCATTCTGAGGTCACACACCTCAATTCTGTGACTTCACACACCTCAATTCTGGCTTCACACACCTCCATTCTATGACTTCACACACTTCCATTCTTTGACTTCACACACCTCCATTCTTTGACTTCACACACCTCCATTGTGAGTTCACACACCTCCATTCTGTGACTTCACACACCTCAATTCTCAGACTTCACACACCTCCATTCGGTGACTTCACACACCTTCACTCTATGACTTCACACACCTCCATTCTATGAATTCACACATCTCCATTCTGTGACTTCACACAACTCCATTCTATGACTTCCCACACCTCCATTCTGGGACTTCACACACCTCCATTCTGAGTTCACGCACCTCCGTTCTGTGACTTAACACACCTTCATTCCGTGACTTCACACACCTTCATTCTATGATTTCACACACCTCCATTCTATGACTTCACACACCTCCAATCTATGACTTCACACACCTATATTCTTTGACTTCACACACCTCCATTCTTTGACTTCACACACCTCCATTTTGAGTTCACACACCTACATTCTGTGACTTCACAGACCTCCATTTGTGACGTTACACACCACCATTTTGACTTCACACACCTCCATTCTGTGACTTCACACACCTCCATTCTGTGACTTCACATCCCTCCTTTTTGACTTCACACACTTCCATTCTGTGACTTCACACACCTCCATTCTGTGACTTCGCACACCTCCATTGTTTTACTTCACACACCTCCATTCTTTGACTTCACACACCTCCATTTCATGACTTCACACACCTCTACTCTATCAGTTCACACACATCCATTCTATGAGTTCACAAACCACCATTTTGACTTCACACACCTCCATTTTATGACTTCACACACCTACATTCTTATTTCAGGAACATTCATTGTATGAATTCACCCATCTCCATTGAATGACTTCACAAATCTCCATTCTATGACTTCACACACCTCCATTCTATGACTTCACACACCTCCATTCTATGACTTCACACACCTCCATTCTATGACTTCACACACCTCCATTCTATGAGTTCACACACCTCCATTTGTGAATCTACACACCACATTTTTGACTTCACACATCTCCATTCTGTGATTTCACACACCTCCATTCTGTGACTTCACACACCTCCATTATTTGACTTCACACACCTCCATTGCATGACTTCAAGACACCTCCATTCTATGAGTTCACAAACCTCCATTCTGTGAGTTCACACACCTCCATTTTGCCTTCACACACCTCTATTCTGTGCCTTCACACACCTCCATTCTGTGACTTCACACACCTCCATTCTATGACTTCACACACCTACATTCTGTGACTTCACAAACCTCCATTCTGTTACTTCACACACCTCCATTTTGACTTCACACACTTCCATTCTTTGAATTTACACACCTCCATTCAGTGACTTCACACACATTAACATTGTTTGACTTCACACACCTCTATTTTTGGACTTCACACACCTCCATTCCATGACTTCACACATCTCCATTTTATGAGTTCGCACACCTCCATTTTGACATCACACACCTCCATTCTATGACTTCACACACCTTCATTCTACTTCAGAAACATCCGTTCTATGACTTCACACACCTCCATTCTATGATTTCACTAACCTCCATTCTGTGACTTCACACACCTCCATTCTGAGTTCACACACCTCAATTCTGTGACTTCACACACCTCAATTCTGGCTTCACACACCTCCATTCTATGACTTCACACACTTCCATTCTATGACTTCACACACCTCCATTCTTTGACTTCACACACCTCCATTTTGAGTTCCCACACCTCCATTCTGTGACTTCACAGACCTCCATTCTCAGACTTCACACACCTCCATTCCTTGACTTCACACACCTCCATTCTATGACTTCACACACCTCCATTCTATGAATTCACACATCTCCTTTCTGTGACTTCACACAACTCCATTCTATGACTTCCCACACCTCCATTCTGGGACTTCACACACCTCCATTCTGAGTTCACACACCTCAGTTCTGTGACTTCACACACCTCAATTCTGGCTTCACATACCTCCATTCTATGACTTCACACACTCCCATTCTATGACTACACACACCTCCATTCTTTGACTTCACAACCTCCATTTTGAGTTCACACACCTCCATTCTGTGACTTCACAGACCTCCATTCTCAGACTTCACACACCTCCATTCTGTGACTTCACACACCTCCATTCTATGACTTCACACACCTCCATTCTATGAATTCACACATCTCCTTTCTGTGACTTCACACAACTCCATTCTATGACTTCCCAGACCTCCATTCTGGGACTTCACACACCTCCATTTTGAGTTCACACACCTACATTCTGTGACTTCACAGACCTCCATTTGTGACGTTACACAGCACCATTTTGACTTCACACACCTCCATTCTGTGACTTCACACCCCTCCATTTTGACTTCACACACTTCCATTCTGTGACTTCACACACCTCCATTCTGTGACTTCGCACACCTCCATTGTTTGACTTCGCACACCTCCATTCTTTGACTTCACACACCTCCATTTCATGACTTCACACACCTCTACTCTATCAGTTCACACACATCCATTCTATGAGTTCACACACCACCATTTTGACTTCACACACCTCCATTCTATGACTTCACACACCTACATTCTTACTTCAGGAACATCCATTGTATGAATTCACCCACCTCCATTGTATGACTTCACAAACCTCCATTCTATGACTTCACACACCTCCATTCTATGACTTCACACACCTACATTGTATGACTTCACACACCTCCATTCTATGACTTCACACACCTCCATTCTATGACTTCACATACCTAAATTTTTGAAACTACACACCACATTTTTGACTTCACACACCTCCATTCTGTGATTTCACACACCTCCATTCTGTGACTTCACACACCTTTATTGTTTGCCTTCACACACCTCCATTCTTTGACTTCACACACCTCCATTGCATGACTTCAAGACACCTCCATTCTATGAGTTCACAAACCTCCATTCTATGAGTTCACACACCTCCATTTTGACTTCACACACCTCTATTCTGTGTCTTCCCACACCTCCATTCTGTGACTTCACACACCTCCATTCTATGACTTCACACACCTACATTCTGTGACTTCACACACCTCCATTCTGTTACTTCACACACCTCCATTTTGACTTCACACACTTCCATTCTTTGAATTCACACACCTCCATTCTGTGACTTCACACACATTAACATTGTTTGACTTCACACACCTCTATTTTTGGACTTCACACACCTCCATTCCATGACTTCACACATCTCCATTTTATGAGTTCGCACACCTCCATTTTGACATCACACACCTCCATTCTATGACTTCACACACCTTCATTCTACTTCAGAAACATCCGTTCTATGACTTCACACACCTCCATTCTATGATTTCACAAACCTCCATTCTGTGACTTCACACACCTCCATTCTGAGTTCACACACCTCAATTCTGTGACTTCACACACCTCAATTCTGGCTTCACACACCTCCATTCTATGACTTCAAACACTTCCATTCTATGACTTCACACACCTCCATTGTGAGTTCACACACCTCCATTCTGTGACTTCACACAGCTCCATTCTATGACTTCACACACCTCCATTCTGTGACTTCACACACCTCCATTCTATGAATTCACGCATCTCCATTCTGCGACTTCACACAACTCCATTCTATGACTTCCCACACCACCATTCTGGGACTTCACACACTTCCATTCTGAGTTCACACACCTCCATTCTGTGACTTAACACACCTTCATTCCGTGACTTCACACACCTTCATTCTATGTTTTCACACACCTCCATTCTTTGACTTCACACACCTCCATTCTATGACTTCACATACTTCAAATCTATGACTTCACACACCTCCATTCTTTGACTTTACACACCTCCATTGTGAGTTCACACACCTCCATTTTGACTTCACACACCTCCATTCTGTGACTTCACACACCTCCATTCTGTGACTTCACACACCTCCATTCTGTGACTTCACACACCTACATTCTGTGACTTCACACACATCCATTCTGTTACTTCACACACCTCCATTTTGACTTCACACACTTCCATTCTTTGAATTCACACACCTCCATTCTCTGACTTCACACACATTAACATTGTTTGACTTCACACACCTCTATTTTTGGACTTCACACACCTCCATTCCATGACTTCACACATCTCCATTTTATAAGTTCGCACACTTCCATTTTGACTTCACATACCTCCATTCTATGACTTCACACACCTTCATTCTACTTCAGAAACATCCGTTCTATGACTTCACACACCTCCATTCTATGATTTCACAAACCTGCATTCTGTGACTTCACACACCTCCATTCTGAGTTCACACTCCTCAATTCTGTGACTTCACACACCTCAATTCTGGCTTCACACACCTCCATTCTATGACTTCACACACTTCCATTCTATGACTTCACACACCTCCATTCTTTGTCTTCACACACCTCCATTGTGAGTTCACACACCTCCATTCTGTGACTTCATACACCTCCATTCTCAGACTTCACACACCTCCATTCTGTGACTTCACACACCTCCATTCTATGACTTCACACACCTCCATTCTATGAATTCACACATCTCCATTCTGTGACTTCACACAACTCCATTCTATTACTTCCCACACCTCCATTCTGGGACTTCACACACCTCCATTCTGAGTTCACACACCTCCGTTCTGTGACTTAACACACCTT
Source organism: Megascapheus bottae (assembly GCA_024803745.1). Lineage (NCBI taxonomy): Eukaryota > Metazoa > Chordata > Mammalia > Rodentia > Geomyidae > Megascapheus > Megascapheus bottae. The sequence continues at coordinate 757,225 of JANJXV010000106.1, read as the reverse complement.
CATCCCGTGACTTCACACACCTCCATTCTCAGTCTTCACACACCTCCATTCTGTGACTTCACACACCTCCATTCTATGACTTCACACACCTCCATTCTATGAATTCACGCATCTCCATTCTGTGACTTCACACAACTCCATTCTATGACTTCCCACACCTCCATTCTGGGACTTCACACACCTCCACTCTGAGTTCACACACCTCTGTTCTGTGACTTAACACACCTTCATTCCGTGACTTCACACACCTTCATTCTATGTTTTCACACACCTCCATTCTTTGACTTCACACACCTCCATTCTATGACTTCACACACTTCAATTCTATGACTTCACACACCTCCATTCTTTGACTTCACACACCTCCATTGTGAGTTCACACACCTCCATTTTGACTTCAGACACCTCCATTCTGTGACTTCACACACCTCCATTCTGTGACTTCACACACCTCCATTCTATGACTTCACACACCTACATTCTGTGACTTCACACACCTCGATTCTGTTACTTCACACACCTCCATTTTGACTTCACACACTTCCATTCTTTGAAATCACACACCTCCATTCTGTGACTTCACACACATTAACATTGTTTGACTTCACACACCTCTATTTTTGGACTTCACACACCTCCATTCCATGACTTCACACATCTCCATTTAATGAGTTCGCACACCTCCATTTTGACATCACACACCTCCATTCTATGACTTCACACACCTTCATTCTACTTCAGAAACATCCGTTCTATGACTTCACACACCTCCATTCTATGATTTCACAAACATCCATTCTGTGACTTCACACACCTCCATTCTGAGTTCACACACCTCAATTCTGTGACTTCACACACCTCAATTCTGGCTTCACACACCTCCATTCTATGACTTCACACACTTCCATTCTATGACTTCACACACCTCCATTCTCAGACTTCACACACCTCCATTCTGTGACTTCACACACGTCCATTCTGTGACTTCATACACCTCCATTCTCAGACTTCACACACCTCCATTCTGTGACTTCACACACCTCCATTCTATGACTTCACACACCTCCATTCTATGAATTCACACATCTCCATTCTGTGACTTCACACAACTCCATTCTATGACTTCCCACACCTCCATTCTGGGACTTCACACACCTCCATTCTGAGTTCACACACCTCAGTTCTGTGACTTAACACACCTTCATTCCGTGACTTCACACACCTTCATTCTATGATTTCACACACCTCCATTCTATGACTTCACACACCTCCATTCTATGACTTCACACACCTATATTCTTTGACTTCACACACCTCCATTCTTTGACTTCACACACCTCCATTTTGAGTTCACACACCTACATTCTGTGACTTCACACACCTACATTTGTGACGTTACACACCACCATTTTGACTTCAAACACCTCCATTCTGTGACTTCACAGACCTCCATTCTGTGACTTCACACCACTCCATTTTGACTTCGCACACTTCCATTCTCTGACTTCAAACACCTCCATTCTGTGACTTCGCACACCTCCATTGTTTGACTTCACACACCTCCATTCTTTGACTTCACACACCTCCATTCCATGACTTCACACACCTCTACTCTGTCAGTTCACACACATCCATTCTATGAGTTCACACACCACCATTTTGACTTCACACACCTCCACTCTATGACTTCACACACCTACATTCTTACTTCAGGATCATCCATTGTATTTATTCACCCACCTCCATTCTATGACTTCACAAACCTCCATTCTATGACTTCACACACCTCCATTCCATGACTTCACACACGTCCATTCTATGACTTCACACACCTCCATTCTATGACTTCACACACTTCCATTCTTTGACTTCACACACCTCCATTCTTTGACTTCACATATCTCAATTGTGAGTTCACACACCTTCATTCTATGACTTCACACACCTCCATTCTGACTTCACACAGCTCCATTCTTTGACTTCACACACCTCCATTCTGTGCATTCACACATCTCCATTCTAGGACTTAAAACACATTCATTCTTACTTCACAAACATCCTTTCTATGACTTCACACACCTCCATGCTATGACTTCACACACCTCCATTCTATGACTTCACACACCTCCATTCTGTGACTTCACACACCTCCATTCTGTGACTTCACACACCTCCAATCTGACTTCACACAACTCCATTCTATGACTTCACACACCTGCATTGTGACTTCTCACACCTCCATTCTTTGTCTTCACACACCTCCATTGTGACTTCACACACCTCCATTCTATGAATTCACACACCTCCATTCTGACTTCACACACCTCCATTCTATGATTTCACACACCTCCATTATGACTTCACATCTCCATTCTATGACTTCACACAACTCCATTCTGACTTCACACACCTCCATTCTCTGACTTTACACACCTCCATTCCATGACTTCCCACACCTCCATTCGATGACTTCACACACCTCCATTCTTTGACTTCACACACCTCCATTCTATGGGTTCATACACCTCCATTCTGTGACTTCACACACCTCCATTCTGTGACTTCACACATCTCAAATCTGTGACTTCACAAACCTACATTATGACTTCACACACCTCCATTCCATGACTTCACACACCTCCATTCTATGACTTCACACACCTACATTCTGTGACTTCACACACCTCCATTCTGAGTTCACACACCTCCATTCTGTGACTTCACACACCTCCAATCTGACTTCACACAGCTCCATTCTATGACTTCACGCACCTCCATTCTATGACTTCACAAATCTCCGTTCTGTGCCTTCACACACCTCCATTCAGAGTTCACACACCTCCATTCTCTGAGTTCACACACCTCCATTCTGTGACTTAACACACCTCCATTCTATGATTTCACAGACCTCCATTCTGTGACTTCACACACCTTTATTGTTTCACTTCACTCCTCCAATCTGTGACTTCACACACCTCCATTGTGAGTTCACACACCTTCATTCTCTGAGTTCACACACCTCCATTTTGTGACTTAACACACCTCCATTCCATGACTTCACAGACCTCCATTCTGTGACTTCACACACCTTTATTGTTTGACTTCACACACCTCCATTCTATGACTTCACACAATTCCATTCTATGACTTCACACACCTCCATTCTTTGACTTCACACACCTCCATTGTGAGTTCACACACCTCCATTCTGTGACTTCACACACCTCCATTCTGTGACTTCACACACCTCCATTCTGTGACTTCACACACCTCCATTCTATGATTTCTCACACCTCCATTCTATTAATTCACACACCTCAATTCTGTGACTTCACACAACTCCATTCTATGACTTCCCACACCTCCATTCTGTGACTTCACACACCTCCATTCTGAGTTCACAAACCTCCATTCTGTGACTTAACGCACCTTCATTCTGTGACTTCACACACTTCCATTCTATGACTTCACACACCTCCATTCTATGACTTCACACACCTCCATTCTATGGCTTCACACACCTCCAGTCTTTGACTTCACACCCCTCCATTCTGTGACTTCACATAACTCTATTCTATAACTTCACACACCTCCATTGTGACTTCCCACACCTCCAATCTGAGTTCACACACCTCCGTTCTGACTTCACACACCTCCATTCTATGACTTCACACACCTAGATTCTGTGACTTCACACATCTGAATTCTGTGACTTCACACGCCTCCATTATGACGTCACACACCTCCATTCTATGACTTCACACACCTCCATTATATGACTTCACACACCTAGATTCTGTGACTTCACACAACTCCATTCTGAGTTCACACACCTCCATTCTGTGACTTCACACACCTCCATTCTGACTTCACACAGCTCCATAAAATGACTTCACACACCTCCATTCTGTGACTTCGCACACCTCCATTCTGACTTCACACAGCTCCATTCTCTGACTTCCCACACCTCCATTCTGAGTTCAAACACCTCCGTTATGTGACTTAACACACCTCCATTCTGTGACTTCACACACCTCCATTCTGAGTTCGCACACCTCCATTCTGTGACTTCACACACCTCCATTCTGACTTCACACAGCTCCATTCTATGACTTCACACACCTCCATTCTGTGCCTTCAAACATCTCCATTCTATGACTTAACACACCTTCATTCTTACTTAACAAACATCCATTCTATGACTTCACACACCTCCATTCTATGACTTCACACACCTCCATTCTATGACTTCACACACCTCCATTCTGTGACTTCACACACCTCAATTCTGTGGCTTCACACACCTCCATTATGACTTCACACACATCCATTCTATAACTTCACACACCTCCATTCTATGAGTTCACACACCTCCATTCTGTGACTTCACACACCTCCATTCTGAGTTCACACACCTCCATTCTGTGACTTCACACACCTCCAATCTGACTTCACACATCTCCATTCTATGACTTCACACACCTCCATTCTGTGACTTCACAAACCTCCATTCAATGACTTCACATACCTCCATTGTGACTTCACACACCTCCATTCTATGAGTTCACACACCTCCATTCTGACTTCACACACCACCATTCTATGACTTCACACACCTCCATTCTCACTTCACACACCTCCATTCTATGACTTCACACAACTCCATTCTGTGATTTCACACACCTACATTTTGACTTCACAGACCTCCATTCTATGAGTTCACACAAATCCATTGTGAATTCACACACCTCCATTCTATGACTTCACACACCTCCATTCTGACTTCACACACCTCCATTCTGACTTCACACACCTCAATTCTGTGACTTAACACAACTCCATTCTATGATTTCACACACCTCCATTCTATGACTTCACACACCTCCATTCTATGACTTCACACACCTCCTTTCTGAGTTGACACACCTCCATTCTATGACTTCACACACCTCCAATCTGACTTCACACACCTCCATTTTATGACTTCACACACTTCCATTCTGTGACTTCAAAAACCTCCATTCTATGACTTCACACACCTCCATTGTGACTTCACACACCATCATTCTATGAGTTCACACACCGCCATTCTGACTTCACTCACCTCCATTCTATGACTTCACACAGCTCCATTCTGACTTCACACAGCTCCATTCTATGACTTCGCACACATCTATTCTGACTTCACACACCTCCATTCTGATTTCACACACCTCCATTCTCTGACGTCAACCACCTCCATTCTGTGACTTCACACACCTCCATTGTATGACTTCACACACCTCCATTCTATGACTTCACACACCCCCATTGTGCGACTTCACACACCTCCATTCTGTGACTTCACACACCTTCATTCTACTTCAGAAACATCCATTCTATGACTTCACACACCTCCATTCTATGACTTCACAAACCTCCATTCCATGTCTTCACACACCTCCATTCTGAGTTCACACACCTCAATTCTGTGACTTCACACACCTCAATTCTGGCTTCACACACCTCCATTCTATGACTTCACACAATTCCTTTCTATGACTTCACACACCTCTATTCTTTGACTTCACACACCACCATTGTGAGTTCACACACCTCCATTCTGTGACTTCACATTCCTCCATTATGACTTCACACAGATCCATTCTATGACTTCACACACCTCCATTCTGTGCCTTCACACACCTCCATTCTAGGACTTAACACACCTTCATTCTTACTTCACAAACATCCATTCTATGATCACACACTTCCATTCTATGACTTCCCAAACCTCCATTCTATGACTTCACACACCTCCATTCAGTGACTTCACACACCTCAATTCTGTGACTTCACACACCTCCATTATGACTTCACACATCTCCATTCTATGACGTCACACACCTCCATTCTATGACTTCACACCTCCATTCTGTGACTTCACACACCTCCATTCTGAGGTCACACACCTGCATTCTGTGACTTCACACACCTCCATTCTATTACTTCACACACCTTCATTCTACTTCAGAAACATCCATTCTATGACTTCACACACCTCCATTCTATGACTTCAGACACCTCCATTCTATGACTTCACACAATTCCATTCTATGACTTCACACACCTCCATTCTGTGACTTCAAACACCTCCATTCTGTGACATCACACACCTCCATTCTGTGACTTCACACACCTCCATTCTATGATTTCTCACACCTCCATTCTATTAATTCACACACCTCCATTCTGTGACTTCACAAAACTCCATTCTGTGACTTCCCTCACCTCCATTCTGTGACTTCACACACCTCCATTCTGAGTCCACAAACCTCCATTCTGTGATTTAACGCACCTCCATTCTGTGACTTCACACACCTCCGTTCTGACTTCACACACCTCCATTCGATGACTTCACAAACCTCCATTCTGTGACTTCACACACCTTAATTCTGTGACTTCACACACTTCCATTCTGACTTCACCCAGCTCCATTCAATGACTTCACACACCTCCATTCTGTGACTTCGCACACCTCCAATCTGACTTCACACAGCTCCACTCTATGCCTTCCCACACCTCAATTCTATGATTTCACACACCTCTATTCTATGACTTCACACACCTCCATTCTGTGATTTCACACACCTCCATTCTGAGTTCAAACACCTCCGTTCTGTGACTTAACACACCTCCATTCTGTGACTTCACACACCACCATTCTGAGTTCACACACCTCCATTCAGTGACTTCACACACCTCCATTCTGACTTCAAACAGCTCCATTCTATGGCTTCACACACCTCCATTCTGTGCCTTCACACACCTCCATTCTATGCCTTAACACACCTTCATTGTTACTTCACAAGCATCAATTCTATGACTTCACACACCTCCATTCTATGACTTCACACACCTCCATTCTATGACTTCACAAACCTCCATTCTGTGACTTCACACACCTCAATACTGTGACTTCACACACCTCCATTATGACTTCACACACATCCATTCTATGACTTCACACACCTCCATCCTGTGACTTCACACACCTTCATTCTGTGACTTCACACACCTCCATTCTGAGTTCACACACCTCCATTCTGTGACTTCACACAACTCCAATCTGACTTCACACAGCTCCATTCTATGACTTCACATACCTCCATTCTGCGACTTCACACACGTCCATTCTATGACTTCACACACCTCCATTGTGACTTCACACAGCTCCATTCTATGAGTTCACACACCTCCATTCTGACTTCACACACCTCCATTCTATGAGTTCACACACCTCCATTCTGACTTCACACACCTCCATTCTATGACTTGACACAACTCCATTCTGACTTCCGACACCTCCATTCTATGAGTTCACACACCTGCATTGTGACTTCACACACCTCCATTCTATGACTTCACACACCTCCATTCTATGACTTCACACACCTCCATTCTATGACTTCACAAACCTCCATTCTGACTTCACACACCTCCATTCTGACTTCACAAACATCAATTCTGTGACTTCACACACCTCCATTCTATGACTTCACACACTTCCATTCTTTGACTTCACACACCTCCATTTTGTGACTTCACACATCTCCATTGTGAGTTCTCACACCTCCATTCTGTGACTTCACACACCTCCAATCTGACTTCACACAGCTCCATTCTATGACTTCACACACCTCCATACTGTGACTTAACAAACCTCCATTCTATGATTTCACACACCTCCCTTGTGACTTCACACACCTCCATTCTATGACTTCACACAACTCCATTCTGACTTCACACACCTCCATTCTGTGACTTCACACACCTCCATTCCATGACTTCACACACCTCCATTCCATGACTTCACACACCTCCATTCGATGAATTCACACACCTCCATTCTATGATTTCACACACCTCCCTTGTGACTTCACACACCTGCATTCTATGACTTCACACAACTCCATTCTGACTTCACACACCTCCATTCTGTGACTTCACACACCTCCATTCTGAGTTCACACACCTCAATTCTGTTACTTCACACACCTCAATTCTGGCTTCACACACCTCCATTCTATGACTTCACACACTTCCATTCTATGACTTCACACACCTCCATTCTTTGACTTCACACACCTCCATTGTGAGTTCACACACCTCCATTCTGTGACTTCACACACCTCCACTCTCAGACTTCACACACCTCCATTCTTTGACTTCACACAACTCCATTCTATGACTTCCCACACCTCCATTCTGGGACTTCACACACCTCCATTCTGAGTTCACACACCTCCGTTCTGTGACTTAACACACCTTCATTCCGTGACTTCACACACCTTCATTCTATGATTTCACACACCTCCATTCTATGACTTCACACACCTCCATTCTTTGACTTCACACACCTCAATTTTGAGTTCACACACCTACATTCTGTGACTTCACAGACCTCCATTTGTGACGTTACACACCACCATTTTGACTTCACACACCTCCATTCTGTGACTTCACACACCTCCATTCTGTGACTTCACACCCCTCCATTTTGACTTTACACACTTCCACTCTGTGACTTCACACACCTCCATTCTGTGACTTCGCACACCTCCATTGTTTGACTTCACACACCTCCATTCTTTGACTTCACACACCTCCATTTCATGACTTCACAAACCTCTACTCTATCAGTTCACACACATCCATTCTATGAGTTCACACACCACCATTTTTACTTCACACACCTCCATTCTATGACTTCACACACCTACATTCTTACTTCAGGAACATCCATTGTATGAATTCACTCACCTCCATTGTATGACTTCACAAACCTCCATTCTATGACTTCACACACCTCCATTCTATGACTTCACACACCTCCATTCTATGACTTCACACACCTCCATTCTATGACTTCACACACCTCCATTCTATGACTTCACACACCTCCATTTGTGAATCTACACACCACATTTTTGACTTCACACACCTCCATTCTGTGATTTCACACACTTCCATTCTGTGACTTCACACACCATTATTGTTTGACTTCACACACCTCCATTCTTTGACTTCACACACCTCCATTGCATGACTTCAAGACACCTCCATTCTATGAGTTCACAAACCTCCATTCTATGAGTTCACACACCTCCATTTTGACTTCACACACCTCCATTCTGTGACTTCACACACATTTATTCTGTGACTTCACACACCTCCATTCTATGACTTCACACACCTACATTCTATGACTTCACACACCTCCATTCTGTTACTTCACACACCTCCATTTTGACTTCACACACTTCCATTCTTTGAATTCACACACCTCCATTCTGTGACTTCACACACATTAACATTGTTTGACTTCACACACCTCTATTTTTGGACTTCACACACCTCCATTCCATGACTTCACACATCTCCATTTTATGAGTTCGCGCACCTCCATTTTGACATCACACACCTCCATTCTATGACTTCACACACCTTCATTCTACTTCAGAAACATCCGTTCTATGACTTCACACACCTCCATTCTATGATTTCACAAACCTCCATTCTGTGACTTCACACACCTCCATTCTGAGTTCACACATCTCAATTTTGTTAATTCACACCTCAATTCTGGCTTCACACACCTCCAATCTGACTGCACACAGCTCCATTCTATGACTTCACACACCTCCATACTGTGACTTCACACACCTCCATTCTATGATTTCACACACCCCCCTTGTGACTTCACACACCTCCATTCTATGACTTCACACACCTCCATTCCATGACTTCACACACCTCCATTCCATGACTTCACACACCTCCATTCGATGAATTCACACACCTCCATTCTATGATTTCACACAGCTCCCTTGTGACTTCACACACCTGCATTCTATGACTTCACACAACTCCATTCTGACTTCGCACACCTCCATTCTGTGACTTCACACACCTCCATTCCATGACTTCACACACCTCCATTCTGTGACTTCACACACCTTTATTGTTTGACTTCACACAATGCATTCTTTGATTTCACACACCTTTATTCCATGACTTCACACACCTCCATTCTATGAGTTCTCAGACCTCCATTCTATGAGTTCACACACCTCCATTTTGACTTCATACACCTCCATTCTATGACTTCAAATACATTCATTCTTATTCAGAAACATCCATTCTGTGACTTCACACACCTCCATTCTATGACTTCACACACCTCCATTCTGTTACTTCACACACCTCCATTCCATGACTTCACACACCTCCATTTGTGACTCTACACACCACATTTTTGACTTCACACACCTCCATTCTGTGTCTTCACACACCTTTATTGTTTGACTTCACACACCTCCATTCTTTGACTTCACACACCTCCATTGCATGACTTCAAGACACCTCCATTCTATGAGTTCACAAACCCCATTCTATGAGTTCACATACCTCCATTTTGACTTCACACACCTCCATTCTGTGACTTCACACATCTCCATTCTGTGACTTCACACACCTCCATTCTATGACTTCACACACCTACATTCTGTGACTTCACAAACCTCCATTCTGTTACTTCACACACCTCCATTTTGACTTCACACACTTCCATTCTGTGAATTCACACACCTCCATTCTGTGACTTCACACACATTAACATTGTTTGACTTCACACACCTCTATTTTTGGATTTCACACACCTCCATTCCATGACTTCACACATCTCCATTATCTGAGTTCGCACACCTCTATTTTGACTTCACACACCTCCATTATATGAATTCACACACCTTCATTCTACTTCAGAAACATCCGTTCTATGACTTCACACACCTCCATTCTATGATTTCACAAACCTCCATTCTATGTCTTCACACACCTCCATTCTTTGACTTCACACACCTCCATTGTGAGTTCACACACCTCCATTCTATGACTTCACACACCTCCATTCTGTGCCTTCACACACCTCCATTCTAGGACTTAACACACCTTCATTCTTACTTCACAAACATCCATTCTATGATCACACACTTCCATTCTATGACTTCACACACCTCCATTCTATGACTTCACACACCTCCATTCAGTGACTTCACACACCTCAATTCTGTGACTTCACACACCTCCATTATGACTTCACACATCTCCATTCTATGACTTCACACACCTCCATTCTATGACTTCACACCTCCATTCTGTGACTTCACACACCTCCATTCTGAGTTCACACACCTCCATTCTGTGACTTCACACACCTCCATTCTATTACTTCACTCACCTTCATTCTACTTCAGAAACATCCATTCTATGACTTCACACACCTCCATTCTATGACTTCAGACACCTCCATTCTATGACTTCACACAATTCCATTATATGACTTCACAAACCTCCATTCTTTGACTTCACACACCTCCATTGTGAGTTCACACACCACCATTCTCTGACTTCAAACACCTCCATTCTGTGACATCACACACCTCCATTCTGTGACTTCACACACCTCCATTCTATGATTTCTCACACCTCCATTCTATTAATTCACACACCTCCATTCTGTGACTTCACAAAACTCCATTCTGTGACTTCCCTCACCTCCATTCTGTGACTTCACACACCTCCATTCTGAGTTCACAAACCTCCATTCTGTGACTTAACGCACCTCCATTCTATGACTTCACACACCTCCGTTCTGACTTCACACACCTCCATTCGATGACTTCACAAACCTCCATTCTGTGACTTCACACACCTTAATTCTGTGACTTCACACACCTCCATTATGACTTCACACACCTCCATTCTATGACTTCACACACCTCCATTCTATGACATCACACACCTAGATTCTGTGACTTCACACACCTCCATTCTGACTTCACCCAGCTCCATTCAATGACTTCACACACCTCCATTCTGTGACTTCGCACACCTCCAATCTGACTTCACACAGCTCCACTCTATGCCTTCCCACACCTCAATTCTATGATTTCACACACCTCCATTCTATGACTTCACACACCTCCATTCTGTGATTTCACACACCTCCATTCTGAGTTCAAACACCTCCGTTCTGTGACTTAACACACCTCCATTCTGTGACTTCACACATCACCATTCTGAGTTCACACACCTCCATTCTGTGACTTCACACACCTCCATTCTGACTTCAAACAGCTCCATTCTATGACTTCACACACCTCCATTCTGTGCCTTCACCCACCTCCATTCTATGACTTAACACACCTTCATTGTTACTTCACAAACATCCATTCTATGACTTCACACACCTCCATTCTATGACTTCACACACCTCCATTCTATGACTTCACAAACCTCCATTCTGTGACTTCACACACCTCAATTCTTTGACTTCACACACCTCCAATATGACTTCACACACATCCATTCTATGACTTCACACACGTCTATTCTGTGACTTCACACACCTTCATTCTGTGACTTCACACACCTCCATTCTGAGTTCACACACCTCCATTCTGTGACTTCACACAACTCCAATCTGACTTCACACAGCTCCATTCTATGACTTCACATACCTCCATTCTGCGACTTCACACACGTCCATTCTATGACTTCACACACCTCCATTGTGACTTCACACAGCTCCATTCTATGAGTTCACACACCTCCATTCTGACTTCACACACCTCCATTCTATGACTTCACACACCTCCATTCTGACTTCACACACCTCCATTCTATGACTTCAGACACCTCCATTCTATGACTTCACACAATTCCATTCTATGACTTCACACACCTCCATTCATTGTTACTTCACAAACATCCATTCTATGACTTCACACACCTCCATTCTATGACTTCACACACCTCCATTCTATGACTTCACAAACCTCCATTCTGTGACTTCACACACCTCAATACTGTGACTTCACACACCTCCATTATGACTTCACACACATCCATTCTATGACTTCACACACCTCCATCCTGTGACTTCACACACCTTCATTCTGTGACTTCACACACCTCCATTCTGAGTTCACACACCTCCATTCTGTGACTTCACACAACTCCAATCTTACTTCACACAGCTCCATTCTATGACTTCACATACCTCCATTCTGTGACTTCACACACGTCCATTCTATGACTTCACACACCTCCATTGTGACTTCACACAGCTCCATTCTATGAGTTCACACACCTCCATTCTGACTTCACACACCTCCATTCTATGAGTTCACACACCTCCATTCTGACTTCACACACCTCCATTCTATGACTTGACACAACTCCATTCTGACTTCCGACACCTCCATTCTATGAGTTCACACACCTGCATTGTGACTTCACACAACTCCATTCTATGACTTCACACACCTCCATTCTATGACTTCACACACCTCCATTCTATGACTTCACAAACCTCCATTCTGACTTCACACACTTCCATTCTGACTTCACAAACATCAATTCTGTGACTTCACACACCTCCATTCTATGACTTCACACACCTCCATTCTATGACTTCACACACCTCCATTCTATGACTTCACACACTTCCATTCTTTGACTTCACACACCTCCATTTTGTGACTTCACACATCTCCATTGTGAGTTCTCACACCTCCATTCTGTGACTTCACACACCTCCAATCTGACTTCACACAGCTCCATTCTATGACTTCACACACCTCCATACTGTGACTTCACAAACCTCCATTCTATGATTTCACACACGTCCCTTGTGACTTCACACACCTCCATTCTATGACTTCACACAACTCCCTTCTGACTTCACACACCTCCATTCTGTGACTTCACACACCTCCATTCCATGACTTCACACACCTCCATTCCATGACTTCACACACCTCCATTCGATGAATTCACACACCTCCATTCTATGATTTCACACACCTCCCTTGTGACTTCACACACCTGTATTCTATGACTTCACACAACTCCATTCTGACTTCACACACCTCCATTTTGTGACTTCACACACCTCCATTCTGATTTCACACACGTCAATTCTGTGACTTCACACACCGCAATTCTGGCTTCACACACCTCCATTCTATGACTTCACACACTTCCATTCTATGACTTCACACACCTCCATTCTTTGACTTCACACACCTCCATTGTGAGTTCACACACCTCCATTCTGTGACTTCACACACCTCCATTCTCAGACTTCACACACCTCCATTCTTTGACTTCACACACCTTCATTCTATGACTTCACACACCTCCATTCTATGAATTCACACATCTCCATTCTGTGACTTCACACAACTCCATTCTATGACTTCCCACACCTCCATTCTGGGACTTCACACACCTCCATTCTGAGTTCACACACCTCCGTTCTGTGACTTAACACACCTTCATTCCGTGACTTCACACACCTTCATTCTATGATTTCACACACCTCCATTCTATGACTTCACACACCTCCATTCTTTGACTTCACACACCTCAATTTTGAGTTCACACACCTACATTCTGTGACTTCACAGACCTCCATTTGTGACGTTACACACCACCATTTTGACTTCACACACCTCCATTCTGTGACTTCACACACCTCCATTCTGTGACTTCACACCCCTCCATTTTGACTTTACACACTTCCACTCTGTGACTTCACACACCTCCATTCTGTGACTTCGCACACCTCCATTGTTTGACTTCACACACCTCCATTCTTTGACTTCACACACCTCCATTTCATGACTTCACAAACCTCTACTCTATCAGTTCACACACATCCATTCTATGAGTTCACACACCACCATTTTGACTTCACACACCTCCATTCTATGACTTCACACACCTACATTCTTACTTCAGGAACATCCATTGTATGAATTCACTCACCTCCATTGTATGACTTCACAAACCTCCATTCTATGACTTCACACACCTCCATTCTATGACTTCACACACCTCCATTCTATGACTTCACACACCTCCATTCTATGACTTCACACACCTCCATTCTATGACTTCACACACCTCCATTTGTGAATCTACACACCACATTTTTGACTTCACACACCTCCATTCTGTGATTTCACACACTTCCATTCTGTGACTTCACACACCATTATTGTTTGACTTCACACACCTCCATTCTTTGACTTCACACACCTCCATTGCATGACTTCAAGACACCTCCATTCTATGAGTTCACAAACCTCCATTCTATGAGTTCACACACCTCCATTTTGACTTCACACACCTCCATTCTTTGACTTCACACACATTTATTCTGTGACTTCACACACCTCCATTCTATGACTTCACACACCTACATTCTATGACTTCACACACCTCCATTCTGTTACTTCACACACCTCCATTTTGACTTCACACACTTCCATTCTTTGAATTCACACACCTCCATTCTGTGACTTCACACACATTAACATTGTTTGACTTCACACACCTCTATTTTTGGACTTCACACACCTCCATTCCATGACTTCACACATCTCCATTTTATGAGTTCGCACACCTCCATTTTGACATCACACACCTCCATTCTATGACTTCACACACCTTCATTCTACTTCAGAAACATCCGTTCTATGACTTCACACACCTCCATTCTATGATTTCACAAACCTCCATTCTGTGACTTCACACACCTCCATTCTGAGTTCACACACCTCAATTCTGTGATTTCACACCTCAATTCTGGCTTCACACACCTCCAATCTGACTTCGCACAGCTCCATTCTATGACTTCACACACCCCGTACTGTGACTTCACACACCTCCATTCTATGACTTCACACAACTCCATTCTGTCTTCACACACCTCCATTCTGTGACTTCACACACCTCCATTCCATGACTTCACACACCTCCATTCCATGACTTCACACACCTCCATTCGATGAATTCACACACCTCCATTCTATGAATTCACACAGCTCCCTTGTGACTTCACACACCTGCATTCTATGACTTCACACAACTCCATTCTGACTTCACACACCTCCATTCTGTGACTTCACACACCTCCATTCCATGACTTCACACACCTCCATTCTGGGATTTCACACACCTCCATTCTGTGACTTCACACACCTTTATTGTTTGACTTCACACAATGCATTCTTTGATTTCACACACCTTTATTCCATGACTTCACACACCTCCATTCTATGAGTTCTCAGACCTCCATTCTATGAGTTCACACACCTCCATTTTGACTTCATACACCTCCATTCTATGACTTCAAACACATTCATTCTTATTCAGAAACATCCATTCTATGACTTCACACACCTCCATTCTATGACTTCACACGCCTCCATTCTGTGACTTCACACACCTCCATTCCATGACTTCACACACCTCCATTTGTGACTCTACACACCACATTTTTGACTTCACACACCTCCATTCTGTGATTTCACACACCTCTATTCTGTGTCTTCACACACCTTTATTGTTTGACTTCACACACCTCCATTCTTTGACTTCACACACCTCCATTGCATGACTTCAAGACACCTCCATTCTATGAGTTCACAAACCTCCATTCTATGAGTTCACACACCTCCATTTTGACTTCACACACCTCCATTCTGTGACTTCACACATCTCCATTCTGTGACTTCACACACCTCCATTCTATGACTTCACACACCTCCATTCTATGATTTCACAAACCTCCATTCTGTTACTTCACACACCTCCATTTTGACTTCACACACTTCCATTCTGTGAATTCACACACGTCCATTCTGTGACTTCACACACATTAACATTGTTTGACTTAACACACCTCTATTTTTGGACTTCACACACCTCCATTCCATGACTTCACACATCTCCATTTTCTGAGTTCGCACATCACCATTTTGACTTCACACACCTCCATTCTATGATTTCACATACCTCCATTATGACTTCACACAAATCCATTCTATGACTTCACACACCTCCATTCTGTGCCTTCACACACCTCCATTCTAGGACTTAACACACCTTCATTCTCACTTCACAAACATCCATTCTATGATCACACACTTCCATTCTATGACTTCACACACCTCCATTCTATGACTTCACACACCTCCATTCAGTGACTTCACACACCTCAATTCTGTGACTTCACACACCTCCATTATGACTTCACACATCTCCATTCTATGACTTCACACACCTCCATTCTATGACTTCACACCTCCATTCTGTGACTTCACACACCTCCATTCTGAGTTCACACACCTCCATTCTGTGACTTCACACACCTCCATTCTATTACTTCACTCACCTTCATTCTACTTCAGAAACATCCATTCTATGACTTCACATACCTCCATGCTGTGACTTCACACACGTCCATTCTGTGACTTCACACACCTCCATTGTGACTTCACACAGCTCCATTCTATGAGTTCACACACCTCCATTCTGACTTCACACACCTCCATTCTATGACTTCACACACCTCCATTCTGACTTCACACAGCTCCATTCTATGACTTCACACAACTCCATTCTGACTTCCTACACCTCCATTCTACGAGTTCACACACCTGCATTGTGACTTCACACACCTCCATTCTATGACTTCATACACCTCCATTCTGTGACTTCACACACCTCCATTCTATGACTTCACAAATCTCCATTCTGACTTTACACACCTCCATTCTGACTTCACAAACATCAATTCTATGACTTCACACACCTTCATTCTATGACTTCACACACCTCCATTCTATGACTTCACACACTTCCATTCTTTGACTTCACACACCTCCATTTTGTGACTTCACAAATCTCCATTGTGAGTTCTCACACCTCCATTCTGTGACTTCACACACCTCCAATCTGACTTCACACAGCTCCATTCTATGACTTCACACACCTCCATACTGTGACTTTCACACCTCCATTCTATGATTTCACACACCCCCCTTGTGACTTCACACACCACCATTCTATGACTTCACACAACTCCATTCTGACTTCACACACCTCCATTCTGTGACTTCACACACCTCCATTCCATGACTTCACACACCTCCATTCCATGACTTCACACACCTCCATTCGATGAATTCACACACCTCCATTCTATGATTTCACACACCTCCCTTGTGACTTCACACACCTGCATTCTATGACTTCACACAACTCCATTCTGACTTGACACACCTCCATTCTGTGACTTCACACACCTCCATTCCATGACTTCACACACCTCCATTCTGGGATTTCACACACCTCCATTCTGTGACTTCACACACCTTTATTGTTTGACTTCACACAATGAATTCTTTGATTTCACACACCTTTATTCCATGATTTCACACACCTCCATTCTATGAGTTCTCAGACCTCCATTCTATGAGTTCACACACCTCCATTTTGACTTCATACACCTCCATTCTATGACTTCAAACACATTCATTCTTATTCAGACACATCCATTCTATGACTTCACACACCTCCATTCTATGACTTCACACACCTTCATTCTGTGACTTCACACACCTCCATTCTGAGTTCACACACCTCCATTCTGTGACTTCACACACCTCCATTCTATTACTTCACTCACCTTCATTCTACTTCAGAAACATCCATTCTATGACTTCACACACCTCCATTCTATCACACCTCCATTCTATGACTTCAGACACCTCCATTCTATGACTTCACACAATTCCATTCTATGACTTCACACACCTCCATTCTTTGACTTCACACACCTCCATTGTGAGTTCACACACCTCCATTCTGTGACTTCAAACACCTCCATTCTGTGACATCACACACCTCCATTCTGTGACTTCACACACCTCCATTCTATGATTTCTCACACCTCCATTCTATTAATTCACACACCTCCATTCTGTGACTTCACAAAACTCCATTCTATGACTTCCCTCACCTCCATTCTGTGACTTCACACACGTCCATTCTGAGTTCACAATCCTCCATTCTGTGACTTAACGCACCTCCATTCTGTGACTTCACACACCTCCGTTCTGACTTCACACACCTCCATTCGATGACTTCACAAACCTCCATTCTGTGACTTCACACACCTCCATTCTATGACTTCACACACCTACATTCTGTGACTTCACACACCTCCATTCTGTTACTTCACACACCTCCATTTTGACTTCACACACTTCCATTCTGTGAATTCACACACGTCCATTCTGTGACTTCACACACTTTAACATTGTTTGACTTCACACACCTCTATTTTTGGACTTCACACACCTCCATTCCATGACTTCACACATCTCCATTTTCTGAGTTCGCACATCTCCATTTTGACTTCACACACCTCCATTCTATGATTTCACATACCTCCATTATGACTTCACACAAATCCATTCTATGACTTCACACACCTCCATTCTGTGCCTTCACACACCTCCATTCTACGACTTAACACACCTTCATTCTTACTTCACAAACATCCATTCTATGATCACACACTTCCATTCTATGACTTCACACACCTCCATTCTATGACTTCACACACCTCCATTCAGTGACTTCACACACCTCAATTCTGTGACTTCAC
Source organism: Megascapheus bottae (assembly GCA_024803745.1). Lineage (NCBI taxonomy): Eukaryota > Metazoa > Chordata > Mammalia > Rodentia > Geomyidae > Megascapheus > Megascapheus bottae. The sequence continues at coordinate 737,655 of JANJXV010000106.1, read as the reverse complement.
ACACCTCCATTATGACTTCACACATCTCCATTCTATGACTTCACACACCTCCATTCTATGACTTCACACCTCCATTCTGTGACTTCACACACCTCCATTCTGAGTTCACACACCTCCATTCTGTGACTTCACACACCTCCATTCTATTACTTCACTCACCTTCATTCTACTTCAGAAACATCCATTCTATGACTTCACATACCTCCATGCTGTGACTTCACACACGTCCATTCTGTGACTTCACACACCTCCATTGTGACTTCACACAGCTCCATTCTATGAGTTCACACACCTCCATTCTGACTTCACACACCTCCATTCTATGACTTCACACACCTCCATTCTGACTTCACACAGCTCCATTCTATGACTTCACACAACTCCATTCTGACTTCCTACACCTCCATTCTACGAGTTCACACACCTGCATTGTGACTTCACACACCTCCATTCTATGACTTCATACACCTCCATTCTGTGACTTCACACACCTCCATTCTATGACTTCACAAATCTCCATTCTGACTTTACACACCTCCATTCTGACTTCACAAACATCAATTCTGTGACTTCACACACCTCCATTCTATGACTTCACACACCTTCATTCTATGACTTCACACATCTCCATTCTATGACTTCACACACTTCCATTCTTTGACTTCACACACCTCCATTTTGTGACTTCACAAATCTTCCATTGTGAGTTCTCACACCTCCATTCTGTGACTTCACACACCTCCAATCTGACTTCACACAGCTCCATTCTATGACTTCACACACCTCCATACTGTGACTTTCACACCTCCATTCTATGATTTCACACACCCCCCTTGTGACTTCACACACCACCATTCTATGACTTCACACAACTCCATTCTGACTTCACACACCTCCATTCTGTGACTTCACACACCTCCATTCCATGACTTCACACACCTCCATTCCATGACTTCACACACCTCCATTCGATGAATTCACACACCTCCATTCTATGATTTCACACACCTCCCTTGTGACTTCACACACCTGCATTCTATGACTTCACACAACTCCATTCTGACTTGACACACCTCCATTCTGTGACTTCACACACCTCCATTCCATGACTTCACACACCTCCATTCTGGGATTTCACACACCTCCATTCTGTGACTTCACACACCTTTATTGTTTGACTTCACACAATGAATTCTTTGATTTCACACACCTTTATTCCATGATTTCACACACCTCCATTCTATGAGTTCTCAGACCTCCATTCTATGAGTTCACACACCTCCATTTTGACTTCATACACCTCCATTCTATGACTTCAAACACATTCATTCTTATTCAGACACATCCATTCTATGACTTCACACACCTCCATTCTATGACTTCACACACCTTCATTCTGTGACTTCACACACCTCCATTCTGAGTTCACACACCTCCATTCTGTGACTTCACACACCTCCATTCTATTACTTCACTCACCTTCATTCTACTTCAGAAACATCCATTCTATGACTTCACACACCTCCATTCTATCACACCTCCATTCTATGACTTCAGACACCTCCATTCTATGACTTCACACAATTCCATTCTATGACTTCACACACCTCCATTCTTTGACTTCACACACCTCCATTGTGAGTTCACACACCTCCATTCTGTGACTTCAAACACCTCCATTCTGTGACATCACACACCTCCATTCTGTGACTTCACACACCTCCATTCTATGATTTCTCACACCTCCATTCTATTAATTCACACACCTCCATTCTGTGACTTCACAAAACTAAATTCTATGACTTCCCTCACCTCCATTCTGTGACTTCACACACGTCCATTCTGAGTTCACAATCCTCCATTCTGTGACTTAACGCACCTCCACTCTGTGACTTCACACACCTCCGTTCTGACTTCACACACCTCCATTCGATGACTTCACAAACCTCCATTCTGTGACTTCACACACCTTAATTCTGTGACTTCACACACCTCCATTATGACTTCACACACCTCCATTCTATGACTTCACACACCTCCATTCTATGACATCACACACCTAGATTCTGTGACTTCACACACCTCCATTCTGACTTCACCCAGCTCCATTCAATGACTTCACACACCATCATTCTGTGAAATCGCATACCTCCAATCTGACTTCACACAGCTCCACTCTATGCCTTCCCACACCTCAATTCTATGATTTCACACACCTCCATTCTATGACTTCACACACCTCCATTCTGTGATTTCACACACCTCCATTCTGAGTTCAAACACCTCCGTTCTGTGACTTAACACACCTCCATTCTGTGACTTCACACACCACCATTCTGAGTTCACACACCTCCATTCTGTGACTTCACACACCTCCATCCTGACTTCAAACAGCTCCATTCTATGACTTCACACACCTCCATTCTGTGCCTTCACCCACCTCCATTCTATGACTTAACACACCTTCATTGTTACTTCACAAACATCCATTCTATGACTTCACACACCTCCATTCTATGACTTCACACACCTCCATTCTATGACTTCACAAACCTCCATTCTGTGACTTCACACACCTCAATTCTGTGACTTCACACACCTCCAATATGACTTCACACACATCCATTCTATGACTTCACACACCTCTATTCTGTGACTTCACACACCTTCATTCTGTGACTTCACACACCTCCATTCTGAGTTCACACACCTCCATTCTGTGACTTCACACAACTCCAATCTGACTTCACACAGCTCCATTCTATGACTTCACATACCTCCATTCTGCGACTTCACACACGTCCATTCTATGACTTCACACACCTCCATTGTGACTTCACACAGCTCCATTCTATGAGTTCACACACCTCCATTCTGACTTCACACACCACCATTCTATGACTTCACACACCTCCATTCTGACTTCACACACCTCCATTCTATGACTTCACACAACTCCATTCTGACTTCCGACACCTCCATTCTATGAGTTCACACACCTGCATTGTGACTTCACACACCTCCATTCTATGACTTCACACACCTCCATTCTATGACATCCCACACCTCCATTCTATGACTTCACAAACCTCCATTCTGACTTCACACACCCCCATTCTGACTTCACAAACATCAATTCTGTGACTTCACACACCTCCATTCTATGACTTCACACACCTCCATTCTATGACTTCACACACCTCCATTCTATGATTTCACAAACCTCCATTCTGTGACTTCACACACCTCCATTCTGAGTTCACACATCTCAATTCTGTGACTTCACACCTCAATTCTGGCTTCACACACCTCCAATCTGACTTCACACAGCTCCATTCTATGACTTCACACACCTCCATACTGTGACTTCACACACCTCCATTCTATGATTTCACACACCTCCCTTGTGACTTCACACACCTCCATTCTATGACTTCACACAACTCCATTCTGACTTCACACACCTCCATTCTGTGACTTCACACACCTCCATTCCATGACTTCACACACCTCCATTCCATGACTTCACACACCTCCATTCGATGAATTCACACACCTCCATTCTATGATTTCACACACCTCCCTTGTGACTTCACACACCTGCATTCTATGACTTCACACAACTCCATTTTGACTTCACACACCTCCATTCTGTGACTTCACACACCTCCATTCCATGACTTCACACACCTCCATTCTGGGATTTCACACACCTCCATTCTATGAGTTCACACACCTCCATTCTATGTGTTCACAAACCTACATTCTATGAGTTCACACACCTCCATTTTGTCTTCACACACTTCCATTCTTTGAATTCACACACCTCCCTTCTGTGACTTCAAACACATTAACATTGTTTGACTTCACACACCTCTATTTTTGGACTTCACACACCTCCATTCCATGACTTCACACATCTCCATTTTATGAGTTCGCACACCTCCATTTTGACTTCACACACCTCCATTCTATGAATTCACACACCTTCATTCTACTTCAGAAACATCCGTTCTATGACTTCACACACCTCCATTCTATGATTTCACAAACCTCCATTCTGTGATTTCACACACCTCCATTCTGAGTTCACACACCTCAATTCTGTGACTTCACACACCTCAATTCTGGCTTCACACACCTCCATTCTATGAGTTCACACAATTCCTTTCTATGATCTCACACACCTCCATTCTTTGAATTCACACACCTCCATTGTGAGTTCACACACCTCCATTCTATGACTTCACATACCTCCATTATGACTTCACACAGATCCATTCTATGACTTCACACACCTCCATTCCGTGCCTTCACACACCTCCATTCTAGGACTTAACACACCTTCATTCTTACTTCACAAACATCCATTCTATGATCACACACTTCCATTCTATGACTTCACACACCTCCATTCTATGACTTCACACACCTCCATTCAGTGACTTCACACACCTCAATTCTGTGACTTCACACACCTCCATTATGACTTCACACACCTCCATTCGATGACTTCACACACCTCCATTCTATGATTTCACAAACCTCCATTCTGTTACTTCACACACCTCCATTTTGACTTCACACACTTCCATTCTGTGAATTCACACACGTCCATTCTGTGACTTCACACACATTAACATTGTTTGACTTAACACACCTCTATTTTTGGACTTCACACACCTCCATTCCATGAATTCACACATCTCCATTTTCTGAGTTCACACATCACCATTTTGACTTCACACACCTCCATTCTATGATTTCACATACCTCCATTATGACTTCACACAAATCCATTCTATGACTTCACACACCTCCATTCTGTGCCTTCACACACCTCCATTCTAGGACTTAACACACCTTCATTCTCACTTCACAAACATCCATTCTATGATCACACACTTCCATTCTATGACTTCACACACCTCCATTCTATGACTTCACACACCTCCATTCAGTGACTTCACACACCTCAATTCTGTGACTTCACACACCTCCATTATGACTTCACACATCTCCATTCTATGACTTCACACACCTCCATTCTATGACTTCACACCTCCATTCTGTGACTTCACACACCTCCATTCTGAGTTCACACACCTCCATTCTGTGACTTCACACACCTCCATTCTATTACTTCACTCACCTTCATTCTACTTCAGAAACATCCATTCTATGACTTCACATACCTCCATGCTGTGACTTCACACACGTCCATTCTGTGACTTCACACACCTCCATTGTGACTTCACACAGCTCCATTCTATGAGTTCACACACCTCCATTCTGACTTCACACACCTCCATTCTATGACTTCACACACCTCCATTCTGACTTCACACAGCTCCATTCTATGACTTCACACAACTCCATTCTGACTTCCTACACCTCCATTCTACGAGTTCACACACCTGCATTGTGACTTCACACACCTCCATTCTATGACTTCATACACCTCCATTCTGTGACTTCACACACCTCCATTCTATGACTTCACAAATCTCCATTCTGACTTTACACACCTCCATTCTGACTTCACAAACATCAATTCTGTGACTTCACACACCTCCATTCTATGACTTCACACACCTTCATTCTATGACTTCACACATCTCCATTCTATGACTTCACACACTTCCATTCTTTGACTTCACGCACCTCCATTTTGTGACTTCACAAATCTTCCATTGTGAGTTCTCACACCTCCATTCTGTGACTTCACACACTTCCAATCTGACTTCACACAGCTCCATTCTATGACTTCACACACCTCCATACTGTGACTTTCACACCTCCATTCTATGATTTCACACACCCCCCTTGTGACTTCACACACCACCATTCTATGACTTCACACAACTCCATTCTGACTTCACACACCTCCATTCTGTGACTTCACACACCTCCATTCCATGACTTCACACACCTCCATTCCATGACTTCACACACCTCCATTCGATGAATTCACACACCTCCATTCTATGATTTCACACACCTCCCTTGTGACTTCACACACCTGCATTCTATGACTTCACACAACTCCATTCTGACTTGACACACCTCCATTCTGTGACTTCACACACCTCCATTCCATGACTTCACACACCTCCATTCTGGGATTTCACACACCTCCATTCTGTGACTTCACACACCTTTATTGTTTGACTTCACACAATGAATTCTTTGATTTCACACACCTTTATTCCATGATTTCACACACCTCCATTCTATGAGTTCTCAGACCTCCATTCTATGAGTTCACACACCTCCATTTTGACTTCATACACCTCCATTCTATGACTTCAAACACATTCATTCTTATTCAGACACATCCATTCTATGACTTCACACACCTCCATTCCATGACTTCACACACCTCCATTCGATGAATTCACACACCTCCATTCTATGATTTCACACACCTCCCTTGTGACTTCACACACCTGCATTCTATGACTTCACACAACTCCATTCTGACTTGACACACCTCCATTCTGTGACTTCACACACCTCCATTCCATGACTTCACACACCTCCATTCTGGGATTTCACACACCTCCATTCTGTGACTTCACACACCTTTATTGTTTGACTTCACACAATGAATTCTTTGATTTCACACACCTTTATTCCATGATTTCACACACCTCCATTCTATGAGTTCTCAGACCTCCATTCTATGAGTTCACACACCTCCATTTTGACTTCATACACCTCCATTCTATGACTTCAAACACATTCATTCTTATTCAGACACATCCATTCTATGACTTCACACACCTCCATTCTATGACTTCACACACCTTCATTCTGTGACTTCACACACCTCCATTCTGAGTTCACACACCTCCATTCTGTGACTTCACACACCTCCATTCTATTACTTCACTCACCTTCATTCTACTTCAGAAACATCCATTCTATGACTTCACACACCTCCATTCTATCACACCTCCATTCTATGACTTCAGACACCTCCATTCTATGACTTCACACAATTCCATTCTATGACTTCACACACCTCCATTCTTTGACTTCACACACCTCCATTGTGAGTTCACACACCTCCATTCTGTGACTTCAAACACCTCCATTCTGTGACATCACACACCTCCATTCTGTGACTTCACACACCTCCATTCTATGATTTCTCACACCTCCATTCTATTAATTCACACACCTCCATTCTGTGACTTCACAAAACTAAATTCTATGACTTCCCTCACCTCCATTCTGTGACTTCACACACGTCCATTCTGAGTTCACAATCCTCCATTCTGTGACTTAACGCACCTCCACTCTGTGACTTCACACACCTCCGTTCTGACTTCACACACCTCCATTCGATGACTTCACAAACCTCCATTCTGTGACTTCACACACCTTAATTCTGTGACTTCACACACCTCCATTATGACTTCACACACCTCCATTCTATGACTTCACACACCTCCATTCTATGACATCACACACCTAGATTCTGTGACTTCACACACCTCCATTCTGACTTCACCCAGCTCCATTCAATGACTTCACACACCATCATTCTGTGAAATCGCATACCTCCAATCTGACTTCACACAGCTCCACTCTATGCCTTCCCACACCTCAATTCTATGATTTCACACACCTCCATTCTATGACTTCACACACCTCCATTCTGTGATTTCACACACCTCCATTCTGAGTTCAAACACCTCCGTTCTGTGACTTAACACACCTCCATTCTGTGACTTCACACACCACCATTCTGAGTTCACACACCTCCATTCTGTGACTTCACACACCTCCATCCTGACTTCAAACAGCTCCATTCTATGACTTCACACACCTCCATTCTGTGCCTTCACCCACCTCCATTCTATGACTTAACACACCTTCATTGTTACTTCACAAACATCCATTCTATGACTTCACACACCTCCATTCTATGACTTCACACACCTCCATTCTATGACTTCACAAACCTCCATTCTGTGACTTCACACACCTCAATTCTGTGACTTCACACACCTCCAATATGACTTCACACACATCCATTCTATGACTTCACACACCTCTATTCTGTGACTTCACACACCTTCATTCTGTGACTTCACACACCTCCATTCTGAGTTCACACACCTCCATTCTGTGACTTCACACAACTCCAATCTGACTTCACACAGCTCCATTCTATGACTTCACATACCTCCATTCTGCGACTTCACACACGTCCATTCTATGACTTCACACACCTCCATTGTGACTTCACACAGCTCCATTCTATGAGTTCACACACCTCCATTCTGACTTCACACACCACCATTCTATGACTTCACACACCTCCATTCTGACTTCACACACCTCCATTCTATGACTTCACACAACTCCATTCTGACTTCCGACACCTCCATTCTATGAGTTCACACACCTGCATTGTGACTTCACACACCTCCATTCTATGTCTTCACACACCTCCATTCTATGACATCCCACACCTCCATTCTATGACTTCACAAACCTCCATTCTGACTTCACACACCCCCATTCTGACTTCACAAACATCAATTCTGTGACTTCACACACCTCCATTCTATGACTTCACACACCTCCATTCTATGACTTCACACACCTCCATTCTATGATTTCACAAACCTCCATTCTGTGACTTCACACACCTCCATTCTGAGTTCACACATCTCAATTCTGTGACTTCACACCTCAATTCTGGCTTCACACACCTCCAATCTGACTTCACACAGCTCCATTCTATGACTTCACACACCTCCATACTGTGACTTCACACACCTCCATTCTATGATTTCACACACCTCCCTTGTGACTTCACACACCTCCATTCTATGACTTCACACAACTCCATTCTGACTTCACACACCTCCATTCTGTGACTTCACACACCTCCATTCCATGACTTCACACACCTCCATTCCATGACTTCACACACCTCCATTCGATGAATTCACACACCTCCATTCTATGATTTCACACACCTCCCTTGTGACTTCACACACCTGCATTCTATGACTTCACACAACTCCATTCTGACTTCACACACCTCCATTCTGTGACTTCACACACCTCCATTCCATGACTTCACACACCTCCATTCTGGGATTTCACACACCTCCATTCTATGAGTTCACACACCTCCATTCTATGTGTTCACAAACCTACATTCTATGAGTTCACACACCTCCATTTTGTCTTCACACACTTCCATTCTTTGAATTCACACACCTCCCTTCTGTGACTTCAAACACATTAACATTGTTTGACTTCACACACCTCTATTTTTGGACTTCACACACCTCCATTCCATGACTTCACACATCTCCATTTTATGAGTTCGCACACCTCCATTTTGACTTCACACACCTCCATTCTATGAATTCACACACCTTCATTCTACTTCAGAAACATCCGTTCTATGACTTCACACACCTCCATTCTATGATTTCACAAACCTCCATTCTGTGATTTCACACACCTCCATTCTGAGTTCACACACCTCAATTCTGTGACTTCACACACCTCAATTCTGGCTTCACACACCTCCATTCTATGAGTTCACACAATTCCTTTCTATGATCTCACACACCTCCATTCTTTGAATTCACACACCTCCATTGTGAGTTCACACACCTCCATTCTATGACTTCACATACCTCCATTATGACTTCACACAGATCCATTCTATGACTTCACACACCTCCATTCCGTGCCTTCACACACCTCCATTCTAGGACTTAACACACCTTCATTCTTACTTCACAAACATCCATTCTATGATCACACACTTCCATTCTATGACTTCACACACCTCCATTCTATGACTTCACACACCTCCATTCAGTGACTTCACACACCTCAATTCTGTGACTTCACACACCTCCATTATGACTTCACACATCTCCATTCTATGACTTCACACACCTCCATTCTATGACTTCAGACACCTCCATTCTATGACTTCACACAATTCCATTCTATGACTTCACACACCTCCATTCTTTGACTTCACACACCTCCATTGTGAGTTCACACACCTCCATTCTGTGTCTTCAAACACCTCCATTCTGTGACATCACACACCTCCATTCCGTGACTTCACACACCTCCATTCTATGATTTCTCACACCTCCATTCTATTAGTTCACACACCTCCATTCTGTGACTTAACAAACTCCATTCTGTGACTTCCCTCACCTCCATTCTGTGACTTCACACACCTCCATTCTGAGTTCACAATCCTCCATTCTGTGACTTAACGCACCTCCATTCTGTGACTTCACACACCTCCGTTCTGACTTCACACACCTCCATTCGATGACTTCACAAACCTCCATTCTGTGACTTCACACACCTTAATTCTGTGACTTCACACACCTCCATTATGACTTCACACACCTCCATTCTATGACTTCACACACCACCATTCTATGACATCACACACCTAGATTCTGTGACTTCACACACCTCCATTCTGACTTCACCCAGCTCCATTCAATGACTTCACACACCTCCATTCTGTGACTTCGCACACCTCCAATCTGACTTCACACAGCTCCACTCTATGCCTTCCCACACCTCAATTCTATGATTTCATACACCTCCATTCTATGACTTCACACACCTCCATTCTGTGATTTCACACACCTCCATTCTGAGTTCAAACACCTCCGTTCTGTGACTTAACACACCTCCATTCTGTGACTTCACACACCACCATTCTAAGTTCACACACCTCCATTCTGTGACTTCACGCACCTCCATTCTGACTTCAAACAGCTCCATTCTATGACTTAACACACCTTCATTGTTACTTCACAAACATCCATTCTATGACTTCACACACCTCCAATCTATGACTTCACACACCTCCATTCTATGACTTCACAAACCTCCATTCTGTGACTTCACACACCTCAATTCTGTGACTTCACACACCTCCACTATGATTTCACACACATCCATTCTATGACTTCACACACCTCCATTCTGAGTTCACACACCTCCATTCTGTGACTTCACACAACTCCAATCTGACTTCACACACGTCCATTCTATGACTTCACACACCTCCATTGTGACTTCACACAGCTCCATTCTATGAGTTCACACACCTCCATTCTGACTTCACACACCTCCATTCTATGACTTCACACACCTTCATTCTGACTTCACACAGCTCCATTCTATGACTTCACACAACTCCATTCTGACTTCCTACACCTCCATTCTATGAGTTCACACACCTGCATTGTGACTTCACACACCTCCATTCTATGACTTCATACACCTCCATTCTATGACTTCACACACCTCCATTCTATGACTTCACAAATCTCCATTCTGACTTTACACACCTCCATTCTGACTTCACAAACATCAATTCTGTGACTTCACACACCTCCATTCTATGACTTCCCACACCTTCATTCTATGACTTCACACACCTCCATTCTATGACTTCACACACTTCCATTCTTTGACTTCACACACCTCCATTTTGTGACTTCACAAATATCCATTGTGAGTTCTCACACCTCCATTCTGTGACTTCACACACTTCCAATCTGACTTCACACAGCTCCATTCTATGACTTCACACACCTCCATACTGTGACTTTCACACCTCCATTCTATGATTTCACACACCCCCCTTGTGACTTCACACACCACCATTCTATTACTTCACACAACTCCATTCTGACTTCACACACCTCCATTCTGTGACTTCACAAACCTCCATTCCATGACTTCACACACCTCCATTCCATGACTTCACACACCTCCATTCGATGAATTCACACACCTCCATTCTATGATTTCACACACCTCCCTTGTGACTTCACACACCTGCATTCTATGACTTCACACAACTCCATTCTGACTTGACACACCTCCATTCTGTGACTTCACACACCTCCATTCCATGACTTCACACACCTCCATTCTGGGATTTCACACACCTCCATTCTGTGACTTCACACACCTTTATTGTTTGACTTCACACAATGCATTCTTTGATTTCACACACCTTTATTCCATGATTTCACACACCTCCATTCTATGAGTTCTCAGACCTCCATTCTATGAGTTCACACACCTCCATTTTGACTTCATACACCTCCATTCTATGACTTCAAACACATTCATTCTTATTCAGAAACATCCATTCTATGACTTCACACACCTCCATTCTATGACTTCACACACCTCCATTCTGTGACTTCACACACCTCCATTCCATGACTTCACACACCTCCATTCGTGACTCTACACACCACATTTTTGACTTCACACACCTCCATTCTGTGATTTCACACACCTCCATTCTGTGTCTTCACACACCTTTATTGTTTGACTTCACACACCTCCATTCTTTGACTTCACACACCTCCATTGCATGACTTCAAGACACCTCCATTCTATGCGTTCACAAACCTCCATTCTATGAGTTCACACATCTCCATTTTGACTTCACACACCTCCATTCTCTGACTGCACACATCTCCATTCTGTGACTTCACACACCTCCATTCTGTGACTTCACACACCTACATTCTGTGACTTCACACACCTTCATTCTATGAATTCACACACCTTCATTCTACTTCAGAAACATCCGTTCTATGACTTCACACACCTCCATTCTATGATTTCACAAACCTCCATTCTGTGACTTCACACACCTCCATTCTGAGTTCACACGCCTCAATTCTGTGACTTCACACACCTCAATTCTGGCTTCACACACCTCCATTCTATGACTTCACACACTTCCATTCTATTACTTCACACACCTCCATTCTTTGACTTCGCACACCTCCATTGTGAGTTCACACACCTCCATTCTGTGACTCACACACCTCCATTCTCAGACTTCACACACCTCCATTCGGTGACTTCACACACCTATATTCTTTGACTTCACACACCTCCATTCTATGAATTCACACATCTCCATTCTGTGACTTCACACAACTCCATTCTATGACTTCCCACACCTCCATTCTGGGACTTCACACACCTCCATTCTGAGTTCACACACCTCCGTTCTGTGACTTAACACACCTTCATTCCGTGACTTCACACACCTTCATTCTATGATTTCACACACCTCCATTCTATGACTTCACACACCTCCATTCTTTTACTTCACACACCTCCATTTTGAGTTCACACACCTACATTCTGTGACTTCACAGACCTCCATTTGTGACGTTCCACACCACCATTTTGACTTCACACACCTCCATTTTGTGACTTCACACACCTCCATTATGTGACTTCACACCCCTCCATTTTGACTTCACACACTTCCATTCTGTGTCTTCACACACCTCCATTCTGTTACTTCGCACACCTCCATTGTCTGACTTCAAACACCTCCATTCTTTGACTTCACACACCTCCATTTCATGAATTCACACACCTCTACTCTATCAGTTCACACACATCCATTCTATGAGTTCACACACCACCATTTTGACTTCACACACCTCCATTCTATGACTTCACACACCTACATTCTTACTTCAGGAACATCCATTGTATGAATTCACCCACCTCCATTGTATGACTTCACAAACCTCCATTCTATGACTTCACACACCTCCATTCTATGACTTCACACACCTCCATTCTATGACTTCACACACCTCCATTCTATGACTTCACAAACCTCCATTCTATGACTTCACACACCTCCATTTGTGAATCTACACACCACATTTTTGACTTCACACACCTCCATTCTGTGATTTCACACACTTTCAGTCTGTGACTTCACACACCTTTATTGTTTGACTTCACACACCTCCATTCTTTGACTTCACACACCTCCATTGCATGACTTCAAGACACCTCCATTCTATGAGTTCACAAACCTCCATTCTATGAGTTCACACACCTCCATTTTGACTTCACACACCTCTATTCTGTGTCTTCACACTCATTTATCCTGTGACTTCATACACCTCCATTCTATGACTTCACACAACTCCATTCTGACTTCACACACCTCCATTCTGTGACTTCACACACCTCCATTCCATGACTTCACACACCTCCATTCCATGACTTCACACACCTCCATTCGATGAATTCACACACCTCCATTCTATGATTTCACACACCTCCCTTGTGACTTCACACACCTGCATTCTATGACTTCACACAACTCCATTCTGACTTCACACACCTCCATTCTGTGACTTCACACACCTCCATTCCATGACTTCACACACCTCCATTCTGGGATTTCACACACCTCCATTCTATGAGTTCACACACCTCCATTCTATGTGTTCACAAACCTACATTCTATGAGTTCACACACCTCCATTTTGGCTTCACACACTTCCATTCTTTGAATTCACACACCTCCCTTCTGTGACTTCAAACACATTAACATTGTTTGACTTCACACACCTCTATTTTTGGACTTCACACACCTCCATTCCATGACTTCACACATCTCCATTTTATGAGTTCGCACACCTCCATTTTGACTTCACACACCTCCATTCTATGAATTCACACACCTTCATTCTACTTCAGAAACATCCGTTCTATGACTTCACACACCTCCATTCTATGATTTCACAAACCTCCATTCTGTGATTTCACACACCTCCATTCTGAGTTCACACACCTCAATTCTGTGACTTCACACACCTCAATTCTGGCTTCACACACCTCCATTCTATGACTTCACACACCTCCCTTGTGACTTCACACACCTGCATTCTATGACTTCACACAACTCCATTCTGACTTCACACACCTCCATTCTGTGACTTCACACACCTCCATTCCATGACTTCACACACCTCCATTCTGGGATTTCACACACCTCCATTCTATGAGTTCACACACCTCCATTCTATGTGTTCACAAACCTACATTCTATGAGTTCACACACCTCCATTTTGGCTTCACACACTTCCATTCTTTGAATTCACACACCTCCCTTCTGTGACTTCAAACACATTAACATTGTTTGACTTCACACACCTCTATTTTTGGACTTCACACACCTCCATTCCATGACTTCACACATCTCCATTTTATGAGTTCGCACACCTCCATTTTGACTTCACACACCTCCATTCTATGAATTCACACACCTTCATTCTACTTCAGAAACATCCGTTCTATGACTTCACACACCTCCATTCTATGATTTCACAAACCTCCATTCTGTGATTTCACACACCTCCATTCTGAGTTCACACACCTCAATTCTGTGACTTCACACACCTCAATTCTGGCTTCACACACCTCCATTCTATGACTTCACACAATTCCTTTCTATGATCTCACACACCTCCATTCTTTGAATTCACACACTTCCATTGTGAGTTCACACACCTCCATTCTATGACTTCACATACCTCCATTATGACTTCACACAGATCCATTCTTTGACTTCACACACCTCCATTCCGTGCCTTCACACACCTCCATTCTAGGACTTAACACACCTTCATTCTTACTTCACAAACATCCATTCTATGATCACACACTTCCATTCTATGACTTCACACACCTCCATTCTATGACTTCACACACCTCCATTCAGTGACTTCACACACCTCAATTCTGTGACTTCACACACCTCCATTATGACTTCACACATCTCCATTCTATGACTTCACACACCTCCATTCTATGACTTCAGACACCTCCATTCTATGACTTCACACAATTCCATTCTATGACTTCACACACCTCCATTCTTTGACTTCACACACCTCCATTGTGAGTTCACACACCTCCATTCTGTGTCTTCAAACACCTCCATTCTGTGACATCACACACCTCCATTCTGTGACTTCACACACCTCCATTCTATGATTTCTCACACCTCCATTCTATTAGTTCACACACCTCCATTCTGTGACTTCACAAACTCCATTCTGTGACTTCCCTCACCTCCATTCTGTGACTTCACACACCTCCATTCTGAGTTCACAATCCTCCATTCTGTGACTTAACGCACCTCCATTCTGTGACTTCACACACCTCCGTTCTGACTTCACACACCTCCATTCGATGACTTCACAAACCTCCATTCTGTGACTTCACACACCTTAATTCTGTGACTTCACACACCTCCATTATGACTTCACACACCTCCATTCTATGACTTCACACACCACCATTCTATGACATCACACACCTAGATTCTGTGACTTCACACACCTCCATTCTGACTTCACCCAGCTCCATTCAATGACTTCACACACCTCCATTCTGTGACTTCGCACACCTCCAATCTGACTTCACACAGCTCCATTCTATGCCTTCCCACACCTCAATTCTATGATTTCATACACCTCCATTCTATGACTTCACACACCTCCATTCTGTGATTTCACACACCTCCATTCTGAGTTCAAACACCTCCGTTCTGTGACTTAACACACCTCCATTCTGTGACTTCACACACCACCATTCTGAGTTCACACACCTCCATTCTGTGACTTCACGCACCTCCATTCTGACTTCAAACAGCTCCATTCTATGACTTAACACACCTTCATTGTTACTTCACAAACATCCATTCTATGACTTCACACACCTCCATTCTATGACTTCACACACCTCCATTCTATGACTTCACAAACCTCCATTCTGTGACTTCACACACCTCAATTCTGTGACTTCACACACCTTCACTATGATTTCACACACATCCATTCTATGACTTCACACACCTCCATTCTGAGTTCACACACCTCCATTCTGTGACTTCACACAACTCCAATCTGACTTCACACACGTCCATTCTATGACTTCCCACACCTCCATTGTGACTTCACACAGCTCCATTCTATGAGTTCACACACCTCCATTCTGACTTCACACACCTCCATGCTATGACTTCACACACCTTCATTCTGACTTCACACAGCTCCATTCTATGACTTCACACAACTCCATTCTGACTTCCTACACCTCCATTCTATGAGTTCACACACCTGCATTGTGACTTCACACACCTCCATTCTATGACTTCATACACCTCCATTCTATGACTTCACACACCTCCATTCTATGACTTCACAAATCTCCAATCTGACTTTACACACCTCCATTCTGACTTCACAAACATCAATTCTGTGACTTCACACACCTCCATTCTATGACTTCCCACACCTTCATTCTATGACTTCACACACCTCCATTCTATGACTTCACACACTTCCATTCTTTGACTTCACACACCTCCATTTTGTGACTTCACAAATATCCATTGTGAGTTCTCACACCTCCATTCTGTGACTTCACACACTTCCAATCTGACTTCACACAGCTCCATTCTATGACTTCACACACCTCCATACTGTGACTTTCACACCTCCATTCTATGATTTCACACACCCCCCTTGTGACTTCACACACCACCATTCTATGACTTCACACAACTCCATTCTGACTTCACACACCTCCATTCTGTGACTTCACACACCTCCATTCCATGACTTCACACACCTCCATTCCATGACTTCACACACCTCCATTCGATGAATTCACACACCTCCATTCTATGATTTCACACACCTCCCTTGTGACTTCACACGCCTGCATTCTATGACTTCACACAACTCCATTCTGACTTGACACACCTCCATTCTGTGACTTCACACACCTCCATTCCATGACTTCACACACCTCCATTCTGGGATTTCACACACCTCCATTCTGTGACTTCACACACCTTTATTGTTTGACTTCACACAATGCATTCTTTGATTTCACACACCTTTATTCCATGATTTCACACACCTCCATTCTATGAGTTCTCAGACCTCCATTCTATGAGTTCACACACCTCCATTTTGACTTCATACACCTCCATTCTATGACTTCAAACACATTCATTCTTATTCAGAAACATCCATTCTATGACTTCACACACCTCCATTCTATGACTTCACACACCTCCATTCTGTGACTTCACACACCTCCATTCCATGACTTCACACACCTCCATTCGTGACTCTACACACCACATTTTTGACTTCACACACCTCCATTCTGTGATTTCACACACCTCCATTCTGTGTCTTCACACACTTTTATTGTTTGACTTCACACACCTCCATTCTTTGACTTCACACACCTCCATTGCATGACTTCAAGACACCTCCATTCTATGCGTTCACAAACCTCCATTCTATGAGTTCACACATCTCCATTTTGACTTCACACACCTCCATTCTGTGACTGCACACATCTCCATTCTGTGACTTCACACACCTCCATTCTGTGACTTCACACACCTACATTCTGTGACTTCACACACCTTCATTCTATGAATTCACACACCTTCATTCTACTTCAGAAACATCCGTTCTATGACTTCACACACCCCCATTCTATGATTTCACAAACCTCCATTCTGTGACTTCACACACCTCCATTCTGAGTTCACACGCCTCAATTCTGTGACTTCACACACCTCAATTCTGGCTTCACACACCTCCATTCTATGACTTCACACACTTCCATTCTATTACTTCACACACCTCCATTCTTTGACTTCACACACCTCCATTGTGAGTTCACACACCTCCATTCTGTGACTTCACACACCCCCATTCTCAGACTTCACACACCTCCATTCGGTGACTTCACACACCTATATTCTTTGACTTCACACACCTCCATTCTATGAATTCACATATCTCCATTCTGTGACTTCACACAACTCCATTCTATGACTTCCCACACCTCCATTCTGGGACTTCACACACCTCCATTCTGAGTTCACATACCTCCGTTCTGTGACTTAACACACCTTCATTCCGTGACTTCACACACCTTCATTCTATGATTTCACACACCTCCATTCTATGACTTCACACACCTCCATTCTTTGACTTCACACACCTCCATTTTGAGTTCACACACCTACATTCTGTGACTTCACAGACCTCCATTTGTGACGTTCCACACCACCATTTTGACTTCACACACCTCCATTTTGTGACTTCACACACCTCCATTCTGTGACTTCACACCCCTCCATTTTGACTTCACACACTTCCATTCTGTGTCTTCACACACCTCCATTCTGTTACTTCGCACACCTCCATTGTCTGACTTCAAACACCTCCATTCTTTGACTTCACACACCTCCATTTCATGAATTCACCCACCTCTACTCTATCAGTTCACACACATCCATTCTATGAGTTCACACACCACCATTTTGACTTCACACACCTCCATTCTATGACTTCACACACCTACATTCTTACTTCAGGAACATCCATTGTATGAATTCACCCACCTCCATTGTATGACTTCACAAACCTCCATTCTATGACTTCACACACCTCCATTCTATGACTTCACACACCTCCATTCTATGACTTCACACACCTCCATTCTATGACTTCACAAACCTCCATTCTATGACTTCACACACCTCCATTTGTGAATCTACACACCACATTTTTGACTTCACACACCTCCATTCTGTGATTTCACACACTTCCATTCTGTGACTTCACACACCTTTATTGTTTGACTTCACACACCTCCATTCTTTGACTTCACACACCTCCATTGCATGACTTCAAGACACCTCCATTCTATGAGTTCACAAACCTCCATTCTATGAGTTCACACACCTCCATTTTGACTTCACACACCTCTATTCTGTGTCTTCACACACATTTATTCTGTGACTTCACACACCTCCATTCTATGACTTCACACACCTACATTCTGTGACTTCACACACCTCCATTCTGTTACTTCACACACCTCCATTTTGACTTCACACACTTCCATTCTTTGAATTCACACACCTCCATTCTGTGACTTCACACACATTAACATTGTTTGACTTCACACACCTCTATTTTTGGACTTCACACACCTCCATTCCATGACTTCACACACTTCAATTCTATGACTTTACACACCTCCATTCTTTGACTTCACACACCTCCATTGTGAGTTCACACACCTCCATTTTGACTTCACACACCTCCATTCTGTGACTTCACACACCTCCATTCTGTGACTTCACACACCTCCATTCTATGACTTCACACACCTCCATTCTGTGACTTCACACACCTCCATTCTGTTACTTCACACACCTCCATTTTGACTTTACACACTTCCATTCTTTGAATTCACACACCTCCATTCTGTGACTTCACACACATTAACATTGTTTGACTTCACACACCTCTATTTTTGGACTTCACACACCTCCATTCCATGACTTCACACATGTCCATTTTATGAGTTCACACACCTCCATTTTGACATCACACACCTCCATTCTATGACTTCACACACCTTCATTCTACTACAGAAACCTCCGTTCTATGACTTCACACACCTCCATTCTATGATTTCACAAACCTCCATTCTGTGACTTCACACACCTCCATTCTGAGTTCACACACCTCAATTCTGTGACTTGACACACCTCAATTCTGGCTTCACACACCTCCATTCTATGACTTCACACACTTCCATTCTATGATGTCACACACCTCCATTCTTTGACTTCACACACCTCCATTGTGAGTTCACACACCTCCATTCTGTGACTTCACACACCTCCATTCTCAGACTTCACACACCTCCATTCTGTGACTTCACACACCTCCATTCTATGACTTCACACACCTCCATTCTATGAATTCACACATCTCCATTCTGTGACTTCACACAACTCCATTCTATGACTTCCCACACCTCCATTCTGGGTCTTCACACACCTCCATTCTGAGTTCACACACCTCCGTTCTGTGACTTAACACACCTTCATTCCGTGACTTCACACACCGTCATTCTATGATTTCACACACCTCCATTCTATGACTTCACACACCTCCATTCTATGACTTCACACACCTATATTCTTTGACTTCGCACACCTCCATTCTTTGACTTCACACACATCCATTTTGAGTTCACACACCTACATTCTGTGACTTCACACACCTCCATTTGTGACGTTACACACCACCATTTTGACTTCAAACACCTCCATTCTGTGACTTCACAGACCTCCATTCTGTGACTTCACCCCACTCCATTTTGTCTTCGCACACTTCCATTCTCTGACTTCACACACCTCCATTCTGTGACTTCGCACACCTCCATTGTTTGACTTCACACACCTCCATTCTTTGACTTCACACACCTCCATTCCATGACTTCACACACCTCTACACTATCAGTTCACACACATCCATTCTATGAGTTCACACACCACCATTTTGACTTCACACACCTCCATTCTATGACTTCACACACCTACATTCTTACTTCAGGATCATCCATTGTATGAATTCACCCACCTCAATTCTATGACTTCACAAACCTCCATTGTATGACTTCATACACGTCCATTCTATGACTTCACACACCTCCATTCTATGACTTCACACACTTCCATTCTTTGACTTCACACACCTCCATTCTTTGACTCCACAAATCTCAATTGTGAGTTCCCACACCTTCATTCTATGACTTCACACACCTCCATTCTGACTTCACACAGCTCCATTCTTTGACTTCACACACCTCCATTCTGTGCCTTCACACATCTCCATTCTAGACCTTAACACACCGTCATTCTTACTTCACAAACATTCTGTGACTTCACACACCTCCAATCTGACTTCACACAACTCCATTCTATGACTTCACACACCTCCATTGTGACTTCACACACCTCCATTCTATGTCTTCACACACCTCCATTGTGACTTCACACACCTCCATTCTATGACTTCACACACCTCCATTTTGACTTCACACACTTCCATTCTTTGACTTAACACACCTCCATTCTGTGACTTCACACACCACCATTGTTTGACTACACACACCTATATTCTTGGACTTCACACACCTCCATTCCATGACTTCACACACCTCCATTCTATGACTTCACACACCTTCGTTCTACTTCAGAAACATCCATTCTATGACTTCACACACCTCCATTCTATGACTTCACACACCTCCATTCTATGACTTCACACAATTCCATTCTATGACTTCACACGCCTCCATTCTTTGACTTCACACACCTCCATTGTGAGTTCACACACCTCCATTCTGTGACTTCAAACACCTCCATTCTGTGACTTCACACACCTCCATTCTGTGACTGCACACACCTCCATTCTATGATTTCTCACACTTCCATTCTATTAATTCACACACCTCCATTCTGTGACTTCACACAACTCCATTCTATGACTTCCCTCACATCCATTCTGTGACTTCACACACCTCCATTCTGAGTTCACAAACCTCCATTCTGTGACTTAACGCACCTCCATTCTGTGACTTCAAACACCTCCGTTCTGATTCACACACCTCCATTCTATGACTTTACACACCTCCATTCTGTGACTTCACACACCTCAATTCTGTGACTTCACACACCTCCAGTATGACTTCACACACCTCCATTCTATGACTTCACACACCTCCATTCTATGACTTCACACACCTAGATTCTGTGACTTCACACACCTCCGTTCTGAGTTCACACACCTCAATTCTGTGACTTCACACACCTCCATTCAGACTTCACCCAGCTCCATTCAATGACTTCAAACACCTCCATTCTGTGACTTCGCACACCTCCAATCTGACTTCACACAGCTCTACTCTATGCCTTCCCACACCTCCATTCTATGATTTCACACACCTCAATTCTATGACTTCACACACCTCCATTCTGTGATTTCACACACCTCCATTCTGAGTTCTAACACCTCCATTCTGTGACTTAACACACCTCCATTCTGTGACTTCACACACCACCCTTCTGATTTCACACACCTCCATTCTGTGACTTCACACACTTCTATTCTGACTTCACACACATCCATTCTATGCCTTCACACACCTCCATTATGACTTCACACCTCCATTCTATGACTTCACACAACTCCATTCTGACTTCACACACCTCCATTCTCTGACTTTACACACCTCCATTCCATGACTTCCCACACCTCCATTCGATGACTTCACACACCTCCATTCTTTGACTTCACACACCTCCATTCTATGAGTTCACACACCTCCATTCTGTGAGTTCACACACCTCCATTCTGTGACTTCACACATCTCAATTCTGTGACTTCACAAACCTACATTATGACTTCACACACCTCCATTCCATGACTTCACACACCTCCATTCTATGACTTCACACACCTCCATTCTGTGACTTCACACACCTCCATTCTGAGTTCACACACCTCCATTCTGTGACTTCACACACCTCCAATCTGACTTCACACAGCTCCATTCTATGACTTCACGCACCTCCATTCTATGACTTCACAAATCTCCGTTCTATGACTTCACACACCTCCATTCTGAGTTCACACACCTCCATTCTCTGAGTTCACACACCTCCATTCTGTGACTTAACACACCTCCATTCTATGATTTCACAGACCTCCATTCTGTGACTTCACACAACTTTATTGTTTGACTTCACACACCTCCAATCTGTGACTTCACACACCTCCATTGTGAGTTCACACACCTTCATTCTCTGAGTTCACACACCTCGATTCTGTGACTTAACACACCTCCATTCCATGACTTCACAGACCTCCATTCTGTGACTTCACACACCTTTATTGTTTGACTTCACACACCTCCATTCTATGACTTC
Source organism: Megascapheus bottae (assembly GCA_024803745.1). Lineage (NCBI taxonomy): Eukaryota > Metazoa > Chordata > Mammalia > Rodentia > Geomyidae > Megascapheus > Megascapheus bottae. The sequence goes on along the minus strand of JANJXV010000106.1, from coordinate 713,948 downwards.
ACACAATTCCATTCTATGACTTCACACACCTCCATTCTGTGACTTGACACACCTCCATTCTGAGTTCACACACCTCCATTCTGTGACTTCACACACCTCTATTCTGACTTCACACAGCTCCATAAAATGACTTCACACACCTCCATTCTGTGACTTCACACACCTCCATTCTGACTTCACACAGCTCCATAAAATGACTTCACACACCTCCATTCTGAGTTCAAACACCTCCGTTCTGTGACTTAACACACCTCCATTCTGTGACTTCACACACCTCCATTCTGAGTTCACACACCTCCATTCTGTGACTTCACACACCTCCATTCTGACTTCACACAGCTCTATTCTATGACTTCACACACCTCCATTCTGTGCCTTCACACATCTCCATTCTATGACTTAACACACCTTCATTCTTACTTAACAAACATCCATTCTATGACTTCACACACCTCCATTCTATGACTTCACACACCTCCATTCTATGACTTCACACACCTCCATTCTGTGACTTCACACACCTCCATTCTGTGGCTTCACACACCTCCATTATGACTTCACACACATCCATTCTATAACTTCACACACCTCCATTCTATGACTTCACACACCTCCATTCTGTGACTTCACACACCTCCATTCTATGATTTCTCACACCTCCATTCTATTAATTCACAAACCTCCATTCTGTGACTTCACACAACTCCATTCTATGACTTCCCACACCTCCATTCTGTGACTTCACACACCTCCATTCTGAGTTCACAAATCTCCATTCTGTGACTTAACGCACCTTCATTCTGTGACTTCACACACTTCCATTCTATGACTTCACACACCTCCATTCTATGACTTCACACACCTCCATTCTATGACTTCACACACCTCCAGTCTTTGACTTCACACCCCTCCATTCTGTGACTTCACACACCTCCATTCTATAAATTCACACACCTCCATTGTGACTTCCCACACCTCCAATCTGAGTTCACACACCTCCGTTCTGACTTCACACACCTCCATTCTATGACTTCACACACCTCCATTCTGTGAGTTCACACAGCTGAATTCTGTGACTTCACACGCCTCCATTATGACGTCACACACCTCCATTCTATGACTTCACACACCTCCATTCTAAGACTTCACACACCTAGATTCTGTGACTTGACACACCTCCATTCTGAGTTCACACACCTCCATTCTGTGACTTCACACACATCTATTCTGACTTCACACAGCTCCATAAAATGACTTCACACACCTCCATTCTGTGACTTCACACACCTCCATTCTGACTTCACACAGCTCCATAAAATGACTTCACACACCTCCATTCTGAGTTCAAACACCTCCGTTCTGTGACTTAACACACCTCCATTCTGTGACTTCACACACCTCCATTCTGAGTTCACACACCTCCATTCTGTGACTTCACACACCTCCATTCTGACTTCACACAGCTCTATTCTATGACTTCACACACCTCCATTCTGTGCCTTCACACATCTCCATTCTATGACTTAACACACCTTCATTCTTACTTAACAAACATCCATTCTATGACTTCACATACCTCCATTCTATGACTTCACACACCTCCATTCTATGACTTCACACACCTCCATTCTGTGACTTCACACACCTCAATTCTGTGGCTTCACACACCTCCATTATGACTTCACACACATCCATTCTATAACTTCACACACCTCCATTCTATGACTTCACACACCTCCATTCTGTGACTTCACACACCTCCATTCTGAGTTCACACACCTCCATTCTGTGACTTCACACACCACCAATCTGACTTCACACATCTCCATTCTATGACTTCCCACACCTCCATTCTGTGACTTCACACACCTCCATTCTATGACTTCACACACCTCCATTGTGACTTCACACACCTCCATTCTATGAGTTCACACACCTCCATTCTGACTTCACACACCTCCATTCTATGACTTCACACACCTCCATTCTGACTTCACACACCTCCATTGTATGACTTCACACAACTCCATTCTGTGATTTCACACACCTACATTTTGACTTCACAGACCTCCATTCTATGAGTTCACACAAATGCATTGTGAATTCACACACCTCCATTCTATGACTTCACACATCTCCATTCTGACTTCACACACCTCCATTGTGACTTCACATACCTCAATTCTCTGACTTAACACAACTCCATTCTATGATTTCACACACCTCCATTCTGTGACTTCACACACCTCCATTCTATGACTTCACACACCTCCTTTCTGAGTTGACACACCTCCATTCTATGACTTCACACACCTCCAATCTGACTTCACACACCTCCATTTTATGACTTCACACACTTCCATTCTGTGACTTCAAAAACCTCCATTCTATGACTTCACACACCTCCATTGTGACTTCACACACCATCATTCTATGAGTTCATACACTGCCATTCTGACTTCACTCACCTCCATTCTATGACTTCACACAGCTCCATTCTGACTTCACACAGCTCCATTCTATGACTTCGCACACATCTATTCTGACTTCACACACCTCCATTCTGTGACTTCACACACCTCCATTCTGATTTCACACACCTCCATTCTCTGACGTCAACCACCTCCATTCTGTGACTTCACACACCTCCATTCTATGACTTCACACACCTCCATTCTATGACTTCACACACCCCCATTGTGTGACTTCACACACCTCCATTCTATGACTTCACACACCTCCATTCTGTTACTTCACACACCTCCATTCTGAGTTCACACACCTCCATTTTGTGATTTCACACACCTCCATTCTGTGACTTCACACACCTCCATTCTATGACTTCACACACCAAATTTCTATGACTTCACAAACCTCCATTCTATGACTTCACACACCTCCATTCTGTGACTTCACGCACCTCCATTGTATGACTTCACACACCTCCATTCTGTGACTTCACACACCTGCATTCTATGACCTCACACACCTCCATTCTATGACTTCGCACACCTGCATTGTGACTTCACACACCTCCATTCTATGAGTTCACACACCTCCATTCTGACTTCACACACCTCCATTCTATGACTTCACACACCTCCATTCTGACTTCACACACCTCCATTCTATGACTTCACACAACTCCATCTGACTTCACACATCTCCATTCCATGACTTCACACACCTCCTTTCGATGAATTCACACACCTCCATTCTTTGTCTTCATGCACCTCCATTCTATGAGTTCACTCACCTCCATTCTGTGACTTCACACACCTTTATTTTTTGACTTCTTACACCTCCATTCTTTGACTTCACACACCTACATTCCATGATTTCACGCACCTCCATTCTATGAGTTCACACACCTCCATTCTATGAGTTCACACAACTCCATTTTGACTTCACACACCTCCATTCTTTGACTTCATACACCTTCATTCTCACTTGAGAAACATCCATTCTATGACTTCACGCACCTCCATTCTATGACTTCAAAACCTCCGTTCTGTGACCACACACCTCCATTCTGAGTTCCCACACCTCCATTCTGTGACTTCACCCACCTCCATCCTGACTTCACACACCTCGATTCTGACTTCACAAACCTCAATTCTTTGACTTCACACACCTGCATTCTATGATTTCACACACTTCCATTCTATGAATTCACACACCTCCATTCTAAGACTTCACACACCTCATTTCTGAGTTGACACACCTCCATTCTGTGATTTCACACACCTCCAATTTGACTTCACACACCCCCATTCTATGACTTCACACAGCATCATTGTGACTTCACACACTCCATTCTATGAGTTCACACATCTCCATTCTGACTTCACACACCTCCATTCTATGACTTCACACAGCTGCATTCCGACTTCAGACACCTCCATTTGTGACTTCACACCACAATTTTGACTTCAAACACCTTCATTCTGTGACTTCACACACCTCCATTCTGTGACTTCACACACCTCCATTTTGACTTCACACACTTCCATTCTTTGACTTAACACACCTCCATTCTGTGACTTCACACACCACCATTGTTTGACTACACACACCTATATTCTTGGACTTCACACACCTCCAATCCATGACTTCACACAACTCCATTCTATGACTTCACACACCTTCGTTCTACTTCAGAAACATCCATTCTATGACTTCACACACCTCCATTCTATGACTTCACACACCTCCATTCTATGACTTCACACAATTCCATTCTATGACTTCACACGCCTCCATTCTTTGACTTCACACACCTCCATTGTGAGTTCACACACCTCCATTCTGTGATTTCAAACACCTCCATTCTGTGACTTCACACACCTCCATTCTGTGACTGCACACACCTCCATTCTATGATTTCTCACACTTCCATTCTATTAATTCACACACCTCCATTCTGTGACTTCACACAACTCCATTCTATGACTTCCCTCACATCCATTCTGTGACTTCACACACCTCCATTCTGAGTTCACAAACCTCCATTCTGTGACTTAACGCACCTCCATTCTGTGACTTCAAACACCTCCGTTCTGATTCACACACCTCCATTCTATGACTTTACACACCTCCATTCTGTGACTTCACACACCTCAATTCTGTGACTTCACACACCTCCAGTATGACTTCACACACCTCCATTCTATGACTTCACACACCTCCATTCTATGACTTCACACACCTAGATTCTGTGACTTCACACACCTCCGTTCTGAGTTCACACACCTCAATTCTGTGACTTCACACACCTCCATTCAGACTTCACCCAGCTCCATTCAATGACTTCAAACACCTCCATTCTGTGACTTCGCACACCTCCAATCTGACTTCACACAGCTCTACTCTATGCCTTCCCACACCTCCATTCTATGATTTCACACACCTCAATTCTATGACTTCACACACCTCCATTCTGTGATTTCACACACCTCCATTCTGAGTTCTAACACCTCCATTCTGTGACTTAACACACCTCCATTCTGTGACTTCACACACCACCCTTCTGATTTCACACACCTCCATTCTGTGACTTCACACACTTCTATTCTGACTTCACACACATCCATTCTATGCCTTCACACACCTCCATTATGACTTCACACCTCCATTCTATGACTTCACACAACTCCATTCTGACTTCAAACACCTCCATTCTCTGACTTTACACACCTCCATTCCATGACTTCCCACACCTCCATTCGATGACTTCACACACCTCCATTCTTTGACTTCACACACCTCCATTCTATGAGTTCACACACCTCCATTCTGTGACTTCACACACCTCCATTCTGTGACTTCACACATCTCAATTCTGTGACTTCACAAACCTACATTATGACTTCACACACCTCCATTCCATGACTTCACACACCTCCATTCTATGACTTCACACACCTCCATTCTGTGACTTCACACACCTCCATTCTGAGTTCACACACCTCCATTCTGTGACTTCACACACCTCCAATCTGACTTCACACAGCTCCATTCTATGACTTCACGCACCTCCATTCTATGACTTCACAAATCTCCGTTCTATGACTTCACACACCTCCATTCTGAGTTCACACACCTCCATTCTCTGAGTTCACACACCTCCATTCTGTGACTTAACACACCTCCATTCTATGATTTCACAGACCTCCATTCTGTGACTTCACACAACTTTATTGTTTGACTTCACACACCTCCAATCTGTGACTTCACACACCTCCATTGTGAGTTCACACACCTTCATTCTCTGAGTTCACACACCTCGATTCTGTGACTTAACACACCTCCATTCCATGACTTCACAGACCTCCATTCTGTGACTTCACACACCTTTATTGTTTGACTTCACACACCTCCATTCTATGACTTCACACAATTCCATTCTATGACTTCACACACCTCCATTCTTTGACTTCACACACCTCCATTGTGAGTTCACACACCTCCATTCTGTGACTTCACACACCTCCATTCTGTGACTTCACACACCTCCATTCTGTGACTTCACACACCTCCATTCTATGATTTCTCACACCTCCATTCTATTAATTCACAAACCTCCATTCTGTGACTTCACACAACTCCATTCTATGACTTCCCACACCTCCATTCTGTGACTTCACACACCTCCATTCTGAGTTCACAAATCTCCATTCTGTGACTTAACGCACCTTCATTCTGTGACTTCACACGCTTCCGTTCTATGACTTCACACACCTCCATTCTATGACTTCACACACCTCCATTCTATGACTTCACACACCTCCAGTCTTTGACTTCACACCCCTCCATTCTGTGACTTCACACACCTCCATTCTATAAATTCACACAACTCCATTGTGACTTCCCACACCTCCAATCTGAGTTCACACACCTCCGTTCTGATTTCACACACCTCCATTCTATGACTTCACACACCTCCATTCTGTGAGTTCACACAGCTGAATTCTGTGACTTCACACGCCTCCATTATGACGTCACACACCTCCATTCTATGACTTCACACACCTCCATTCTAAGACTTCACACACCTAGATTCTGTGACTTGACACACCTCCATTCTGAGTTCACACACCTCCATTCTGTGACTTCACACACCTCTATTCTGACTTCACACAGCTCCATAAAATGACTTCACACACCTCCATTCTGTGACTTCACACACCTCCATTCTGACTTCACACAGCTCCATAAAATGACTTCACACACCTCCATTCTGAGTTCAAACACCTCCGTTCTGTGACTTAACACACCTCCATTCTGTGACTTCACACACCTCCATTCTGAGTTCACACACCTCCATTCTGTGACTTCACACACCTCCATTCTGACTTCACACAGCTCTATTCTATGACTTCACACACCTCCATTCTGTGCCTTCACACATCTCCATTCTATGACTTAACACACCTTCATTCTTACTTAACAAACATCCATTCTATGACTTCACACACCTCCATTCTATGACTTCACACACCTCCATTCTATGACTTCACACACCTCCATTCTGTGACTTCACACACCTCCATTCTGTGGCTTCACACACCTCCATTATGACTTCACACACATCCATTCTATAACTTCACACACCTCCATTCTATGACTTCACACACCTCCATTCTGTGACTTCACACACCTCCATTCTATGATTTCTCACACCTCCATTCTATTAATTCACAAACCTCCATTCTGTGACTTCACACAACTCCATTCTATGACTTCCCACACCTCCATTCTGTGACTTCACACACCTCCATTCTGAGTTCACAAATCTCCATTCTGTGACTTAACGCACCTTCATTCTGTGACTTCACACACTTCCATTCTATGACTTCACACACCTCCATTCTATGACTTCACACACCTCCATTCTATGACTTCACACACCTCCAGTCTTTGACTTCACACCCCTCCATTCTGTGACTTCACACACCTCCATTCTATAAATTCACACACCTCCATTGTGACTTCCCACACCTCCAATCTGAGTTCACACACCTCCGTTCTGACTTCACACACCTCCATTCTATGACTTCACACACCTCCATTCTGTGAGTTCACACACCTCCATTCTAAGACTTCACACACCTAGATTCTGTGACTTGACACACCTCCATTCTGAGTTCACACACCTCCATTCTGTGACTTCACACACATCTATTCTGACTTCACACAGCTCCATAAAATGACTTCACACACCTCCATTCTGTGACTTCACACACCCCCATTCTGACTTCACACAGCTCCATAAAATGACTTCACACACCTCCATTCTGAGTTCAAACACCTCCATTCTGTGACTTAACACACCTCCATTCTGTGACTTCACACACCTCCATTCTGAGTTCACACACCTCCATTCTGTGACTTCACACACCTCCATTCTGACTTCACACAGCTCTATTCTATGACTTCACACACCTCCATTCTGTGCCTTCACACATCTCCATTCTATGACTTAACACACCTTCATTCTTACTTAACAAACATCCATTCTATGACTTCACACACCTCCATTCTATGACTTCACACACCTCCATTCTATGACTTCACACACCTCCATTCTGTGACTTCACACACCTCAATTCTGTGGCTTCACACACCTCCATTATGACTTCACACACATCCATTCTATAACTTCACACACCTCCATTCTATGACTTCACACACCTCCATTCTGTGACTTCACACACCTCCATTCTGAGTTCACACACCTCCATTCTGTGACTTCACACACCACCAATCTGACTTCACACATCTCCATTCTATGACTTCCCACACCTCCATTCTGTGACTTCACACACCTCCATTCTATGACTTCACACACCTCCATTGTGACTTCACACACCTCCATTCTATGAGTTCACACACCTCCATTCTGACTTCACACACCTCCATTCTATGACTTCACACACCTCCATTCTGACTTCACACACCTCCATTGTATGACTTCACACAACTCCATTCTGTGATTTCACACACCTACATTTTGACTTCACAGACCTCCATTCTATGAGTTCACACAAATGCATTGTGAATTCACACACCTCCATTCTATGACTTCACACATCTCCATTCTGACTTCACACACCTCCATTGTGACTTCACATACCTCAATTCTCTGACTTAACACAACTCCATTCTATGATTTCACACACCTCCATTCTGTGACTTCACACACCTCCATTCTATGACTTCACACACCTCCTTTCTGAGTTGACACACCTCCATTCTATGACTTCACACACCTCCAATCTGACTTCACACACCTCCATTTTATGACTTCACACACTTCCATTCTGTGACTTCAAAAACCTCCATTCTATGACTTCACACACCTCCATTGTGACTTCACACACCATCATTCTATGAGTTCATACACCGCCATTCTGACTTCACTCACCTCCATTCTATGACTTCACACAGCTCCATTCTGACTTCACACAGCTCCATTCTATTACTTCGCACACATCTATTCTGACTTCACACACCTCCATTCTGTGACTTCACACACCTCCATTCTGATTTCACACACCTCCATTCTCTGACGTCAACCACCTCCATTCTGTGACTTCACACACCTCCATTCTATGACTTCACACACCTCCATTCTATGACTTCACACACCCCCATTGTGCGACTTCACACACCTCCATTCTATGACTTCACACACCTCCATTCTGTTACTTCACACACCTCCATTCTGAGTTCACACACCTCCATTTTGTGATTTCACACACCTCCATTCTGTGACTTCACACACCTCCATTCTATGACTTCACACACCAAATTTCTATGACTTCACAAACCTCCATTCTGTGACTTCACGCACCTCCATTGTATGACTTCACACACCTCCATTCTGTGACTTCACACACCTGCATTCTATGACCTCACACACCTCCATTCTATGACTTCGCACACCTGCATTGTGACTTCACACACCTCCATTCTATGAGTTCACACACCTCCATTCTGACTTCACACACCTCCATTCTATGACTTCACACACCTCCATTCTGACTTCACACACCTCCATTCTATGACTTCACACAACTCCATCTGACTTCACACACCTCCATTCCATGACTTCACACACCTCCTTTCGATGAATTCACACACCTCCATTCTTTGTCTTCATGCACCTCCATTCTATGAGTTCACTCACCTCCATTCTGTGACTTCACACACCTTTATTTTTTGACTTCTTACACCTCCATTCTTTGACTTCACACACCTACATTCCATGATTTCACACACCTCCATTCTATGAGTTCACACACCTCCATTCTATGAGTTCACACAACTCCATTTTGACTTCACACACCTCCATTCTTTGACTTCATACACCTTCATTCTCACTTGAGACACATCCATTCTATGACTTCACGCACCTCCATTCTATGACTTCAAAACCTCCGTTCTGTGACCACACACCTCCATTCTGAGTTCCCACACCTCCATTCTGTGACTTCACCCACCTCCATCCTGACTTCACACACCTCGATTCTGACTTCACAAACCTCAATTCTTTGACTTCACACACCTGCATTCTATGATTTCACACACTTCCATTCTATGAATTCACACACCTCCATTCTAAGACTTCACACACCTCATTTCTGAGTTGACACACCTCCATTCTGTGATTTCACACACCTCCAATTTGACTTCACACACCCCCATTCTATGACTTCACACAGCCTCATTGTGACTTCACACACTCCATTCTATGAGTTCACACATCTCCATTCTGACTTCACACACCTCCATTCTATGACTTCACACAGCTGCATTCCGACTTCAGACACCTCCATTTGTGACTTCACACCACAATTTTGACTTCAAACACCTTCATTCTGTGACTTCACACACCTCCATTCTGTGACTTCACACACCTCCATTTTGACTTCACACACTTCCATTCTTTGACTTAACACACCTCCATTCTGTGACTTCACACACCACCATTGTTTGACTACACACACCTATATTCTTGGACTTCACACACCTCCATTCCATGACTTCACACACCTCCATTCCATGACTTCACACACCTCCATTCTATGACTTCACACACCTTCATTCTACTTCAGAAACATCCATTCTATGACTTCACACACCTCCATTCTATGACTTCACACACCTCCATTCTATGACTTCACACAATTCCATTCTATGACTTCACACGCCTCCATTCTTTGACTTCACACACCTCCATTGTGAGTTCACACACCTCCATTCTGTGACTTCAAACACCTCCATTCTGTGACTTCACACACCTCCATTCTGTGACTGCACACACCTCCATTCTATGATTTCTCACACTTCCATTCTATTAATTCACACACCTCCATTCTGTGACTTCACACAACTCCATTCTATGACTTCCCTCACATCCATTCTGTGACTTCACACACCTCCATTCTGAGTTCACAAACCTCCATTCTGTGACTTAACGCACCTCCATTCTGTGACTTCAAACACCTCCGTTCTGATTCACACACCTCCATTCTATGACTTTACACACCTCCATTCTGTGACTTCACACACCTCAATTCTGTGACTTCACACACCTCCAGTATGACTTCACACACCTCCATTCTATGACTTCACACACCTCCATTCTATGACTTCACACACCTAGATTCTGTGACTTCACACACCTCCGTTCTGAGTTCACACACCTCAATTCTGTGACTTCACACACCTCCATTCAGACTTCACCCAGCTCCATTCAATGACTTCAAACACCTCCATTCTGTGACTTCGCACACCTCCAATCTGACTTCACACAGCTCTACTCTATGCCTTCCCACACCTCCATTCTATGATTTCACACACCTCAATTCTATGACTTCACACACCTCCATTCTGTGATTTCACACACCTCCATTCTGAGTTCTAACACCTCCATTCTGTGACTTAACACACCTCCATTCTGTGACTTCACACACCACCCTTCTGATTTCACACACCTCCATTCTGTGACTTCACACACTTCTATTCTGACTTCACACACATCCATTCTATGCCTTCACACACCTCCATTATGACTTCACACCTCCATTCTATGACTTCACACAACTCCATTCTGACTTCACACACCTCCATTCTCTGACTTTACACACCTCCATTCCATGACTTCCCACAACTCCATTCGATGACTTCACACACCTCCATTCTTTGACTTCACACACCTCCATTCTATGAGTTCACACACCTCCATTCTGTGACTTCACACACCTCCATTCTGTGACTTCACACATCTCAATTCTGTGACTTCACAAACCTACATTATGACTTCACACACCTCCATTCCATGACTTCACACACCTCCATTCTATGACTTCACACACCTCCATTCTGTGACTTCACACACCTCCATTCTGAGTTCACACACCTCCATTCTGTGACTTCACACACCTCCAATCTGACTTCACACAGCTCCATTCTATGACTTCACGCACCTCCATTCTATGACTTCACAAATCTCCGTTCTATGACTTCACACACCTCCATTCTGAGTTCACACACCTCCATTCTCTGAGTTCACACACCTCCATTCTGTGACTTAACACACCTCCATTCTATGATTTCACAGACCTCCATTCTGTGACTTCACACAACTTTATTGTTTGACTTCACACACCTCCAATCTGTGACTTCACACACCTCCATTGTGAGTTCACACACCTTCATTCTCTGAGTTCACACACCTCGATTCTGTGACTTAACACACCTCCATTCCATGACTTCACAGACCTCCATTCTGTGACTTCACACACCTTTATTGTTTGACTTCACACACCTCCATTCTATGACTTCACACAATTCCATTCTATGACTTCACACACCTCCATTCTTTGACTTCACACACCTCCATTGTGAGTTCACACACCTCCATTCTGTGACTTCACACACCTCCATTCTGTGACTTCACACACCTCGATTCTGTGACTTCACACACCTCCATTCTATGATTTCTCACACCTCCATTCTATTAATTCACAAACCTCCATTCTGTGACTTCACACAACTCCATTCTATGACTTCCCACACCTCCATTCTGTGACTTCACACACCTCCATTCTGAGTTCACAAATCTCCATTCTGTGACTTAACGCACCTTCATTCTGTGACTTCACACACTTCCGTTCTATGACTTCACACACCTCCATTCTATGACTTCACACACCTCCATTCTATGACTTCACACACCTCCAGTCTTTGACTTCACACCCCTCCATTCTGTGACTTCACACACCTCCATTCTATAAATTCACACAACTCCATTGTGACTTCCCACACCTCCAATCTGAGTTCACACACCTCCGTTCTGACTTCACACACCTCCATTCTATGACTTCACACACCTCCATTCTGTGAGTTCACACAGCTGAATTCTGTGACTTCACACGCCTCCATTATGACGTCACACACCTCCATTCTATGACTTCACACACCTCCATTCTAAGACTTCACACACCTAGATTCTGTGACTTGACACACCTCCATTCTGAGTTCACACACCTCCATTCTGTGACTTCACACACCTCTATTCTGACTTCACACAGCTCCATAAAATGACTTCACACACCTCCATTCTGTGACTTCACACACCTCCATTCTGACTTCACACAGCTCCATAAAATGACTTCACACACCTCCATTCTGAGTTCAAACACCTCCGTTCTGTGACTTAACACACCTCCATTCTGTGACTTCACACACCTCCATTCTGAGTTCACACACCTCCATTCTGTGACTTCACACACCTCCATTCTGACTTCACACAGCTCTATTCTATGACTTCACACACCTCCATTCTGTGCCTTCACACATCTCCATTCTATGACTTAACACACCTTCATTCTTACTTAACAAACATCCATTCTATGACTTCACACACCTCCATTCTATGACTTCACACACCTCCATTCTATGACTTCACACACCTCCATTCTGTGACTTCACACACCTCCATTCTGTGGCTTCACACACCTCCATTATGACTTCACACACATCCATTCTATAACTTCACACACCTCCATTCTATGACTTCACACACCTCCATTCTGTGACTTCACACACCTCCATTCTATGATTTCTCACACCTCCATTCTATTAATTCACAAACCTCCATTCTGTGACTTCACACAACTCCATTCTATGACTTCCCACACCTCCATTCTGTGACTTCACACACCTCCATTCTGAGTTCACAAATCTCCATTCTGTGACTTAACGCACCTTCATTCTGTGACTTCACACACTTGCATTCTATGACTTCACACACCTCCATTCTATGACTTCACACACCTCCAGTCTTTGACTTCACACCCCTCCATTCTGTGACTTCACACACCTCCATTCTATAAATTCACACACCTCCATTGTGACTTCCCACACCTCCAATCTGAGTTCACACACCTCCGTTCTGACTTCACACACCTCCATTCTATGACTTCACACACCTCCATTCTGTGAGTTCACACAGCTGAATTCTGTGACTTCACACGCCTCCATTATGACGTCACACACCTCCATTCTATGACTTCACACACCTCCAATCTAAGACTTCACACACCTAGATTCTGTGACTTGACACACCTCCATTCTGAGTTCACACACCTCCATTCTGTGACTTCACACACATCTATTCTGACTTCACACAGCTCCATAAAATGACTTCACACACCTCCATTCTGTGACTTCACACACCTCCATTCTGACTTCACACAGCTCCATAAAATGACTTCACACACCTCCATTCTGAGTTCAAACACCTCCGTTCTGTGACTTAACACACCTCCATTCTGTGACTTCACACACCTCCATTCTGAGTTCACACACCTCCATTCTGTGACTTCACACACCTCCATTCTGACTTCACACAGCTCTATTCTATGACTTCACACACCTCCATTCTGTGCCTTCACACATCTCCATTCTATGACTTAACACACCTTCATTCTTACTTAACAAACATCCATTCTATGACTTCACACACCTCCATTCTATGACTTCACACACCTCCATTCTATGACTTCACACACCTCCATTCTGTGACTTCACACACCTCAATTCTGTGGCTTCACACACCTCCATTATGACTTCACACACATCCATTCTATAACTTCACACACCTCCATTCTATGACTTCACACACCTCCATTCTGTGACTTCACACACCTCCATTCTGAGTTCACACACCTCCATTCTGTGACTTCACACACCACCAATCTGACTTCACACATCTCCATTCTATGACTTCCCACACCTCCATTCTGTGACTTCACACACCTCCATTCTATGACTTCACACACCTCCATTGTGACTTCACACAGCTCCATTCTATGAGTTCACACACCTCCATTCTGACTTCACACACCTCCATTCTATGACTTCACACACCTCCATTCTGACTTCACACACCTCCATTGTATGACTTCACACAACTCCATTCTGTGATTTCACACACCTACATTTTGACTTCACAGACCTCCATTCTATGAGTTCACACAAATGCATTGTGAATTCACACACCTCCATTCTATGACTTCACACATCTCCATTCTGACTTCACACACCTCCATTGTGACTTCACATACCTCAATTCTCTGACTTAACACAACTCCATTCTATGATTTCACACACCTCCATTCTGTGACTTCACACACCTCCATTCTATGACTTCACACACCTCCTTTCTGAGTTGACACACCTCCATTCTATGACTTCACACACCTCCAATCTGACTTCACACACCTCCATTTTATGACTTCACACACTTCCATTCTGTGACTTCAAAAACCTCCATTCTATGACTTCACACACCTCCATTGTGACTTCACACACCATCATTCTATGAGTTCATACACCGCCATTCTGACTTCACTCACCTCCATTCTATGACTTCACACAGCTCCATTCTGACTTCACACAGCTCCATTCTATTACTTCGCACACATCTATTCTGACTTCACACACCTCCATTCTGTGACTTCACACACCTCCATTCTGATTTCACACACCTCCATTCTCTGACGTCAACCACCTCCATTCTGTGACTTCACACACCTCCATTCTATGACTTCACACACCTCCATTCTATGACTTCACACACCCCCATTGTGCGACTTCACACACCTCCATTCTATGACTTCACACACCTCCATTCTGTTACTTCACACACCTCCATTCTGAGTTCACACACCTCCATTTTGTGATTTCACACACCTCCATTCTGTGACTTCACACACATCCATTCTATGACTTCACACACCAAATTTCTATGACTTCACAAACCTCCATTCTATGACTTCACACACCTCCATTCTGTGACTTCACGCACCTCCATTGTATGACTTCACACACCTCCATTCTGTGACTTCACACACCTGCATTCTATGACCTCACACACCTCCATTCTATGACTTCGCACACCTGCATTGTGACTTCACACACCTCCATTCTATGAGTTCACACACCTCCATTCTGACTTCACACACCTCCATTCTATGACTTCACACACCTCCATTCTGACTTCACACACCTCCATTCTATGACTTCACACAACTCCATCTGACTTCACACACCTCCATTCCATGACTTCACACACCTCCTTTCGATGAATTCACACACCTCCATTCTTTGTCTTCATGCACCTCCATTCTATGAGTTCACTCACCTCCATTCTGTGACTTCACACACCTTTATTTTTTGACTTCTTACACCTCCATTCTTTGACTTCACACACCTACATTCCATGATTTCACACACCTCCATTCTATGAGTTCACACACCTCCATTCTATGAGTTCACACAACTCCATTTTGACTTCACACACCTCCATTCTTTGACTTCATACACCTTCATTCTCACTTGAGACACATCCATTCTATGACTTCACGCACCTCAATTCTATGACTTCAAAACCTCCGTTCTGTGACCACACACCTCCATTCTGAGTTCCCACACCTCCATTCTGTGACTTCACCCACCTCCATCCTGACTTCACACACCTCGATTCTGACTTCACAAACCTCAATTCTTTGACTTCACACACCTGCATTCTATGATTTCACACACTTCCATTCTATGAATTCACACACCTCCATTCTAAGACTTCACACACCTCATTTCTGAGTTGACACACCTCCATTCTGTGATTTCACACACCTCCAATTTGACTTCACACACCCCCATTCTATGACTTCACACAGCCTCATTGTGACTTCACACACTCCATTCTATGAGTTCACACATCTCCATTCTGACTTCACACACCTCCATTCTATGACTTCACACAGCTGCATTCCGACTTCAGACACCTCCATTTGTGACTTCACACCACAATTTTGACTTCAAACACCTTCATTCTGTGACTTCACACACCTCCATTCTGTGACTTCACACACCTCCATTTTGACTTCACACACTTCCATTCTTTGACTTAACACACCTCCATTCTGTGACTTCACACACCACCATTGTTTGACTACACACACCTATATTCTTGGACTTCACACACCTCCATTCCATGACTTCACACACCTCCATTCTATGACTTCACACACCTTCGTTCTACTTCAGAAACATCCATTCTATGACTTCACACACCTCCATTCTATGACTTCACACACCTCCATTCTATGACTTCACACAATTCCATTCTATGACTTCACACGCCTCCATTCTTTGACTTCACACACCTCCATTGTGAGTTCACACACCTCCATTCTGTGACTTCAAACACCTCCATTCTGTGACTTCACACACCTCCATTCTGTGACTGCACACACCTCCATTCTATGATTTCTCACACTTCCATTCTATTAATTCACACACCTCCATTCTGTGACTTCACACAACTCCATTCTATGACTTCCCTCACCTCCATTCTGTGACTTCACACACCTCCATTCTGAGTTCACAAACCTCCATTCTGTGACTTAACGCACCTCCATTCTGTGACTTCAAACACCTCCGTTCTGATTCACACACCTCCATTCTATGACTTCACACACCTCCATTCTGTGACTTCACACACCTCAATTCTGTGACTTCACACACCTCCAGTATGACTTCACACACCTCCATTCTATGACTTCACACACCTCCATTCTATGACTTCACACACCTAGATTCTGTGACTTCACACACCTCCGTTCTGAGTTCACACACCTCAATTCTGTGACTTCACACACCTCCATTCAGACTTCACCCAGCTCCATTCAATGACTTCAAACACCTCCATTCTGTGACTTCGCACACCTCCAATCTGACTTCACACAGCTCTACTCTATGCCTTCCCACACCTCCATTCTATGATTTCACACACCTCAATTCTATGACTTCACACACCTCCATTCTGTGATTTCACACACCTCCATTCTGAGTTCTAACACCTCCATTCTGTGACTTAACACACCTCCATTCTGTGACTTCACACACCACCCTTCTGATTTCACACACCTCCATTCTGTGACTTCACACACGTCCATTCTGACTTCAAACAGCTGCATTCTATGACTTCACACACCTCCATTCTGTGCCTTCCCACACCTCCATTCTATGACTAAACACACCTTCATTCTTACTTCACAAACATCCATTCTATGACTTCACACACCTCCATTCTATGACTTCACACACCTCCATTGTGACTTCACACACCATCTTTCTATGAGTTCACACACCGCCATTCTGACTTCACTCACCTCCATTCTACGACTTCACACAGCTCCATTCTGACTTCACACAGCTCCATTCTATGACTTCGCACACATCTATTCTGACTTCACACACCTCCATTCTGTGAGTTCACACACCTCCATTCTGATTTCACACACCTCCATTCTCTGACGTCAACCACCTCCATTCTGTGACTTCACACACCTCCATTTTATGACTTCACACACCTCCATTCTATGACTTCACACACCCCCATTGTGCGACTTCACACACCTCTATTCTATGACTTCACACACCTCCATTCTGTTACCTCACACACCTCCATTCTGAGTTCACACACCTCCATTTTGTGATTTCACACACCTCCATTCTGTGACTTCACACACCTCCATTCTATGACTTCACACACCTAAATTCTATGATTTCACAAACCTCCATTCTATGACTTCACACACCTCCATTCTCTGACTTCACGCACCTCCATTGTATGACTTCACACACCTACATTCTGTGACTTCACACACCTGCATTCTATGACCTCACACACCTCCATACTATGACTTCGCCCACCTGCATTGTGACTTCACACACCTCCATTCTACGACTTCACACACCTCATTTCTGAGTTGACACACCTCCATTCTGTGATTTCACACACCTCCAGTTTGACTTCACACACCCCCATTCCATGACTTCACACAGCCTCATTGTGACTTCACACACTCCATTCTATGAGTTCACACATCTCCATTCTGACTTCACACACCTCCATTCTATGACTTCACACAGCTGCATTCCGACTTCAGACACCTCCATTTGTGACTTCACACCACAATTTTGACTTCAAACACCTTCATTCTTTGACTTCACACACCTCCATTCTGTGACCTCACACACCTCCATTTTGACTTCACACACTTCCATTCTTTGACTTAACACACCTCCATTCTGTGACTTCACACACCACCATTGTTTGACTACACACACCTATATTCTTGGACTTCACACACCTCCATTCCATGACTTCACACACCTCCATTCTATGACTTCACACACCTTCGTTCTACTTCAGAAACATCCATTCTATGACTTCACACACCTCCATTCTATGACTTCACACACCTCCATTCTATGACTTCACACAATTCCATTCTATGACTTCACACGCCTCCATTCTTTGACTTCACACACCTCCATTGTGAGTTCACACACCTCCATTGTGACTTCACACACCATCTTTCTATGAGTTCACACACCGCCATTCTGACTTCACTCACCTCCATTCTATGACTTCACACAGCTCCATTCTGACTTCACACAGCTCCATTCTGTGACTTCACACACCTCCATTCTGACTTCAAACAGCTGCATTCTATGACTTCACACACCTCCATTCTGTGCCTTCACACACCTCCATTCTATGACTTAACACACCTTCATTCTTACTTCACAAACATCCATTCTATGACTTCACACACCTCCATTCTATGACTTCACACACCTCCATTGTGACTTCACACACCATCATTCTATGAGTTCACACACCGCCATTCTGACTTCACTCACCTCCATTCTATGACTTCACACAGCTCCATTCTGACTTCACACAGCTCCATTCTATGACTTCGCACACATCTATTCTGACTTCACACACCTCCATTCTGTGACTTCACACACCTCCATTCTGATTTCACACACCTCCATTCTCTGACGTCAACCACCTCCATTCTGTGACTTCACACACCTCCATTCTATGACTTCACACACCTCCATTCTATGACTTCACACACCTCCATTGTGCGACTTCACACACCTCTATTCTATGACTTCACACACCTCCATTCTGTTACTTCACACACCTCCATTCTGAGTTCACACACCTCCATTTTGTGATTTCACACACCTCCATTCTGTGACTTCACACACCTCCATTCTATGACTTCACACACCTAAATTCTATGACTTCACAAACCTCCATTCTATGACTTCACACACCTCCATTCTGTGACTTCACGCACCTCCATTGTGTGACTTCACACACCTCCATTCTGTGACTTCACACACCTGCATTCTATGACCTCACACACCTGCATTCTATGACTTCGCCCACCTGCATTGTGACTTCACACACCTCCATTCTATGAGTTCACACACCTCCATTCTGACTTCACAACCCTCCATTCTATGACTTCACACACCTCCATTCTGACTTCACACACCTCCATTCTATGACTTCACACAACTCCATCTGACTTCACACACCTCCATTCCATGACTTCACACACCTCCTTTCGATGAATTCACACACCTCCATTCTTTGTCTTCATGCACCTCCATTCTATGAGTTCACACACCTCCATTCTGTGACTTCACACACCTTTATTTTTTGACTTCTTACACCTCCATTCTTTGACTTCACACACCTACATTCCATGACTTCACACACCTCCATTCTATGAGTTCACACACCTCCATTCTATGAGTTCACACAACTCCATTTTGACTTCACACATCCATTCTTTGACTTCATACACCTTCATTCTCACTTCAGAAACATCCATTCTATGACTTCACGCACCTGCATTCTATGACTTCAAAACCTCCGTTCTGTGACCACACACCTCCATTCTGAGTTCCCACACCTCCATTCTGTGACTTCATCCACCTCCATCCTGACTTCACACACCTCGATTCTGACTTCACAAACCTCAATTCTTTGACTTCACAACCTGCATTCTATGATTTCACACACTTCCATTCTATGAATTCACACACCTCCATTCTACGACTTCACACACCTCATTTCTGAGTTGACACACCTCCATTCTGTGATTTCACACACCTCCAATTTGACTTCACACACCCCCATTCTATGACTTCACACAGCCTCATTGTGACTTCACACACTCCATTCTGTGATTTCACACACCTCCAATTTGACTTCACACACCCCCATTCTATGACTTCACACAGCCTCATTGTGACTTCACACACCTAAATTCTATGATTTCACAAACCTCCATTCTATGACTTCACACACCTCCATTCTCTGACTTCACGCACCTCCATTGTATGACTTCACACACCTACATTCTGTGACTTCACACACCTGCATTCTATGACCTCACACACCTCCATTCTATGACTTCGCCCACCTGCATTGTGACTTCACACACCCCATTCTGTGACTTCACACACCTCCATTTTGACTTCACACACTTCCATTCGTTGACTTAACACACCTCCATTCTGTGACTTCACACACCACCATTGTTTGACTTCACACACCTATATTCTTGGACTTCACACACCTCCATTCCATGACGTCACACACCTCCATTCTATGACTTCACACACCTTCATTCTACTTCAGAAACATCCATTCTATGACTTCACACACCTCCATTCTATGACTTCACACACCTCCATTCTATGACTTCACACAATTCCATTCTATGACTTCACACACCTCCATTCTTTGACTTCACACACCTCCATTGTGAGTTCACACACCTCCATTCTGTGACTTCAAACACCTCCATTCTGTGACTTCACACACCTCCATTCTGTGACTGCACACACCTCCATTCTATGATTTCTCACACTTCCATTCTATTAATTCACACACCTCCATTCTGTGACTGCACACAACTCCATTCTATGACTTCCCTCACCTCCATTCTGTGACTTCACACACCTCCATTCTGAGTTCACAAACCTCCATTCTGTGACTTAACGCACCTCCATTCTGTGACTTCAAACACCTCCGTTCTTACATCACACACCTCCATTTTATGACTTCACACACCTCCATTCTGTGACTTCACACACCTCAATTCTGTGACTTCACACACCTCCAGTATGACTTCACACACCTCCATTCTATGACTTCACACACATCCATTGTATGACTTCACACACCTAGATTCTGTGAATTCACACACCTCCGTTCTGAGTTCACACACCTCAATTCTGTGACTTCAAACACCTCCATTCAGACTTCACCCACCTCCATTCAATGACTTCACACACCTCCATTCTGTGACTTCGCACACCTCCAATCTGACTTCACACAGCTCCACTCTATGCCTTCCCACACCTCAATTCTATGATTTCACACACCTCAGTTCTATGACTTCACACACCTCCATTCTGTGATTTCACACACCTCCATTCTGAGTTCAAACACCTCCGTTCTGTGACTTAACACACCTCCATTCTGTGACTTCACACACCACACTTCTGATTTCACACACCTCCATTCTGTGACTTCACACACCTCCATTCTGACTTCAAACAGCTGCATTCTATGACTTCACACACCTCCATTCTGTGCCTTCACACACCTCCATTCTATGACTTAACACACCTTAATTCTTACTTCACAAACATCCATTCTATGACTTCACACACCTCCATTCTATGACTTCACACACCTCCATTCTATGACTTCACAAACCTCCATTCTGTGACTTCACACACCTCAATTCTGTGACTTCACACACCTCCATTATGACTTCACACACATCCATTCTATGACTTCACACACCTCCATTCTATGACTTCACACACCTTCATTCTGTGACTTCACACACCTCCATTCTGAGTTCACACACCTCCATTCTGTGACTTCACAGAACTCCAATCTGACTTCACACAGCTCCATTCTATGACTTCACACACCTCCATTCTGTGACTTCACACACCTCCATTCTATGACTTCACACACCTCCATTGTGACTTCACACAGATCCATTCTATGAGTTCACACACCTCCATTCTGACTTCACAAACCTCCATTCTATGACTTCACACACCTTTATTTTGACTTCACACACCTCCATTCTATGACTTCACACAACTCCATTCTGACTTCAGACACCTCCATTCTATGTGTTCACACACCTGCATTGTGACTTCACACACCTCCATTCTATGACTTCACACACCTCCATTCTGACTTCACACACCTCCATTCTGACTTCACAAACATCAATTCTGTGACTTCTGAAACCTCCATTCTTTGACTTCACACACATCCATTCTATGACTTCACACACCTCGATTCTATGACTTCACACACCTCCATTCTATGACTTCACAAACCTCCATTCTGACTTCACACACCTGCATTCGGACTTCACAAACATCAATTCTGTTACTTCACACACCTCCATTCTATGACTTCACACACCTCCATTCTATGACTTCACACACCTCCATTCTATGACTTCACACACTTCCATTCTTTGACTTCACACACCTCCATTTTTTGACTTCACACATCTCCATTGTGAGTTCACACACCTCCTTTCTATGACTTCACACACCTCCATTCTGACTTCACACAGCTCCATTCTATGTCTTCAAACACCTCCATTCTCTGCCTTCACACATCTCCATTTTATGACTTAACACACCTTCATTCTTACTTCACAAACATTCATTCTATGACTTCACACTCCTCCATTCTATGACTTCACACAACTCCATTCTATGACTTTACACACCTCCATTCTGTGACTTCAAACGCCTCAATTCTGTGACTTCACACACCTACATTATGACTTCACACACCACCATTCTATGACTTCACACACCTCCATTCTGATTTCACACACCTCCATTCTATGAGTTCCACACCTCCATTCTATGACTTCACACACCTCCATTCTATGACTTCACACACCTCCATTCTGTGACTTCACACATCTCAATTCTGTGACTTCACACACCTACATTATGACTTCACACACCTCAATTCTATGACTTCACACACCTCCATTCTGTGACTTCACACACCTCCATTGTGAGTTCACACACCTCCATTCTGTGACTTCACACACCTCCAATCTGACTTCACACATCTCCATTCTATGACTTCACACACCTCAATTCTGTGACTTCACACACCTCCATTCTATGACTTCACACACCTCCATTGTGACTTCACACACCTCCATTCTATGAGTTCACACACCTCCATTCTGACTTCACACACCTCCATTCTATGACTTCACACTCCTCCATTCCGACTTCACACACCTCCATTCTATGACTTCACACAACTCCATTCTGACTTCACACACCTCCATTCTGACTTCACTCCTCCATTCTGACTTCACACACCTCCATTCTATGACTTCACACACCTCCATTCTGTGACTTCACCAACCTCCATTCTGAGTTCACACACCTCCATTCTATGACTTCACACACCACCATTGTGACTTCACACACCTCCATTCTATGAGTTCACACACCTCCATTCTGACTTCACACACCTCCATTATATGACCTCACACACCTCCATTCTGACTGCACACACCTCCATTCTATGACTTCACACAACTCCATTCTGACTTCACACACCTCCATTCTGTTGCTTCACACACCTCCATTCCATGACTTCCCAAAGTTCCATTCGATGACTTCACACACCTCCATTCTTTGACTTCACACACCTCCATTCTATAAGTTCACACACGTCCATTTGTGACTCTACACACCACCTTTTTGACTTCAGAAACCTCCATTCTGTGATTTCACACACCTCCATTCTGTGACTTCACACACTTTTATTGTTTGACTTCACACACCTCCATTCCATGACTTCACACACCTCCATTCTATAGGTTCACACACCTCCATTCTATGAGTTCACACACCTCCATTTTGACTTCACACACCTCCATTCTTTGACTTCACACACCTTCATTCTTACTTCAGAAACATCCATTATATGACTTCACGCACCTCCGTTCTATGACTTCACAAATCTCCGTTCTTTGACTTCACACACCTCCATTCTGAGATCACACACCTCCATTCTCTGAGTTCACACACCTCCATTCTATGACTTTACAAACCTCCATTCTGTGACTTCACACACCTCCATTCTGAGTTCACACACCTCAATTCTGTGACTTCACACACCTCAATGCTGGCTTCACACACCTCCATTCTATGACTTCACACAATTCATTTCTATGACTTCACACACCTCCTTTCTTTGACTTCACACAGCTCCATTGTGATTTCACACACCTCCATTCTGACTTCACAAACATCAATTCTGTGACTTCACACACATCCATTCTAGGACTTCACACACCTCCATTCTATGACTGCACAAACCTCCATTCTGACTTCACACACCTCCATTCTGACTTCACAAACATCAATTCTGTGACTTCACACACCTCCATTCTATGACTTCTCACACCTCCATTCTATGACTTCACACACCTCCATTCTATGACTTCACACACCTCCATTCTGACTTCATACAGCTCCATTCTATACTTCACACACCTCCATTCTTAGCCTTCATACATCTCCATTCTAGGACTTAACACACCTTCATTCTTACTTCGCAAACATCCATTCTATGACTTCACACACCTCCATTCTATGACTTCACACACCTCCATTCTGACTTCATACAGCTCCATTCTATACTTCACACACCTCCATTCTTAGCCTTCAAACATCTCCATTCTAGGACTTAACACACCTTCATTCTTACTTCACAAACATCCATTCTATGACTTCACACACCTCCATTCTATGACTTCACACACCTCCATTCTATGACTTCACACACCTCCATTCTGTGACTTCACACATCTCAATTCTGTGACTTCATACACCTACATTATGACTTCACACACCTCTATTCTGTGACTTCACACACCTCCATTCTGAGTTCACAGACCTCCATTCTGTGACTTCACACACCTCCAATATGACTTCACACAGCTCCATTCTATGACTTCACACACCTCCATTCTGTGACTTCACACATCTCCATTCTATGACTTCACACACCTCCATTGTGAATTCACACACCTCCATTCTATGAGTTCACACACCTCAATTCTGACTTCACACACCTCCATTCTATGACTTCACACACCTCCATTCTGACTTCACACACCTCCATTCCATGACTTCACACAACTCCATTCTGACTTCACACACCTCCATTCTGTGACTTCACACACCTCCATTCCATGACTTCACACACTTCCATTCGATGACTTCACACACCTCCATTCTTTGAATTCACACACCTCCATTCTATGAGTTCACACACCTCCATTTGTGACTCTGCACACCACCTTTTTGACTTCACAAACCTCCATTCTGTGATTTCACACACCTCCATTCTGTGACTTCACACACCTTTATTGTTTGACTTCACACACCTCCATTCTTTGACTTCACACACCTCCATTCCATGACTTCACACACCTCCATTCTATGAGTTCACACACCTCCATTCTATGAGTTCACACACCTGCATTTTGACTTCACACACCTCCATTCTATGACTTCACACACCTTCCTTCTTACGTCAGAAACATCTATTCTATGACTTCACGCACCTCCATTCTATGAATTCACAAATCCCCGTTCTGTGACTTCACAAACCTCCATTCTGAGTTCACACACCTCCATTGTCTGAGTTCACACACCTCCATTCTGTGACTTAACACACCTCCATTCTATGACTTCACAGACCTCCATTCTGTGACTACACACACCTTTATTGTTTGACTCACACACCTCCATTCTGTGACTTCACACACCTCCATTGTGAGTTCACACACCTTCATTCTGTTACTTCACACACCTCCATTCTGTGACTTCACATACCTCCATTCTGTGACTTCACACACCTACATTCTATGACTTCATACACCTCCATTCTGTGAATTCACACACCTCCATTCTGTGACTTCACACACGTCCATCTTGACTTCACACACTTCCATTCTTTGACTTCACACACCTCCATTCTGTGACTTCACACACCACCATTGTTTGACTTCACACACCTCCATTTTTGGACTTCACGCACCTCCATTCCATGACTTCACACATCTCCATTTTATGAGTTCACACACCTCCCTTTTGACTTCACACACCTCCATTCTATGACTTCACACACCTTCATTCTACTTCAGAAACATCCATTCTATGATTTCACACACCTCTATTCTATGACTTCACACACCTGCATTCTTTGTCTTCACACACCTCCATTCTATGAGTTCACACACCTCCATTTGTGACTCTACACACCACCTTTTTGACTTCACACACCTCCATTCTGTGATTTCACACACCTCCATTCTGTGACTTCACACACCTTTCTTGTTTGACTTCACAAACCTCCGTTCTTTGACTTCACACACCTCCATTCCATGACTTCACACACCTCCATTCCATAACTTCACACACCTCCATTCTATGACTTCACAAACCTCCATTCTGTGACTTCACACACCTTTATTGTTTGACTTCACACACCTCCATTCTATGACTTCACAAACCTCCATTCTGTGACTACACACACCTCAATTGTGTGACTTCACACACCTCCATTATGACTTCACACACATCCATTCTATGACTTCACACACCTCCATTCTATGACTTCACACACCTTCATTCTGTGACTTCACACACCTCCATTCTGAGTTCACACACCTCCATTCTGTGACTTCACACAACTCCAATCTGACTTCACACAGCTGCATTCTATGATTTCACACACCTCCATTCTGTGACTTCACACACCTCCATTCTATGAGTTCACACACCTCCATTGTGACTACACACAGCTCCATTCTATGAGTTCACACACCTCCATTCTGACTTCACAAACCTCCATTCTATGACTTCACACACCTTTATTCTGACTTCACACACCTCCATTCTTTGACTTCATACACCTCCATTCCATGACTTCACACACCTCCATTCTATGACTTCACAAACCTCCATTCTGTGACTTCACACACCTTTATTGTTTGACTTCACACACCTCCATTATGACTTCACACACATCCATTGTATGACTTCACACACCTTCATTCTGTGACTTCACACACCTCCATTCTGAGTTCACACATCTCCATTCTGTGACTTCACACAACTCCAATCTGACTTCACACAGATCCATTCTATGATTTCACACACCTCCTTTCTGTGACTTCACACACCTCTTTTCTATGAGTTCACACACCTCCATTTGTGACTCTACACAACACTTTTTGACTTCACAAACATCCATTCTGTGATTTCACACACCTCCATTCTGTGACTTCACACACCTTTATTGTTTGACTTCACACACCTCCATTCTTTGACTTCACACACCTCCATTCCATGACTTCACACACCTCCATTCTATGAGTTCACACACCTCCATTGTATGACTTTACACACCTCCATTCTGTGACTTCACACACCTCAATTCTGTGACTTCACACACCTACATTATGACTTCACACAGCTCCATTCTATGAGTTCACACACCTCCATTCTGACTTCACACACCTCCATTCTATGACTTCACAAACCTCCATTCTGACTTCACACACCGCCATTCTATGACATCACACAACTCCACTCTGACTTCACACACCTCCATTTTGTGACTTCACACACATCCATTCCATGACTTCACACACCTCCATTCGATGCCTTCACACACCTCCATTCTTTGCCTTCACACACCTCCATTCTATGAGTTCACACACCTCCATTTGTGACTCTACACACCACCTTTTTGACTTCACACACCTCCATTCTGTGATTTCACACAACTCCATTCTGTGACTTCACACGCCTTTATTGTTTGACTTCACACACCTCCATTTTTTGACTTCACACACCTCCTTTCCATGACTTCACACACCTCCATTCTATGAGTTCACACACCTCCATTCTATGAGTTCACACACCTCCATTTTGACTTCACAAACCTCCATTCTATGACTTCACACACGTTCATTCTTACTTCAGAAACATCCATTATATGACGTCACGCACTTCCATTCTATGACTTCACAAATCTCCGTTCTGTGATTACACACACCTCCATTCTGAGTTCACACACCTCCATTATCTGACTTCACACACCTCCATTCTGTGACTTAACACACCTCCATTCTATGACTTCACAGACCTCCATTCTGTGACTTCACACACCTTTATTGTTTGACTTCACACACCTCCATTCTGGGACTTCACACACCTCCATTGTGAGTTCACACACCTCCATTCTGTGACTTCACACACCTCCATTCTGTGACTTCACACACCTCCATTCTGTGACTACACACATCTCCATTCTGTGACTTCACACACCTCCATTCTATGACTTCACACACCTCCATTCTGTGCCTTCACACACCTCCATTCTGTGACTTCACACATCACAATTCTGTGACTTCACACACCTATATTATGACTTCACACACCTCCATTCTATGACTTTACACACCTCCATTCTGTGACTTCACACACCTCCATTCTATGACTTCACACACCTCCATTGTGACTTCACACAGCTCCAATCTATGAGTTCACACACCTCCATTCTGACTTCACAAACCTCCATTCTATGACTTCACACACCTTTATTCTGACTTCACACACTTCCATTCTATGACTTCACACAACTCCATTCTGACTTCAGACACCTCCATTCTATGTGTTCACACACCTGCATTGTGACTTCACACACCTCCATTCTATGACTTCACACACCTCCATTCTGACTTCACACACCTCCATTCTGACTTCACAAACATCTATTCTGTGACTTCACACACCTCCATTCTATGACTTCACACACCTCCATTCTGACTTCACACACCTCCATTCTATGACTTCACACACCTCCATTCTGTGCCTTCACACATCTCCATTTTATGACTTAACACACCTTCATTCTTACTTCACAAACATTCATTCTATGACTTCACACACCTCCATTCTATGACTTCACACACCTCCATTCTATGACTTTACACACCTCCATTCTGTGACTTCACACACCTCAATTCTGTGACTTCACACACCTACATTATGACTTCACACACCTCCACTCTATGACTTCACACACTTCCATTCTGATTTCACACACCTCCATTCTATGACTTCCACACCTCCATTCTCTGACTTCACACACCACCATTCTATGACTTCACATACCTCCATTGTGACTTCACACAGCTCCATTCTATGAGTTCACACACCTCCATTCTGACTTCACACACCTCCATTCTATGACTTCACACACCTCCATTCTGACTTCACACACCTCCATTCTATGACTTCACACAACTCCATTCTGACTTCACACACCTCCATTCTGTGACTTCACACACCTCCATTTGTGACTCTACACACCAACTTTTTGACTTCACACACCTCTATTCTGTGATTTCATACACCTCCATTCTGTGACTTCACACACCTTTATTGTTTGACTTCACACACCTCCATTTTTTGACTTCACACACCTCCTTTCCATGACTTCACACACCTCCATTCTATGAGTTCACACACCTCCATTCTATGAGTTCACACACCTCCATTTTGACTTCACAAACCTCCATTCTATGACTTCACACACGTTCATTCTTACTTCAGAAACATCCATTATATGACTTCACGCACTTCCATTCTATGACTTTACTGATCTCCGTTCTGTGATTTCACACACCTCCATTCTGAGTTCACACACCTCCATGATCTGACTTCACACACCTCCATTCTGTGACTTAACACACCTCCATTCTATGACTTCACAGACCTCCATTCTGTGACTTCACACACCTCCATTCTGAGTTCACACACCTCAATTCTGTGACTTCACACACCTCAATGCTGGCTTCACACACCTCCATTCTATGACTTCACACAATTCATTTCTATGACTTCACACACCTCCTTTCTTTGACTTCACACAGCTCCATTGTGATTTCACACACCTCCATTCTGACTTCACAAACATCAATTCTGTGACTTCACACACATCCATTCTAGGACTTCACACACCTCCATTCTATGACTGCACAAACCTCCATTCTGACTTCACACACCTCCATTCTGACTTCACAAACATCAATTCTGTGACTTCACACACCTCCATTCTATGACTTCACACACCTCCATTCTATGACTTCACACACCTCCATTCTATGACTTCACACACCTCCATTCTGACTTCATACAGCTCCATTCTATACTTCACACACCTCCATTCTTAGCCTTCACACATCTCCATTCTAGGACTTAACACACCTTCATTCTTACTTCACAAACATCCATTCTATGACTTCACACACCTCCATTCTATGACTTCACACACCTCCATTCTGACTTCATACATCTCCATTCTATACTTCACACACCTCCATTCTTAGCCTTCACACATCTCCATTCTAGGACTTAACAGACCTTCATTCTTACTTCACAAACATCCATTCTATGACTTCACACACCTCCATTCTGTGACTTCACACATCTCAATTCTGTGACTTCATACACCTACATTATGACTTCACACACCTCCATTCTATGACTTCACACACCTCCATTCTATGACTTCACACACCTCTATTCTGTGACTTCACACACCTCCATTCTGAGTTCACAGACCTCCATTCTGTGACTTCACACACCTCCAATATGACTTCACACCGCTCCATTATATGACTTCACACACCTCCATTCTGTGACTTCACACATCTCCATTTTATGACTTCACACACCTCCATTGTGACTTCACACACCTCCATTCTATGAGTTCACACACCTCAATTCTGACTTCACACACCTCCATTCTATGACTTCACACACCTCCATTCTGACTTCACACACCTCCATTCCATGACTTCACACAACTCCATTCTGACTTCACACACCTCCATTCTGTGACTTCACACACCTCCATTCCATGACTTCACACACTTCCATTCGATGACTTCACACACCTCCATTCTTTGAATTCACACACCTCCATTCTATGAGTTCACACACCTCCATTTGTGACTCTGCACACCACCTTTTTGACTTCACAAACCTCCATTCTGTGATTTCACACACCTCCATTCTGTGACTTCACACACCTTTATTGTTTGACTTCACACACCTCCATTCTTTGACTTCACACACCTCCATTCCATGACTTCACACACCTCCATTCTATGAGTTCACACACCTCCATTCTATGAGTTCACACACCTCCATTTTGACTTCACACACCTCCATTCTATGACTTCACACACCTTCATTCTTACTTCAGAAACATCTATTCTATGACTTCACGCACCTCCATTCTATGAATTCACAAATCCCCGTTCTGTGACTTCACAAACCTCCATTCTGAGTTCACACACCTCCATTGTCTGAGTTCACACACCTCCATTCTGTGACTTAACACACCTCCATTCTATGACTTCACAGACCTCCATTCGGTGACTACACACACCTTTATTGTTTGACACACACACCTCCATTCTGTGACTTCACACACCTCCATTGTGAGTTCACACACCTTCATTCTGTTACTTCACACACCTCCATTCTGTGACTTCACACACCTCCATTCTGTGACTTCACACACCTACATTCTATGACTTCATACACCGCCATTCTGTGAATTCACACACCTCCATTCTGTGACTTCACACACGTCCATCTTGACTTCACACACTTCCATTCTTTGACTTCACACACCTCCATTCTGTGACTTCACACACCACCATTGTTTGACTTCACACACCTCCATTTTTGGACTTCACGTACCTCCATTCCATGACTTCACACATCTCCATTTTATGAGTTCACACACTTCCATTTTGACTTCACAAACCTCCATTCTATGACTTCACGCACCTTCATTCTACTTCAGAAACATCCATTCTATGATTTCACACACCTCTATTCTATGACTTCACACACCTGCATTCTTTGACTTCACACACCTCCATTCTATGAGTTCACACACCTCCATTTGTGACTCTACACACCACCTTTTTGACTTCACACACCTCCATTCTGTGATTTCACACACCTCCATTCTGTGACTTCACACACCTTTCTTGTTTGACTTCACACACCTCCATTCTTTGACTTCACACACCTCCATTCCATGACTTCACACACCTCCATTCCATAACTTCACACACCTCCATTCTATGACTTCACAAACCTCCATTCTGTGACTTCACACACCTTTATTGTTTGACTTCACACACCTCCATTCTATGAATTCACACACCTCCATTCTGTGACTTCACACACCTCAATTCTGTGACTTCACAAACCTCCATTATGACTTCACACACATCCATTGTATGACTTCACACACCTCCATTGTATGACTTCACACACCTTCATTCTGTGACTTCACACACCTCCATTCTGTGTTCACACACCTCCATTCTGTGACTTCACACAACTCCAATCTGACTTCACACAGCTCCATTCTATGATTTCACACACCTCCATTCTGTGACTTCACACATCTCCATTCTATGACTTCACACACCTCCATTTTGACTTCACACAGCTCCATTCTATGAGTTCACACACCTCCATTCTGACTTCACAAACCTCCATTCTATGACTTCACACACCTTTATTCTGACTTCACACACCTCCATTCTTTGACTTCACACACCTCCATTTCATGACTTCACACACCTCCATTCTATGACTTCACAAACCTCCGTTCTGTGACTTCACACACCTTTATTGTTTGACTTCACACACCTCCATTATGACTTCACACACATCCATTGTATGACTTCACACACCTTCATTCTGTGACTTCACACACCTCCATTCTGAGTTCACACACCTCCATTCTGTGACTTCACACAACTCCAATCTGACTTCACACAGCTCCATTCTATGATTTCACACACCTCCATTCTGTGACTTCACACACCTCCATTGTATGAGTTCACACACCTCCATTTGTGACTCTACACAACACCTTTTTGACTTCACAAACCTCCACTCTGTGATTTCACACACCTCCATTCTGTGACTTCACACACCTTTATTGTTTGACTTCACACACCTCCATTCTTTGACTTCACACACCTCCATTCCATGACTTCACACACCTCCATTCTATGAGTTCACACACCTCCATTCTATGACTTTACACACTTCCATTCTGTGACTTCACACACCTCAATTCTGTGACTTCACACCCCTACATTATGACTTCACACAGCTCCATTCTATGAGTTCACACACCTCCATTCTGACTTCACACACCTCCATTCTATGACTTCACACACCTCCATTCTGACTTCACACACCGCCATTCTATGACATCACACAACTCCACTCTGACTTCACACACCTCCATTTTGTGACTTCACACACCTCCATTCCATGACTTCACACACCTCCATTCGATGCCTTCACACACCTCCATTCTTTGACTTCACACACCTCCATTCTATGAGTTCACACACCTCCATTTGTGACTCTACACACCACCTTTTTGACTTCACACACCTCCATTCTGTGATTTCACACAACTCCATTCTGTGACTTCACACGCCTTTATTGTTTGACTTCACACACCTCCATTTTTTGACTTCACACACCTCCTTTCCATGACTTCACACACCTCCATTCTATGAGTTCACACACCTCCATTCTATGAGTTCACACACCTCCATTTTGACTTCACAAACCTCCATTCTATGACTTCACACACGTTCATTCTTACTTCAGAAACATCCATTATATGAATTCTCGCACTTCCATTCTATGACTTCACAAATCTCCATTCTGTGATTTCACACACCTCCATTCTGAGTTCACACACCTCCATTATCTGACTTCACACACCTCCATTCTGTGACTTAACACACCTCCATTCTATGACTTCACAGACCTCCATTCTGTGACTTCACACACCTTTATTGTTTGACTTCACACACCTCCATTCTGGGACTTCACACACCTCCATTGTGAGTTCACACCCCTCCATTCTGTGACTTCACACACCTCCATTCTGTGACTTCACACACCTCCATTGTGTGACTACACACATCTCCATTCTGTGACTTCACACACCTCCATTCTATGACTTCACACACCTCCATTCTGTGCCTTCACACACCTCCATTCTGTGACTTCACACATCTCAATTCTGTGACTTCACACACCTACATTATGACTTCACACACCTCCATAATATGACTTCACACACCTCCATTCTATGACTTCACACACCTCCATTCTGTGACTTCACACACCTCCATTATGAGTTGACACAACTCCATTCTATGAGTTCACACACCTCCATTTTGACTTCACAAACCTCCATTCTATGACTTCACACACGTTCATTCTTACTTCAGAAACATCCATTATATGACTTCACGCACTTCCATTCTATGACTTTACTAATCTCCGTTCTGTGATTTCACACACCTCCATTCTGAGTTCACACACCTCCATGATAGGACTTCACACACCTCCATTCTGTGACTTAACACACCTCCATTCCATGACTTCACAGACCTCCATTCTGTGACTTCACACACCTTTATTGTTTGACTTCACACACCTCCATTCTGGGACTTCACACACCTCAATTGTGAGTTCACACACCTCCATTCTGTGACTTCACACACCTCCATTCTGTGACTACACACATCTCCATTCTGTGACTTCACACACCTCCACCCTATGACTTCACACACCTCCATTCTATGACTTCACACACCTCCATTCTATGACTTCACACACCTCCATTCTGTGACTTCACACACCTCCATTGTGAGTTGACACACCTCCATTCTGTGACTTCACACACCTCCAATCTAACTTCACACAGCTCCATTCTATGACTTCACACACCTCCATTCTTTGACTTCACACACCTCCATTCTATGACTTCACACACCTCCATTGTGACTTCACACACCTCCATTCTATGAGTTCACATACCTCCATTATGACTTCACACACCTCCATTCTATGACTTCACACACCTCCATCCTGACTTCACACACCTCCATTCTATGACTTCACACAACTCAATTCTGACTTCACACACCTCCATTCTATAACTTCACACACCTCCCTTCTGACTTCACAGACCTCCATTCTATGACTTCACACACCTCCATTCTGTGACTTCACACACCTCCATTCTGAGTTCACACACCTCCATTCTATGACTTCACACACCTCCATTGTGACTTCACACACCTCCATTCTATGAGTTCACACACCTCCATTCTGACTTCACACACCTCCATTCTATGACTTCACACACCTCCATTCTGACTTCACACACCTCCATTCTGTGACTTCACACAAATCCATTCTGACTTCACACACCTCCATTCTGTTGCTTCACACACCTCCATTCCATGACTTCCCACAGTTCAATTCGATGACTTCACACACCTCCATTCCTTTACTTCACACACCTCCATTCTATGAGTTCACACACCTCCATTTGTGACTCTACACACCACCTTTTTGACTTCACAAACCTCCATTCTGTGATTTCCCACACCTCCATTCTGTGACTTCACACACCTCCATTCTAAGACTTCACACACCTCCATTCTGACTTCACACACCTCCATTCTGTGACTTCACACACCTCCATTCTGACTTCACACACCTCCATTCTATGACTTCACACAACTCCATTCTGACTTCACACACCTCCATTCTATGACTTCACACACCTCCATTCTGACTTCACACACCTCCATTCTATGACTTCACACAACTCCATTCTGACTTCACACACCTCCATTCTATGACTTCACACACCTCCATTCTGACTTCACACACCTCCATTCTATGACTTCATACACCTCCATTCTGTGACTTCACACACCTTCATTCTGAGTTCACACACCTCCATTCTATGAGTTCACACACCTCCATTTTGACTTCACACACCTCCATTCTATGACTTCACACACCTTCATTCTTACTCCAGAAACATCTATTCTATGACTTCACGCACCTCCATTCTATGAATTCACAAATCCCCGTTCTGTGACTTCACAAACCTCCATTCTGAGTTCACACACCTCCATTGTCTGAGTTCACACACCTCCATTCTGTGACTTAACACACCTCCATTCTATGACTTCACAGACCTCCATTCTGTGACTACACACACCTTTATTGTTTGACACACATACCTCCATTCTGTGACTTCACACACCTCCATTGTGAGTTCACACACCTTCATTCTGTTACTTCACACACCTCCATTCTGTGACTTCACACACCTCCATTCTGTGACTTCACACACCTACATTCTATGACTTCATACACCGCCATTCTGTGAATTCACACACCTCCATTCTGTGACTTCACACACGTCCATCTTGACTTCACACACTTCCATTCTTTGACTTCAGACACCTCCATTCTGTGACTTCACACACCACCATTGTTTGACTTCACACACCTCCATTTTTGGACTTCACGCACCTCCATTCCATGACTTCACACATCTCCATTTATGAGTTCACACACCTCCAATTTTGACTTCACACACCTCCACTCTATGACTTCACACACCTTCATTCTACTTCAGAAACATCCATTCTATGATTTCACACACCTCTATTCTATGACTTCACACACCTGCATTCTTTGACTTCACACACCTCCATTCTATGAGTTCACACACCTCCATTTGTGACTCTACACACCACCTTTTTGACTTCACACACCTCCATTCTGTGATTTCACACACCTCCATTCTGTGACTTCACACACCTTTCTTGTTTGACTTCACACACCTCCATTCTTTGACTTCACACACCTCCATTCCATGACTTCACACACATCCATTCCATAACTTCACACACCTCCATTCTATGACTTCACAACCTCCATTCTGTGACTTCACACACCTTTATTGTTTGACTTCACACACCTCCATTCTATGACTTCACACACCTCCATTCTGTGACATCACACACCTCAATTCTGTGACTTCACAAACCTCCATTATGACTTCACACACATCCATTGTATGACTTCACACACCTCCATTGTATGACTTCACACACCTTCATTCTGTGACTTCACACACCTCCATTCTGTGTTCACACACCTCCATTCTGTGACTTCACACAACTCCAATCTGACTTCACACAGCTCCATTCTATGATTTCACACACCTCCATTCTGTGACTTCACACACCTCCATTCTATGACTTCACACACCTCCATTGTGACTTCACACAGCTCCATTCTATGAGTTCACACACCTCCATTCTGACTTCACAAACCTCCATTCTATAACTTCACACACCTTTATTCTGACTTCACACACCTCCATTCTTTGACTTCACACACCTCCATTCCATGACTTCACACACCTCCATTCTATGACTTCACAAACCTCCATTCTGTGACTTCACACACCTTTATTGTTTGACTTCACACACCTCCATTATGACTTCACACACATCCATTGTATGACTTCACAAACCTTCATTCTCTGACTTCACACAGCTCCATTCTGAGTTCACACACCTCCATTCTGTGACTTCACACAACTCCAATCTGACGTCACACAGCTCCATTCTATGATTTCACACACCTCCATTCTGTGACTTCACACTCCTCCATTCTATGAGTTCACACACCTCCATTTGTGACTCTGCACAACACCTTTTTGACTTCACAAACCTCCATTCTGTGATTTCACACACCTCCATTCTGTCACTTCACACACCTTTATTGTTTGACTTCACACACCTCATTTCTTTGACTTCACACACCTCCATTCCATGACTTCACACACCTCCATTCTATGAGTTCACACACCTCCATTCTATGACTTTACACACCTCCATTCTGTGATTTCACACACCTCAATTCTGTGACTTCACACCCCTACATTATGACTTCACACAGCTCCATTCTATGAGTTCACACACCTCCATTCTGACTTCACACACCTCCATTCTATGACTTCACACACCTCCATTCTGACTTCACACACCGCCATTCTATGACATCACACAACTCCACTCTGACTTCACACACCTCCATTTTGTGACTTCACACACCTCCATTCCATGACTTCACACACCTCCATTCGATGCCTTCACACACCTCCATTCTTTGACTTCACACACCTCCATTCTATGAGTTCACACACCTCCATTTGTGACTCTACACACCACCTTTTTGACTTCACACACCTCCATTCTGTGATTTCACACACCTCCATTCTGTGACTTCACACGCCTTTATTGTTGGACTTCACACACCTCCATTTTTTGACTTCACACACCTCCTTTCCATGACTTCACACACCTCCATTCTATGAGTTCACACACCTCCATTCTATGAGTTCACACACCTCCATTTTGACTTCACAAACCTCCATTCTATGACTTCACACACGTTCATTCTTACTTCAGAAACATCCATTATATGACTTCTCGCACTTCCATTCTATGACTTCACAAATCTCCATTCTGTGATTTCACACACCTCCATTCTGAGTTCACACACCTCCATTATCTGACTTCACACACCTCCATTCTGTGACTTAACACACCTCCATTCTATGACTTCACACACCTCCATTGTGACTTCACACACCTCCATTCTATGAGTTCACATACCTCCATTATGACTTCACACACCTCCATTCTATGACTTCACACACCTCCATTCTGACTTCACACACCTCCATTCTATGACTTCACACAACTCCATTCTGACTTCACACACCTCCATTCTATAACTTCACACACCTCCATTCTGACTTCACAGACCTCCATTCTATGACTTCACACACCTCCATTCTGTGACTTCACACACCTCCATTTTGAGTTCACACACCTCCATTCTATGACTTCACACACCTCCATTGTGACTTCTCACTCCTCCATTCTATGAGTTCACACACCTCCATTCTGACTTCACCCACCTCCATTCTATGACTTC
This sequence comes from Megascapheus bottae, assembly GCA_024803745.1. Taxonomy (NCBI): domain Eukaryota; kingdom Metazoa; phylum Chordata; class Mammalia; order Rodentia; family Geomyidae; genus Megascapheus; species Megascapheus bottae. The sequence goes on along the minus strand of JANJXV010000106.1, from coordinate 673,934 downwards.
ACACACCTCCATTCTGACTTCACACACCTCCATTCTGTGACTTCACACAACTCCATTCTGACTTCACACACCTCCATTCTGTTGCTTCACACACCTCCATTCCATGACTTCCCACAGTTCAATTCGATGACTTCACACACCTCCATTCTTTGACTTCACACACCTCCATTCTATGAGTTCACACACCTCCATTTGTGACTCTACACAACACCTTTTTGACTTCACAAACCTCCATTCTGTGATTTCACACACCTCCATTCTGTGACTTCACACACCTCCATTCTAAGACTTCACACACCTCCATTCTGACTTCACACACCTCCATTCTGTGACTTCACACACCTCCATTCTGACTTCACACACCTCCATTCTATGACTTCACACAACTCCATTCTGACTTCACACACCTCCATTCTATGACTTCACACACCTCCATTCTGACTTCACACACCTCCATTCTATGACTTCATACACCTCCATTCTGTGACTTCACACACCTCCATTCTGAGATCACACACCTCCATTCTATGAGTTCACACACCTCCATTGTGACTTCACACACCTCCATTCTATGAGTTCACACACCTCCATTCTGACTTCACACACCTCCATTCTATGACTTCACACACCTCCATTCTGACTTCACACACCTCCATTCTGTGACTTCACACAACTCCATTCTGACTTCACACACCTGCATTCCATGACTTCCCACAGTTCAATTCGATGACTTCACACACCTCCATTCTTTGACTTCACACACCTCCATACTATGAGTTCACACACCTCCATTTGTGACTCTACACACCACCTTTTTGACTTCACAAACCTCCATTTTGTGATTTCACACACCTCCATTCTGTGACTTCACACACCTTTATTGTTTGACTTCACACACCTCCATTCTTTGACTTCACACAACTCCATTCTGACTTCACACACCTCCATTCTATGACTTCACACACCTCCATTCTGACTTCACACACCTCCATTCTATGACTTCACACACCTCCATTCTGTGACTTCACACACCTCCATTCTGAGTTCTCACACCTCCATTCTATGACTTCACACACCTGCATTGTGACTTCACACACCTCTATTCTATGAGTTCACACACCTCCATTCTGAGTTCACACACCTCCATTCTATGACTTCACACACCTCCATTATGAATTCACACACCTCCATTCTATGACTTCACACAACTCCATTCTGACTTCACACACCTCCATTCCGTTGCTTCACACACCTCCATTCCATGACTTCCCACAGTTCCATTCGATAACTTCACACACTTCCATTCTTTGACTTCACACACCTCCATTCTATGAGTTCACACACCTCCATTTGTGACTCTACACACCACCTTTTTGACTTCACAAACCTCCCTTCTGTGATTTCACACACCTCCATTCTGTGACTTCACACACCTTTATTGTTTGACTTCACACACCTCCATTCTTTGACTTCACACACCTCCATTCCATGACTTCACACACCTCCATTCTATGAGTTCACACACCTCCATTCTATGACTTTACACACCTCAATTCTGTGACTTCACACACCTACATTATGACTTCACACACCTCCATTCTATGACTTCACACACCTCCATTCTGATTTCACACACCTCCATTCTATGACTTCCACACCTCCATTCTGTGACTTCACAAACCACCATTCTATGACTTCACATACCTCCATTGTGACTTCACACACCTCCATTCTATGAGTTCACACACCTCCATTCTGACTTCACACACCTCCATTCTATGACTTCACACACCTCCATTCTTACTTCACACACCTCCATTCTATGACTTCACACAACTCCATTCTGACTTCACACACCTCCATTCTGTGACTTCACACACCTCCATTCCATGACTTCACACACCTCCATTCGATGCTTTCACACACCTCCATTCTTTGACTTCACACACCTCCATTCTATGAGTTCACACACCTCCATTTGTGACTCTACACACCACCTTTTTGACTTCACACACCTCCATTCTGTGATTTCACTCACCTCCATTCTGTGACTTCACACGCCTTTATTGTTTGACTTCACACATCTCCATTTTTTTACTTCACACACCTCCATTCCATGACTTCACACACCTCCACTCTATGAGTTCACACACCTCCATTCTATGAGTTCACACACCTCCATTTTGCCTTCACAAACCTCCATTCTATGACTTCACACACGTTAATTCTTACTTCAGAAACATCCATTATATGACTTCACGCACTTCCATTCTATGACTTCACAAATCACCGTTCTGTGATTTCACACACCTCCATTCTGAGTTCACACACCTCCATTATCTGACTTCACACACCTCCATTCTGTGACTTAACACACCTCCATTCTATGACTTCACAGACCTCCGTTCTGTGACTTCACACACCTTTATTGTTTGACTTCACACACGTCCATACTGGGACTTCACACACCTCCATTGTGAGTTCACACACCTCCATTCTGTGACTTCACACACCTCCATTCTGTGACTTCACATACCTCCATTCTGTGACTACACACATCTCCATTCTGTGACTTCACACACCTCTATTCTATGACTTCACACACCTCCATTCTGTGACTTCACATACCTCCATTCTGTGACTACACACATCTCCATTCTGTGACTTCACACACCTCTATTCTATGACTTCACACACCTCCATTCTATGACTTCACACACCTCCATTCTGTGACTTCACACACCTCCATTGTGAGTTGACACACCTCCATTCTGTGACTTCACACAACTCCCAATCTGACTTCACACAGCTCCATTCTATGACTTCACACACCTCCATTCTGTGACTTCACACACCTCCATTCTATGACTTCACACACCTCCATTGTGACTTCACACACCTCCATTCTCTGAGTTCACACAACTCCATTCTGACTTCACACACCTCCATTCTATGACTTCACACACCTCCATTCTGACTTCACACACCTCCATTCTATGACTTCACACACCTCCATTCTGTGACTTCACACACCTCCATTCTGAGTTCACACACCTCCATTCTATGACTTCACACACCTCCATTCTATGACTTCACACACATCCATTCTGACTTCACACACCTCCATTCTATGACTTCACACAACTCCATTCTGACTTCACACACCTCCATTCTGTTGCTTCACACCTACATTCCATGACTTCCCACAGTTCCATTCGATGACTTCACACACCTCCATTCTTTGACTTCACACACCTCCATTCTATGAGTTCACACACCTACATTTGTGACTCTACACACCACCTTTTTGACTTCAAAAACCTCCATTCTGTGATTTCACACACCTCCATTCTGTGACCTCACACACCTTTATTGTTTGACTTCACACACCTCCATTCTTTGACTTCACACACCTCCATTCCATGACTTCACACACCTCTATTCTATGAGTTCACACACCTCCATTCTATGAGTTCACACACCTCCATTTTGACTTCACACACCTCCATTCTATGACTTCACACACCTTCATTCTTACTTCAGAAACATCCATTCTATGACTTCACGCACCTCCATTCTATGACTTCACAAATCTCCGTTCTGTGACTTCACACACCTCCATTCTGAGTTCACACACCTCCATTCTCTGAGTTCGCACACCTCCATTCTGTGACTTCACACACCTCCATTCTGTGACTACACACATCTCCATTCTTTGACTTCACACACCTCCATTCTATGACTTCACAAACCTCCATTCTGTGACTTCATACACCTCCATTCTGTGACTTCACACACCTCAATTTTGACTTCACACACTTCCATTCTTTGACTTCACACACCTCCATTCTGTGACTTCACACACCACCATTGTTTGACTTCACACACCTCCATTTTTGGACTTCACACACCAACATTCCATGACTTCACGCATCCCCATTTTATAAGTTCGCAACCTCCATTTTGACTTCACACACCTACATTCTGTAACTTCACACACCTTCATTCTACTTCAGAAACATCCATTCTATGACTTCACACACCTCCATTCTATGACTTTACAAACCTCCATTCTGTGACTTCACACACCTCCATTCTGAGTTCACACACCTCAATTCTGTGACTTCACACACCTCCATTCTGTGACTTCACATACCTCCATTCTGTGACTACACACAATTCATTTCTATGACTTCACACACCTCCATTCTTTGACTTCACACACCTCCATTGTGATTTCACACACCTCCATTCTGACTTCACAAACATCAATTCTGTGACTTGACACACATCCATTCTACGACTTCACACACCTCCATTCTATGACTTCACACACCTCCATTCTATGACTTCACACACCTCCATTCTATGACTTCACACACTTCCATTCTTTGACTTCACACACCTGCATTCTTTGACTTCACACATCTCCATTGTGAGTTCACACATCTTCATTCTATGACTTCACACACCTCCATTCTGACTTCATACAGCTCCATTCTATGACTTCACACACCTCCATTCTGTGCCTTCACACATCTCCATTCTAGGACTTAACACACCTTCATTCTTACTTCACAAACATCCAATCTATGACTTCACACACCTCTATTCTATGACTTCACACACCTCCATTCTATGACTTCACACACCTCCATTCTGTGACTTCACACATCTCAATTCTGTGACTGCATACACCTACATTATGACTTCACACACCTCCATTCTATGACTTCACACACCTCCATTCTATGACTTCACACACCTCTATTCTGTGACTTCACACACCTCCATTCTGAGTTCACAGACCTCCATTCTGTGACTTCAAACACCCCCAATATGACTTCACACAGCTCCATTCTATGACTTCACACACCTCCATTCTGTGACTTCACACACCTCCATTCTATGATTTCACACACCTCCATTGTGACTTCACACACCTCCATTGTGACTTCACACACCTCCATTCTATGAGTTCACACACCTCCATTCTATGAGTTCACACACCTCCATTTTGACTTCACACACCTCCATTCTATGACTTCACACACCTTCATTCTTACTTCAGAAACATCCATTCTATGACTTCACGCACCTCCATTCTATGACTTCACAAATCTCCGTTCTGTGACTTCACACACCTTCATTCTGAGTTCACACACCTCCATTCTATGAGTTCACACACCTCCATTCTATGAGTTCACACACCTCCATTTTGACTTCACACACCTCCATTCTATGACTTCACACACCTTCATTCTTACTTCAGAAACATCCATTCTATGACTTCACGCACCTCCATTCTATGACTTCACAAATCTCCCTTCTGTGATTTCACACACCTCCATTCTGAGTTCACACACCTCCATTATCTGACTTCACACACCTCCATTCTATGACTTCACAGACCTCCATTCTGTGAATTCACACACCTTTATTGTTTGACCTCACACACCTCCATTCTGGGACTACACACACCTCCATTGTGAGTTCACACACCTCCATTCTGTGACTTCACACACCTCCATTCTGTGACTTCACACACCTCCATTCTGTGACTACACACATCTCCATTCTGTGACTTCACACACCTCCATTCTATGACTTCACACACCTCCATTCTGTGACTTCACACACCTCCATTCTGTGACTTCACACATCTCAATTCTGTGACTTCACACACCTACATTATGACTTCTCACACCTCCATTCTATGACTTCACACACCTCCATTCTATGACTTCACACACCTCCATTCTGTGACTTCACACACCTCCATTCTGAGTTCACAGACCTCCATTCTGTGACTTCAAACACCCCCAATATGACTTCACACAGCTCCATTCTATGACTTCACACACCTCCATTCTGTGACTTCACACACCTCCATTCTATGATTTCACACACCTCCATTGTGACTTCACACACCTCCATTGTGACTTCACACACCTCCATTCTATGAGTTCACACACCTCCATTCTATGAGTTCACACACCTCCATTTTGACTTCACACACCTCCATTCTATGACTTCACACACCTTCATTCTTACTTCAGAAACATCCACTCTATGACTTCACGCACCTCCATTCTATGACTTCACAAATCTCCGTTCTGTGACTTCACACACCTTCATTCTGAGTTCACACACCTCCATTCTATGAGTTCACACACCTCCATTCTATGAGTTCACACACCTCCATTTTGACTTCACACACCTCCATTCTATGACTTCACACACCTTCATTCTTACTTCAGAAACATCCATTCTATGACTTCACGCACCTCCATTCTATGACTTCACAAATCTCCCTTCTGTGATTTCACACACCTCCATTCTGAGTTCACACACCTCCATTATCTGACTTCACACACCTCCATTCTATGACTTCACAGACCTCCATTCTGTGAATTCACACACCTTTATTGTTTGACCTCACACACCTCCATTCTGGGACTACACACACCTCCATTGTGAGTTCACACACCTCCATTCTGTGACTTCACACACCTCCATTCTGTGACTTCACACACCTCCATTCTGTGACTACACACATCTCCATTCTGTGACTTCACACACCTCCATTCTATGACTTCACACACCTCCATTCTGTGACTTCACACACCTCCATTCTGTGACTTCACACATCTCAATTCTGTGACTTCACACACCTACATTATGACTTCGCACACCTCCATTCTATGACTTCACACACCTCCATTCTATGACTTCACACACCTCCATTCTGTGACTTCACACACCTCCATTGTGAGTTGACACACCTCCATTCTGTGACTTCACACACCTCCAATTTGACTTCACACAGCTCCATTCTATGACTTCACACACCTACATTCTGTGACTTCACACACCTCCATTCTATGATTTCACACACCTCCATTGTGACTTCACACACCTCCATTGTGACTTCACACACCTCCATTCTATGAGTTCACACACCTCCATTCTATGAGTTCACACACCTCCATTTTGACTTCACACACCTCCATTCTATTACTTCACACACCTTCATTCTTACTTCAGAAACATCCATTCTATGACTTCACGCACCTCCATTCTATGACTTCACAAATCTCCGTTCTGTGACTTCACACATCTTCATTTTGAGTTCACACACCTCCATTCTCTGAGTTCACACACCTCCATTCTGTGACTTCACACACCTCCATTCTGTGACTACACACATCTCCATTCTGTGACTTCACACACCTCCATTCTATGACTTCACACACCTCCATTCTGTGACTTCACACACGTCCATTCTGTGATTTCACACACCTCAATTTTGACTTCACACACTTCCATTCTTTGACTTCACACACCTCCATTCTGTGACTTCACACACCACGGTTGTTTGACTTCACACACCTCCATTTTTGGACTTCACACACCAACATTCCATGACTTCACGCATCTCCATTTTATAAGTTCGCACATCTCCATTTTGACTTCACACACCTACATTCTGTGACTTCACACACCTTCATTCTACTTCAGAAACATCCATTCTATGACTTCACACACCTCAATTCTATGACTTTACAAACCTCCATTCTGTGACTTCACACACCTCCATTCTGAGTTCACACACCTCCATTCTTTGACTTCACACACCTCCATTCTATGAGTTCACACACCTCCATTTGTGACTCTACACACCACCTTTTTGACTTCACAAACCTCCATTCTGTGATTTCACATACCTCCATTCTGTGACTTCACACACCTTTATTGTTTGACTTCACACACCTCCATTCTTTGACTTCACACACCTCCATTCTATGACTTCACACAACTCCATTCTGACTTCACACACCTCCATTCTATGACTTCACACACCTCCATTCTGACTTCACACACCTCCATTCTATGACTTCACACACCTCCATTCTTTGACTTCACACACCTCCCTTCTGAGTTCACACGCCTGCATTCTATTACTTCACATACCTCCATTGTGACATCACACACCTCCATTCTATGAGTTCACACACCTCCATTCTGACTTCACACATCTCCATTCTATGACTTAACACACCTCCATTCTGACTTCACACAACTCCATTCTATGACTTCACACACCTCCATTCTGTTGCTTCACACACCTCCATTCCATGACTTCCCACAGTTCCATTCGATGACTTCACACACCTCCATTCTTTGACTTCACACACCTCCATTCTATGAGTTCACACACCTTTATTGTTTGACTTCACACACCTCCATTCTTTGACTTCACACACCTCCATTCCATGACTTCACACACCTCCATTCTATGAGTTCGCACACCTCCATTCTATGAGTTCACACACCTCCATTTTGACTTCACACACCTCCATTCTATGACTTCACACACCTTCATTCTTACTTCAGAAACATCCATTCTATGACTTCACGCACCTCCATTCTATGACTTCACCATCTCCATTGTGTGACTTCACACACCTCCATTCTGAGTTCACACACCTCCATTCTCTGAGTTCACACACCTGCATTCTGTGACTTCACACACCTCCATTCTGTGACTACACACATCTCCATTCTGTGACTTCACACACCTCCATTCTATGACTTCACACACCTCCATTCTGTGACTTCACACACCTCCATTCTGTGACTTCACACACCTCAATTTTGACTTCACACACTTTCATTCTTTGACTTCACACACCTCCATTCTGTGACTTCACACACCACCATTGTTTGACTTCACACACCTCCATTTTTGGACTTCACACACCAACATTCCATGACTTCACGCATCTCCATTTTATAAGTTCGCACACCTCCATTTTGACTTCACACACCTACATTCTGTCACTTCACACACCTTCATTCTACTTCAGAAACATCCATTCTATGATTTCACACACCTCCATTCTATGACTTCACACACCTCCATTCTGTGACTTCACACACCTCCATTGTGAGTTGACACACCTCCATTCTGTGACTTCACACACCTCCAATCTAACTTCACACAGCTCCATTCTATGACTTCACACACCTCCATTCTGTGACTTCACACACCTCCATTCTATGACTTCACACACCTCCATTGTGACTTCACACACCTCCATTCTATGAGTTCACATACCTCCATTATGACTTCACACACCTCCATTCTATGACTTCACACACCTCCATTCTGACTTCACACACCTCCATTCTATGACTTCACACAACTCCATTCTGACTTCACACACCTCCATTCTATAACTTCACACACCTCCATTCTGACTTCACAGACCTCCATTCTATGACTTCACACACCTCCATTCTGTGACTTCACACACCTCCATTTTGAGTTCACACACCTCCATTCTATGACTTCACACACCTCCATTGTGACTTCTCACACCTCCATTCTATGAGTTCACACACCTCCATTCTGACTTCACACACCTCCATTCTATGACTTCACACACCTCCATTCTGACTTCACACACATCCATTCTGTGACTTCACACAACTCCATTCTGACTTCACACACCTCCATTCTGTTGCTTCACACACCTCCATTCCATGACTTCCCACAGTTCAATTCGATGACTTCACACACCTCCATTCTTTGACTTCACACACCTCCATTCTATGAGTTCACACACCTCCATTTGTGACTCTACACAACACCTTTTTGACTTCACAAACCTCCATTCTGTGATTTCACACACCTCCATTCTGTGACTTCACACACCTCCATTCTAAGACTTCACACACCTCCATTCTGACTTCACACACCTCCATTCTGTGACTTCACACACCTCCATTCTGACTTCACACACCTCCATTCTATGACTTCACACAACTCCATTCTGACTTCACACACCTCCATTCTATGACTTCACACACCTCCATTCTGACTTCACACACCTCCATTCTATGACTTCATACACCTCCATTCTGTGACTTCACACACCTCCATTCTGAGTTCACACACCTCCATTCTATGAGTTCACACACCTCCATTGTGACTTCACACACCTCCATTCTATGAGTTCACACACCTCCATTCTGACTTCACACACCTCCATTCTATGACTTCACACACCTCCATTCTGACTTCACACACCTCCATTCTGTGACTTCACACAACTCCATTCTGACTTCACACACCTCCATTCCATGACTTCCCACAGTTCAATTCGATGACTTGACACACCTCCATTCTTTGACTTCACACACCTCCATTCTATGAGTTCACACACCTCCATTTGTGACTCTACACACCACCTTTTTGACTTCACAAACCTCCCTTCTGTGATTTCACACACCTCCATTCTGTGACTTCACACACCTTTATTGTTTGACTTCACACACCTCCATTCTTTGACTTCACACACCTCCATTCCATGACTTCACACACCTCCATTCTATGAGTTCACACACCTCCATTCTATGACTTTACACACCTCAATTCTGTGACTTCACACACCTACATTATGACTTCACACACCTCCATTCTATGACTTCACACACCTCCATTCTGATTTCACACACCTCCATTCTATGACTTCCACACCTCCATTCTGTGACTTCACACACCACCATTCTATGACTTCACATACCTCCATTGTGACTTCACACACCTCCATTTATGAGTTCACACACCTCCATTCTGACTTCACACACCTCCATTCTATGACTTCACACACCTCCATTCTGACTTCACACACCTCCATTCTATGACTTCACACAACTCCATTCTGACTTCACACACCTCCATTCTTTGACTTCACACACCTCCATTCCATGACTTCACACACCTCCATTCGATGCTTTCACACACCTCCATTCTTTGACTTCACACACCTCCATTCTATGAGTTCACACACCTCCATTTGTGACTCTACACACCACCTTTTTGACTTCACACACCTCCATTCTGTGATTTCACACACCTCCATTCTGTGACTTCACACGCCTTTATTGTTTGACTTCACACACCTCCATTTTTTGACTTCACACACCTCCATTCCATGACTTCACACACCTCCATTCTATGAGTTCACACACCTCCATTCTATGACTTCACACACCTCCATTTTTTGACTTCACACACCTCCATTCCATGACTTCACACACCTCCATTCTATGACTTCACAAATCTCCGTTCTGTGATTTCACACATCTCCATTCTGAGTTCACACACCTCCATTATCTGACTTCACACACCTCCATTCTGTGACTTAACACACCTCCATTCTATGACTTCACAGACCTCCGTTCTGTGACTTCACACACCTTTATTGTTTGACTTCACACACGTCCATACTGGGACTTCACACACCTCCATTGTGAGTTCACACACCTCCATTCTGTGACTTCACACACCTCCATTCTGTGACTTCACACACCTCCATTATGTGACTACACACATCTCCATTCTGTGACTTCACACACCTCTATTCTATGACTTCACACACCTCCATTCTGTGACTTCACACACCTCCATTCTGTGACTTCACACATCTCAATTCTGTGACTTCACACACCTACATTATGACTTCACACACCTCCATTCTATGACTTCACACACCTCCATTCTATGACTTCACACACCTCCATTCTGTGACTTCACACACCTCCATTGTGAGTTGACACACCTCCATTCTGTGACTTCACACAACTCCCAATCTGACTTCACACAGCTCCATTCTATGACTTCACACACCTCCATTCTGTGACTTCACACACCTCCATTCTATGACTTCACACACCTCCATTGTGACTTCACACACCTCCATTCTCTGAGTTCACACAACTCCATTCTGACTTCACACACCTCCATTCTATGACTTCACACACCTCCATTCTGACTTCACACACCTCCATTCTATGACTTCACACAACTCCATTCTGACTTCACACACCTCCATTCTATGACTTCACACACCTCCATTCTGTGACTTCACACACCTCCATTCTGAGTTCACACACCTCCATTCTATGACTTCACACACCTCCATTCTATGACTTCACACACATCCATTCTGACTTCACACACCTCCATTCTATGACTTCACACAACTCCATTCTGACTTCACACACCTCCATTCTGTTGCTTCACACCTACATTCCATGACTTCCCACAGTTCCATTCGATGACTTCACACACCTCCATTCTTTGACTTCACACACCTCCATTCTATGAGTTCACACACCTACATTTGTGACTCTACACACCACCTTTTTGACTTCAAAAACCTCCATTCTGTGATTTCACACACCTCCATTCTGTGACCTCACACACCTTTATTGTTTGACTTCACACACCTCCATTCTTTGACTTCACACACCTCCATTCCATGACTTCACACACCTCTATTCTATGAGTTCACACACCTCCATTCTATGAGTTCACACACCTCCATTTTGACTTCACACACCTCCATTCTATGACTTCACACACCTTCATTCTTACTTCAGAAACATCCATTCTATGACTTCACGCACCTCCATTCTATGACTTCACAAATCTCCGTTCTGTGACTTCACACACCTCCATTCTGAGTTCACACACCTCCATTCTCTGAGTTCGCACACCTCCATTCTGTGACTTCACACACCTCCATTCTGTGACTACACACATCTCCATTCTGTGACTTCACACACCTCCATTCTATGACTTCACAAACCTCCATTCTGTGACTTCACACACCTCCATTCTGTGACTTCACACACCTCAATTTTGACTTCACACACTTCCATTCTTTGACTTCACACACCTCCATTCTGTGACTTCACACACCACCATTGTTTGACTTCACACACCTCCATTTTTGGACTTCACACACCAACATTCCATGACTTCACGCATCCCCATTTTATAAGTTCGCAACCTCCATTTTGACTTCACACACCTACATTCTGTAACTTCACACACCTTCATTCTACTTCAGAAACATCCATTCTATGACTTCACACACCTCCATTCTATGACTTTACAAACCTCCATTCTGTGACTTCACACACCTCCATTCTGAGTTCACACACCTCAATTCTGTGACTTCACACACCTCAATGCTGGCTTCACACACCTCCATTCTATGACTTCACACAATTCATTTCTATGACTTCACACACCTCCATTCTTTGACTTCACACACCTCCATTGTGATTTCACACACCTCCATTCTGACTTCACAAACATCAATTCTGTGACTTGACACACATCCATTCTACGACTTCACACACCTCCATTCTATGACTTCACACACCTCCATTCTATGACTTCACACACCTCCATTCTATGACTTCACACACTTCCATTCTTTGAACTCACACACCTGCATTCTTTGACTTCACACATCTCCATTGTGAGTTCACACATCTTCATTCTATGACTTCACACACCTCCATTCTGACTTCATACAGCTCCATTCTATGACTTCACACACCTCCATTCTGTGCCTTCACACATCTCCATTCTAGGACTTAACACACCTTCATTCTTACTTCACAAACATCCAATCTATGACTTCACACACCTCTATTCTATGACTTCACACACCTCCATTCTATGACTTCACACACCTCCATTCTGTGACTTCACACATCTCAATTCTGTGACTGCATACACCTACATTATGACTTCACACACCTCCATTCTATGACTTCACACACCTCCATTCTATGACTTCACACACCTCTATTCTGTGACTTCACACACCTCCATTCTGAGTTCACAGACCTCCTTTCTGTGACTTCAAACACCCCCAATATGACTTCACACAGCTCCATTCTATGACTTCACACACCTCCATTCTGTGACTTCACACACCTCCATTCTATGATTTCACACACCTCCATTGTTACTTCACACACCTCCATTGTGACTTCACACACCTCCATTCTATGAGTTCACACACCTCCATTCTATGAGTTCACACACCTCCATTTTGACTTCACACACCTCCATTCTATGACTTCACACACCTTCATTCTTACTTCAGAAACATCCATTCTATGACTTCACGCACCTCCATTCTATGACTTCACAAATCTCCGTTCTGTGACTTCACACACCTTCATTCTGAGTTCACACACCTCCATTCTATGAGTTCACACACCTCCATTCTATGAGTTCACACACCTCCATTTTGACTTCACACACCTCCATTCTATGACTTCACACACCTTCATTCTTACTTCAGAAACATCCATTCTATGACTTCACGCACCTCCATTCTATGACTTCACAAATCTCCCTTCTGTGATTTCACACACCTCCATTCTGAGTTCACACACCTCCATTATCTGACTTCACACACCTCCATTCTATGACTTCACAGACCTCCATTCTGTGAATTCACACACCTTTATTGTTTGACTTCACACACCTCCATTCTGGGACTACACACACCTCCATTGTGAGTTCACCCACCTCCATTCTTTGACTTCACACACCTCCATTCTGTGACTTCACACACCTCCATTCTGTGACTACACACATCTCCATTCTGTGACTTCACACACCTCCATTCTATGACTTCACACACCTCCATTCTGAGACTTCACACATCTCCATTCTGTGACTTCACACATCTCAATTCTGTGACTTCACACACCTACATTATGACTTCGCACACCTCCATTCTATGACTTCACACACCTCCATTCTATGACTTCACACACCTCCATTCTGTGACTTCACACACCTCCATTTTGAGTTGACACACCTCCATTCTGTGACTTCACACACCTCCAATTTGACTTCACACAGCTCCATTCTATGACTTCACACACCTCCATTCTGTGACTTCACACACCTCCATTCTATGATTTCACACACCTCCATTGTGACTTCACACACCTCCATTGTGACTTCACACACCTCCATTCCATGAGTTCACACACCTCCATTTTGACTTCACACACCTCCATTCTATGACTTCACACACCTTCATTCTTACTTCAGAAACATCCATTCTATGACTTCACGCACCTCCATTCTATGACTTCACAAATCTCCGTTCTGTGACTTCACACATCTTCATTCTGAGTTCACACACCTCCATTCTCTGAGTTCACACACCTCCATTCTGTGACTTCACACACCTCCATTCTGTGACTACACACATCTCCATTCTGTGACTTCACACACCTCCATTCTATGACTTCACACACCTCCATTCTGTGACTTCACACACCTCCATTCTGTGACTTCACACACCTCAATTTTGACTTCACACACTTCCATTCTTTGACTTCACACACCTCCATTCTGTGACTTCACACACCACCGTTGTTTGACTTCACACACCTCCATTTTTGGACTTCACACACCAACATTCCATGACTTCACGCATCTCCATTTTATAAGTTCGCACATCTCCATTTTGACTTCACACACCTACATTCTGTGACTTCACACACCTTCATTCTACTTCAGAAACATCCATTCTATGACTTCACACACCTCCATTCTATGACTTTACAAACCTCCATTCTGTGACTTCACACACCTCCATTCTGAGTTCACACACCTCCATTCTTTGACTTCACACACCTCCATTCTATGAGTTCACACACCTCCATTTGTGACTCTACACACCACCTTTTTGACTTCACAAACCACCATTCTGTGATTTCACATACCTCCATTCTGTGACTTCACACACCTTTATTGTTTGACTTCACACACCTCCATTCTTTGACTTCACACACCTCCATTCCATGACTTCACACACCTCCATTCTATGACTTCACAAACCTCCATTCTGTGACTTCACACACCTTTATTGTTTGACTTCACACACCTCCATTCTATGACTTCACACACCTCCATTCTATGACTTCACACACCTCCATTCTATGACTTCACAAACCTCCATTCTGTGACTTCACACACCTCAGTTCTGTGACTTCACACACCTCCATTATGACTTCACACACATCCATTGTATGACTTCACACACCTCCATTCTATGACTTCACACACCTTTATTCTGTGACTTCACACACCTCCATTCTGAGTTCACACACATCCATTCTGTGACTTCACACAACTCCAATCTGACTTCACACAGCTCCATTCTATGACTTCACACACCTCCATTCTGTGACTTCACACACCTCCATTCTATGACTTCACACACCTCCATTGTGACTTCACACAGCTCCATTCTATGAGTTCACACACCTCCATTCTGACTTCACAAACCTCCATTCTATGACTTCACACGCCTTTTTTCTGACTTCACACACCTCCATTCTATGACTTCACACAACTCGATTCTGACTTCAGACACCTCCATTCTATGTGTTCACACACCTGCATTGTGACTTCACACACCTCCATTCTATGACTTCACACACCTCCATTCTCACTTCACACACCTCCATTCTGACTTCACAAACATCAATTCTGTGACTTCACACACCTCCATTCTTTGACTTCACACACCTCCATTCTATGACTTCACACACCTCCGTTCTATGACTTCACACACCTCCATTGTGACTTCACACACCTCCATTCTATGAGTTCACACACCTCCATTCTGACTTCACACACGTCCATTCTATGACTTCACACACCTCCATTCTGACTTCACACACCTCCATTCTATGACTTCACACAACTCCATTCTGACTTCACACACCTCCATTCTATGACTTCACACACCTCCATTCTGACTTCACACACCTCCATTCTATGACTTCACACACCTCCATTCTTTGACTTCACACACCTCCCTTCTGAGTTCACACACCTGCATTCTATTACTTCACATACCTCCATTCTGACTTCACACACCTCCATTCTATGACTTCACACACCTCCATTCTGACTTCACACACCTCCATTCTATGACTTCACACACCTCCATTCTGACTTCACACATCTCCATTCTATGACTTAACACACCTCCATTCTGACTTCACACACCTCCATTCTATGACTTCACACACCTCCATTCTGTTGCTTCACACACCTCCATTCCATGACTTCCCACAGTTCCATTCGATGACTTCACACACCTCCATTCTTTGACTTCACACACCTCCATTCCATGACTTCACACACCTCCATTCTATGAGTTCACACACCTCCATTCTATGAGTTCACACACCTCCATTTTGACTTCACACACCTCCATTCTATGACTTCACACACCTTCATTCTTACTTCAGAAACATCCATTCTATAACTTCACGCACCTCCATTCTATGACTTCACCATCTCCATTGTGTGACTTCACACACCTCCATTCTGAGTTCACACACCTCCATTCTCTGAGTTCACACACCTGCATTCTGTGACTTCACACACCTCCATTCTGTGACTACACACATCTCCATTCTGTGACTTCACACACCTCCATTCTATGACTTCACACACCTCCATTCTGTGACTTCACACACCTCAATTTTGACTTCACACACTTTCATTCTTTGACTTCACACACCTCCATTCTGTGACTTCACACACCACCATTGTTTGACTTCACACACCTCCATTTTTGGACTTCACACACCAACATTCCATGACTTCACGCATCTCCATTTTATAAGTTCGCACACCTCCATTTTGACTTCACACACCTACATTCTGTCACTTCACACACCTTCATTCTACTTCAGAAACATCCATTCTATGACTTCACACACCTCCATTCTATGACTTTACAAACCTCCATTCTGTGACTTCACACACCTCCATTCTGAGTTCACACACCTCAATTCTGTGACTTCACACACCTCAATGCTGGCTTCACACACCTCCATTCTATGACTTCACACAATTCATTTCTTCGACTTCACACACCTCCATTCTTTGACTTCACACACCTCCATTGTGATTTCACACACCTCCATTCTGACTTCACAAACATCAATTCTGTGACTTGACACACATCCATTCTACGACTTCACACACCTCCATTCTATGACTTCACACACCTCCATTCTATGACTTCACACACCTCCATTCTATGACTTCACACACTTCCATTCTTTGACTTCACACACCTGCATTCTTTGACATCACACATCTCCATTGTGAGTTCACACACCTTCATTCTATGACTTCACACACCTCAATTCTGACTTCATACAGCTCCATTCTATGACTTCACACACCTCCATTCTGTGCCTCCACACATCTCCATTCTAGGACTTAACACACCTTCATTCTTACTTCACAAACATCCAATCTATGACTTCACACACCTCCATTCTATGACTTCACACACCTCCATTCTATGACTTCACACACCTCCATTCTGTGACTTCACACACCTCAATTCTGTGACTTCATACACCTACATTATGACTTCACACACCTCCATTCTATGACTTCACACACCTCCATTCTATGACTTCACACAACTCTATTCTGTGACTTCACACACCTCCATTCTGAGTTCACAGACCTCCATTCTGTGACTTCAAACACCTCCAATATGACTTCACACAGCTCCATTCTATGACTTCACACACCTCCATTCTGTGACTTCACACACCTCCATTCTTTGACTTCACACACCTCCATTGTGATTTCACACACCTCCATTCTGACTTCACAAACATCAATTCTGTGACTTCACACATATCCATTCTATGACGTCACACACCTCCATTCTATGACTTCACAAACCTACATTCTGACTTCACACACCTCCATTCTGACTTCACAAACATCAATTCTGTTACTTCACACACCTCCATTCTATGACTTCACACACCTCCATTCTATGACTTCATACACCTCCATTCTATGACTTCACACACTTCCATTCTTTGACTTCACACACCTGCATTCTTTGACTTCACACATCTCCATTGTGAGTTCACACACCTTCATTCTATGACTTCACACACCTCCATTCTGACTTCATACAGCTCCATTCTATGACTTCACACACCTCCATTCTGTGCCTACACACATCTCCATTCTAGGACTTAACACTCCTTCATTCTTACTTCACAAACATCCATTCTATGACTTCACACACCTGCATTCTATGACTTCACACACCTCCATTCTATGACTTCACACACCTCCATTCTGTGACTTCACACATCTCAATTCTGTGACTTCATACACCTACATTATGAATTCACACACCTCCATTCTATGACTTCACACACCTCCATTCTATGACTTCACACACCTCTATTCTGTGACTTCACACACCTCCATTCTGAGTTCACAGACCTCCATTCTGTGACTTCACACACCTCCAATATGACTTCACACAACTCCATTCTATGACTTCACACACCTCCATTGTGACTTCACACACCTCCATTCTATGAGTTCACACACCTCCATTCTGACTTCACACACCTCCATTCTATGACTTCACACACCTCCATTCTGACTTCACACACCTCCATTCTATGACTTCACGCAACTCCATTCTGACTTCACACACCTCCATTCTGTGACTTCACACACCTCCATTCCATGACTTCACACACTTCAATTCGATGACTTCACACACCTCCATTCTTTGATTTCACACACCTCCATTCTATGAGTTCACACACCTCCATTCTGTGACTTCACACACCTTTATTGTTTGACTTCACACACCTCCATTCTTTGACTTCACACACCTCCATTCTATGACTTCACACACCTTCATTCTTACTTCAGAAACATCCATTCTATGACTTCACGCACCTCCATTCTATGACTTCACCATCTCCATTGTGTGACTTCACACACCTCCATTCTGAGTTCACACACCTCCATTCTCTGATTTCACACACCTGCATTCTGTGACTTCACACACCTCCATTCTGTGACTACACACATCTCCATTCTGTGACTTCACACACCTCCATTCTATGACTTCACACACCTCCATTCTGTGACTTCACACACCTCCATTCTGTGACTTCACACACCTCAATTTTGACTTCACACACTTTCATTCTTTGACTTCACACACCTCCATTCTGTGACTTCACACACCACCATTGTTTGACTTCACACACCTCCATTTTTGGACTTCACACACCAACATTCCATGACTTCACGCATCTCCATTTTATAAGTTCGCACACCTCCATTTTGACTTCACACACCTACATTCTGTCACTTCACACACCTTCATTCTACTTCAGAAACATCCATTCTATGACTTCACACACCTCCATTCTATGACTTTACAAACCTCCATTCTGTGACTTCACACACCTCCATTCTGAGTTCACACACCTCAATTCTGTGACTTCACACACCTCAATGCTGGCTTCACACACCTCCATTCTATGACTTCACACAATTCATTTCTTCGACTTCACACACCTCCATTCTTTGACTTCACACACCTCCATTGTGATTTCACACACCTCCATTCTGACTTCACAAACATCAATTCTGTGACTTGACACACATCCATTCTACGACTTCACACACCTCCATTCTATGACTTCACACACCTCCATTCTATGACTTCACACACCTCCATTCTATGACTTCACACACTTACATTCTTTGAATTCACACACCTGCATTCTTTGACATCACACATCTCCATTGTGAGTTCACACACCTTCATTCTATGACTTCACACACCTCAATTCTGACTTCATACAGCTCCATTCTATGACTTCACACACCTCCATTCTGTGCCTCCACACATCTCCATTCTAGGACTTAACACACCTTCATTCTTACTTCACAAACATCCAATCTATGACTTCACACACCTCCATTCTATGACTTCACACACCTCCATTCTATGACTTCACACACCTCCATTCTGTGACTTCACACACCTCAATTCTGTGACTTCATACACCTACATTATGACTTCACACACCTCCATTCTATGACTTCACACACCTCCATTCTATGACTTCACACAACTCTATTCTGTGACTTCACACACCTCCATTCTGAGTTCACAGACCTCCATTCTGTGACTTCAAACACCTCCAATATGACTTCACACAGCTCCATTCTATGACTTCACACACCTCCATTCTGTGACTTCACACACCTCCATTCTTTGACTTCACACACCTCCATTGTGATTTCACACACCTCCATTCTGACTTCACAAACATCAATTCTGTGACTTCACACACATCCATTCTATGACGTCACACACCTCCATTCTATGACTTCACAAACCTACATTCTGACTTCACACACCTCCATTCTGACTTCACAAACATCAATTCTGTTACTTCACACACCTCCATTCTATGACTTCACACACCTCCATTCTATGACTTCATACACCTCCATTCTATGACTTCACACACTTCCATTCTTTGACTTCACACACCTGCATTCTTTGACTTCACACATCTCCATTGTGAGTTCACACACCTTCATTCTATGACTTCACACACCTCCATTCTGACTTCATACAGCTCCATTCTATGACTTCACACACCTCCATTCTGTGCCTACACACATCTCCATTCTAGGACTTAACACTCCTTCATTCTTACTTCACAAACATCCATTCTATGACTTCACACACCTGCATTCTATGACTTCACACACCTCCATTCTATGACTTCACACACCTCCATTCTGTGACTTCACACATCTCAATTCTGTGACTTCATACACCTACATTATGAATTCACACACCTCCATTCTATGACTTCACACACCTCCATTCTATGACTTCACACACCTCTATTCTGTGACTTCACACACCTCCATTCTGAGTTCACAGACCTCCATTCTGTGACTTCACACACCTCCAATATGACTTCACACAACTCCATTCTATGACTTCACACACCACCATTCTTTGACTTCACACAACTCCATTGTTAGTTCACACACCTCCATTCTATGACTTCACACACCTCCATTCTGACTTCACACACCTCCATTCTATGACTTCACGCAACTCCATTCTGACTTCACACACCTCCATTCTGTGACTTCACACACCTCCATTCCATGACTTCACACACTTCAATTCGATGACTTCACACACCTCCATTCTTTGATTTCACACACCTCCATTCTATGAGTTCACACACCTCCATTCTGTGACTTCACACACCTTTATTGTTTGACTTCACACACCTCCATTCTTTGACTTCACACACCTCAATTCCATGACTTCACACACCTGCATTCTATGAGTTCACACACCTCCATTCTATGAGTTCACACACCTCCATTTTGACTTCACACACCTCCATTCTATGACTTCACACACCTTCATTCTTACTTCAGAAACATCCATTCTATGGCTTCACGCACCTCCATTCTATGACTTCACAAATCTCGGTTTTGTGACTTCACACACCTCCATTTTGAGTTCACACACCTCCATTCTTGAGTTCACACACCTCCATTCTGTGACTTAACACACCTCCATTCTATGACTTCACAGACCTCCATTCTGTGACTTCACACACCTTTATTGTTTGACTTTACACACCTCCATTCTGTGACTTCACACACCTCCATTGTGAGTTCACACACCTTCATTCAGTGATTTCACACACCTCCATTCTGTGACTTCACACACCTCCATTCTGTGACTTCACACACCTACATTCTATGACTTCATACACCTCCATTCTGTGACTTCACACACCTCCATTCTGTGACTTCACACACCTCCATCTTGACTTCACACACTTCCATTCTTTGACTTCACACACCTCCATTCTGTGACTTCACACACCACCATTCTTTGACTTCACACACCTCCATTTTTGGACTTCACGCACCTCCATTCCATGACTTCACACATCTCCATTTCATGAGTTTACACACCTCCATTTTGACTTCACACACCTCCATTCTATGACTTCACACACCTCCATTCTATGAGTTCACACACCTCCATTTGTGACTCTACACACCACATTTTTGACTTCACACACCTCCATTCTGTGATTTCACACACCTCCATTCTGTGACTTCACACACCTTTATTGTTTGACTTCACACACCTACATTCTTTGACTTCACACACCTCCATTCCATGACTTCACACACCTCCATTCTATGAGTTCACACACCTCCATTCTATGAATTCACACACCTCCATTTTGACTTCACACACCTCCATTCTATAACTTCACGCTCCTTCATTCTTACGTGAGAAACATCCATTCTATGACTTCACGTACTTCCATTCTATGACTTCACAAATCTCCGTTCTGTGACTTCACACACCTCCATTCTGAGTTCACACACCTCCATTCTCTGACTTCACAGACCTCCATTCTGTGACTAAACACACCTACCTTCTATGACTTCACAGACCTCCATTCTGTGACTTCACAAACCTTTATTGTTTGACTTCACACATTTTATTGTTTGACTTCACACACCTCCATTGTGAGTTGACACACCTCCATTCTGTGACTTCACACACCTCCATTCTGTGACTTCACACACCTCCATTCTGTGACTTCACACATCTCCATTATGTGACTTCACACACCTCCATTCTGTGACTTCACACACCTCCATTCCATGACTTCACACACCTCCATTCGATGACTTCACACACCTGCATTCTTTGACTTCACACACCACCATTTTTTGACTTCACCCACCTCCATTTTTGGACCTCACACACCTCCATTCCATGACTTCACACATCTCCATTTTATGAGTTCACACACCTCCATTTTGACTTCACACACCTCCATTCTATGACTTCACAAACCTTCATTCTACTTCAGAAACATCCATTCTATGACTTGACACACCTCCATTCTATGACTTCACACACCTCCATTCTGAGTTCACAAACCTCAATTCTGTGACCTCACACACCTCAATTCTGGCTTCACATACCTCCATTCTATAACTTCACACAATTCCATTCTATGACTTCACACACCTCCATTCTTTGAGTTCACACACCTCCATTGTGAGTTCACACACCTCCATTCTATGACTTCACACACCTCCATTCTGACATCACACAGCTCCATTGTATGACTTCACACACCTCCATTCTGTGCCTTCAAACACCTCCATTCTATGACTTCACACACCTCCATTCTACGACTTCACACACCTCCATTCTGTGACTTCACACACCTCAATTCTGTGACTTCACACACCTCCATTATGACTTCACACACATCCATTCTATGACTTCACACACCTCCATTCTATGACTTCACACCTCCATTCTGTGACTTCACACTCCTCCATTCTGTGACTTCACACATCTCCATTCTGTGACTTCACACACCTCCATTCTATGACTTCACACACCTACATTCTATGACTTCACACCTCCATTCTGTGACTTCACACACCTCCATTCTGTGACTTCACACATCTCCATTCTGTGACTTCACACACCTCCATTTTATGACTTCACACACCTCCATTCTGTGACTTCACACATCTCCATTCTGTGACTTCACACACCTCCATTCCGTGTCTTCACACACCTCCATTCCATGACTTCACACACCTCCATTCGATGACTTCACACACCTCCATTCTTTGACTTCACACACCACCATTGTTTGACTTCACCCACCTCCATTTGTGGACTTCACACACCTCCATTCCATGAATTCACACATGTCCATTTTATGAGTTCACACACCTCCATTTTGACTTCACACACCTCCATTCTATGACTTCACACACCTTCATTCTACTTCAGAAACATCCATTCTATGACTTGACAAAACTCCATTCTATGACTTCACAAACCTCCATTCTGTGACTTCACACACCTCCATTCTCAATTCACACACCTCAATTCTGTGACTTCACACACCTCAATTCTGGCTTCACGCACCTCCATTCTATGACTTCACACACCTCCATTCTGTGCCTTCAAACACCTCCATTCTAAGACTTCACACACCTCCATTCTATGACTTCACACACCTCCATTCTGTGACTTCACACACCTCAATTCTGTGACTTCACACACCTCCATTATGACTTCACACACCTCCATTCTATGACTTCACACACCTACATTCTATGACTTCACACCTCCATTCTGTGACTTCACACACCTCAATTCTGTGACTTCACACTCCTCAAATCTGACTTCACACAGCTCCATTCTATGATTTCACACACCTCTATACTGTGACTTCACACACCTCCATTGTGACTTCACACCTCCATTCTTTGAATTCACACACCTCCATTCTGACTTCACACACTTCCATTCTATGACTTCCCACACCTCCATTCTGACTTCTCACACCTACATTCTATGACTTCACACAACTCCATTCTGACTTCACACACCTCCATTCTTTGACTTCACACACCTCCATTCTATGTGTTCACACACCTCCATTTGTGACTCTACACACCACATTTTCACTTCACACACCGCCATTCTATGACTTCACACACCTCCATTCCATAACTTCACACACCTCCTTTCGATGACTTCACACACCTGCATTCTGTGACTTCACACACCACCATTCTGTGACTTCACACACCTCCATTTTGACTTCACACACTTCCATTCTTTGACTTCACACACCTCCATTCTGTGACTTCACACACCACCATTGTTTGACTTCACACACCTTTATTTTTTGACTTCACACACCTCCATTGTGAGTTCACACACCTCCATTCTGTGACTTCACACACCTCCATTCTCTGACTTCACACACCTCAATTCCGTGACTTCACACATCTCCATTCCATGACTTCACACACCTCCATTCGATGACTTCACACACCTCCATTCTTTGACTTCACACACCACCATTGTTTGACTTCACCCACCTCCATTTTTGGACTTCACACACCTCAATTCCATGACTTCACACATCTCCATTTTATGAGTTCACACACCTCCATTTTGACTTCACACACCTCCATTCTATGACTTCACACACCGTCATTCTACTTCAGAAACATCCATTCTAAGACTTGACACACCTCCATTCTATGACTTCACAAACCTCCATTCTGTGAATTCACACACCTCCATTCTCATTTCACACACCTCAATTCTGTGACTTCACACACCTCAATTCTGGCTTCACACACCTCCATTCTATAACTTCACACAATTCCATTCTATAACTTCACACCCCTCCATTCTTTGACTTCACACACCTCCATTTTGAGTTCACACACCTCCATTCTATGACTTCACACACCTCCATTCTGACTTCACACAGCTCCATTCTATGACTTCACACACCTCCATTCTGTGCCTTCAAACACCTCCATTCTATGACTTAACACACCTTCATTCTTACTTCACAAACATCCATTCTATGGCTTCACACACCTCCATTCTATGACTTCACACACCTACATTCTATGACTTCACACACCTCCATTCTGTGACTTCACACACCTTAATTCTGTGACTTCACACACCTACATTCTGAGTTCAGACACCTCAATTCTGTGACTTCACACACCTCAATTCTGGCTTCACACACCTCCATTCTATAACTTCACACAATTCCATTCTATGACTTCACACACCTCCATTCTTTGACTTCACACACCTCCATTGTGAGTTCACACACCTCCATTCTATGACTTCACACACCTACATTCTATGACTTCACACCTCCATTCTGTGACTTCACACACCTCCATTCTGTGACTTCACACACCTACATTCTATGACTTCACCCCTCCATTCTGTGACTTCACACACCTCCATTCTGTGACTTCACACTCCTCAAATCTGACTTCACACAGCTCCATTCTATGATTTCCCACACCTCCCTACTGTGACTTCACACACCACCATTGTGACTTCTCACCTCCATTCTATGACTTCACACACCTACATTCTATGACTTCACACCTCCCTTCTGTGACTTCACACACCTCCATTCTGTGACTTCACACTCATCAAATCCGACTTCACACAGCTCCATTCTATGATTTCACACACCTCCATTCTGTGACTTCACACACCTATATTCTATGACTTCACAAAACTCAATTCTGACTTCACACACCGCCATTCTGTGACCTCACACACCTCCATTCCATGACTTCACACACCTCCATTTTGACTTCACACACTTCCATTCTTTGACTTCACACACCTCCATTCTGTGACTTCACACACCACCATTGTTTGAGTTCACACACCTTTATTTTTTGACTTCACACACCTCCATTGTGAGTTCACAAACCTCCATTCTGTGACTTCACACACCTCCATTCTGTGACTTCACACACCTTTCTTGTTTGACTTCACAAACCTCCATTCTTTGACTTCACACACCTTCATTCCATGACTTCACACAGCTCCATTCTATGACTTCACACACCTCCATTCTGTGCCTTCAAACACCTCCATTCTATGACTTAACACACCTTCATTCTTACTTCACAAACATCCATTCTATGGCTTCACACACCTCCATTCTATGACTTCACACACCTCCACTCTATGACTTCACACACCTCCATTCTGTGACTTCACACACCTCAATTCTGTGACTTCACACACCTCCAATACGACTTCACACACCTCCATTCTAAGACTTCACACACCTACATTCTATGACTTCACACCTCCATTCTGTGACTTCACACACCTCCATTCTGTGACTTCACACTCCTCAAATCTGACTTCACACAGCTCCATTCTATGATTTCACACACCTCCATACTGTGACTTCACACACCTCCATTGTGACTTCACACCTCCATTCTATGAGTTCACACACCTCCATTGTGAGTTCACACACCTCCATTCTATGACTACACACACCTCCATTCTGACTTCACACACCTACATTATATGACTTCACAGAACTCCATTCTAAATTCACACACCTCCATTTTTTGACTTCACACACCTCCATTCTATGAGTTCACACACCTCCATTTGTGACTCTACACACCACATTTTGACTTCACACACCTCCATTCTGTGATTTCACACACCTCCATTCTGTGACTTCACAGACCTTTATTGTTTGACTTCACACACCTCCATTCTTTGACTTCACACACCTCAATTCCATGACTTCACACACCTCCATTCTATGACTTCACACACCTAAACTCTATTACTTCACAAACCTCCATTCTGTGACTTCACACACCTCAATTCTGTGACTTCACACACCTCCTTATGACTTCACACACCTCCATTCTATGACTTCACACACCTACATTCTATGACTTCACACCTCCATTCTGTGACTTCACACACCTCCATTCTGTGACTTCACACTCCTCAAATCTGACTTCACACAGCTCCATTCTTTGACTTCACACACCTTCATTCCATGACTTCACACACCTCCATTCTATGAGTTCACACACCTCCATTCTGACTTCACACACCTCCATTCTATGCCTTCACACAACTCCATTCTGACTTCACACACCTACATTCTATGACTTCACACAACTCCATTCTGACTTCACACACCGCCATTCTGTGACTTCACACACCTCCATTCCATGACTTCACACACCTCCTTTCGATGACTTCACACACCTCCATTCTGTGACTTCACACACCTCCATTCTGTGACTTCACACACCACCATTGTTTGACTTCACACACCCTTATTGTTTGACTTCACACACCTCCATTGTGAGTTCACACACCTCCATTCTGTGACTTCACACACCTCCATTCTGTGACTTCACACACCTTTCTTGTTTGACTTCACACACCTCCATTCTTTGACTTCACACACCTTCATTCCATGACTTCACACAACTCCATTCTATGACTTCACACACCTCCATTCTGTCCCTTCAAACACCTCCATTCTATGACTTAACACACCTTCATTCTTACTTCACAAACATCCATTCTATGGCTTCACACACCTCCATTCTATGACTTCACACACCTCCATTCTATGACTTCACACACCTCCATTCTATGACTTCACACACCTCAACTCTGTGACTTCACACACCTCCATTCTGAGTTCACACACCTCAATTCTGTGACTTCACACACCTCAATTCTGGCTTCACACACCTCCATTCTATAACTTCACACAATTCCATTCTATGACTTCACACACCTCCATTCTTTGACTTCACACACCTCCATTGTGAGTTCACACACCTCCATTCTATGACTTCACACACCTACATTCTGACTTCACGCAGCTCCATTCTATGACTTCACACACCTCCATTCTGTGCCTTCAAACACCTCCATTCTATGACTTCACACACCTCCATTCTATGACTTCACACACCTCCATTCTGTGACTTCATCCACCTCAATTCTGTGACTTCACACACCTCCATTATGACTTCACACACCTCCATTCTATGACTTCACACACCTACATTCTATGACTTCACACACCTCCATTCTGTGACTTCACACACCTCCATTCTGTGCCTTCAAACACCTCCATTCTATGACTTAACACACCTTCATTCTTACTTCACAAACATCAGTTCTATGACTTCACACACCTCCATTCTGTGCCTTCAAACACCTCCATTCTATGACTTAACACACCTTCATTCTTACTTCACAAACATTCATTCTATGGCTTCACACACCTCCATTCTATGACTTCACACACCTCCATTCTATAACTTCACACACCTCCATTCTGTGACTTCACACACCTCAATTCTGTGACTTCACACACCTCCATTCTGAGTTCACACACCTCAATTCTGTGACTTCACACACCTCAATTCTGGCTTCACACACCTCCATTCTATAACTTCACACAATTCCATTCTATGACTTCACACACCTCCATTCTTTGACTTCGCACACCTCCATTGTGAGTTCACACACCTCCATTCTATGACTTCAAACACCTACATTCTGACTTCACACAGCTCCATTCTATGACTTCACACACCTCCATTCTGTGCCTTCAAACACCTCCATTCTATGACTTCACACACCTCCATTCTATGACTTCACACACCTCCATTCTGTGACTTCATACACCTCAATTCTGTGACTTCACACACCTACATTCTATGACTTCACACACCTTCATTCTTACTTCAGAAACATGCATTCTATGACTTCGCACACCTCCATTCTATGACTTCACACACCTCCATTCTGTGACTTCACACACCTCCATTCCATGACTTCACACACCTCCATTCTTTGACTTCACACACCTCCATTCTATGAGTTGACACACCTCCATTTGTGACTCTACACACCACCTTTTTGACTTCATACACCTCCATTCTGTGATTTCACACACCTCCATTCTGTGACTTCACACACCTTTATTGTTTGACTTCACATCTCCATTCTTTGACTTCACACACATCCATTCCATGACTTCACACACTTCCATTGTATGAGTTCACACACCTCCATTCTATGAGTTCACACACCTCCATTTTGACTTCACACACCTCCATTCTTTGACTTCACACACCTCCATTCTGTGAGTTCACACACCTCCATTCGGTGACTTCACACACCACCATTGTTTGACTTCACAAACCTCCATTTTTGGACTTCAAACACCTCCTTTTCATGACTTCACACATCTCCATTTTATGAGCTCGCACACCTCCATTTTGACTTCACACACCTCCATTCTATGACTTCACACACTTCCATTCTACTTCAGAAACATCAGTTCTATGACTTCACACACCTCCATTCTATGACTTCAAGAACCTCCATTCTGTGACTTCACACACCTTCATTCTGAGTTCACACACCTCAATTCTGTGACTTCACACACCTCAATTCTGGCTTCACACACCTTCATTCTATGACTTCACACACTTCCATTCTCTGACTTCACACACCTCCATTCTTTGACTTCACACACCTCCATTGTGAGTTCACACACCTCCATTCTGTGACTTCACACACCTCCATTCTGTGCCTTCAAACACCTCCATTCTATGACTTAACACACCTTCATTCCTACTTCACAAACATCAGTTATATGACTTCAAACACCTCCATTCTATGACTTCACACACCTCCATTATGACTTCACACACCTCCATTCTATAACTTCACACACCTCCATTCTATGACTTCACACCTCCATTCTGTGACTTCACACACCTCCATTGTGACTTCACACACCTCCATTCTGTGACTTCACACTCCTCAAATCTGACTTCACACAGCTCCATTCTATGATTTCACACACCTCCATACTGTGACTTCACACACCTCCATTGTGACTTCACACCTCCATTCTATGAGTTCACACACCTCCATTCTGACTTCACACACCTCCATTCTATGACATCCCACACCTCCATTCTGACTTCACACACCTACATTCTATGACTTCACACAACTCCATTCTAAATTCACACACCTCCATTTTTTGACTTCACACACCTCAATTCTGTGATTTCACACACCTCCATTCTGTGACTTCACACACCTTTATTGTTTGACTTCACACACCTCCATTCTTTGACTTCACACACCTTCATTCCATGACTTCACACACCTCCATTCTATGAGTTCACACACCTCCATTCTGACTTCACACACCTCCATTCTATGCCTTCACACACCTCCATTCTGACTTCACACACCTACATTCTATGACTTCACACAACTCCATTCTGACTTCACACACCGCCATTCTGTGACTTCACACACCTCCATTCCATGACTTCACACACCTCCTTTCGATGACTTCACACACCTCCAATCTGTGACTTCACACACCTCCATTCTGTGACTTCACACACCACCATTGTTTGACTTCACACACCCTTATTGTTTGACTTCACACACCTCCATTGTGAGTTCACACACCTCCATTCTGTGACTTCACACACCTCCATTCTGTGACTTCACACACCACCATTGTTTGACTTCACACACCTCCATTTTTGGACTTCACACACCAACATTCCATGACTTCACGCATCCCCATTTTATAAGTTCGCAACCTCCATTTTGACTTCACACACCTACATTCTGTAACTTCACACACCTTCATTCTACTTCAGAAACATCCATTCTATGACTTCACACACCTCCATTCTATGACTTTACAAACCTCCATTCTGTGACTTCACACACCTCCATTCTGAGTTCACACACCTCAATTCTGTGACTTCACACACCTCAATGCTGGCTTCACACACCTCCATTCTATGACTTCACACAATTCATTTCTATGACTTCACACACCTCCATTCTTTGACTTCACACACCTCCATTGTGATTTCACACACCTCCATTCTGACTTCACAAACATCAATTCTGTGACTTGACACACATCCATTCTACGACTTCACACACCTCCATTCTATGACTTCACACACCTCCATTCTATGACTTCACACACCTCCATTCTATGACTTCACACACTTCCATTCTTTGAACTCACACACCTGCATTCTTTGACTTCACACATCTCCATTGTGAGTTCACACATCTTCATTCTATGACTTCACACACCTCCATTCTGACTTCATACAGCTCCATTCTATGACTTCACACACCTCCATTCTGTGCCTTCACACATCTCCATTCTAGGACTTAACACACCTTCATTCTTACTTCACAAACATCCAATCTATGACTTCACACACCTCTATTCTATGACTTCACACACCTCCATTCTATGACTTCACACACCTCCATTCTGTGACTTCACACATCTCAATTCTGTGACTGCATACACCTACATTATGACTTCACACACCTCCATTCTATGACTTCACACACCTCCATTCTATGACTTCACACACCTCTATTCTGTGACTTCACACACCTCCATTCTGAGTTCACAGACCTCCATTCTGTGACTTCAAACACCCCCAATATGACTTCACACAGCTCCATTCTATGACTTCACACACCTCCATTCTGTGACTTCACACACCTCCATTCTATGATTTCACACACCTCCATTGTTACTTCACACACCTCCATTGTGACTTCACACACCTCCATTCTATGAGTTCACACACCTCCATTCTATGAGTTCACACACCTCCATTTTGACTTCACACACCTCCATTCTATGACTTCACACACCTTCATTCTTACTTCAGAAACATCCATTCTATGACTTCACGCACCTCCATTCTATGACTTCACAAATCTCCCTTCTGTGATTTCACACACCTCCATTCTGAGTTCACACACCTCCATTA
This sequence comes from Megascapheus bottae, assembly GCA_024803745.1. NCBI lineage: Eukaryota > Metazoa > Chordata > Mammalia > Rodentia > Geomyidae > Megascapheus > Megascapheus bottae. The sequence goes on along the minus strand of JANJXV010000106.1, from coordinate 640,900 downwards.
TCTGACTTCACACACCTCCATTCTATGACTTCACAGACCTCCATTCTGTGAATTCACACACCTTTATTGTTTGACTTCACACACCTCCATTCTGGGACTACACACACCTCCATTGTGAGTTCACCCACCTCCATTCTTTGACTTCACACACCTCCATTCTGTGACTTCACACACCTCCATTCTGTGACTACACACATCTCCATTCTGTGACTTCACACACCTCCATTCTATGACTTCACACACCTCCATTCTGAGACTTCACACATCTCCATTCTGTGACTTCACACATCTCAATTCTGTGACTTCACACACCTACATTATGACTTCGCACACCTCCATTCTATGACTTCACACACCTCCATTCTATGACTTCACACACCTCCATTCTGTGACTTCACACACCTCCATTTTGAGTTGACACACCTCCATTCTGTGACTTCACACACCTCCAATTTGACTTCACACAGCTCCATTCTATGACTTCACACACCTCCATTCTGTGACTTCACACACCTCCATTCTATGATTTCACACACCTCCATTGTGACTTCACACACCTCCATTGTGACTTCACACACCTCCATTCCATGAGTTCACACACCTCCATTTTGACTTCACACACCTCCATTCTATGACTTCACACACCTTCATTCTTACTTCAGAAACATCCATTCTATGACTTCACGCACCTCCATTCTATGACTTCACAAATCTCCGTTCTGTGACTTCACACATCTTCATTCTGAGTTCACACACCTCCATTCTCTGAGTTCACACACCTCCATTCTGTGACTTCACACACCTCCATTCTGTGACTACACACATCTCCATTCTGTGACTTCACACACCTCCATTCTATGACTTCACACACCTCCATTCTGTGACTTCACACACCTCCATTCTGTGACTTCACACACCTCAATTTTGACTTCACACACTTCCATTCTTTGACTTCACACACCTCCATTCTGTGACTTCACACACCACCGTTGTTTGACTTCACACACCTCCATTTTTGGACTTCACACACCAACATTCCATGACTTCACGCATCTCCATTTTATAAGTTCGCACATCTCCATTTTGACTTCACACACCTACATTCTGTGACTTCACACACCTTCATTCTACTTCAGAAACATCCATTCTATGACTTCACACACCTCCATTCTATGACTTTACAAACCTCCATTCTGTGACTTCACACACCTCCATTCTGAGTTCACACACCTCCATTCTTTGACTTCACACACCTCCATTCTATGAGTTCACACACCTCCATTTGTGACTCTACACACCACCTTTTTGACTTCACAAACCACCATTCTGTGATTTCACATACCTCCATTCTGTGACTTCACACACCTTTATTGTTTGACTTCACACACCTCCATTCTTTGACTTCACACACCTCCATTCCATGACTTCACACACCTCCATTCTATGACTTCACAAACCTCCATTCTGTGACTTCACACACCTTTATTGTTTGACTTCACACACCTCCATTCTATGACTTCACACACCTCCATTCTATGACTTCACACACCTCCATTCTATGACTTCACAAACCTCCATTCTGTGACTTCACACACCTCAGTTCTGTGACTTCACACACCTCCATTATGACTTCACACACATCCATTGTATGACTTCACACACCTCCATTCTATGACTTCACACACCTTTATTCTGTGACTTCACACAACTCCATTCTGAGTTCACACACATCCATTCTGTGACTTCACACAACTCCAATCTGACTTCACACAGCTCCATTCTATGACTTCACACACCTCCATTCTGTGACTTCACACACCTCCATTCTATGACTTCACACACCTCCATTGTGACTTCACACAGCTCCATTCTATGAGTTCACACACCTCCATTCTGACTTCACAAACCTCCATTCTATGACTTCACACGCCTTTTTTCTGACTTCACACACCTCCATTCTATGACTTCACACAACTCGATTCTGACTTCAGACACCTCCATTCTATGTGTTCACACACCTGCATTGTGACTTCACACACCTCCATTCTATGACTTCACACACCTCCATTCTCACTTCACACACCTCCATTCTGACTTCACAAACATCAATTCTGTGACTTCACACACCTCCATTCTTTGACTTCACACACCTCCATTCTATGACTTCACACACCTCCGTTCTATGACTTCACACACCTCCATTGTGACTTCACACACCTCCATTCTATGAGTTCACACACCTCCATTCTGACTTCACACACGTCCATTCTATGACTTCACACACCTCCATTCTGACTTCACACACCTCCATTCTATGACTTCACACAACTCCATTCTGACTTCACACACCTCCATTCTATGACTTCACACACCTCCATTCTGACTTCACACACCTCCATTCTATGACTTCACACACCTCCATTCTTTGACTTCACACACCTCCCTTCTGAGTTCACACACCTGCATTCTATTACTTCACATACCTCCATTCTGACTTCACACACCTCCATTCTATGACTTCACACACCTCCATTCTGACTTCACACACCTCCATTCTATGACTTCACACACCTCCATTCTGACTTCACACATCTCCATTCTATGACTTAACACACCTCCATTCTGACTTCACACACCTCCATTCTATGACTTCACACACCTCCATTCTGTTGCTTCACACACCTCCATTCCATGACTTCCCACAGTTCCATTCGATGACTTCACACACCTCCATTCTTTGACTTCACACACCTCCATTCCATGACTTCACACACCTCCATTCTATGAGTTCACACACCTCCATTCTATGAGTTCACACACCTCCATTTTGACTTCACACACCTCCATTCTATGACTTCACACACCTTCATTCTTACTTCAGAAACATCCATTCTATAACTTCACGCACCTCCATTCTATGACTTCACCATCTCCATTGTGTGACTTCACACACCTCCATTCTGAGTTCACACACCTCCATTCTCTGAGTTCACACACCTGCATTCTGTGACTTCACACACCTCCATTCTGTGACTACACACATCTCCATTCTGTGACTTCACACACCTCCATTCTATGACTTCACACACCTCCATTCTGTGACTTCACACACCTCAATTTTGACTTCACACACTTTCATTCTTTGACTTCACACACCTCCATTCTGTGACTTCACACACCACCATTGTTTGACTTCACACACCTCCATTTTTGGACTTCACACACCAACATTCCATGACTTCACGCATCTCCATTTTATAAGTTCGCACACCTCCATTTTGACTTCACACACCTACATTCTGTCACTTCACACACCTTCATTCTACTTCAGAAACATCCATTCTATGACTTCACACACCTCCATTCTATGACTTCACACACCTCAATTCTGTGACTTCATACACCTACATTATGACTTCACACACCTCCATTCTATGACTTCACACACCTCCATTCTATGACTTCACACAACTCTATTCTGTGACTTCACACACCTCCATTCTGAGTTCACAGACCTCCATTCTGTGACTTCAAACACCTCCAATATGACTTTACACAGCTCCATTCTATGACTTCACACACCTCCATTCTGTGACTTCACACACCTCCATTCTTTGACTTCACACACCTCCATTGTGATTTCACACACCTCCATTCTGACTTCACAAACATCAATTCTGTGACTTCACACATATCCATTCTATGACGTCACACACCTCCATTCTATGACTTCACAAACCTACATTCTGACTTCACACACCTCCATTCTGACTTCACAAACATCAATTCTGTTACTTCACACACCTCCATTCTATGACTTCACACACCTCCATTCTATGACTTCATACACCTCCATTCTATGACTTCACACACTTCCATTCTTTGACTTCACACACCTGCATTCTTTGACTTCACACATCTCCATTGTGAGTTCACACACCTTCATTCTATGACTTCACACACCTCCATTCTGACTTCATACAGCTCCATTCTATGACTTCACACACCTCCATTCTGTGCCTACACACATCTCCATTCTAGGACTTAACACTCCTTCATTCTTACTTCACAAACATCCATTCTATGACTTCACACACCTGCATTCTATGACTTCACACACCTCCATTCTATGACTTCACACACCTCCATTCTGTGACTTCACACATCTCAATTCTGTGACTTCATACACCTACATTATGAATTCACACACCTCCATTCTATGACTTCACACACCTCCATTCTATGACTTCACACACCTCTATTCTGTGACTTCACACACCTCCATTCTGAGTTCACAGACCTCCATTCTGTGACTTCACACACCTCCAATATGACTTCACACAACTCCATTCTATGACTTCACACACCTCCATTGTGACTTCACACACCTCCATTCTATGAGTTCACACACCTCCATTCTGACTTCACACACCTCCATTCTATGACTTCACACACCTCCATTCTGACTTCACACACCTCCATTCTATGACTTCACGCAACTCCATTCTGACTTCACACACCTCCATTCTGTGACTTCACACACCTCCATTCCATGACTTCACACACTTCAATTCGATGACTTCACACACCTCCATTCTTTGATTTCACACACCTCCATTCTATGAGTTCACACACCTCCATTCTGTGACTTCACACACCTTTATTGTTTGACTTCACACACCTCCATTCTTTGACTTCACACACCTCCATTCTATGACTTCACACACCTTCATTCTTACTTCAGAAACATCCATTCTATGACTTCACGCACCTCCATTCTATGACTTCACCATCTCCATTGTGTGACTTCACACACCTCCATTCTGAGTTCACACACCTCCATTCTCTGATTTCACACACCTGCATTCTGTGACTTCACACACCTCCATTCTGTGACTACACACATCTCCATTCTGTGACTTAACACACCTCCATTCTATGACTTCACACACCTCCATTCTGTGACTTCACACACCTCCATTCTGTGACTTCACACACCTCAATTTTGACTTCACACACTTTCATTCTTTGACTTCACACACCTCCATTCTGTGACTTCACACACCACCATTGTTTGACTTCACACACCTCCATTTTTGGACTTCACACACCAACATTCCATGACTTCACGCATCTCCATTTTATAAGTTCGCACACCTCCATTTTGACTTCACACACCTACATTCTGTCACTTCACACACCTTCATTCTACTTCAGAAACATCCATTCTATGACTTCACACACCTCCATTCTATGACTTTACAAACCTCCATTCTGTGACTTCACACACCTCCATTCTGAGTTCACACACCTCAATTCTGTGACTTCACACACCTCAATGCTGGCTTCACACACCTCCATTCTATGACTTCACACAATTCATTTCTTCGACTTCACACACCTCCATTCTTTGACTTCACACACCTCCATTGTGATTTCACACACCTCCATTCTGACTTCACAAACATCAATTCTGTGACTTGACACACATCCATTCTACGACTTCACACACCTCCATTCTATGACTTCACACACCTCCATTCTATGACTTCACACACCTCCATTCTATGACTTCACACACTTACATTCTTTGAATTCACACACCTGCATTCTTTGACATCACACATCTCCATTGTGAGTTCACACACCTTCATTCTATGACTTCACACACCTCAATTCTGACTTCATACAGCTCCATTCTATGACTTCACACACCTCCATTCTGTGCCTCCACACATCTCCATTCTAGGACTTAACACACCTTCATTCTTACTTCACAAACATCCAATCTATGACTTCACACACCTCCATTCTATGACTTCACACACCTCCATTCTATGACTTCACACACCTCCATTCTGTGACTTCACACACCTCAATTCTGTGACTTCATACACCTACATTATGACTTCACACACCTCCATTCTATGACTTCACACACCTCCATTCTATGACTTCACACAACTCTATTCTGTGACTTCACACACCTCCATTCTGAGGTCACAGACCTCCATTCTGTGACTTCAAACACCTCCAATATGACTTCACACAGCTCCATTCTATGACTTCACACACCTCCATTCTGTGACTTCACACACCTCCATTCTTTGACTTCACACACCTCCATTGTGATTTCACACACCTCCATTCTGACTTCACAAACATCAATTCTGTGACTTCACACACATCCATTCTATGACGTCACACACCTCCATTCTATGACTTCACAAACCTACATTCTGACTTCACACACCTCCATTCTGACTTCACAAACATCAATTCTGTTACTTCACACACCTCCATTCTATGACTTCACACACCTCCATTCTATGACTTCATACACCTCCATTCTATGACTTCACACACTTCCATTCTTTGACTTCACACACCTGCATTCTTTGACTTCACACATCTCCATTGTGAGTTCACACACCTTCATTCTATGACTTCACACACCTCCATTCTGACTTCATACAGCTCCATTCTATGACTTCACACACCTCCATTCTGTGCCTACACACATCTCCATTCTAGGACTTAACACTCCTTCATTCTTACTTCACAAACATCCATTCTATGACTTCACACACCTGCATTCTATGACTTCACACACCTCCATTCTATGACTTCACACACCTCCATTCTGTGACTTCACACATCTCAATTCTGTGACTTCATACACCTACATTATGAATTCACACACCTCCATTCTATGACTTCACACACCTCCATTCTATGACTTCACACACCTCTATTCTGTGACTTCACACACCTCCATTCTGAGTTCACAGACCTCCATTCTGTGACTTCACACACCTCCAATATGACTTCACACAACTCCATTCTATGACTTCACACACCACCATTCTTTGACTTCACACAACTCCATTGTGAGTTCACACACCTCCATTCTATGACTTCACACACCTCCATTCTGACTTCACACACCTCCATTCTATGACTTCACGCAACTCCATTCTGACTTCACACACCTCCATTCTGTGACTTCACACACCTCCATTCCATGACTTCACACACTTCAATTCGATGACTTCACACACCTCCATTCTTTGATTTCACACACCTCCATTCTATGAGTTCACACACCTCCATTCTGTGACTTCACACACCTTTATTGTTTGACTTCACACACCTCCATTCTTTGACTTCACACACCTCAATTCCATGACTTCACACACCTGCATTCTATGAGTTCACACACCTCCATTCTATGAGTTCACACACCTCCATTTTGACTTCACACACCTCCATTCTATGACTTCACACACCTTCATTCTTACTTCAGAAACATCCATTCTATGGCTTCACGCACCTCCATTCTATGACTTCACAAATCTCGGTTTTGTGACTTCACACACCTCCATTTTGAGTTCACACACCTCCATTCTTGAGTTCACACACCTCCATTCTGTGACTTAACACACCTCCATTCTATGACTTCACAGACCTCCATTCTGTGACTTCACACACCTTTATTGTTTGACTTTACACACCTCCATTCTGTGACTTCACACACCTCCATTGTGAGTTCACACACCTTCATTCAGTGATTTCACACACCTCCATTCTGTGACTTCACACACCTCCATTCTGTGACTTCACACACCTACATTCTATGACTTCATACACCTCCATTCTGTGACTTCACACACCTCCATTCTGTGACTTCACACACCTCCATCTTGACTTCACACACTTCCATTCTTTGACTTCACACACCTCCATTCTGTGACTTCACACACCACCATTCTTTGACTTCACACACCTCCATTTTTGGACTTCACGCACCTCCATTCCATGACTTCACACATCTCCATTTCATGAGTTTACACACCTCCATTTTGACTTCACACACCTCCATTCTATGACTTCACAAACCTCCATTCTATGAGTTCACACACCTCCATTTGTGACTCTACACACCACATTTTTGACTTCACACACCTCCATTCTGTGATTTCACACACCTCCATTCTGTGACTTCACACACCTTTATTGTTTGACTTCACACACCTACATTCTTTGACTTCACACACCTCCATTCCATGACTTCACACACCTCCATTCTATGAGTTCACACACCTCCATTCTATGAATTCACACACCTCCATTTTGACTTCACACACCTCCATTCTATAACTTCACGCTCCTTCATTCTTACGTGAGAAACATCCATTCTATGACTTCACGTACTTCCATTCTATGACTTCACAAATCTCCGTTCTGTGACTTCACACACCTCCATTCTGAGTTCACACACCTCCATTCTCTGACTTCACAGACCTCCATTCTGTGACTAAACACACCTACCTTCTATGACTTCACAGACCTCCATTCTGTGACTTCACAAACCTTTATTGTTTGACTTCACACATTTTATTGTTTGACTTCACACACCTCCATTGTGAGTTGACACACCTCCATTCTGTGACTTCACACACCTCCATTCTGTGACTTCACACACCTCCATTCTGTGACTTCACACATCTCCATTATGTGACTTCACACACCTCCATTCTGTGACTTCACACACCTCCATTCCATGACTTCACACACCTCCATTCTTTGACTTCACACACCACCATTTTTTGACTTCACCCACCTCCATTTTTGGACCTCACACACCTCCATTCCATGACTTCACACATCTCCATTTTATGAGTTCACACACCTCCATTTTGACTTCACACACCTCCATTCTATGACTTCACAAACCTTCATTCTACTTCAGAAACATCCATTCTATGACTTGACACACCTCCATTCTATGACTTCACACACCTCCATTCTGAGTTCACAAACCTCAATTCTGTGACCTCACACACCTCAATTCTGGCTTCACATACCTCCATTCTATAACTTCACACAATTCCATTCTATGACTTCACACACCTCCATTCTTTGAGTTCACACACCTCCATTGTGAGTTCACACACCTCCATTCTATGACTTCACACACCTCCATTCTGACATCACACAGCTCCATTGTATGACTTCACACACCTCCATTCTGTGCCTTCAAACACCTCCATTCTATGACTTCACACACCTCCATTCTACGACTTCACACACCTCCATTCTGTGACTTCACACACCTCAATTCTGTGACTTCACACACCTCCATTATGACTTCACACACATCCATTCTATGACTTCACACACCTCCATTCTATGACTTCACACCTCCATTCTGTGACTTCACACTCCTCCATTCTGTGACTTCAGACATCTCCATTCTGTGACTTCACACACCTCCATTCTATGACTTCACACACCTACATTCTATGACTTCACACCTCCATTCTGTGACTTCACACACCTCCATTCTGTGACTTCACACATCTCCATTCTGTGACTTCACACACCTCCATTTTATGACTTCACACACCTCCATTCTGTGACTTCACACATCTCCATTCTGTGACTTCACACACCTCCATTCCGTGTCTTCACACACCTCCATTCCATGACTTCACACACCTCCATTCGATGACTTCACACACCTCCATTCTTTGACTTCACACACCACCATTGTTTGACTTCACCCACCTCCATTTGTGGACTTCACACACCTCCATTCCATGAATTCACACATGTCCATTTTATGAGTTCACACACCTCCATTTTGACTTCACACACCTCCATTCTATGACTTCACACACCTTCATTCTACTTCAGAAACATCCATTCTATGACTTGACAAAACTCCATTCTATGACTTCACAAACCTCCATTCTGTGACTTCACACACCTCCATTCTCAATTCACACACCTCAATTCTGTGACTTCACACACCTCAATTCTGGCTTCACGCACCTCCATTCTATGACTTCACACACCTCCATTCTGTGCCTTCAAACACCTCCATTCTAAGACTTCACACACCTCCATTCTATGACTTCACACACCTCCATTCTGTGACTTCACACACCTCAATTCTGTGACTTCACACACCTCCATTATGACTTCACACACCTCCATTCTATGACTTCACACACCTACATTCTATGACTTCACGCCTCCATTCTGTGACTTCACACACCTCAATTCTGTGACTTCACACTCCTCAAATCTGACTTCACACAGCTCCATTCTATGATTTCACACACCTCTGTACTGTGACTTCACACACCTCCATTGTGACTTCACACCTCCATTCTTTGAATTCACACACCTCCATTCTGACTTCACACACCTCCATTCTATGACTTCCCACACCTCCATTCTGACTTCTCACACCTACATTCTATGACTTCACACAACTCCATTCTGACTTCACACACCTCCATTCTTTGACTTCACACACCTCCATTCTATGTGTTCACACACCTCCATTTGTGACTCTACACACCACATTTTCACTTCACACACCGCCATTCTATGACTTCACACACCTCCATTCCATAACTTCACACACCTCCTTTCGATGACTTCACACACCTCCATTCTGTGACTTCACACACCACCATTCTGTGACTTCACACACCTCCATTTTGACTTCACACACTTCCATTCTTTGACTTCACACACCTCCATTCTGTGACTTCACACACCACCATTGTTTGACTTCACACACCTTTATTTTTTGACTTCACACACCTCCATTGTGAGTTCACACACCTCCATTCTGTGACTTCACACACCTCCATTCTCTGACTTCACACACCTCAATTCCGTGACTTCACACATCTCCATTCCATGACTTCACACACCTCCATTCGATGACTTCACACACCTCCATTCTTTGACTTCACACACCACCATTGTTTGACTTCACCCACCTCCATTTTTGGACTTCACACACCTCAATTCCATGACTTCACACATCTCCATTTTATGAGTTCACACACCTCCATTTTGACTTCACACACCTCCATTCTATGACTTCACACACCGTCATTCTACTTCAGAAACATCCATTCTAAGACTTGACACACCTCCATTCTATGACTTCACAAACCTCCATTCTGTGAATTCACACACCTCCATTCTCATTTCACACACCTCAATTCTGTGACTTCACACACCTCAATTCTGGCTTCACACACCTCCATTCTATAACTTCACACAATTCCATTCTATAACTTCACACCCCTCCATTCTTTGACTTCACACACCTCCATTTTGAGTTCACACACCTCCATTCTATGACTTCACACACCTCCATTCTGACTTCACACAGCTCCATTCTATGACTTCACACACCTCCATTCTGTGCCTTCAAACACCTCCATTCTATGACTTAACACACCTTCATTCTTACTTCACAAACATCCATTCTATGGCTTCACACACCTCCATTCTATGACTTCACACACCTACATTCTATGACTTCACACACCTCCATTCTGTGACTTCACACACCTTAATTTTGTGACTTCACACACCTACATTCTGAGTTCAGACACCTCAATTCTGTGACTTCACACACCTCAATTCTGGCTTCACACACCTCCATTCTATAACTTCACACAATTCCATTCTATGACTTCACACACCTCCATTCTTTGACTTCACACACCTCCATTGTGAGTTCACACACCTCCATTCTATGACTTCACACACCTACATTCTATGACTTCACACCTCCATTCTGTGACTTCACACACCTCCATTCTGTGACTTCACACACCTACATTCTATGACTTCACCCCTCCATTCTGTGACTTCACACACCTCCATTCTGTGACTTCACACTCCTCAAATCTGACTTCACACAGCTCCATTCTATGATTTCCCACACCTCCCTACTGTGACTTCACACACCACCATTGTGACTTCTCACCTCCATTCTATGACTTCACACACCTACATTCTATGACTTCACACCTCCCTTCTGTGACTTCACACACCTCCATTCTGTGACTTCACACTCATCAAATCCGACTTCACACAGCTCCATTCTATGATTTCACACACCTCCATTCTGTGACTTCACACACCTATATTCTATGACTTCACACAACTCAATTCTGACTTCACACACCGCCATTCTGTGACCTCACACACCTCCATTCCATGACTTCACACACCTCCATTTTGACTTCACACACTTCCATTCTTTGACTTCACACACCTCCATTCTGTGACTTCACACACCACCATTGTTTGAGTTCACACACCTTTATTTTTTGACTTCACACACCTCCATTGTGAGTTCACAAACCTCCATTCTGTGACTTCACACACCTCCATTCTGTGACTTCACACACCTTTCTTGTTTGACTTCACAAACCTCCATTCTTTGACTTCACACACCTTCATTCCATGACTTCACACAGCTCCATTCTATGACTTCACACACCTCCATTCTGTGCCTTCAAACACCTCCATTCTATGACTTAACACACCTTCATTCTTACTTCACAAACATCCATTCTATGGCTTCACACACCTCCATTCTATGACTTCACACACCTCCACTCTATGACTTCACACACCTCCATTCTGTGACTTCACACACCTCAATTCTGTGACTTCACACACCTCCAATACGACTTCACACACCTCCATTCTAAGACTTCACACACCTACATTCTATGACTTCACACCTCCATTCTGTGACTTCACACACCTCCATTCTGTGACTTCACACTCCTCAAATCTGACTTCACACAGCTCCATTCTATGATTTCACACACCTCCATACTGTGACTTCACACACCTCCATTGTGACTTCACACCTCCATTCTATGAGTTCACACACCTCCATTGTGAGTTCACACACCTCCATTCTATGACTACACACACCTCCATTCTGACTTCACACACCTACATTCTATGACTTCACAGAACTCCATTCTAAATTCACACACCTCCATTTTTTGACTTCACACACCTCCATTCTATGAGTTCACACACCTCCATTTGTGACTCTACACACCACATTTTGACTTCACACACCTCCATTCTGTGATTTCACACACCTCCATTCTGTGACTTCACAGACCTTTATTGTTTGACTTCACACACCTCCATTCTTTGACTTCACACACCTCAATTCCATGACTTCACACACCTCCATTCTATGACTTCACACACCTAAACTCTATTACTTCACAAACCTCCATTCTGTGACTTCACACACCTCAATTCTGTGACTTCACACACCTCCTTATGACTTCACACACCTCCATTCTATGACTTCACACACCTACATTCTATGACTTCACACCTCCATTCTGTGACTTCACACACCTCCATTCTGTGACTTCACACTCCTCAAATCTGACTTCACACAGCTCCATTCTATGATTTCACAAACCTCCATACTGTGACTTCACACACCTCCATTGTGACTTCACACCTCCATTCTATGAGTTCACACACCTACATTCTGACTTCACACACCTCCATTCTATGACATCCCACACCTCCATTCTGACTTCACACACCTACATTCTATGACTTCACACAACTCCATTCTAAATTCACACACCTCCATTTTTTGACTTCACACACCTCCATTCTATGAGTTCACACACCTCCATTTGTGACTCTACACACCACATTTTGACTTCACACACCTCCATTCTGTGATTTCACACACCTCCATTCTGTGACTTCACACACCTTTATTGTTTGACTTCACACACCTCCATTCTTTGACTTCACACACCTCAATTCCATGACTTCACACACCTCCATTCTATGACTTCACACACCTAAACTCTATTACTTCACAAACCTCCATTCTGTGACTTCACACACCTCAATTCTGTGACTTCACACACCTCCTTATGACTTCACACACCTCCATTCTATGACTTCACACACCTACATTCTATGACTTCACACCTCCATTCTGTGACTTCACACACCTCCATTCTGTGACTTCACACTCCTCAAATCTGACTTCACACAGCTCCATTCTATGATTTCACAAACCTCCATACTGTGACTTCACACACCTCCATTGTGACTTCACACCTCCATTCTATGAGTTCACACACCTACATTCTGACTTCACACACCTCCATTCTATGACATCCCACACCTCCATTCTGACTTCACACACCTACATTCTATGACTTCACACAACTCCATTCTAAATTCACACACCTCCATTTTTTGACTTCACACACCTCCATTCTATGAGTTCACACACCTCCATTTGTGACTCTACACACCACATTTTGACTTCACACACCTCCATTCTGTGATTTCACACACCTCCATTCTGTGACTTCACACACCTTTATTGTTTGACTTCACACACCTCCATTCTTTGACTTCACACATCTTCATTCCATGACTTCACACACCTCCATTCTATGAGTTAACACAACTCCATTCTGACTTCCCACACCTCCATTCTATGACTTCACACACCTCCATTCTGACTTCACACACCTACATTCTATGACTTCACACAACTCCATTCTGACTTCTCACACCGCCATTCTGTGACTCCACACACCTCCATTCCATGACTTCACACACCTCCTTTCGATGACTTCACACACCTCCATTCTGTGACTTCACACACCTCCATTCTGTGACTTCACACACCTCCATTTTGACTTCACACACTTCCATTCTTTGACTTCACACACCTCCATTCTCTGACTTCACACACCACCAGTGTTTGACTTCACACACCTTTATTGTTTGACTTCACACACCTCCATTGTGAGTTCACACACCTCCATTCTGTGACTTCACACACCTCCATTCTTTGACTTCACACACCTTTCTTGTTTGACTTCTCACACCTCCATTCTTTGACTTCACACACCTTCATTCCATGGCTTCACACACCTCCATTCTATGAGTTCACACACCTTCATTCTTACTTCAGAAACATCCATTCTATGACTTCGCACACCTCCATTCTATGACTTCACACACCTCCATTCCATGACTTCACACACCTCCATTCTTTGACTTCACACACCTCCATTCTTTGACTTCACACACCTCCATTCTGTGAGTTCACACACCTCCATTCTGTGACTTCACACACCACCATTGTTTGACTTCACACACCTCCATTTTTGGACTTCAAACACCTCCTTTCCATGACTTCACACATCTCCATTTTATGAGTTCGCACACCTCGTTTTGACTTCAAACACCTCCATTCTATGACTTCACACACTTCCATTCTACTTCAGGAACATCAATTCTATGACTTCACACACCTCCATTCTACGACTTCAAGAACCTCCATTCTGTGACTTCACACACCTTCATTCTGAGCTCACACACATCAATTCTGTGACTTCACACACCACAATTCTGGCTTCACACACCTTCATTCTATGACTTCACACACTTCCATTCTCTGACTTCACACACCTCCATTCTTTGTCTTCACACACCTCCATTGTGAGTTCACACACCTCCATTCTGTGACTTCACACACCTCCATTCTGTGCCTTCAAACACCTCCATTCTATGACTTAACACACCTTCATTCTTACTTCACAAACATCAGTTCTAAGACTTCAAACACCTCCATTCTATGACTTCACACACCTCCATTATGACTTCACACACCTCCATTCTATAACTTCACACACCTCCATTCTATGACTTCACACCTCCATTCTGTGACTTCACACACCTCCATTGTGAGTTCACACACCTCCATTCTGTGACTTCACACTCCTCAAATCTGATTTCACACAGCTCCATTCTATGATTTCACAAACCTCCATACTGTGACTTCACACACCTCCATTGTGACTTCACAACTCCATTCTATGAGTTCACACACCTCCACTCTGACTTCACACACCTCCATTCTATGACATCCCACACCTCCATTCTGACTTCACACACTTACATTCTATGACTTCACACAACTCCATTCTAAATTCACACACCTCCATTTTTTGACTTCACACACCTCCATTCTATGAGTTCACACACCTCCATTTGTGACTCTACACACCACATTTTGACTTCACACACCTCCATTCTGTGATTTCACACACCTCCATTCTGTGACTTCACACACCTTTATTGTTTGACTTCACATACGTCCATTCTTTGACTTCACACACCTTCATTCCATGACTTCACACACCTCCATTCTATGAGTTCACACAACTCCATTGTGACTTCCCACACCTCCATTCTATGACTTCACTCACCTCCATTCTGACTTCACACACCTACGTTCTATGACTTCACACAACTCCATTCTGACTTCTCACACCGCCATTCTTTGCCTTCACACACCTCCACTCCATGACTTCACACACCTCCTTTCGATGACTTCACACACCTCCATTCTGTGCCTTCAAACACCTCCATTCTGTGACTACACACCCCTCCATTTTGACTTCACACACTTCCATTCTTTGACTTCACACACCTCCATTCTGTGACTTCACAAACCACCATTTTTTGACTTCACACACCTTTATTGTTTGACTTCACACACTTCCATTGTGAGTTCACACACCTCCATTCTGTGACTTCACACACCTCCATTCTGTGACTTCACACACCTTTCTTGTTTGACTTCACACATCTCCATTCTTTGACTTCACACACCTTCATTCCATGACTTCACACACCTCCATTCTATGCGTTCACACATCTCAATTCTATGAGTTCACACACCTCCATTTTGACTTCACACACCTCCATTCTAGGACTTCACACACCTTCATTCTTACTTCAGAAACATCCATTCTATGACTTCGCACACCTCCATTCTATGACTTCACACACCTCCATTCTGTGACTTCACACACCTCCATTCCATGACTTCACACACCTCCATTTTTTGACTTCACACACCTCCATTCTATGAGTTGACACACCTCCATTTGTGACTCTACACACCACATTTTTTACTTCATACACCTCCATTCTGTGATTTCACACACCTCCATTCTGTGACTTCACACACCTTTATTGTTTGACTTCACATCTCCATTCTTTGACTTCACACACATCCATTCCATGACTTCACACACTTCCATTGTATGAGTTCACACACCTCCATTCTATGAGTTCACACACCTCCATTTTGACTTCACACACCTCCATTCTTTGACTTCACACACCTCCATTCTGTGAGTTCACACACCTCCATTCTGTGACTTCACACACCACCATTGTTTGACTTCACACACCTCCATTTTTGGACTTCAAACACCTCCTTTTCATGACTTCACACATCTCCATTTTATGAGTTCGCACACCTCCATTTTGACTTCACACACCTCCACTCTATGACTTCACACACTTACATTCTACTTCAGAAACATCAATTCTATGACTTCACACACCTCCATTCTATGACTTCAAGAACCTCCATTCTAGGACTTCACACACCTTCATTCTGAGTTCACACACCTCAATTCTGTGACTTCACACACCTCAATTCTGGCTTCACACACCTTCATTCTATGACTTCACTCACTTCCATTCTCTGACTTCAGACAGCTCCATTCTTTGACTTCAAACACCTCCATTGTGAGTTCACACACCTCCATTCTGTGACTTCACACACCTCCATTCTGTGCCTTCAAACACCTCCATTCTATGACTTAACACACCTTCATTCTTACTTCACAAACATCAGTTCTATGACTTCAAACACCTCCATTCTATGACTTCACACACCTCCATTATGACTTCACACACCTCCATTCTATAACTTCACACACCTCCATTCTATGACTTCACACCTCCATTCTGTGACTTCACACACCTCCATTGTGAGTTCACACACCTCCATTCTGTGACTTCACACTCCTCAAATCTGACTTCACACAGCTCCATTCTATGATTTCACACACCTCCATACTGTGACTTCACACATCTCCATTGTGACTTCACACCTCCATTCTATGAGTTCACACACCTCCATTCTGACTTCACACACCTCCATTCTATGACATCCCACACCTCCATTCTGACTTCACACACCTACATTCTATGACTTCACACAACTCCATTCTAAATTCACACACCTCCATTTTTTGACTTCACACACCTCCATTCTATGAGTTCACACACCTCCATTTGTTACTCTACACACCACATTTTGACTTCACACACCTCCATTCTGTGATTTCACACACCTCCATTCTGTGACTTCACACACCTTTATTGTTTGATTTCACACACCTCCATTCTTTGACTTCAGACACCTTCATTCCATGACTTCACACACCTCCATTCTATGAGTTCACACACCTCCATTCTGACTTCACACACCTCCATTCTATGACTTCACACACCTCTATTCTGACTTCACACACCTACATTCTATGACTTCACACAACTCCATTCTGACTTCACACAACGCCATTCTGTGACTTCACACACCTCCATTCCATGACTTCACACACCTCCTTTCGATGACTTCACACACCTCCATTCTGTGACTTCACACACCTCCATTCCATGACTTCACACACCTCCATTTTGACTTCACACACTTCCATTCTTTGACTTCACACACCTCCATTCTGTGACTTCACACACCACCATTGTTTGACTTCACACACCTTTATTCTTTGACTTCACACACCTCCATTGTGAGTTCACACACCTCCATTCTGTGACTTCACACACCTCCATTCTGTGACTTCACACACCTTTCTTGTTTGACTTCACACACCTCCATTCTTTGACTTCACACACCTTCATTCCATGACTTCACACAGCTCCATTCTATGACTTCACACACCTCCATTCTGTGCCTTCAAACACCTCCATTCTATGACTTAACACACCTTCATTCTTACTTCACAAACATCCATTCTATGGCTTCACACACCTCCATTCTATGACTTCACACACCTCCATTCTATGACTTCACACACCTCCATTCTGTGACTTCACACAACTCAATTCTGTGACTTCACACACCTCCATTCTGAGTTCACACACCTCAATTTTGTGACTTCAAACACCTCAATTCTGGCTTCACACACCTCCATTCTATAACTTCACACAATTCCATTCTATGACTTCACACACCTCCATTCTTTGACTTCGCACACCTCCATTGTGAGTTCACACTCCTCCATTCTATGACTTCACACACCTACATTCTGACTTCACACAGCTCCATTCTATGACTTCACACACCTCCATTCTGTGCCTTCAAACACCTCCATTCTATGACTTCACACACCTCCATTCTATGACTTCACACACCTCCATTCTGTGACTTCATACACCTCAATTCTGTGACTTCACACACCTACATTCTATGACTTCACACACCTTCATTCTTACTTCAGAAACATTCATTCTATGACTTCGCACACCTCCATTCTATGACTTCACAAACATCCATTCTGTGACTTCACACACCTCCATTCCATGACTTCACACACCTCCATTCTTTGACTTCACACACCTCCATTCTATGAGTTGACACACCTCCATTTGTGACTCTACACACCACATTTTTGACTTCATACACCTCCATTCTGTGATTTCACACACCTCCATTCTGTGACTTCACACACCTTTATTGTTTGACTTCACATCTCCATTCTTTGACTTCACACACATCCATTCCATGACTTCACACACTTCCATTGTATGAGTTCACACACCTCCATTCTATGAGTTCACACACCTCCATTTTGACTTCACACACCTCCATTCTTTGACTACACACACCTCCATTCTGTGAGTTCACACACCTCCATTCTGTGACTTCACACACCACCATTGTTTGACTTCACAAACCTCCATTTTTGGACTTCAAACACCTCCTTTTCATGACTTCACACATCTCCATTTTATGAGCTCGCACACCTCCATTTTACTTCACACACCTCCATTCTATGACTTCACACACTTCCATTCTACTTCAGAAACATCAATTCTATGACTTCACACACCTCCATTCTATGACTTCAAGAACCTCCATTCTGTGACTTCACACACCTTCATTCTGAGTTCACACACCTCAATTCTGTGACTTCACACACCTCAATTCTGGCTTCACACACCTTCATTCTATGACTTCACACACTTCCATTCTCTGACTACACACACCTCCATTCTTTGACTTCACACACCTCCATTGTGAGTTCACACACCTCCATTCTGTGACTTCACACACCTCCATTCTGTGCCTTCAAACACCTCCATTCTATGACTTAACACACCTTCATTCTTACTTCACAAACATCAATTCTATGACTTCAAACACCTCCATTCTATGACTTCACACACCTGCATTATGACTTCACACACCTCCATTCTATAACTTCACACACCTCCATTCTATGACTTCACACCTCCATTCTGTGACTTCACACACCTCCATTGTGACTTCACACACCTCCATTCTGTGACTTCACACTCCTCAAATCTGACTTCACACAGCTCCATTCTATGATTTCACACACCTCCATACTGTGATTTCACACACCTCCATTGTGACTTCACACCTCCATTCTATGAGTTCACACACCTCCATTCTGACTTCACACACATCCATTCTATGACATCCCACACCTCCATTCTGACTTCACACACCTACATTCTATGACTTCACACAACTCCATTCTAAATTCACACACCTCCATTTTTTGACTTCACACACCTCCATTCTGTGATTTCACACACCTCCATTCTGTGACTTCACACACCTTTATTGTTTGACTTCACAGACCTCCATTCTTTGACTTCACACACCTTCATTCCATGACTTCACCCACCTCCATTCTATGAGTTCACACACCTCCATTCTGACTTCACACACCTCCATTCTATGACTTCACACACCTCCATTCTGACTTCACACACCTACATTCTATGACTTCACACAACTCCATTCTGACTTCTCACACCGCCATTCTGTGACTCCACACACCTCCATTCTATGACTTCACACACCTACATTCTATGACTTCACACACCTCCATTCTGTGACTTCACACACCTTAATTCTGTGACTTCACACACCTACATTCTGAGTTCAGACACCTCAATTCTGTGACTTCACACACCTCAATTCTGGCTTCACACACCTCCATTCTATAACTTCACACAATTCCATTCTATGACTTCACACACCTCCATTCTTTGACTTCACACACCTCCATTGTGAGTTCACACACCTCCATTCTATGACTTCACACACCTACATTCTATGACTTCACACCTCCATTCTGTGACTTCACACACCTCCATTCTGTGACTTCACACACCTACATTCTATGACTTCACCCCTCCATTCTGTGACTTCACACACCTCCATTCTGTGACTTCACACTCCTCAAATCTGACTTCACACAGCTCCATTCTATGATTTCCCACACCTCCCTACTGTGACTTCACACACCACCATTGTGACTTCGCACCTCCATTCTATGACTTCACACACCTACATTCTATGACTTCACACCTCCCTTCTGTGACTTCACACACCTCCATTCTGTGACTTCACACTCATCAAATCCGACTTCACACAGCTCCATTCTATGATTTCACACACCTCCATTCTGTGACTTCACACACCTATATTCTATGACTTCACACAACTCAATTCTGACTTCACACACCGCCATTCTGTGACCTCACACACCTCCATTCCATGACTTCACACACCTCCATTTTGACTTCACACACTTCCATTCTTTGACTTCACACACCTCCATTCTGTGACTTCACACACCACCATTGTTTGAGTTCACACACCTTTATTTTTTGACTTCACACACCTCCATTGTGAGTTCACAAACCTCCATTCTGTGACTTCACACACCTCCATTCTGTGACTTCACACACCTTTCTTGTTTGACTTCACAAACCTCCATTCTTTGACTTCACACACCTTCATTCCATGACTTCACACAGCTCCATTCTATGACTTCACACACCTCCATTCTGTGCCTTCAAACACCTCCATTCTATGACTTAACACACCTTCATTCTTACTTCACAAACATCCATTCTATGGCTTCACACACCTCCATTCTATGACTTCACACACCTCCACTCTATGACTTCACACACCTCCATTCTGTGACTTCACACACCTCAATTCTGTGACTTCACACACCTCCAATACGACTTCACACACCTCCATTCTAAGACTTCACACACCTACATTCTATGACTTCACACCTCCATTCTGTGACTTCACACACCTCCATTCTGTGACTTCACACTCCTCAAATCTGACTTCACACAGCTCCATTCTATGATTTCACATACCTCCATACTGTGACTTCACACACCTCCATTGTGACTTCACACCTCCATTCTATGAGTTCACACACCTCCATTGTGAGTTCACACACCTCCATTCTATGACTACACACACCTCCATTCTGACTTCACACACCTACATTCTATGACTTCACAGAACTCCATTCTAAATTCACACACCTCCATTTTTTGACTTCACACACCTCCATTCTATGAGTTCACACACCTCCATTTGTGACTCTACACACCACATTTTGACTTCACACACCTCCATTCTGTGATTTCACACACCTCCATTCTGTGACTTCACAGACCTTTATTGTTTGACTTCACACACCTCCATTCTTTGACTTCACACACCTCAATTCCATGACTTCACACACCTCCATTCTATGACTTCACACACCTAAACTCTATTACTTCACAAACCTCCATTCTGTGACTTCACACACCTCAATTCTGTGACTTCACACACCTCCTTATGACTTCACACACCTCCATTCTATGACTTCACACACCTACATTCTATGACTTCACACCTCCATTCTGTGACTTCACACACCTCCATTCTGTGACTTCACACTCCTCAAATCTGACTTCACACAGCTCCATTCTATGATTTCACAAACCTCCATACTGTGACTTCACACACCTCCATTGTGACTTCACACCTCCATTCTATGAGTTCACACACCTACATTCTGACTTCACACACCTCCATTCTATGACATCCCACACCTCCATTCTGACTTCACACACCTACATTCTATGACTTCACACAACTCCATTCTAAATTCACACACCTCCATTTTTTGACTTCACACACCTCCATTCTAT
The DNA here is from genome assembly GCA_024803745.1 of Megascapheus bottae. Taxonomy (NCBI): domain Eukaryota; kingdom Metazoa; phylum Chordata; class Mammalia; order Rodentia; family Geomyidae; genus Megascapheus; species Megascapheus bottae. The sequence continues at coordinate 617,893 of JANJXV010000106.1, read as the reverse complement.
GAGTTCACACACCTCCATTTGTGACTCTACACACCACATTTTGACTTCACACACCTCCATTCTGTGATTTCACACACCTCCATTCTGTGACTTCACACACCTTTATTGTTTGACTTCACACACCTCCATTCTTTGACTTCACACACCTCAATTCCATGACTTCACACACCTCCATTCTATGACTTCACACACCTAAACTCTATTACTTCACAAACCTCCATTCTGTGACTTCACACACCTCAATTCTGTGACTTCACACACCTCCTTATGACTTCACACACCTCCATTCTATGACTTCACACACCTACATTCTATGACTTCACACCTCCATTCTGTGACTTCACACACCTCCATTCTGTGACTTCACACTCCTCAAATCTGACTTCACACAGCTCCATTCTATGATTTCACAAACCTCCATACTGTGACTTCACACACCTCCATTGTGACTTCACACCTCCATTCTATGAGTTCACACACCTACATTCTGACTTCACACACCTCCATTCTATGACATCCCACACCTCCATTCTGACTTCACACACCTACATTCTATGACTTCACACAACTCCATTCTAAATTCACACACCTCCATTTTTTGACTTCACACACCTCCATTCTATGAGTTCACACACCTCCATTTGTGACTCTACACACCACATTTTGACTTCACACACCTCCATTCTGTGATTTCACACACCTCCATTCTGTGACTTCACACACCTTTATTGTTTGACTTCACACACCTCCATTCTTTGACTTCACACATCTTCATTCCATGACTTCACACACCTCCATTCTATGAGTTAACACAACTCCATTCTGACTTCCCACACCTCCATTCTATGACTTCACACACCTCCATTCTGACTTCACACACCTACATTCTATGACTTCACACAACTCCATTCTGACTTCTCACACCGCCATTCTGTGACTCCACACACCTCCATTCCATGACTTCACACACCTCCTTTCGATGACTTCACACACCTCCATTCTGTGACTTCACACACCTCCATTCTGTGACTTCACACACCTCCATTTTGACTTCACACACTTCCATTCTTTGACTTCACACACCTCCATTCTCTGACTTCACACACCACCAGTGTTTGACTTCACACACCTTTATTGTTTGACTTCACACACCTCCATTGTGAGTTCACACACCTCCATTCTGTGACTTCACACACCTCCATTCTTTGACTTCACACACCTTTCTTGTTTGACTTCTCACACCTCCATTCTTTGACTTCACACACCTTCATTCCATGGCTTCACACACCTCCATTCTATGAGTTCACACACCTTCATTCTTACTTCAGAAACATCCATTCTATGACTTCGCACACCTCCATTCTATGACTTCACACACCTCCATTCCATGACTTCACACACCTCCATTCTTTGACTTCACACACCTCCATTCTTTGACTTCACACACCTCCATTCTGTGAGTTCACACACCTCCATTCTGTGACTTCACACACCACCATTGTTTGACTTCACACACCTCCATTTTTGGACTTCAAACACCTCCTTTCCATGACTTCACACATCTCCATTTTATGAGTTCGCACACCTCGTTTTGACTTCAAACACCTCCATTCTATGACTTCACACACTTCCATTCTACTTCAGGAACATCAATTCTATGACTTCACACACCTCCATTCTACGACTTCAAGAACCTCCATTCTGTGACTTCACACACCTTCATTCTGAGCTCACACACATCAATTCTGTGACTTCACACACCACAATTCTGGCTTCACACACCTTCATTCTATGACTTCACACACTTCCATTCTCTGACTTCACACACCTCCATTCTTTGTCTTCACACACCTCCATTGTGAGTTCACACACCTCCATTCTGTGACTTCACACACCTCCATTCTGTGCCTTCAAACACCTCCATTCTATGACTTAACACACCTTCATTCTTACTTCACAAACATCAGTTCTAAGACTTCAAACACCTCCATTCTATGACTTCACACACCTCCATTATGACTTCACACACCTCCATTCTATAACTTCACACACCTCCATTCTATGACTTCACACCTCCATTCTGTGACTTCACACACCTCCATTGTGAGTTCACACACCTCCATTCTGTGACTTCACACTCCTCAAATCTGATTTCACACAGCTCCATTCTATGATTTCACAAACCTCCATACTGTGACTTCACACACCTCCATTGTGACTTCACACCTCCATTCTATGAGTTCACACACCTCCACTCTGACTTCACACACCTCCATTCTATGACATCCCACACCTCCATTCTGACTTCACACACTTACATTCTATGACTTCACACAACTCCATTCTAAATTCACACACCTCCATTTTTTGACTTCACACACCTCCATTCTATGAGTTCACACACCTCCATTTGTGACTCTACACACCACATTTTGACTTCACACACCTCCATTCTGTGATTTCACACACCTCCATTCTGTGACTTCACACACCTTTATTGTTTGACTTCACATACGTCCATTCTTTGACTTCACACACCTTCATTCCATGACTTCACACACCTCCATTCTATGAGTTCACACAACTCCATTGTGACTTCCCACACCTCCATTCTATGACTTCACTCACCTCCATTCTGACTTCACACACCTACGTTCTATGACTTCACACAACTCCATTCTGACTTCTCACACCGCCATTCTTTGACTTCACACACCTCCACTCCATGACTTCACACACCTCCTTTCGATGACTTCACACACCTCCATTCTGTGCCTTCAAACACCTCCATTCTGTGACTACACACCCCTCCATTTTGACTTCACACACTTCCATTCTTTGACTTCACACACCTCCATTCTGTGACTTCACAAACCACCATTTTTTGACTTCACACACCTTTATTGTTTGACTTCACACACTTCCATTGTGAGTTCACACACCTCCATTCTGTGACTTCACACACCTCCATTCTGTGACTTCACACACCTTTCTTGTTTGACTTCACACATCTCCATTCTTTGACTTCACACACCTTCATTCCATGACTTCACACACCTCCATTCTATGCGTTCACACATCTCAATTCTATGAGTTCACACACCTCCATTTTGACTTCACACACCTCCATTCTAGGACTTCACACACCTTCATTCTTACTTCAGAAACATCCATTCTATGACTTCGCACACCTCCATTCTATGACTTCACACACCTCCATTCTGTGACTTCACACACCTCCATTCCATGACTTCACACACCTCCATTTTTTGACTTCACACACCTCCATTCTATGAGTTGACACACCTCCATTTGTGACTCTACACACCACATTTTTTACTTCATACACCTCCATTCTGTGATTTCACACACCTCCATTCTGTGACTTCACACACCTTTATTGTTTGACTTCACATCTCCATTCTTTGACTTCACACACATCCATTCCATGACTTCACACACTTCCATTGTATGAGTTCACACACCTCCATTCTATGAGTTCACACACCTCCATTTTGACTTCACACACCTCCATTCTTTGACTTCACACACCTCAATTCCATGACTTCACACACCTCCATTCTATGACTTCACACACCTAAACTCTATTACTTCACAAACCTCCATTCTGTGACTTCACACACCTCAATTCTGTGACTTCACACACCTCCTTATGACTTCACACACCTCCATTCTATGACTTCACACACCTACATTCTATGACTTCACACCTCCATTCTGTGACTTCACACACCTCCATTCTGTGACTTCACACTCCTCAAATCTGACTTCACACAGCTCCATTCTATGATTTCACAAACCTCCATACTGTGACTTCACACACCTCCATTGTGACTTCACACCTCCATTCTATGAGTTCACACACCTCCATTCTGACTTCACACACCTCCATTCTATGACATCCCACACCTCCATTCTGACTTCACACACCTACATTCTATGACTTCACACAACTCCATTCTAAATTCACACACCTCCATTTTTTGACTTCACACACCTCCATTCTATGAGTTCACACACCTCCATTTGTGACTCTACACACCACATTTTGACTTCACACACCTCCATTCTGTGATTTCACACACCTCCATTCTGTGACTTCACACACCTTTATTGTTTGACTTCACACACCTCCATTCTTTGACTTCACACATCTTCATTCCATGACTTCACACACCTCCATTCTATGAGTTAACACAACTCCATTCTGACTTCCCACACCTCCATTCTATGACTTCACACACCTCCATTCTGACTTCACACACCTACATTCTATGACTTCACACAACTCCATTCTGACTTCTCACACCGCCATTCTGTGACTCCACACACCTCCATTCCATGACTTCACACACCTCCTTTCGATGACTTCACACACCTCCATTCTGTGACTTCACACACCTCCATTCTGTGACTTCACACACCTCCATTTTGACTTCACACACTTCCATTCTTTGACTTCACACACCTCCATTCTGTGACTTCACACACCACCATTGTTTGAGTTCACACACCTTTATTTTTTGACTTCACACACCTCCATTGTGAGTTCACAAACCTCCATTCTGTGACTTCACACACCTCCATTCTGTGACTTCACACACCTTTCTTGTTTGACTTCACAAACCTCCATTCTTTGACTTCACACACCTTCATTCCATGACTTCACACAGCTCCATTCTATGACTTCACACACCTCCATTCTGTGCCTTCAAACACCTCCATTCTATGACTTAACACACCTTCATTCTTACTTCACAAACATCCATTCTATGGCTTCACACACCTCCATTCTATGACTTCACACACCTCCACTCTATGACTTCACACACCTCCATTCTGTGACTTCACACACCTCAATTCTGTGACTTCACACACCTCCAATACGACTTCACACACCTCCATTCTAAGACTTCACACACCTACATTCTATGACTTCACACCTCCATTCTGTGACTTCACACACCTCCATTCTGTGACTTCACACTCCTCAAATCTGACTTCACACAGCTCCATTCTATGATTTCACACACCTCCATACTGTGACTTCACACACCTCCATTGTGACTTCACACCTCCATTCTATGAGTTCACACACCTCCATTGTGAGTTCACACACCTCCATTCTATGACTACACACACCTCCATTCTGACTTCACACACCTACATTCTATGACTTCACAGAACTCCATTCTAAATTCACACACCTCCATTTTTTGACTTCACACACCTCCATTCTATGAGTTCACACACCTCCATTTGTGACTCTACACACCACATTTTGACTTCACACACCTCCATTCTGTGATTTCACACACCTCCATTCTGTGACTTCACAGACCTTTATTGTTTGACTTCACACACCTCCATTCTTTGACTTCACACACCTCAATTCCATGACTTCACACACCTCCATTCTATGACTTCACACACCTAAACTCTATTACTTCACAAACCTCCATTCTGTGACTTCACACACCTCAATTCTGTGACTTCACACACCTCCTTATGACTTCACACACCTCCATTCTATGACTTCACACACCTACATTCTATGACTTCACACCTCCATTCTGTGACTTCACACACCTCCATTCTGTGACTTCACACTCCTCAAATCTGACTTCACACAGCTCCATTCTATGATTTCACAAACCTCCATACTGTGACTTCACACACCTCCATTGTGACTTCACACCTCCATTCTATGAGTTCACACACCTACATTCTGACTTCACACACCTCCATTCTATGACATCCCACACCTCCATTCTGACTTCACACACCTACATTCTATGACTTCACACAACTCCATTCTAAATTCACACACCTCCATTTTTTGACTTCACACACCTCCATTCTATGAGTTCACACACCTCCATTTGTGACTCTACACACCACATTTTTTACTTCATACACCTCCATTCTGTGATTTCACACACCTCCATTCTGTGACTTCACACACCTTTATTGTTTGACTTCACATCTCCATTCTTTGACTTCACACACATCCATTCCATGACTTCACACACTTCCATTGTATGAGTTCACACACCTCCATTCTATGAGTTCACACACCTCCATTTTGACTTCACACACCTCCATTCTTTGACTTCACACACCTCAATTCCATGACTTCACACACCTCCATTCTATGACTTCACACACCTAAACTCTATTACTTCACAAACCTCCATTCTGTGACTTCACACACCTCAATTCTGTGACTTCACACACCTCCTTATGACTTCACACACCTCCATTCTATGACTTCACACACCTACATTCTATGACTTCACACCTCCATTCTGTGACTTCACACACCTCCATTCTGTGACTTCACACTCCTCAAATCTGACTTCACACAGCTCCATTCTATGATTTCACAAACCTCCATACTGTGACTTCACACACCTCCATTGTGACTTCACACCTCCATTCTATGAGTTCACACACCTCCATTCTGACTTCACACACCTCCATTCTATGACATCCCACACCTCCATTCTGACTTCACACACCTACATTCTATGACTTCACACAACTCCATTCTAAATTCACACACCTCCATTTTTTGACTTCACACACCTCCATTCTATGAGTTCACACACCTCCATTTGTGACTCTACACACCACATTTTGACTTCACACACCTCCATTCTGTGATTTCACACACCTCCATTCTGTGACTTCACACACCTTTATTGTTTGACTTCACACACCTCCATTCTTTGACTTCACACATCTTCATTCCATGACTTCACACACCTCCATTCTATGAGTTAACACAACTCCATTCTGACTTCCCACACCTCCATTCTATGACTTCACACACCTCCATTCTGACTTCACACACCTACATTCTATGACTTCACACAACTCCATTCTGACTTCTCACACCGCCATTCTGTGACTCCACACACCTCCATTCCATGACTTCACACACCTCCTTTCGATGACTTCACACACCTCCATTCTGTGACTTCACACACCTCCATTCTGTGACTTCACACACCTCCATTTTGACTTCACACACTTCCATTCTTTGACTTCACACACCTCCATTCTGTGACTTCACACACCACCATTGTTTGAGTTCACACACCTTTATTTTTTGACTTCACACACCTCCATTGTGAGTTCACAAACCTCCATTCTGTGACTTCACACACCTCCATTCTGTGACTTCACACACCTTTCTTGTTTGACTTCACAAACCTCCATTCTTTGACTTCACACACCTTCATTCCATGACTTCACACAGCTCCATTCTATGACTTCACACACCTCCATTCTGTGCCTTCAAACACCTCCATTCTATGACTTAACACACCTTCATTCTTACTTCACAAACATCCATTCTATGGCTTCACACACCTCCATTCTATGACTTCACACACCTCCACTCTATGACTTCACACACCTCCATTCTGTGACTTCACACACCTCAATTCTGTGACTTCACACACCTCCAATACGACTTCACACACCTCCATTCTAAGACTTCACACACCTACATTCTATGACTTCACACCTCCATTCTGTGACTTCACACACCTCCATTCTGTGACTTCACACTCCTCAAATCTGACTTCACACAGCTCCATTCTATGATTTCACACACCTCCATACTGTGACTTCACACACCTCCATTGTGACTTCACACCTCCATTCTATGAGTTCACACACCTCCATTGTGAGTTCACACACCTCCATTCTATGACTACACACACCTCCATTCTGACTTCACACACCTACATTCTATGACTTCACAGAACTCCATTCTAAATTCACACACCTCCATTTTTTGACTTCACACACCTCCATTCTATGAGTTCACACACCTCCATTTGTGACTCTACACACCACATTTTGACTTCACACACCTCCATTCTGTGATTTCACACACCTCCATTCTGTGACTTCACAGACCTTTATTGTTTGACTTCACACACCTCCATTCTTTGACTTCACACACCTCAATTCCATGACTTCACACACCTCCATTCTATGACTTCACACACCTAAACTCTATTACTTCACAAACCTCCATTCTGTGACTTCACACACCTCAATTCTGTGACTTCACACACCTCCTTATGACTTCACACACCTCCATTCTATGACTTCACACACCTACATTCTATGACTTCACACCTCCATTCTGTGACTTCACACACCTCCATTCTGTGACTTCACACTCCTCAAATCTGACTTCACACAGCTCCATTCTATGATTTCACAAACCTCCATACTGTGACTTCACACACCTCCATTGTGACTTCACACCTCCATTCTATGAGTTCACACACCTACATTCTGACTTCACACACCTCCATTCTATGACATCCCACACCTCCATTCTGACTTCACACACCTACATTCTATGACTTCACACAACTCCATTCTAAATTCACACACCTCCATTTTTTGACTTCACACACCTCCATTCTATGAGTTCACACACCTCCATTTGTGACTCTACACACCACATTTTGACTTCACACACCTCCATTCTGTGATTTCACACACCTCCATTCTGTGACTTCACACACCTTTATTGTTTGACTTCACACACCTCCATTCTTTGACTTCACACACCTCAATTCCATGACTTCACACACCTCCATTCTATGACTTCACACACCTAAACTCTATTACTTCACAAACCTCCATTCTGTGACTTCACACACCTCAATTCTGTGACTTCACACACCTCCTTATGACTTCACACACCTCCATTCTATGACTTCACACACCTACATTCTATGACTTCACACCTCCATTCTGTGACTTCACACACCTCCATTCTGTGACTTCACACTCCTCAAATCTGACTTCACACAGCTCCATTCTATGATTTCACAAACCTCCATACTGTGACTTCACACACCTCCATTGTGACTTCACACCTCCATTCTATGAGTTCACACACCTACATTCTGACTTCACACACCTCCATTCTATGACATCCCACACCTCCATTCTGACTTCACACACCTACATTCTATGACTTCACACAACTCCATTCTAAATTCACACACCTCCATTTTTTGACTTCACACACCTCCATTCTATGAGTTCACACACCTCCATTTGTGACTCTACACACCACATTTTGACTTCACACACCTCCATTCTGTGATTTCACACACCTCCATTCTGTGACTTCACACACCTTTATTGTTTGACTTCACACACCTCCATTCTTTGACTTCACACATCTTCATTCCATGACTTCACACACCTCCATTCTATGAGTTAACACAACTCCATTCTGACTTCCCACACCTCCATTCTATGACTTCACACACCTCCATTCTGACTTCACACACCTACATTCTATGACTTCACACAACTCCATTCTGACTTCTCACACCGCCATTCTGTGACTCCACACACCTCCATTCCATGACTTCACACACCTCCTTTCGATGACTTCACACACCTCCATTCTGTGACTTCACACACCTCCATTCTGTGACTTCACACACCTCCATTTTGACTTCACACACTTCCATTCTTTGACTTCACACACCTCCATTCTCTGACTTCACACACCACCAGTGTTTGACTTCACACACCTTTATTGTTTGACTTCACACACCTCCATTGTGAGTTCACACACCTCCATTCTGTGACTTCACACACCTCCATTCTTTGACTTCACACACCTTTCTTGTTTGACTTCTCACACCTCCATTCTTTGACTTCACACACCTTCATTCCATGGCTTCACACACCTCCATTCTATGAGTTCACACACCTTCATTCTTACTTCAGAAACATCCATTCTATGACTTCGCACACCTCCATTCTATGACTTCACACACCTCCATTCCATGACTTCACACACCTCCATTCTTTGACTTCACACACCTCCATTCTTTGACTTCACACACCTCCATTCTGTGAGTTCACACACCTCCATTCTGTGACTTCACACACCACCATTGTTTGACTTCACACACCTCCATTTTTGGACTTCAAACACCTCCTTTCCATGACTTCACACATCTCCATTTTATGAGTTCGCACACCTCGTTTTGACTTCAAACACCTCCATTCTATGACTTCACACACTTCCATTCTACTTCAGGAACATCAATTCTATGACTTCACACACCTCCATTCTACGACTTCAAGAACCTCCATTCTGTGACTTCACACACCTTCATTCTGAGCTCACACACATCAATTCTGTGACTTCACACACCACAATTCTGGCTTCACACACCTTCATTCTATGACTTCACACACTTCCATTCTCTGACTTCACACACCTCCATTCTTTGTCTTCACACACCTCCATTGTGAGTTCACACACCTCCATTCTGTGACTTCACACACCTCCATTCTGTGCCTTCAAACACCTCCATTCTATGACTTAACACACCTTCATTCTTACTTCACAAACATCAGTTCTAAGACTTCAAACACCTCCATTCTATGACTTCACACACCTCCATTATGACTTCACACACCTCCATTCTATAACTTCACACACCTCCATTCTATGACTTCACACCTCCATTCTGTGACTTCACACACCTCCATTGTGAGTTCACACACCTCCATTCTGTGACTTCACACTCCTCAAATCTGATTTCACACAGCTCCATTCTATGATTTCACAAACCTCCATACTGTGACTTCACACACCTCCATTGTGACTTCACAACTCCATTCTATGAGTTCACACACCTCCACTCTGACTTCACACACCTCCATTCTATGACATCCCACACCTCCATTCTGACTTCACACACTTACATTCTATGACTTCACACAACTCCATTCTAAATTCACACACCTCCATTTTTTGACTTCACACACCTCCATTCTATGAGTTCACACACCTCCATTTGTGACTCTACACACCACATTTTGACTTCACACACCTCCATTCTGTGATTTCACACACCTCCATTCTGTGACTTCACACACCTTTATTGTTTGACTTCACATACGTCCATTCTTTGACTTCACACACCTTCATTCCATGACTTCACACACCTCCATTCTATGAGTTCACACAACTCCATTGTGACTTCCCACACCTCCATTCTATGACTTCACTCACCTCCATTCTGACTTCACACACCTACGTTCTATGACTTCACACAACTCCATTCTGACTTCTCACACCGCCATTCTTTGACTTCACACACCTCCACTCCATGACTTCACACACCTCCTTTCGATGACTTCACACACCTCCATTCTGTGCCTTCAAACACCTCCATTCTGTGACTACACACCCCTCCATTTTGACTTCACACACTTCCATTCTTTGACTTCACACACCTCCATTCTGTGACTTCACAAACCACCATTTTTTGACTTCACACACCTTTATTGTTTGACTTCACACACTTCCATTGTGAGTTCACACACCTCCATTCTGTGACTTCACACACCTCCATTCTGTGACTTCACACACCTTTCTTGTTTGACTTCACACATCTCCATTCTTTGACTTCACACACCTTCATTCCATGACTTCACACACCTCCATTCTATGCGTTCACACATCTCAATTCTATGAGTTCACACACCTCCATTTTGACTTCACACACCTCCATTCTATGACTTCACACACCTTCATTCTTACTTCAGAAACATCCATTCTATGACTTCGCACACCTCCATTCTATGACTTCACACACCTCCATTCTGTGACTTCACACACCTCCATTCCATGACTTCACACACCTCCATTTTTTGACTTCACACACCTCCATTCTATGAGTTGACACACCTCCATTTGTGACTCTACACACCACATTTTTTACTTCATACACCTCCATTCTGTGATTTCACACACCTCCATTCTGTGACTTCACACACCTTTATTGTTTGACTTCACATCTCCATTCTTTGACTTCACACACATCCATTCCATGACTTCACACACTTCCATTGTATGAGTTCACACACCTCCATTCTATGAGTTCACACACCTCCATTTTGACTTCACACACCTCCATTCTTTGACTTCACACACCTCCATTCTGTGAGTTCACACACCTCCATTCTGTGACTTCACACACCACCATTGTTTGACTTCACACACCTCCATTTTTGGACTTCAAACACCTCCTTTTCATGACTTCACACATCTCCATTTTATGAGTTCGCACACCTCCATTTTGACTTCACACACCTCCACTCTATGACTTCACACACTTACATTCTACTTCAGAAACATCAATTCTATGACTTCACACACCTCCATTCTATGACTTCAAGAACCTCCATTCTAGGACTTCACACACCTTCATTCTGAGTTCACACACCTCAATTCTGTGACTTCACACACCTCAATTCTGGCTTCACACACCTTCATTCTATGACTTCACTCACTTCCATTCTCTGACTTCAGACAGCTCCATTCTTTGACTTCAAACACCTCCATTGTGAGTTCACACACCTCCATTCTGTGACTTCACACACCTCCATTCTGTGCCTTCAAACACCTCCATTCTATGACTTAACACACCTTCATTCTTACTTCACAAACATCAGTTCTATGACTTCAAACACCTCCATTCTATGACTTCACACACCTCCATTATGACTTCACACACCTCCATTCTATAACTTCTCACACCTCCATTCTATGACTTCACACCTCCATTCTGTGACTTCACACACCTCCATTGTGAGTTCACACACCTCCATTCTGTGACTTCACACTCCTCAAATCTGACTTCACACAGCTCCATTCTATGATTTCACACACCTCCATACTGTGACTTCACACATCTCCATTGTGACTTCACACCTCCATTCTATGAGTTCACACACCTCCATTCTGACTTCACACACCTCCATTCTATGACATCCCACACCTCCATTCTGACTTCACACACCTACATTCTATGACTTCACACAACTCCATTCTAAATTCACACACCTCCATTTTTTGACTTCACACACCTCCATTCTATGAGTTCACACACCTCCATTTGTTACTCTACACACCACATTTTGACTTCACACACCTCCATTCTGTGATTTCACACACCTCCATTCTGTGACTTCACACACCTTTATTGTTTGATTTCACACACCTCCATTCTTTGACTTCAGACACCTTCATTCCATGACTTCACACACCTCCATTCTATGAGTTCACACACCTCCATTCTGACTTCACACACCTCCATTCTATGACTTCACACACCTCTATTCTGACTTCACACACCTACATTCTATGACTTCACACAACTCCATTCTGACTTCACACAACGCCATTCTGTGACTTCACACACCTCCATTCCATGACTTCACACACCTCCTTTCGATGACTTCACACACCTCCATTCTGTGACTTCACACACCTCCATTCCATGACTTCACACACCTCCATTTTGACTTCACACACTTCCATTCTTTGACTTCACACACCTCCATTCTGTGACTTCACACACCACCATTGTTTGACTTCACACACCTTTATTCTTTGACTTCACACACCTCCATTGTGAGTTCACACACCTCCATTCTGTGACTTCACACACCTCTATTCTGTGACTTCACACACCTTTCTTGTTTGACTTCACACACCTCCATTCTTTGACTTCACACACCTTCATTCCATGACTTCACACAGCTCCATTCTATGACTTCACACACCTCCATTCTGTGCCTTCAAACACCTCCATTCTATGACTTAACACACCTTCATTCTTACTTCACAAACATCCATTCTATGGCTTCACACACCTCCATTCTATGACTTCACACACCTCCATTCTATGACTTCACACACCTCCATTCTGTGACTTCACACAACTCAATTCTGTGACTTCACACACCTCCATTCTGAGTTCACACACCTCAATTTTGTGACTTCAAACACCTCAATTCTGGCTTCACACACCTCCATTCTATAACTTCACACAATTCCATTCTATGACTTCACACACCTCCATTCTTTGACGTCGCACACCTCCATTGTGAGTTCACACTCCTCCATTCTATGACTTCACACACCTACATTCTGACTTCACACAGCTCCATTCTATGACTTCACACACCTCCATTCTGTGCCTTCAAACACCTCCATTCTATGACTTCACACACCTCCATTCTATGACTTCACACACCTCCATTCTGTGACTTCATACACCTCAATTCTGTGACTTCACACACCTACATTCTATGACTTCACACACCTTCATTCTTACTTCAGAAACATTCATTCTATGACTTCGCACACCTCCATTCTATGACTTCACAAACATCCATTCTGTGACTTCACACACCTCCATTCCATGACTTCACACACCTCCATTCTTTGACTTCACACACCTCCATTCTATGAGTTGACACACCTCCATTTGTGACTCTACACACCACATTTTTGACTTCATACACCTCCATTCTGTGATTTCACACACCTCCATTCTGTGACTTCACACACCTTTATTGTTTGACTTCACATCTCCATTCTTTGACTTCACACACATCCATTCCATGACTTCACACACTTCCATTGTATGAGTTCACACACCTCCATTCTATGAGTTCACACACCTCCATTTTGACTTCACACACCTCCATTCTTTGACTACACACACCTCCATTCTGTGAGTTCACACACCTCCATTCTGTGACTTCACACACCACCATTGTTTGACTTCACAAACCTCCATTTTTGGACTTCAAACACCTCCTTTTCATGACTTCACACATCTCCATTTTATGAGCTCGCACACCTCCATTTTACTTCACACACCTCCATTCTATGACTTCACACACTTCCATTCTACTTCAGAAACATCAATTCTATGACTTCACACACCTCCATTCTATGACTTCAAGAACCTCCATTCTGTGACTTCACACACCTTCATTCTGAGTTCACACACCTCAATTCTGTGACTTCACACACCTCAATTCTGGCTTCACACACCTTCATTCTATGACTTCACACACTTCCATTCTCTGACTACACACACCTCCATTCTTTGACTTCACACACCTCCATTGTGAGTTCACACACCTCCATTCTGTGACTTCACACACCTCCATTCTGTGCCTTCAAACACCTCCATTCTATGACTTAACACACCTTCATTCTTACTTCACAAACATCAATTCTATGACTTCAAACACCTCCATTCTATGACTTCACACACCTGCATTATGACTTCACACACCTCCATTCTATAACTTCACACACCTCCATTCTATGACTTCACACCTCCATTCTGTGACTTCACACACCTCCATTGTGACTTCACACACCTCCATTCTGTGACTTCACACTCCTCAAATCTGACTTCACACAGCTCCATTCTATGATTTCACACACCTCCATACTGTGATTTCACACACCTCCATTGTGACTTCACACCTCCATTCTATGAGTTCACACACCTCCATTCTGACTTCACACACATCCATTCTATGACATCCCACACCTCCATTCTGACTTCACACACCTACATTCTATGACTTCACACAACTCCATTCTAAATTCACACACCTCCATTTTTTGACTTCACACACCTCCATTCTGTGATTTCACACACCTCCATTCTGTGACTTCACACACCTTTATTGTTTGACTTCACAGACCTCCATTCTTTGACTTCACACACCTTCATTCCATGACTTCACCCACCTCCATTCTATGAGTTCACACACCTCCATTCTGACTTCACACACCTCCATTCTATGACTTCACACACCTCCATTCTGACTTCACACACCTACATTCTATGACTTCACACAACTCCATTCTGACTTCTCACACCGCCATTCTGTGACTCCACACACCTCCATTCTATGACTTCACACACCTACATTCTATGACTTCACACACCTCCATTCTGTGACTTCACACACCTTAATTCTGTGACTTCACACACCTACATTCTGAGTTCAGACACCTCAATTCTGTGACTTCACACACCTCAATTCTGGCTTCACACACCTCCATTCTATAACTTCACACAATTCCATTCTATGACTTCACACACCTCCATTCTTTGACTTCACACACCTCCATTCTATGACTTCACACACCTACATTCTATGACTTCACACCTCCATTCTGTGACTTCACACACCTCCATTCTGTGACTTCACACACCTACATTCTATGACTTCACCCCTCCATTCTGTGACTTCACACACCTCCATTCTGTGACTTCACACTCCTCAAATCTGACTTCACACAGCTCCATTCTATGATTTCCCACACCTCCCTACTGTGACTTCACACACCACCATTGTGACTTCGCACCTCCATTCTATGACTTCACACACCTACATTCTATGACTTCACACCTCCCTTCTGTGACTTCACACACCTCCATTCTGTGACTTCACACTCATCAAATCCGACTTCACACAGCTCCATTCTATGATTTCACACACCTCCATTCTGTGACTTCACACACCTATATTCTATGACTTCACACAACTCAATTCTGACTTCACACACCGCCATACTGTGACCTCACACACCTCCATTCCATGACTTCACACACCTCCATTTTGACTTCACACACTTCCATTCTTTGACTTCACACACCTCCATTCTGTGACTTCACACACCACCATTGTTTGAGTTCACACACCTTTATTTTTTGACTTCACACACCTCCATTGTGAGTTCACAAACCTCCATTCTGTGACTTCACACACCTCCATTCTGTGACTTCACACACCTTTCTTGTTTGACTTCACAAACCTCCATTCTTTGACTTCACACACCTTCATTCCATGACTTCACACAGCTCCATTCTATGACTTCACACACCTCCATTCTGTGCCTTCAAACACCTCCATTCTATGACTTAACACACCTTCATTCTTACTTCACAAACATCCATTCTATGGCTTCACACACCTCCATTCTATGACTTCACACACCTCCACTCTATGACTTCACACACCTCCATTCTGTGACTTCACACACCTCAATTCTGTGACTTCACACACCTCCAATACGACTTCACACACCTCCATTCTAAGACTTCACACACCTACATTCTATGACTTCACACCTCCATTCTGTGACTTCACACACCTCCATTCTGTGACTTCACACTCCTCAAATCTGACTTCACACAGCTCCATTCTATGATTTCACACACCTCCATACTGTGACTTCACACACCTCCATTGTGACTTCACACCTCCATTCTATGAGTTCACACACCTCCATTGTGAGTTCACACACCTCCATTCTATGACTACACACACCTCCATTCTGACTTCACACACCTACATTCTATGACTTCACAGAACTCCATTCTAAATTCACACACCTCCATTTTTTGACTTCACACACCTCCATTCTATGAGTTCACACACCTCCATTTGTGACTCTACACACCACATTTTGACTTCACACACCTCCATTCTGTGATTTCACACACCTCCATTCTGTGACTTCACAGACCTTTATTGTTTGACTTCACACACCTCCATTCTTTGACTTCACACACCTCAATTCCATGACTTCACACACCTCCATTCTATGACTTCACACACCTAAACTCTATTACTTCACAAACCTCCATTCTGTGACTTCACACACCTCAATTCTGTGACTTCACACACCTCCTTATGACTTCACACACCTCCATTCTATGACTTCACACACCTACATTCTATGACTTCACACCTCCATTCTGTGACTTCACACACCTCCATTCTGTGACTTCACACTCCTCAAATCTGACTTCACACAGCTCCATTCTATGATTTCACAAACCTCCATACTGTGACTTCACACACCTCCATTGTGACTTCACACCTCCATTCTATGAGTTCACACACCTACATTCTGACTTCACACACCTCCATTCTATGACATCCCACACCTCCATTCTGACTTCACACACCTACATTCTATGACTTCACACAACTCCATTCTAAATTCACACACCTCCATTTTTTGACTTCACACACCTCCATTCTATGAGTTCACACACCTCCATTTGTGACTCTACACACCACATTTTGACTTCACACACCTCCATTCTGTGATTTCACACACCTCCATTCTGTGACTTCACACACCTTTATTGTTTGACTTCACACACCTCCATTCTTTGACTTCACACACCTCAATTCCATGACTTCACACACCTCCATTCTATGACTTCACACACCTAAACTCTATTACTTCACAAACCTCCATTCTGTGACTTCACACACCTCAATTCTGTGACTTCACACACCTCCTTATGACTTCACACACCTCCATTCTATGACTTCACACACCTACATTCTATGACTTCACACCTCCATTCTGTGACTTCACACACCTCCATTCTGTGACTTCACACTCCTCAAATCTGACTTCACACAGCTCCATTCTATGATTTCACAAACCTCCATACTGTGACTTCACACACCTCCATTGTGACTTCACACCTCCATTCTATGAGTTCACACACCTCCATTCTGACTTCACACACCTCCATTCTATGACATCCCACACCTCCATTCTGACTTCACACACCTACATTCTATGACTTCACACAACTCCATTCTAAATTCACACACCTCCATTTTTTGACTTCACACACCTCCATTCTATGAGTTCACACACCTCCATTTGTGACTCTACACACCACATTTTGACTTCACACACCTCCATTCTGTGATTTCACACACCTCCATTCTGTGACTTCACACACCTTTATTGTTTGACTTCACACACCTCCATTCTTTGACTTCACACATCTTCATTCCATGACTTCACACACCTCCATTCTATGAGTTAACACAACTCCATTCTGACTTCCCACACCTCCATTCTATGACTTCACACACCTCCATTCTGACTTCACACACCTACATTCTATGACTTCACACAACTCCATTCTGACTTCTCACACCGCCATTCTGTGACTCCACACACCTCCATTCCATGACTTCACACAC
Source organism: Megascapheus bottae (assembly GCA_024803745.1). Classification (NCBI taxonomy): domain Eukaryota; kingdom Metazoa; phylum Chordata; class Mammalia; order Rodentia; family Geomyidae; genus Megascapheus; species Megascapheus bottae. Next base: position 598,954 of record JANJXV010000106.1, on the reverse strand, counting down.
CTCCTTTCGATGACTTCACACACCTCCATTCTGTGACTTCACACACCTCCATTCTGTGACTTCACACACCTCCATTTTGACTTCACACACTTCCATTCTTTGACTTCACACACCTCCATTCTCTGACTTCACACACCACCAGTGTTTGACTTCACACACCTTTATTGTTTGACTTCACACACCTCCATTGTGAGTTCACACACCTCCATTCTGTGACTTCACACACCTCCATTCTTTGACTTCACACACCTTTCTTGTTTGACTTCTCACACCTCCATTCTTTGACTTCACACACCTTCATTCCATGGCTTCACACACCTCCATTCTATGAGTTCACACACCTTCATTCTTACTTCAGAAACATCCATTCTATGACTTCGCACACCTCCATTCTATGACTTCACACACCTCCATTCCATGACTTCACACACCTCCATTCTTTGACTTCACACACCTCCATTCTTTGACTTCACACACCTCCATTCTGTGAGTTCACACACCTCCATTCTGTGACTTCACACACCACCATTGTTTGACTTCACACACCTCCATTTTTGGACTTCAAACACCTCCTTTCCATGACTTCACACATCTCCATTTTATGAGTTCGCACACCTCGTTTTGACTTCAAACACCTCCATTCTATGACTTCACACACTTCCATTCTACTTCAGGAACATCAATTCTATGACTTCACACACCTCCATTCTACGACTTCAAGAACCTCCATTCTGTGACTTCACACACCTTCATTCTGAGCTCACACACATCAATTCTGTGACTTCACACACCACAATTCTGGCTTCACACACCTTCATTCTATGACTTCACACACTTCCATTCTCTGACTTCACACACCTCCATTCTTTGTCTTCACACACCTCCATTGTGAGTTCACACACCTCCATTCTGTGACTTCACACACCTCCATTCTGTGCCTTCAAACACCTCCATTCTATGACTTAACACACCTTCATTCTTACTTCACAAACATCAGTTCTAAGACTTCAAACACCTCCATTCTATGACTTCACACACCTCCATTATGACTTCACACACCTCCATTCTATAACTTCACACACCTCCATTCTATGACTTCACACCTCCATTCTGTGACTTCACACACCTCCATTGTGAGTTCACACACCTCCATTCTGTGACTTCACACTCCTCAAATCTGATTTCACACAGCTCCATTCTATGATTTCACAAACCTCCATACTGTGACTTCACACACCTCCATTGTGACTTCACACCTCCATTCTATGAGTTCACACACCTCCACTCTGACTTCACACACCTCCATTCTATGACATCCCACACCTCCATTCTGACTTCACACACTTACATTCTATGACTTCACACAACTCCATTCTAAATTCACACACCTCCATTTTTTGACTTCACACACCTCCATTCTATGAGTTCACACACCTCCATTTGTGACTCTACACACCACATTTTGACTTCACACACCTCCATTCTGTGATTTCACACACCTCCATTCTGTGACTTCACACACCTTTATTGTTTGACTTCACATACGTCCATTCTTTGACTTCACACACCTTCATTCCATGACTTCACACACCTCCATTCTATGAGTTCACACAACTCCATTGTGACTTCCCACACCTCCATTCTATGACTTCACTCACCTCCATTCTGACTTCACACACCTACGTTCTATGACTTCACACAACTCCATTCTGACTTCTCACACCGCCATTCTTTGACTTCACACACCTCCACTCCATGACTTCACACACCTCCTTTCGATGACTTCACACACCTCCATTCTGTGCCTTCAAACACCTCCATTCTGTGACTACACACCCCTCCATTTTGACTTCACACACTTCCATTCTTTGACTTCACACACCTCCATTCTGTGACTTCACAAACCACCATTTTTTGACTTCACACACCTTTATTGTTTGACTTCACACACTTCCATTGTGAGTTCACACACCTCCATTCTGTGACTTCACACACCTCCATTCTGTGACTTCACACACCTTTCTTGTTTGACTTCACACATCTCCATTCTTTGACTTCACACACCTTCATTCCATGACTTCACACACCTCCATTCTATGCGTTCACACATCTCAATTCTATGAGTTCACACACCTCCATTTTGACTTCACACACCTCCATTCTAGGACTTCACACACCTTCATTCTTACTTCAGAAACATCCATTCTATGACTTCGCACACCTCCATTCTATGACTTCACACACCTCCATTCTGTGACTTCACACACCTCCATTCCATGACTTCACACACCTCCATTTTTTGACTTCACACACCTCCATTCTATGAGTTGACACACCTCCATTTGTGACTCTACACACCACATTTTTTACTTCATACACCTCCATTCTGTGATTTCACACACCTCCATTCTGTGACTTCACACACCTTTATTGTTTGACTTCACATCTCCATTCTTTGACTTCACACACATCCATTCCATGACTTCACACACTTCCATTGTATGAGTTCACACACCTCCATTCTATGAATTCACACACCTCCATTTTGACTTCACACACCTCCATTCTTTGACTTCACACACCTCAATTCCATGACTTCACACACCTCCATTCTATGACTTCACACACCTAAACTCTATTACTTCACAAACCTCCATTCTGTGACTTCACACACCTCAATTCTGTGACTTCACACACCTCCTTATGACTTCACACACCTCCATTCTATGACTTCACACACCTACATTCTATGACTTCACACCTCCATTCTGTGACTTCACACACCTCCATTCTGTGACTTCACACTCCTCAAATCTGACTTCACACAGCTCCATTCTATGATTTCACAAACCTCCATACTGTGACTTCACACACCTCCATTGTGACTTCACACCTCCATTCTATGAGTTCACACACCTCCATTCTGACTTCACACACCTCCATTCTATGACATCCCACACCTCCATTCTGACTTCACACACCTACATTCTATGACTTCACACAACTCCATTCTAAATTCACACACCTCCATTTTTTGACTTCACACACCTCCATTCTATGAGTTCACACACCTCCATTTGTGACTCTACACACCACATTTTGACTTCACACACCTCCATTCTGTGATTTCACACACCTCCATTCTGTGACTTCACACACCTTTATTGTTTGACTTCACACACCTCCATTCTTTGACTTCACACATCTTCATTCCATGACTTCACACACCTCCATTCTATGAGTTAACACAACTCCATTCTGACTTCCCACACCTCCATTCTATGACTTCACACACCTCCATTCTGACTTCACACACCTACATTCTATGACTTCACACAACTCCATTCTGACTTCTCACACCGCCATTCTGTGACTCCACACACCTCCATTCCATGACTTCACACACCTCCTTTCGATGACTTCACACACCTCCATTCTGTGACTTCACACACCTCCATTCTGTGACTTCACACACCTCCATTTTGACTTCACACACTTCCATTCTTTGACTTCACACACCTCCATTCTCTGACTTCACACACCACCAGTGTTTGACTTCACACACCTTTATTGTTTGACTTCACACACCTCCATTGTGAGTTCACACACCTCCATTCTGTGACTTCACACACCTCCATTCTTTGACTTCACACACCTTTCTTGTTTGACTTCTCACACCTCCATTCTTTGACTTCACACACCTTCATTCCATGCCTTCACACACCTCCATTCTATGAGTTCACACACCTTCATTCTTACTTCAGAAACATCCATTCTATGACTTCGCACACCTCCATTCTATGACTTCACACACCTCCATTCCATGACTTCACACACCTCCATTCTTTGACTTCACACACCTCCATTCTTTGACTTCACACACCTCCATTCTGTGAGTTCACACACCTCCATTCTGTGACTTCACACACCACCATTGTTTGACTTCACACACCTCCATTTTTGGACTTCAAACACCTCCTTTCCATGACTTCACACATCTCCATTTTATGAGTTCGCACACCTCGTTTTGACTTCAAACACCTCCATTCTATGACTTCACACACTTCCATTCTACTTCAGGAACATCAATTCTATGACTTCACACACCTCCATTCTACGACTTCAAGAACCTCCATTCTGTGACTTCACACACCTTCATTCTGAGCTCACACACATCAATTCTGTGACTTCACACACCACAATTCTGGCTTCACACACCTTCATTCTATGACTTCACACACTTCCATTCTCTGACTTCACACACCTCCATTCTTTGTCTTCACACACCTCCATTGTGAGTTCACACACCTCCATTCTGTGACTTCACACACCTCCATTCTGTGCCTTCAAACACCTCCATTCTATGACTTAACACACCTTCATTCTTACTTCACAAACATCAGTTCTAAGACTTCAAACACCTCCATTCTATGACTTCACACACCTCCATTATGACTTCACACACCTCCATTCTATAACTTCACACACCTCCATTCTATGACTTCACACCTCCATTCTGTGACTTCACACACCTCCATTGTGAGTTCACACACCTCCATTCTGTGACTTCACACTCCTCAAATCTGATTTCACACAGCTCCATTCTATGATTTCACAAACCTCCATACTGTGACTTCACACACCTCCATTGTGACTTCACACCTCCATTCTATGAGTTCACACACCTCCACTCTGACTTCACACACCTCCATTCTATGACATCCCACACCTCCATTCTGACTTCACACACTTACATTCTATGACTTCACACAACTCCATTCTAAATTCACACACCTCCATTTTTTGACTTCACACACCTCCATTCTATGAGTTCACACACCTCCATTTGTGACTCTACACACCACATTTTGACTTCACACACCTCCATTCTGTGATTTCACACACCTCCATTCTGTGACTTCACACACCTTTATTGTTTGACTTCACATACGTCCATTCTTTGACTTCACACACCTTCATTCCATGACTTCACACACCTCCATTCTATGAGTTCACACAACTCCATTGTGACTTCCCACACCTCCATTCTATGACTTCACTCACCTCCATTCTGACTTCACACACCTACGTTCTATGACTTCACACAACTCCATTCTGACTTCTCACACCGCCATTCTTTGACTTCACACACCTCCACTCCATGACTTCACACACCTCCTTTCGATGACTTCACACACCTCCATTCTGTGCCTTCAAACACCTCCATTCTGTGACTACACACCCCTCCATTTTGACTTCACACACTTCCATTCTTTGACTTCACACACCTCCATTCTGTGACTTCACAAACCACCATTTTTTGACTTCACACACCTTTATTGTTTGACTTCACACACTTCCATTGTGAGTTCACACACCTCCATTCTGTGACTTCACACACCTCCATTCTGTGACTTCACACACCTTTCTTGTTTGACTTCACACATCTCCATTCTTTGACTTCACACACCTTCATTCCATGACTTCACACACCTCCATTCTATGCGTTCACACATCTCAATTCTATGAGTTCACACACCTCCATTTTGACTTCACACACCTCCATTCTAGGACTTCACACACCTTCATTCTTACTTCAGAAACATCCATTCTATGACTTCGCACACCTCCATTCTATGACTTCACACACCTCCATTCTGTGACTTCACACACCTCCATTCCATGACTTCACACACCTCCATTTTTTGACTTCACACACCTCCATTCTATGAGTTGACACACCTCCATTTGTGACTCTACACACCACATTTTTTACTTCATACACCTCCATTCTGTGATTTCACACACCTCCATTCTGTGACTTCACACACCTTTATTGTTTGACTTCACATCTCCATTCTTTGACTTCACACACATCCATTCCATGACTTCACACACTTCCATTGTATGAGTTCACACACCTCCATTCTATGAGTTCACACACCTCCATTTTGACTTCACACACCTCCATTCTTTGACTTCACACACCTCCATTCTGTGAGTTCACACACCTCCATTCTGTGACTTCACACACCACCATTGTTTGACTTCACACACCTCCATTTTTGGACTTCAAACACCTCCTTTTCATGACTTCACACATCTCCATTTTATGAGTTCGCACACCTCCATTTTGACTTCACACACCTCCACTCTATGACTTCACACACTTACATTCTACTTCAGAAACATCAATTCTATGACTTCACGCACCTCCATTCTATGACTTCAAGAACCTCCATTCTAGGACTTCACACACCTTCATTCTGAGTTCACACACCTCAATTCTGTGACTTCACACACCTCAATTCTGGCTTCACACACCTTCATTCTATGACTTCACTCACTTCCATTCTCTGACTTCACACAGCTCCATTCTTTGACTTCAAACACCTCCATTGTGAGTTCACACACCTCCATTCTGTGACTTCACACACCTCCATTCTGTGCCTTCAAACACCTCCATTCTATGACTTAACACACCTTCATTCTATGACTTCACACAACTCCATTCTAAATTCACACACCTCCATTTTTTGACTTCACACACCTCCATTCTATGAGTTCACACACCTCCATTTGTTACTCTACACACCACATTTTGACTTCACACACCTCCATTCTGTGATTTCACACACCTCCATTCTGTGACTTCACACACCTTTATTGTTTGATTTCACACACCTCCATTCTTTGACTTCAGACACCTTCATTCCATGACTTCACACACCTCCATTCTATGAGTTCACACACCTCCATTCTGACTTCACACACCTCCATTCTATGACTTCACACACCTCTATTCTGACTTCACACACCTACATTCTATGACTTCACACAACTCCATTGTGACTTCACACAACGCCATTCTGTGACTTCACACACCTCCATTCCATGACTTCACACACCTCCTTTCGATGACTTCACACACCTCCATTCTGTGACTTCACACACCTCCATTCCATGACTTCACACACCTCCATTTTGACTTCACACACTTCCATTCTTTGACTTCACACACCTCCATTCTGTGACTTCACACACCACCATTGTTTGACTTCACACACCTTTATTCTTTGACTTCACACACCTCCATTGTGAGTTCACACACCTCCATTCTGTGACTTCACACACCTCCATTCTGTGACTTCACACACCTTTCTTGTTTGACTTCACACACCTCCATTCTTTGACTTCACACACCTTCATTCCATGACTTCACACAGCTCCATTCTATGACTTCACACACCTCCATTCTGTGCCTTCAAACACCTCCATTCTATGACTTAACACACCTTCATTCTTACTTCACAAACATCCATTCTATGGCTTCACACACCTCCATTCTATGACTTCACACACCTCCATTCTATGACTTCACACACCTCCATTCTGTGACTTCACACACCTCAATTCTGTGACTTCACACACCTCCATTCTGAGTTCACACACCTCAATTTTGTGACTTCAAACACCTCAATTCTGGCTTCACACACCTCCATTCTATAACTTCACACAATTCCATTCTATGACTTCACACACCTCCATTCTTTGACTTCGCACACCTCCATTGTGAGTTCACACTCCTCCATTCTATGACTTCACACACCTACATTCTGACTTCACACAGCTCCATTCTATGACTTCACACACCTCCATTCTGTGCCTTCAAACACCTCCATTCTATGACTTCACACACCTCCATTCTATGACTTCACACACCTCCATTCTGTGACTTCATACACCTCAATTCTGTGACTTCACACACCTACATTCTATGACTTCACACACCTTCATTCTTACTTCAGAAACATTCATTCTATGACTTCGCACACCTCCATTCTATGACTTCACAAACATCCATTCTGTGACTTCACACACCTCCATTCCATGACTTCACACACCTCCATTCTTTGACTTCACACACCTCCATTCTATGAGTTGACACACCTCCATTTGTGACTCTACACACCACATTTTTGACTTCATACACCTCCATTCTGTGATTTCACACACCTCCATTCTGTGACTTCACACACCTTTATTGTTTGACTTCACATCTCCATTCTTTGACTTCACACACATCCATTCCATGACTTCACACACTTCCATTGTATGAGTTCACACACCTCCATTCTATGAGTTCACACACCTCCATTTTGACTTCACACACCTCCATTCTTTGACTACACACACCTCCATTCTGTGAGTTCACACACCTCCATTCTGTGACTTCACACACCACCATTGTTTGACTTCACAAACCTCCATTTTTGGACTTCAAACACCTCCTTTTCATGACTTCACACATCTCCATTTTATGAGCTCGCACACCTCCATTTTACTTCACACACCTCCATTCTATGACTTCACACACTTCCATTCTACTTCAGAAACATCAATTCTATGACTTCACACACCTCCATTCTATGACTTCAAGAACCTCCATTCTGTGACTTCACACACCTTCATTCTGAGTTCACACACCTCAATTCTGTGACTTCACACACCTCAATTCTGGCTTCACACACCTTCATTCTATGACTTCACACACTTCCATTCTCTGACTACACACACCTCCATTCTTTGACTTCACACACCTCCATTGTGAGTTCACACACCTCCATTCTGTGACTTCACACACCTCCATTCTGTGCCTTCAAACACCTCCATTCTATGACTTAGCACACCTTCATTCTTACTTCACAAACATCAATTCTATGACTTCAAACACCTCCATTCTATGACTTCACACACCTGCATTATGACTTCACACACCTCCATTCTATAACTTCACACACCTCCATTCTATGACTTCACACCTCCATTCTGTGACTTCACACACCTCCATTGTGACTTCACACACCTCCATTCTGTGACTTCACACTCCTCAAATCTGACTTCACACAGCTCCATTCTATGATTTCACACACCTCCATACTGTGATTTCACACACCTCCATTGTGACTTCACACCTCCATTCTATGAGTTCACACACCTCCATTCTGACTTCACACACATCCATTCTATGACATCCCACACCTCCATTCTGACTTCACACACCTACATTCTATGACTTCACACAACTCCATTCTAAATTCACACACCTCCATTTTTTGACTTCACACACCTCCATTCTGTGATTTCACACACCTCCATTCTGTGACTTCACACACCTTTATTGTTTGACTTCACAGACCTCCATTCTTTGACTTCACACACCTTCATTCCATGACTTCACCCACCTCCATTCTATGAGTTCACACACCTCCATTCTGACTTCACACACCTCCATTCTATGACTTCACACACCTCCATTCTGACTTCACACACCTACATTCTATGACTTCACACAACTCCATTCTGACTTCACACACCGCCATTCTGTGACTTCACACACCTCCATTCCATGACTTCACACACCTCCTTTCGATGACTTCACACACCTCCATTCTGTGACTTCACACACCTCCATTCTGTGACTTCACAAACCACCATTGTTTGACTTCACACACCTTTATTGTTTGACTTCACACACCTCCATTCTTTGACTTCACACACCTTCATTCCATGACTTCACACAGCTCCATTCTATGACTTCACACACCTCCATTCTGTGCCTTCCAACACCTCCATTCTATGACTTAACACACCTTCATTCTTACTTCACAAACATCCATTCTATGGCTTCACACACCTCCATTCTATGACTTCACACACCTCCATTCTATGACTTCACACACCTCCATTCTTTGACTTCACACACCACCATTGTTTGACTTCACCCACCTTCAATTTTGGACTTCACACACCTCCATTCCATGACTTCACACATCTCCATTTTATGAGTGTACACACCTCCATGTTGACTTCACACCCCTCCATTCTGTGACTTCACACACCTTCATTCTACTTCAGAAACATCCATTCTAAGACTTGACACACCTCCATTCTATGACTTCACAAACCTCCATTCTGTGACTTCACACACCTCCATTCTGAGTTCACACACCTCAATTCTGTGACTTCACACACCTCAATTCTGGCTTCACACACCTCCATTCTATAACTTCACACAATTCCATTCTATGACTTCACACCCCTCCATTCTTTGACTTCACACACCTCCATTGTGAGTTCACACACCTCCATTCTATGACTTCACACACCTCCATTTTGACTTCACACAGCTCCATTCTATGACTTCACAAACCTCCATTCTGTGCCTTCAAACACCTCCATTCTATGACTTAACACACCTTCATTCTTACTTCACAAACATCCATTCTATGGCTTCACACACCTCCATTCTATGACTTCACACTCCTCCATTCTATGACTTCACACACCTCCATTCTGTGACTTCACACACCTCAATTCTGTGACTTCACACACCTCCATTCTGAGTTCACACACATCAGTCCTGTGACTTCACACACCTCAATTCTGGCTTCACACACCTCCATTCTATAACTTCACACAATTCCATTCTATGACTTCACACACCTCCATTCTTTGACTTCACACACCTCCATTGTGAGTTCACACACCTCCATTCTATGACTTCACACACCTACATTCTGACTTCACACAGCTCCATTCTATGACTTCACACACCTCCATTCTGTGCCTTCAAACACCTCCATTCTATGACTTCACACACCTCCATTCTGTGACTTCACACACCTCAATTCTGTGACTTCACACACCTCCATTATGACTTCACACACCTCCATTCTATGACTTCACACACCTACATTCTATGACTTCACACCTCCATTCTGTGACTTCACACACCTTCATTCTGTGACTTCACACTCCTCAAATCTGACTGCACACAGCTCCATTCTATGATTTCACACACCTCCATACTGTGACTTCACACTCCTCAAATCTGACTGCACACAGCTCCATTCTATGATTTCACACACCTCCATACTGTGACTTCACACACCACCATTGTGACTTCACACCTCCATTCTATGACTTCACACACCTGCATTCTATGACTTCACACCTCCATTCTGTGACTTCACACACCTCCATTCTGTGACTTCACACTCCTCAAATCCGAATTGACACAGCTCCATTCTATGATTTCACACACCTCCATTCTGTGACTTCACACACCTACATTCTATGACTTCACACAACTCAATTCTGACTTCACACACCGCCATTCTGTGACTTCACACACCTCCATTCCATGACTTCACACACCTCCTTTCGATGACTTCACACACCTCCATTCTGTGACTTCAGACACCAGCATTCTGTGACTTCACACACCTCCATTTTGACTTCACACACTTCCATTCTTTGACTTCACACACCTCCATTCTGTGACTTCACACACCACCATTGTTTGACTTCACACACCTTTCTTGTTTGCTTCACACACCTCCATTCTTTGACTTCACACACCTTCATTCCATGACTTCACACAGCTCCATTCTATGACTTCACACACCTCCATTCTGTGCCTTCAAACACCTCCATTCTATGTCTTAACACACCTTCATTCTTACTTCACAAACATCCATTCTATGGCTTCACACACCTCCATTCTATGACTTCACACACCTCCATTCTATGACTTCACACACCTCCATTCTGTGACTTCACACACCTCAATTCTGTGACTTCACACACCTCCATTCTGAGTTCACACACCTCAATTCTGTGACTTCACACACCTCAATTCTGGCTTCACACACCTCCATTCTCTAACTTCACAAAATTCCATTCTATCACTTCACACACCTCCATTCTTTGACTTCGCACACCTCCATTGTGAGTTAACACACCTCCATTCTATGACTACACACACCTACATTCTGACTTCACACAGCTCCATTCTATGACTTCACACACCTCCATTCTGTGCCTTCAAACACCTCCATTCTATGACTTCACACACCTCCATTCTTTGACTTCACACACCTCCATTCTGTGACTTCACACACCTCCATTCTGTGACTTCACACACCTCCATTATGACTTCACACACCTCCATTCTAAGACTTCACACACCTACATTCTATGACTTCACACCTCCATTCTGTGACTTCACACACCTCCATTCTGTGACTTCACACTCCTCAAATCTGACTTCACACAGCTCCATTCTATGATTTCACACACCTCCATACTGTGACTTCACACACCTCCATTGTGACTTCACACCTCCATTCTATGAGTCCACACACCTCCATTCTGACTTCACACACCTCCATTCTATGACATCCCACACCTCCATTCTGACTTCACACACCAACATTCTATGACTTCACACAACTCCATTCTAAATTCACACACCTCCATTTTTTGACTTCACACACCTCCATTCTATGAGTTCACACACCTCCATTTGTGACTCTACACACCACATTTTGACTTCACACACCTCCATTATGTGATTTCACACACCTCCATTCTGTGACTTCACACACCTTTATTGTTTGACTTCACATACCTCCATTCTTTGACTTCACACACCTCAATTCCATTACTTCACACACCTCCATTCTATGACTTCACACACCTCCACTCTATGACTTCACAAACCTCCATTCTGTGACTTCACACACCTCAATTCTGTGACTTCACACACCTCCATTATGACTTCACACACCTCCATTCTATGACTTCACACACCTACATTCTATGACTTCACACCTCCATTCGGTGACTTCACACACCTCCATTCTCTGACTTCACACTCCTCAAATCTGATTTCACACAGCTCCATTCTATGATTTCACAAACCTCCATACTGTGACTTCACACACCTCCATTCTTTGACTTCACACACCTCCATTCTATGAGTTGACACACCTCCATTTGTGACTCTACACACCACATTTTTGACTTCATACACCTCCATTCTTTGATTTCACACACCTCCATTCTGTGACTTCACACACCTTTCTTGTTTGACTTCACACACCTCCATTCTTTGACTTCACACACCTTCATTCCAAGACTTCACACAGCTCCATTCTATGACTTCACACCTCCATTCTGTGCCTTCAAACACCTCCATTCTATGACTTAACACACCTTCATTGTTACTTCACAAACATCCATTCTATGGCTTCACACACCTCCATTCTATGACTTCACACACCTCCATTCTATGACTTCACACACCTCCATTCTGTGACTTCACACACCTCAATACTGTGACTTCACACACCTCCATTCTGAGTTCACACACCTCAATTCTGTGACTTCACACACCTCAATTCTGGCTTCACACACCTCCATTCTATAACTTCACACAATTCCACTCTATGACTTCACAAACCTCCATTCTTTGACTTCGCACACCTCCATTGTGAGTTCACACACCTCCATTCTATGACTTCAAACACCTACATTCTGACTTCACACAGCTCCATTCTATGACTTCACACACCTCCATTCTGTGCCTTCAAACACCTCCATTCTATGACTTCACACACCTCCATTCTATGACTTCACACACCTCCATTCTGTGACTTCATACACCTCAATTCTGTGACTTCACACACCTACATTCTATGACTTCACACACCTTCATTCTTACTTCAGAAACATGCATTCTATGACTTCGCACACCTCCATTCTATGACTTCACACACCTCCATTCTGTGACTTCACACACCTCCATTCCATGACTTCACACACCTCCATTCTTTGACTTCACACACCTCCATTCTATGAGTTGACACACCTCCATTTGTGACTCTACACACCACCTTTTTGACTTCATACACCTCCATTCTGTGATTTCACACACCTCCATTCTGTGACTTCACACACCTTTATTGTTTGACTTCACATCTCCATTCTTTGACTTCACACACATCCATTCCATGACTTCACACACTTCCATTGTATGAGTTCACACACCTCCATTCTATGAGTTCACATACCTCCATTTTGACTTCACACACCTCCATTCTTTGACTTCACACACCTCCATTCTGTGAGTTCACACACCTCCATTCTGTGACTTCACACACCACCATTGTTTGACTTCACAAACCTCCATTTTTGGACTTCAAACACCTCCTTTTCATGACTTCACACATCTCCATTTTATGAGCTCGCACACCTCCATTTTGACTTCACACACCTCCATTCTATGACTTCACACACTTCCATTCTACTTCAGAAACATCAGTTCTATGACTTCACACACCTCCATTCTATGACTTCAAGAACCTCCATTCTGTGACTTCACACACCTTCATTCTGAGTTCACACACCTCAATTCTGTGACTTCACACACCTCAATTCTGGCTTCACACACCTTCATTCTATGACTTCACACACTTCCATTCTCTGACTTCACACACCTCCATTCTTTGACTTCACACACCTCCATTGTGAGTTCACACACCTCCATTCTGTGACTTCACACACCTCCATTCTGTGCCTTCAAACACCTCCATTCTATGACTTAACACACCTTCATTCCTACTTCACAAACATCAGTTCTATGACTTCAAACACCTCCATTCTATGACTTCACACACCTTTATTATGACTTCACACACCTCCATTCTATAACTTCACACACCTCCATTCTATGACTTCACACCTCCATTCTGTGACTTCACACACCTCCATTGTGACTTCACACACCTCCATTCTGTGCCTTCAAACACCTCCATTCTATGACTTCACACACCTCCATTCTATGACTTCACACACCTCCATTCTGTGACTTCACACACCTCAATTCTGTGACTTCACACACCTCCATTATGACTTCACACACCTCCATTCTATGACTTCACACACCTACATTCTATGACTTCACACCACCATTCTGTGACTTCACACACCTCCATTCTGTGACTTCACACTCCTCAAATCTGACATCACACAGCTCCATTCTATGATTTCACACACCTCCATACTGTGACTTCACACACCTCCATTGTGACTTCACACCTCCATTCTATGAGTTTACACACCTCCATTCTGACTTCACACACCTCCATTCTATGACATCCCACACCTCCATTCTGACTTCACACACCTACATTCTATGACTTCACACAACTCCATTCTAAATTCACACACCTCCATTTTTTGACTTCACACACCTCCATTCTATGAGTTCACACACCTCCATTTGTGACTCTACACACCATATTTTGACTTCACACACCTCCATTCTGTGATTTTACACACCTCTATTCTGTGACTTCACACACCTTTATTGTTTGACTTCACACACCTCCATTCT
Organism: Megascapheus bottae; assembly: GCA_024803745.1. Classification (NCBI taxonomy): domain Eukaryota; kingdom Metazoa; phylum Chordata; class Mammalia; order Rodentia; family Geomyidae; genus Megascapheus; species Megascapheus bottae. The sequence goes on along the minus strand of JANJXV010000106.1, from coordinate 583,710 downwards.
TTAACTTCACACACCTTCATTCCATGACTTCACACACCTCCATTCTATGAGTTCACACACTTCCATTCTTTGACTTCACACACCTCCATTCTGTGACTTCACACACCACCATTGTTTGACTTCACACACCTTTATTGTTTGACTTCACACACCTCCATTCTATGACTTCACACACCTCCATTCTATGACTTCACACACCTCCATTCTGTGACTTCACACACCTCAATTCTGTGACTTCACACACCTCCATTATGACTTCACACACCTCCATTCTATGACTTCACACACCTACATTCTATGACTTCACACCTCCATTCTGTGACTTCACACACCTCCACTCTGTGACTTCACACTCCTCAAATGTGACTTCACACAGCTCCATTCTATGATTTCACACACCTCCATACTGTGACTTCACACACCTCCATTGTGCCTTCACACCTCCATTCTATGAGTTCACACACCTCCATTCTGACTTCACACACCTCCATTCTATGACATCCCACACCTCCATTCTAACTTCACACACCTACATTCTATGACTTCACACAACTCCATTCTAAATTCACACACCTCCATTTTTTGACTTCACACACCTCCATTGTATGAGTTCACACACCCACATTCTGACTTCACACAGCTCCATTCTATGATTTCACACACCTCCATTCTGTGACTTCACACACCTCCATTTTGACTTCACACACTTCCATTCTTTGACTTCACACACCTCCATTCTGTGACTTCACACACCACCATTGTTTGACTTCACACACCTTTATTGTTTGACTTCACACACCTCCATTGTGAGTTCACACACCTCCATTCTGTGACTTCACACACCTCCATTCTGTGACTTCACACACCTTTTTTGTTTGACTTCACACACCTCCATTCTGTGATTTCACACACCTCCATTCTGTGACTTCACACACATTTATTGTTTGACTTCACACCTCCATTCTTTGACTTCACACACCTCCATTCCATGACTTCACACACTTCCATTCTATGAGTTCACACACCTGCATTCTATGAGTTGACACACCTCCATTTTGACTTCACACACCTCCATATTGTGACTTCACACACCTCCATTCTGTGACTTCACACACCTCCATTCTGTGACTTCACACACCTCCATTGTATGACTTCACACACCTCCATTCTGACTTCACACACCTGCATTCTATGACATCCCACACCTCCATTCTGACTTCACACACCTACATTCTATGACTTCACACAACTCCATTCTAAATTCACACACCTCCATTTTTTGACTTCACACACCTCCATTCTATGAGTTCACACACCTCCATTTGTGACTCTACACACCATATTTTGACTTCACACACCTCCATTCTGTGAGTTCACACACCTCCATTCTGACTTCACACACCTACATTCTGACTTCACACAGCTCCATTCTATGATTTCACACACCTCCATTCTGTGACTTCACACACCTCCATTTTGACTTCACACACTTCCATTCTTTGACTTCACACACCTCCATTCTGTGACTTCACACACCACCATTGTTTGACTTCACACACCTTTATTGTTTGACTTCACACACCTCCATTCTGACTTCACACAGCTCCATTCTATGACTTCACACACCTCCATTCTGTGCCTTCAAACACCTCCATTCTATGACTTAACACACCTTCATTCTTACTTCACAAACATCCATTCTATGGCTTCACACACCTCCATTCTATGACTTCACATAAATCCATTCTATGACTTCACACACCTCCATTCTGTGACTTCACACACCTCAATTCTGTGACTTCACACACCTCCATTCTGAGTTCACACACCTCAGTTCTGTGACTTCACACACCTCAATTCTGGCTTCACACACCTCCATTCTATAACTTCACACAATTCCTTTATATGACTTCACACACCTCCATTCTTTGACTTCACACACCTCCATTGTGAGTTCACACACCTCCATTCTATGACTTCACACACCTACATTCTGACTTCACACAGCTCCATTCTATGATTTCACACACCTCCATACTGTGACTTCACACACCTCCATTGTGACTTCACACATCCATTCTATGAGTTCACACACCTCCATTCTGACTTCACACACCTCCATTCTATGACATCCCACACTTCCATTCTGACTTCACACACCTATATTCTATGACTTCACACAACTCCATTCTAAATTCACACACCTCCATTTTTTGACTTCACACACCTCCATTCTATGAGTTCACACACCTCCATTTGTGACTTTACACACAACATTTTGACTTCACACACCTCCATTCTGTGATTTCACACACCTCCATTCTGTGACTTCACACACCTTTATTGTTTGACTTCACACACCTCCATTCTTTGACTTCACACACCTCCCTTGTGAGTTCACACACCTCCATTCTATGACTTCACACACCTACATTCTGACTTCACACACCTCCATTCTATGACTTCACACACCTCCATTCTGTGCCTTCAAACACCTCCATTCTATGACTTCACACACCTCCATTCTATGACTTCACACACCTCCATTCTGTGACTTCACACACCTCAATTCTGTGACTTCACACACCTCCATTATGACTTCACACACCTCCATTCTATGACTTCACACACCTACATTCTATGACTTCACACCACCATTCTGTGACTTCACACACCTCCATTCTGTGACTTCACACTCCTCAAATCTGACATCACACAGCTCCATTCTATGATTTCACACACCTCCATACTGTGACTTCACACACCTCCATTGTGACTTCACACCTCCATTCTATGAGTTCACACACCTCCATTCTGACTTCACACACCTCCATTCTATGACATCCCACACCTCCATTCTGACTTCACACACCTACATTCTATGACTTCACAAAACTCCATTCTAAATTCACACACCTCCATTTTTTGACTTCACACACCTCCATTCTATGAGTTCACACACCTCCATTTGTGACTCTACACACCATATTTTGACTTCACACACCTCCATTCTGTGATTTTACACACCTCTATTCTGTGACTTCACACACCTTTATTGTTTGACTTCACACACCTCCATTCTTTAACTTCACACACCTTCATTCCATGACTTCACACACCTCCATTCTATGAGTTCACACACCTCCATTCTGACTTCACACACCTACATTCTGACTTCACACAGCTCCATTCTATGATTCCACACACCTCCATTCTCTGCCTTCAAACACCTCCATTCTATGACTTCACACACCTCCATTCTATGACTTCACACACCTCCATTCTGTGACTTCACACACCTCAATTCTGTGACTTCACACACCTCCATTATGACTTCACACACCTCCATTCTATGACTTCACACACCTACATTCTATGACTTCACACCTCCATTCTGTGACTTCACACACCTCCACTCTGTGACTTCACACTCCTCAAATGTGACTTCACACAGCTCCATTCTATGATTTCACACACCTCCATACTGTGACTTCACACACCTCCATTGTGACTTCACACCTCCATTCTATGAGTTCACACACCTCCATTCTGACTTCACACACCTCCATTCTATGACATCCCACACCTCCATTCTGACTTCACACACCTACATTCTATGACTTCACACAACTCCATTCTAAATTCACACACCTCCATTTTTTGACTTCACACACCTCCATTGTATGAGTTCACACACCCACATTCTGACTTCACACAGCTCCATTCTATGATTTCACACACCTCCATTCTGTGACTTCACACACCTCCATTTTGACTTCACACACTTCCATTCTTTGACTTCACACACCTCCATTCTGTGACTTCACACACCACCATTGTTTGACTTCACACACCTTTATTGTTTGACTTCACACACCTCCATTGTGAGTTCACACACCTCCATTCTGTGACTTCACACACCTCCATTCTGTGACTTCACACACCTTTCTTGTTTGACTTCACACACCTCCATTCTGTGATTTCACACACCTCCATTCTGTGACTTCACACACATTTATTGTTTGACTTCACACCTCCATTCTTTGACTTCACACACCTCCATTCCATGACTTCACACACTTCCATTCTATGAGTTCACACACCTCCATTCTATGAGTTGACACACCTCCATTTTGACTTCACACACCTCCATATTGTGACTTCACACACCTCCATTCTGTGACTTCACACACCTCCATTCTGTGACTTCACACAACTCCATTGTATGACTTCACACACCTCCATTCTGACTTCACACACCTGCATTCTATGACATCCCACACCTCCATTCTGACTTCACACACCTACATTCTATGACTTCACACAACTCCATTCTAAATTCACACACCTCCATTTTTTGACTTCACACACCTCCATTCTATGAGTTCACACACCTCCATTTGTGACTCTACACACCATATTTTGACTTCACACACCTCCATTCTGTGAGTTCACACACCTCCATTCTGACTTCGCACACCTACATTCTGACTTCACACAGCTCCATTCTATGATTTCACACACCTCCATTCTGTGACTTCACACACCTCCATTTTGACTTCACACACTTCCATTCTTTGACTTCACACACCTCCATTCTGTGACTTCACACACCACCATTGTTTGACTTCACACACCTTTATTGTTTGACTTCACACACCTCCATTCTGACTTCACACAGCTCCATTCTATGACTTCACACACCTCCATTCTGTGCCTTCAAACACCTCCATTCTATGACTTAACACACCTTCATTCTTACTTCACAAACATCCATTCTATGGCTTCACACACCTCCATTCTATGACTTCACATAAATCCATTCTATGACTTCACACACCTCCATTCTGTGACTTCACACACCTCAATTCTGTGACTTCACACACCTCCATTCTGAGTTCACACACCTCAATTCTGTGACTTCACACACCTCAATTCTGGCTTCACACACCTCCATTCTATAACTTCACACAATTCCTTTATATGACTTCACACACCTCCATTCTTTGACTTCACACACCTCCATTGTGAGTTCACACACCGCCATTCTATGACTTCACACACCTACATTCTGACTTCACACAGCTCCATTCTATGACTTCACACACCTCCATTTTGTGCCTTCAAACACCTCCATTCTATGACTTCACACACCTCCATTCTATGACTTCACACACCTCCATTCTGTGACTTCACACACCTCAATTCTGACTTCACACAGCTCCATTCTATGATTTCACACACCTCCATACTGTGACTTCACACACTTCCATTGTGACTTCACACCTCCATTCTATGAGTTCACACACCTCCATTCACACCACACACAACTTCATTCTATGACATCCCACACTTCCATTCTGACTTCACACACCTATATTCTATGACTTCACACAACTCCATTCTAAATTCACACACCTCCATTTTTTGAATTCACACACCTCCATTCTATGAGTTCACACACCTCCATTTGTGACTTTACACACAACATTTTGACTTCACACACCCCCATTCTCTGATTTCACACACCTCCATTCTGTGACTTCACACACCTTTATTGTTTGACTTCACACACCTCCATTCTTTGACTTCACACACCTCCCTTGTGAGTTCACACACCTCCATTCTATGACTTCACACACCTACATTCTGACTTCACACACCTCCATTCTATGACTTCACACACCTCCATTCTGTGCCTTCAAACACCTCCATTCTATGACTTCACACACCTCCATTCTATGACTTCACACACCTCCATTCTGTGACTTCACACACCTCAATTCTGTGACTTCACACACCTCCATTATGACTTCACACACCTCCATTCTATGACTTCACACACCTACATTCTATGACTTCACACCACCATTCTGTGACTTCACACACCTCCATTCTGTGACTTCACACTCCTCAAATCTGACATCACACAGCTCCATTCTATGATTTCACACACCTCCATACTGTGACTTCACACACCTCCATTGTGACTTCACACCTCCATTCTATGAGTTCACACACCTCCATTCTGACTTCACACACCTCCATTCTATGACATCCCACACCTCCATTCTGACTTCACACACCTACATTCTATGACTTCACACAACTCCATTCTAAATTCACACACCTCCATTTTTTGACTTCACACACCTCCATTCTATGAGTTCACACACCTCCATTTGTGACTCTACACACCATATTTTGACTTCACACACCTCCATTCTGTGATTTTACACACCTCTATTCTGTGACTTCACACACCTTTATTGTTTGACTTCACACACCTCCATTCTTTAACTTCACACACCTTCATTCCATGACTTCACACACCTCCATTCTATGAGTTCACACACCTCCATTCTGACTTCACACACCTACATTCTGACTTCACACAGCTCCATTCTATGATTTCACACACCTCCATTCTGTGCCTTCAAACACCTCCATTCTATGACTTCACACACCTCCATTCTATGACTTCACACACCTCCATTCTGTGACTTCACACACCTCAATTCTGTGACTTCACACACCTCCATTATGACTTCACACACCTCCATTCTATGACTTCACACACCTACATTCTATGACTTCACACCTCCATTCTGTGACTTCACACACCTCCACTCTGTGACTTCACACTCCTCAAATGTGACTTCACACAGCTCCATTCTATGATTTCACACACCTCCATACTGTGACTTCACACACCTCCATTGTGACTTCACACCTCCATTCTATGAGTTCACACACCTCCATTCTGACTTCACACACCTCCATTCTATGACATCCCACACCTCCATTCTGACTTCACACACCTACATTCTATGACTTCACACAACTCCATTCTAAATTCACACACCTCCATTTTTTGACTTCACACACCTCCATTGTATGAGTTCACACACCTACATTCTGACTTCACACAGCTCCATTCTATGATTTCACACACCTCCATTCTGTGACTTCACACACCTCCATTTTGACTTCACACACTTCCATTCTTTGACTTCACACACCTCCATTCTGTGACTTCACACACCACCATTGTTTGACTTCACACACCTTTATTGTTTGACTTCACACACCTCCATTGTGAGTTCACACACCTCCATTCTGTGACTTCACACACCTCCATTCTGTGACTTCACACACCTTTCTTGTTTGACTTCACACACCTCCATTCTGTGATTTCACACACCTCCATTCTGTGACTTCACACACATTTATTGTTTGACTTCACACCTCCATTCTTTGACTTCACACACCTCCATTCCATGACTTCACACACTTCCATTCTATGAGTTCACACACCTCCATTCTATGAGTTGACACACCTCCATTTTGACTTCACACACCTCCATATTGTGACTTCACACACCTCCATTCTGTGACTTCACACACCTCCATTCTGTGACTTCACACACCTCCATTTTGACTTCACACACTTCCATTCTTTGACTACACACACCTCCCTTCTGTCACTTCACACACCACCATTGTTTGACTTCACACACCTCCATTTTTGGACTTCAAACACCTCCTTTCCATGACTTCACACATCTCCATTTTGACTTCACACACCTCCATTCTATGACTTCACACCTCCATTCTGTGACTTCACACACCTCCATTGTGAGTTCACACACCTCCATTCTGTGACTTCACACACCTCAATTCTGTGACTTCACACACCCCAATTCTGGCTTCACAGACCTCCATTCTATAACTTTACACAATTCCATTCTATGACTTCACACACCTCCATTCTTTGACTTCACACACCTCCATTGTGAGTTCACACACCTCCATTGTATGACTTCACACACCTACATTCTATGACTTCACACCTCCATTCTGTGACTTCACACACCTCCATTCTGTGACTTCACACTCCTCAAATCTGACTTCACACAGCTCCATTCTATGATTTCACACACCTCCATACTGTGACTTCACACACCTCCACTGTGACTTCACACCTCCATTCTATGAGTTCACACACCTCCATTCAGACTTCACACACCTCCATTCTATGACATCCCACACCTCCATTCTGACTTCACACACCTACATTCTATGACTTCACACAACTCCATTCTAAATTCACACACCTCCATTTTTTGACTTCACACACCTCCACTCTATTAGTTCACACACCTCCATTTGTGACTCTACACACCACATTTTGACTTCACACACCTCCATTCTATGACTTCACACACCTTTATTGTTTGACTTCACACACCTCCATTCTTTGACTTCACACACCTTCATTCCATGACTTCACACACCTCCATTCTATGAGTTCACACGCCTCCATTCGGACATCACACACCTCCATTCTATGACTTCACACACCTCCATTTTTTGACTTCACACACCTACATTCTATGACTTCACACACCTCCATTTTGACTTCACACACTTCCATTCTTTGACTTCACACACCTCCATTCTGTGACTTCACACACCACCATTGTTTGACTTCACACACCTTTATTGTTTGACTTCACACACCTCCATTGTGACTTCACACACCTCCATTCTTTGACTTCACACACCTTCATTCCATGACTTCACACACCTCCATTCTATGAGTTCACACACCTCCATTTTGACTTCACACACCTCCATTCTATGAATTCACACACCTTCATTCTTACTTCAGAAACATCCATTCTTTGACTTCACACACCTCCATTCTATGACTTAACACACCTTCATTCTTACTTCACAAACATCAGTTCTATGACTTCAAACACCTCCATTCTATGACTTCACACACATCCATTCTATAACTTCACACACCTCCATTCTATGACTTCACACCTCCATTCTGTGACTTCACACACCTCCATTGTGAGTTCACACACCTCCATTCTGTGACTTCACACTCCTCAAATCTGACTTCACACAGCTCCATTCTATGATTTCACACACCTCCATACTGTGACTTCACACACCTCCATTCTATGACTTCACACACCTCCATTGTGATTTCACACCTCAATTCTATGAGTTCACACACCTCCATTCTGACTTCACACACCTCCATTCTATGACTTCACACACTTCCATTCTTTGACTTCACACACCTCCATTCTGTGACTTCACACACCACCATTGTTTGACTTCACACACCTTTATTGTTTGACTTCACACACCTCCATTGTGACTTCACACACCTCCATTCTTTGACTTCACACACCTTCATTCCATGACTTCACACACCTCCATTCTATGAGTTCACACACCTCCATTTTGACTTCACACACCTCCATTCTATGAATTCACACACCTTCATTCTTACTTCAGAAACATCCATTCTATAACTTCGCACACCTCCATTCTATGGCTTCACACACCTCCATTCTGTGACTTCACACACCTCCCTTCCATGACTTCACACACCTCCATTCTTTGACTTCACACACCTCCATTCTATGAGTTCACACACCTCCATTTGTGACTCTACACAACACCTTTTTGACTTCACACACCTCCATTCTGTGATTTCACACACCTCCATTCTGTGACTTCACACACCTTTATTGCTTGACTTCACACCTCCATTCTTTGACTTCACACACCTCCATTCCATGACTTCACACACTTCCATTCTATGAGTTCACACACCTCCATTCTATGAGTTGACTCACCTCCATTTTGACTTCACACACCTCCATTCTGTGACTTCACACACCTCCATTCTGTGACTTCACACACCTCCATTGTATAACTTCACACACCTCCATTCTGTGACTTCACACACCTCCATTCTGTGACTTCACACACCTCCATTTTGACTTCACACACTTCCATTCTTTGACTTCACACACCTCCCTTCTATCACTTCACACACCACCATTGTTTGACTTCACACACCTCCATTTTTGGACTTCAAACACCTCCTTTCCATGACTTCACACATCTCCATTTTATGAGTTCGCACACCTCCATTTTGACTTCACACACCTCCATTCTATGACTTCACACACCTCCATTCTGTGACTTCACACACCTCCATTCCATGACTTCACACACATCCATTCTTTGACTTCACACACCTCCATTCTATGAGTTCACACACCTCCATTTGTGACTCTACACACCACATTTTTGACTTCATACACCTCCATTCTGTGATTTCACACACCTCCATTCTGTGACTTCACACACCTTTATTGTTTGACTTCACACCTCCATTCTTTGACGTCACATACCTCCATTCCATGACTTCACACACTTCCATTCTATGAGTTCACACACCTCCATTCTATGAGTTCACACACCTCCATTTTGACTTCACACACCTCCATTCTGTGACTTCACACACCTCCATTCTGTGACTTCACACACCTCCATTCTGTGACTTCACACACCTCCATTGTATGACTTCACACATCTCCATTCTGTGACTTCACACACCTCCATTCTGTGACTTCACGCACCTCCACTTTGACTTCACACAATTCCATTCTTTGACTTCACACACCTCCCTTCTGTGACTTCACACACCACCATTGTTTGACTTCACACACCTCCATTCTATGACTTCACACACTTCCATTCTACTTCAGAAACATCAATTCTATGACTTCACACACCTCCATTCTGTGACTTCACACACCTTCATTCTGAGTTCACACACCTCAATTCTGTGACTTCACACACCTCAATTCTGGCTTCACACACCTTCATTCTATGACTTCACACACTTCCATTCTCTGACTTCACACACCTCCATTCTGTGACTTCACACACGTCCATTGTGAGTTCACACACCTCCATTCTGTGACTTCACACACCTCAATTCTGGCTTCACACACCTCCATTCTATACCTTCACACAATTCCATTCTCTGACTTCACACACCTCTATTCTTTGACTTCACACACCTCCATTGTGAGTTCAAACACCTCCATTCTGTGACTTCACACACCTCCATTCTTTGACTTCACACACCTCCATTCTATGACTTAACACACCTTCATTCTTACTTCACAAACATCAGTTCTATGACTTCAAACACCTCCATTCTATGACTTCACACACATCCATTCTATAACTTCACACACCTCCATTCTATGACTTCACACCTCCATTCTGTGACTTCACACACCTCCATTGTGAGTTCACACACCTCCATTCTGTGACTTCACACTCCTCAAATCTGACTTCACACAGCTCCATTCTATGATTTCACACACCTCCATACTGTGACTTCACACACCTCCATTCTATGACTTCACACACCTCCATTGTGATTTCACACCTCAATTCTATGAGTTCACACACCTCCATTCTGACTTCACACACCTCCATTCTATGACTTCACACACTTCCATTCTTTGACTTCACACACCTCCATTCTGTGACTTCACACACCACCATTGTTTGACTTCACACACCTTTATTGTTTGACTTCACACACCTCCATTGTGACTTCACACACCTCCATTCTTTGACTTCACACACCTTCATTCCATGACTTCACACACCTCCATTCTATGAGTTCACACACCTCCATTTTGACTTCACACACCTCCATTCTATGAATTCACACACCTTCATTCTTACTTCAGAAACATCCATTCTATAACTTCGCACACCTCCATTCTATGACTTCACACACCTCCATTCTGTGACTTCACACACCTCCCTTCCATGACTTCACACACCTCCATTCTTTGACTTCACACACCTCCATTCTATGAGTTCACACACCTCCATTTGTGACTCTACACAACACCTTTTTGACTTCACACACCTCCATTCTGTGATTTCACACACCTCCATTCTGTGACTTCACACACCTTTATTGCTTGACTTCACACCTCCATTCTTTGACTTCGCACACCTCCATTCCATGACTTCACACACTTCCATTCTATGAGTTCACACACCTCCATTCTATGAGTTGACTCACCTCCATTTTGACTTCACACACCTCCATTCTGTGACTTCACACACCTCCATTCTGTGACTTCACACACCTCCATTGTATAACTTCACACACCTCCATTCTGTGACTTCACACACCTCCATTCTGTGACTTCACACACCTCCATTTTGACTTCACACACTTCCATTCTTTGACTTCACACACCTCCCTTCTGTCACTTCACACACCACCATTGTTTGACTTCACACACCTCCATTTTTGGACTTCAAACACCTCCTTTCCATGACTTCACACATCTCCATTTTATGAGTTCGCACACCTCCATTTTGACTTCACACACCTCCATTCTATGACTTCACACACCTCCATTCTGTGACTTCACACACCTCCATTCCATGACTTCACACACATCCATTCTTTGACTTCACACACCTCCATTCTATGAGTTCACACACCTCCATTTGTGACTCTACACACCACATTTTTGACTTCATACACCTCCATTCTGTGATTTCACACACCTCCATTCTGTGACTTCACACACCTTTATTGTTTGACTTCACACCTCCATTCTTTGACGTCACATACCTCCATTCCATGACTTCACACACTTCCATTCTATGAGTTCACACACCTCCATTCTATGAGTTCACACACCTCCATTTTGACTTCACACACCTCCATTCTGTGACTTCACACACCTCCATTCTGTGACTTCACACACCTCCATTCTGTGACTTCACACACCTCCATTGTATGACTTCACACATCTCCATTCTGTGACTTCACACACCTCCATTCTGTGACTTCACGCACCTCCACTTTGACTTCACACAATTCCATTCTTTGACTTCACACACCTCCCTTCTGTGACTTCACACACCACCATTGTTTGACTTCACACACCTCCATTCTATGACTTCACACACTTCCATTCTACTTCAGAAACATCAATTCTATGACTTCACACACCTCCATTCTGTGACTTCACACACCTTCATTCTGAGTTCACACACCTCAATTCTGTGACTTCACACACCTCAATTCTGGCTTCACACACCTTCATTCTATGACTTCACACACTTCCATTCTCTGACTTCACACACCTCCATTCTGTGACTTCACACACGTCCATTGTGAGTTCACACACCTCCATTCTGTGACTTCACACACCTCAATTCTGGCTTCACACACCTCCATTCTATACCTTCACACAATTCCATTCTCTGACTTCACACACCTCTATTCTTTGACTTCACACACCTCCATTGTGAGTTCAAACACCTCCATTCTGTGACTTCACACACCTCCATTCTTTGACTTCACACACCTCCATTCTATGACTTAACACACCTTCATTCTTACTTCACAAACATCAGTTCTATGACTTCAAACACCTCCATTCTATGACTTCACACACATCCATTCTGTAACTTCACACACCTCCATTCTATGACTTCACACCTCCATTCTGTGACTTCACACACCTCCATTGTGAGTTCACACACCTCCATTCTGTGACTTCACACTCCTCAAATCTGACTTCACACAGCTCCATTCTATGATTTCACACACCTCCATACTGTGACTTCACACACCTCCATTCTATGACTTCACACACCTCCATTGTGATTTCACACCTCAATTCTATGAGTTCACACACCTCCATTCTGACTTCACACACCTCCATTCTATGACTTCACACACTTCCATTCTTTGACTTCACACACCTCCATTCTGTGACTTCACACACCACCATTGTTTGACTTCACACACCTTTATTGTTTGACTTCACACACCTCCATTGTGACTTCACACACCTCCATTCTTTGACTTCACACACCTTCATTCCATGACTTCACACACCTCCATTCTATGAGTTCACACACCTCCATTTTGACTTCACACACCTCCATTCTATGAATTCACACACCTTCATTCTTACTTCAGAAACATCCATTCTATAACTTCGCACACCTCCATTCTATGACTTCACACACCTCCATTCTGTGACTTCACACACCTCCCTTCCATGACTTCACACACCTCCATTCTTTGACTTCACACACCTCCATTCTATGAGTTCACACACCTCCATTTGTGACTCTACACAACACCTTTTTGACTTCACACACCTCCATTCTGTGATTTCACACACCTCCATTCTGTGACTTCACACACCTTTATTGCTTGACTTCACACCTCCATTCTTTGACTTCGCACACCTCCATTCCATGACTTCACACACTTCCATTCTATGAGTTCACACACCTCCATTCTATGAGTTGACTCACCTCCATTTTGACTTCACACACCTCCATTCTGTGACTTCACACACCTCCATTCTGTGACTTCACACACCTCCATTGTATAACTTCACACACCTCCATTCTGTGACTTCACACACCTCCATTCTGTGACTTCACACACCTCCATTTTGACTTCACACACTTCCATTCTTTGACTTCACACACCTCCCTTCTGTCACTTCACACACCACCATTGTTTGACTTCACACACCTCCATTTTTGGACTTCAAACACCTCCTTTCCATGACTTCACACATCTCCATTTTATGAGTTCGCACACCTCCATTTTGACTTCACACACCTCCATTCTATGACTTCACACACCTCCATTCTGTGACTTCACACACCTCCATTCCATGACTTCACACACATCCATTCTTTGACTTCACACACCTCCATTCTATGAGTTCACACACCTCCATTTGTGACTCTACACACCACATTTTTGACTTCATACACCTCCATTCTGTGATTTCACACACCTCCATTCTGTGACTTCACACACCTTTATTGTTTGACTTCACACCTCCATTCTTTGACGTCACATACCTCCATTCCATGACTTCACACACTTCCATTCTATGAGTTCACACACCTCCATTCTATGAGTTCACACACCTCCATTTTGACTTCACACACCTCCATTCTGTGACTTCACACACCTCCATTCTGTGACTTCACACACCTCCATTCTGTGACTTCACACACCTCCATTGTATGACTTCACACATCTCCATTCTGTGACTTCACACACCTCCATTCTGTGACTTCACGCACCTCCACTTTGACTTCACACAATTCCATTCTTTGACTTCACACACCTCCCTTCTGTGACTTCACACACCACCATTGTTTGACTTCACACACCTCCATTCTATGACTTCACACACTTCCATTCTACTTTAGAAACATCAATTCTATGACTTCACACACCTCCATTCTGTGACTTCACACACCTTCATTCTGAGTTCACACACCTCAATTCTGTGACTTCACACACCTCAATTCTGGCTTCACACACCTTCATTCTATGACTTCACACACTTCCATTCTCTGACTTCACACACCTCCATTCTGTGACTTCACACACGTCCATTGTGAGTTCACACACCTCCATTCTGTGACTTCACACACCTCAATTCTGGCTTCACACACCTCCATTCTATACCTTCACACAATTCCATTCTCTGACTTCACACACCTCTATTCTTTGACTTCACACACCTCCATTGTGAGTTCAAACACCTCCATTCTGTGACTTCACACACCTCCATTCTTTGACTTCACACACCTCCATTCTATGACTTAACACACCTTCATTCTTACTTCACAAACATCAGTTCTATGACTTCAAACACCTCCATTCTATGACTTCACACACATCCATTCTATAACTTCACACACCTCCATTCTATGACTTCACACCTCCATTCTGTGACTTCACACACCTCCATTGTGAGTTCACACACCTCCATTCTGTGACTTCACACTCCTCAAATCTGACTTCACACAGCTCCATTCTATGATTTCACACACCTCCATACTGTGACTTCACACACCTCCATTCTATGACTTCACACACCTCCATTGTGATTTCACACCTCAATTCTATGAGTTCACACACTTCCATTCTGACTTCATACACCTCCATTCTATGACTTCACACACTTCCATTCTTTGACTTCACACACCTCCATTCTGTGACTTCACACACCGCCATTGTTTGACTTCACACACCTTTATTGTTTGACTTCACACACCTCCATTGTTAGTTCACACACCTCCATTCTGTGACTTCACACACCTCCATTCTCTGACTTCATACACCTCAATTCTGTGACTTCACACATCTCCATTCTGTGACTTCACACACCTCCATTCTGTGACTTCACACACCTCCATTCCATGACTTCACACACCTCCATTCTTTGACTTCACACACCACCATTGTTTGACTTCACCCACCTCGAATTTTGGACTTCACACACCTCCATTCCATGACTTCACACATCTCCATTTTATGAGTTCACACACCTCCATTCTATGACTTCACACACATTCATTCTACTTCAGAAGCATCCATTCTATGACTTCACACCTCCATTCTATGACTTCACAAACCTCCATTCTGTGAATTCACACACCTCCATTCTGCTTTCACACACCTCAATTCTGTGACTTCACACACCTCCATTCTTTGACTTCACACACCTCCATTCTATGACTTAACACACCTTCATTCTTACTTCACAAACATCAGTTCTATGACTTCAAACACCTCCATTCTATGACTTCACACACATCCATTCTATAACTTCACACACCTCCATTCTATGACTTCACACCTCCATTCTGTGACTTCACACACCTCCATTGTGAGTTCACACACCTCCATTCTGTGACTTCACACTCCTCAAATCTGACTTCACACAGCTCCATTCTATGATTTCACACACCTCCATACTGTGACTTCACACACCTCCATTCTATGACTTCACACACCTCCATTGTGATTTCACACCTCAATTCTATGAGTTCACACACCTCCATTCTGACTTCACACACCTCCATTCTATGACTTCACACACTTCCATTCTTTGACTTCACACACCTCCATTCTGTGACTTCACACACCGCCATTGTTTGACTTCACACACCTTTATTGTTTGACTTCACACACCTCCATTGTTAGTTCACACACCTCCATTCTGTGACTTCACACACCTCCATTCTCTGACTTCATACACCTCAATTCTGTGACTTCACACATCTCCATTCTGTGACTTCACACACCTCCATTCTGTGACTTCACACACCTCCACTCCATGACTTCACACACCTCCATTCTTTGACTTCACACACCACCATTGTTTGACTTCACCCACCTCGAATTTTGGACTTCACACACCTCCATTCCATGACTTCACACATCTCCATTTTATGAGTTCACACACCTCCATTCTATGACTTCACACACATTCATTCTACTTCAGAAGCATCCATTCTATGACTTCACACCTCCATTCTATGACTTCACAAACCTCCATTCTGTGAATTCACACACCTCCATTCTGCTTTCACACACCTCAATTCTGTGACTTCACACACCTCCATTCTTTGACTTCACACACCTCCATTCTATGACTTAACACACCTTCATTCTTACTTCACAAACATCAGTTCTATGACTTCAAACACCTCCATTCTATGACTTCACACACATCCATTCTATAACTTCACACACCTCCATTCTATGACTTCACACCTCCATTCTGTGACTTCACACACCTCCATTGTGAGTTCACACACCTCCATTCTGTGACTTCACACTCCTCAAATCTGACTTCACACAGCTCCATTCTATGATTTCACACACCTCCATACTGTGACTTCACACACCTCCATTCTATGACTTCACACACCTCCATTGTGATTTCACACCTCAATTCTATGAGTTCACACACCTCCATTCTGACTTCACACACCTCCATTCTATGACTTCACACACTTCCATTCTTTGACTTCACACACCTCCATTCTGTGACTTCACACACCGCCATTGTTTGACTTCACACACCTTTATTGTTTGACTTCACACACCTCCATTGTTAGTTCACACACCTCCATTCTGTGACTTCACACACCTCCATTCTCTGACTTCATACACCTCAATTCTGTGACTTCACACATCTCCATTCTGTGACTTCACACACCTCCATTCTGTGACTTCACACACCTCCATTCCATGACTTCACACACCTCCATTCTTTGACTTCACACACCACCATTGTTTGACTTCACCCACCTCGAATTTTGGACTTCACACACCTCCATTCCATGACTTCACACATCTCCATTTTATGAGTTCACACACCTCCATTCTATGACTTCACACACATTCATTCTACTTCAGAAGCATCCATTCTATGACTTGACACCTCCATTCTATGACTTCACAAACCTCCATTCTGTGAATTCACACACCTCCATTCTGCTTTCACACACCTCAATTCTGTGACTTCACACACCTCAATTCTGGCTTCACACACCTCCATTTTGAGTTCACACACCTTCATTGTATGACTTCACACACCTCCATTCTGACTTCACACAGCTCCATTCTATGACTTCACACACCTCCATTCTGTGCCTTCAAACACCTCCATTCTATGACTTAACACACCTTCATTCTTACTTCACAAACATCCATTCTATGGCTTCACACACCTCCATTCTATGAGTTCACATATCTCCATTCTATGACTTCACACACCTCCATTCTGTGACTTCACACACCTCAATTCTGTGACTTCACACACCTCCATTCTGAGTTCACACACCTCAATTCTGTGACTTCACACACCTCAATTCTGGCTTCACACACCTCCATTCTATAACTTCACACAATTCCATTCTAGGACTTCACACACCTCCATTCTTTGACTTCACAGACCTCCATTGTGAGTTCACACACCTCCATTCTATGACTTCACACACCTACATTCTGACTTCACACAGCTCCATTCTGTGACTTCACACACCTCCATTCTGAGTTCAAACACCTCCGTTCTGTGACTTAACACACCTCCATTCTGTGACTTCACACACCTCCATTCTGACTTCACACAGCTCCATTCTATGACTTCACACACCTCCATTCTGTGCCTTCACACACCTCCATTCTATGACTTTACACACCTCCATTCTGTGACTTCACACACCTCAATTCTGTGACTTCACACACCTCCATTATGACTTCACACACATCCATTCTATGACTTCACACACCTCCATTCTATGACTTCACACACCTCCATTCTGTGACTTCACACACCTCCATTCTGAGTTCACACACCTCCATTCTGTGACTTCACACACCTCCAATCTGACTTCACACAGATCCATTCTATGACTTCACACACCTGCATTCTGTGACTTCACACACCTCCATTCTGTGACTTCACACACCTCCACTGTGACTTCACACACCTCCATTCTATGAGTTCACACACCTTCATTCTGACTTCACACACCTCCATTCTATGACTTCACACACCTCCATTCTTTGACTTCAGACACCTCCATTCCATGACTTCACACACCTCCATTCTATGAGCTCTCACACCTCCATTCTATGAGTTCACACACCTCCATTTTGACTTCACACACCTCCATTCTATGATTTCACACACCTTCATTCTTACTTCAGAAACATCCATTCTATGACATCACGCAACTCCATTCTATGACTTCACAAATCTCCGTTCTGTGACTTCACACACCTCCATTCTGAGTTCACACACCTCCATTCACTGAGTTCACACACCTCCATTCTGTGACTTAACACACCTCCATTCTATGACTTCACAGACCTCCATTCTGTGACTTCACACACCTTTATTGTTTGACTTCACACCCCTCCATTCTGTGACTTCACACAAATCCATTGTGAGTTCACACACCTTCATTCTCTGAGTTCACACACCTCCATTCTGTGACTTAACCCACCTCCATTCCATGACTTCACAGACCTCCATGCTGTGACTTCACACACCTTTATTGTTTGACTTCACACACCTCCATTCTATGACTTCACACAATTCCATTCTATGACTTCACACACCTCCATTCTTTGACTTCACACACCTCCATTGTGAGTTCACACACCTCCATTCTGTGACTTCACACACCTCCATTCTGTGACTTCACACACCTCCATTCTGTGACTTCACACACCTCCATTCTATGATTTCTCACACCTCCATTCTATTAATTCACACACCTCCATTCTGTGACTTCACACAACTCCATTCTATGACTTCCCACACCTCCATTCTGTGACTACACACACCTCCATTCTATGACTTCACACACCTCCATTCTATGACTTCACACACCTCCAGTCTTTGACTTCACATCCCTCCATTCTGTGACTTCACACACCTCCATTCTATAACTTCACACACCTCCATTGTGACTTCCCACACCTCCAATCTGAGTTCACACACCTCCGTTCTGACTTCACGCACCTCCATTGTATGACTTCACACACCTCCATTCTGTGACTTCACACACCTGAATTCTGTGACTTCACACGCCTCCATTATGACTTCACACACCTCCATTCTATGACTTCACACACCTCCATTCTATGACTTCACACACCTAGATTCTGTGACTTCACACACCTCCATTCTGAGTTCACACACCTCCATTCTGTGACTTCACACACCTCCATTCTGACTTCACACAGCTCCATAAATTGACTCCACACACCTCCATTCTGTGACTTCGCACACCTCCATTCTGACTTCACTCAGCTCCATTCTCTGACTTCCCACACCTGCATTCTATGATTTCACACACCTCCATTCTATGACTTCACACACCTCCATTCTGTGACTTCACACACCTCCATTCTGAGTTCAAACACCTCCGATCTGTGACTTAACACACCTCCATTCTGTGACTTCACACACCTACATTCTGACTTCACAAAGCTCCATTCTATGACTTCACACACCTCCATTCTGTGCCTTCACACACCTCCATTCTATGACTTCACACACCTCCATTCTGTGACTTCACACACCTCCATTCTGTGACTTCACACACCTCCATTATGACTTCACACACATCCATTCTATGACTTCACACACCTCCATTCTATGACTTCACAGAGCTCCATTCTGTGACTTCACACACCTCCACTCTGAGTTCACACACCTCTATTCTGTGACTTCACACACCTCCAATCTGACTTCACACAGCTCCATTCTATGACTTCACACACCTGCATTCTGTGACTTCACGCACCTCCATTCTATGACTTCACACACCTCCATTGTGATTTCACACACCTCCATTCTATGAGTTCACACACCTGCATTCTGACTTCACACACCTCCATTCTATGACTTCACACACCTCCATTCTGACTTCACACACCTCCATTCTATGACTTCACACAACTCCATTCTGACTTCACACACCTCCATTCTGTGACTTCACACACCTCCATTATATGACTTTACACACCTCCATTCTGTGACTTCACACACCTCCATTCTATGACTTCACACACCTCCATTCTGTGATTTCACACACCTACATTGTGACTTCACAGACCTCCATTCTATGAGTTCACACAAATGCATTGTGAATTCACACACCTCCATTCTATGACTTCACACACCTCCATTCTGACTTCACACACCTCAATTCTGTGACTTAACACAACTCCATTCTATGATTTCACACACCTCCAGTCTATGACTTCACACACCTCCATTCTATGACTTCACACACCTCCTTTCTGAGTTGACACACCTCCATTGTATGATTTCACACACCTCCAGTTTGACTTCACACACTTCTATTTTATGACTTCACACACTTCCATTCTGTGACTTCAAAAACCTCCATTCTATGACTTCACACACTTCCATTGTGACTTCACACACCATCATTCTATGAGTTCACACACCGGCATTCTGACTTCACTCACCTCCATTCTTTGACTTCACACAGCTCCATTCTGACTTCACACAGCTCCATTCTATGACTTCACACACCTCCATTCTGTGACTTCACACACCTCCATTCTATGACTTCACACACCTCCATTGTGACTTTACACACCTCCATTCTATGAGTACACACACCTCCATTCTGACTTTACACACCTCCATTCCATGACTTCCCACACCTCCATTCGATGACTTCACACACCTCCATTCTTTGACTTCACACACCTCCATTCTATGACTTCACACACCTCCATTGTGACTTCACACACCTCCATTCTATGAGTACACACACCTCCATTCTGACTTTACACACCTCCATTCCATGACTTCCCACACCTACATTCGATGACTTCACACACCTCCATTCTGTGACTTCGCACACCTCCATTCTGACTTCACACAGCTCCATTCTCTGACTTCCCACACCTCCATTCTATGATTTCACACACCTCCATTCTATGACTTCACACACCTCCATTCTGTGACTTCACACACCTCCATTCTGAGTTCAAACACCTCCTTTCTGTGACTTAACACACCTCCATTCTGTGACTTCACACACCTCCATTCTGACTTCACACAGCTCCATTCTATGACTTCACACACCTCCATTCTGTGCCTTCACACACCTCCATTCTATGACTTTACACACCTCCATTCTGTGACTTCACACACCTCAATTCTGTGACTTCACACACCTCCATTATGACTTCACACACATCCATTCTATGACTTCACACACCTCCATTCTATGACTTCACACACCTCCATTCTGTGACTTCACACACCTCCATTCTGAGTTCACACACCTCCATTCTGTGACTTCACACACCTCCAATCTGACTTCACACAGATCCATTCTGACTTCACACACCTGCATTCTGTGACTTCACACACCTCCATTCTGTGACTTCACACACCTCCACTGTGACTTCACACACCTCCATTCTATGAGTTCACACACCTTCATTCTGACTTCACACACCTCCATTCTATGACTTCACACACCTCCATTCTTTGACTTCAGACACCTCCATTCCATGACTTCACACACCTCCATTCTATGAGCTCTCACACCTCCATTCTATGAGTTCACACACCTCCATTTTGACTTCACACACCTCCATTCTATGATTTCACACACCTTCATTCTTACTTCAGAAACATCCATTCTATGACATCACGCAACTCCATTCTATGACTTCACAAATCTCCGTTCTGTGACTTCACACACCTCCATTCTGAGTTCACACACCTCCATTCACTGAGTTCACACACCTCCATTCTGTGACTTAACACACCTCCATTCTATGACTTCACAGACCTCCATTCTGTGACTTCACACACCTTTATTGTTTGACTTCACACCCCTCCATTCTGTGACTTCACACAAATCCATTGTGAGTTCACACACCTTCATTCTCTGAGTTCACACACCTCCATTCTGTGACTTAACCCACCTCCATTCCATGACTTCACAGACCTCCATGCTGTGACTTCACACACCTTTATTGTTTGACTTCACACACCTCCATTCTATGACTTCACACAATTCCATTCTATGACTTCACACACCTCCATTCTTTGACTTCACACACCTCCATTGTGAGTTCACACACCTCCATTCTGTGACTTCACACACCTCCATTCTGTGACTTCACACACCTCCATTCTGTGACTTCACACACCTCCATTCTATGATTTCTCACACCTCCATTCTATTAATTCACACACCTCCATTCTGTGACTTCACACAACTCCATTCTATGACTTCCCACACCTCCATTCTGTGACTACACACACCTCCATTCTATGACTTCACACACCTCCATTCTATGACTTCACACACCTCCAGTCTTTGACTTCACATCCCTCCATTCTGTGACTTCACACACCTCCATTCTATAACTTCACACACCTCCATTGTGACTTCCCACACCTCCAATCTGAGTTCACACACCTCCGTTCTGACTTCACACACCTTCATTCTATGACTTCACACACCTCCATTCTGTGACTTCACACACCTGAATTCTGTGACTTCACACGCCTCCATTATGACTTCACACACCTCCATTCTATGACTTCACACACCTCCATTCTATGACTTCACACACCTAGATTCTGTGACTTCACACACCTCCATTCTGAGTTCACACACCTCCATTCTGTGACTTCACACACCTCCATTCTGACTTCACACAGCTCCATAAATTGACTCCACACACCTCCATTCTGTGACTTCGCACACCTCCATTCTGACTTCACACAGCTGCATTCTCTGACTTCCCACACCTGCATTCTATGATTTCACACACCTCCATTCTATGACTTCACACACCTCCATTCTGTGACTTCACACACCTCCATTCTGAGTTCAAACACCTCCGTTCTGTGACTTAACACACCTCCATTCTGTGACTTCACACACCTACATTCTGAGTTCGTACACCTCCATTCTGTGACTTCACACACCTCCATTCTGACTTCACACAGCTCCATTCTATGACTTCACACACCTCCATTCTCTGCCTTCACACACCTCCATTCTATGACTTCACACACCTCCATTCTGTGACTTCACACACCTCAATTGTGTGACTTCACACACCTCCATTATGACTTCACACACATCCATTCTATGACTTCACACACTTTCATTCTATGACTTCACACACGTCCATTCTGTGACTTCACACACCTCCATTCTGAGTTCACACACCTCCATTCTGTGACTTCACACACCTCCAATCTGACTTCACACAGCTCCATTCTATGACTTCACACACCTCCATTCTGTGACCTCACACACCTCCATTCTATGACTTCACACACCTCCATTGTGACTTCACACACCTCCATTGTATGAGTTCACACACCTCCATTCTGACTTCACACACCTCCATTCTATGACTTCACACACCTCCATTCTGACTTCACACACCTCCATTCTATGACTTCACACTACTCCATTCTGACTTCACGCACCTCCATTCTGTGACTTCACACACCTCCATTCTGACTTCACACACCTCCATTCTGTGCCTTCACACACCTCCATTGTGAGTTCACCCACTTCCATTCTGTGACTTCACACACCTCCATTCTGTGACTTCACACACCTCAATTCTGTGACTTCACACACCTCCATTCTATGACTTCACACACCTCCATTCTATGCGTTCAAAAACCTCCATTCTATGACTTCACACACCTCCAGTCTTTGACTACAAACCCCTCCATTCTGTGACATCACACACCTCCATCTATAACTTCGCACACCTCCATTGTGACTTCCCACACCTCCAATCTGAGTTCACACACCTCCGTTCTGACTTCACACACCTCCATTCTATGACTTCACACACCTCCATTCTGTGACTTCACACACCTGTATTCTGTGACTTCACACGCCTCCATTATGACTTCACACACCTCCATTCTATGACTTCACACACCTCCATTGTGAGTTCACACACCTCCATTCTGTGACGTCACACACCTCCATTCTGACTTCACACAGCTCCATAAAATGACTTCACACACCTCCATTCTGTGACTTCGCACACCTCCATTCTGACTTCACACAGCTCCATTCTCTGACTTCCCACACCTCCATTCTATGATTTCACACACCTCCATTCTATGACTTCACACACCTCCATTCTGTGACTTCACACACCTCCATTCTGAGTTCAAACACCTCCGATCTGTGACGTAACACACCTCCATTCTGTGACTTCACACACCTCCATTCTGACTTCACAAAGCTCCATTCTATGACTTCGCACACCTCCATTCTGTGCCTTCACACACCTCCATTCTATGACTTCACACACCTCCATTCTGTGACTTCACACACCTCAATTCTGTGACTTCACACACCTCCATTATGACTTCACACACATCCATTCTATGACTTCACACACCTCCATTCTATGACTTCACAGAGCTCCATTCTGTGATTTCACACACCTACATTGTGACTTCACAGACCTCCATTCTATGAGTTCACACAAATGCATTGTGAATTCACACACCTCCATTCTATGACTTCACACACCTCCATTCTGTCTTCACACACCTCAATTCTGTGACTTAACACAACTCCATTCTATGATTTCACACACCTCCAGTCTATGACTTCACACACCTCCATTCTATGACTTCACACACCTCCAGTTTGACTTCACACACTTCCATTTTATGACTTCACACACTTCCATTCTGTGACTTCAAAAACCTCCATTCTATGACTTCACACACTTCCATTGTGACTTCACACACCATTATTCTATGAGTTCACACACCGGCATTCTGACTTCACTCACCTCCATTCTTTGACTTCACACAGCTCCATTCTGACTTCACACAGCTCCATTCTATGACTTCACACACCTCCATTCTGTGACTTCACACACCTCCATTCTATGACTTCACACACCTCCATTGTGACTTTACACACCTCCATTCTATGAGTACACACACCTCCATTCTGACTTTACACACCTCCATTCCATGACTTCCAACACCTACATTCGATGACTTCACACACCTCCATTCTTTGACTTCACACACCTCCATTCTATGACTTCACACACCTCCATTGTGACTTCACACACCTCCATTCTATGAGTACACACACCTCCATTTTGACTTTACACACCTCCATTCCATGACTTCCCACACCTACATTCGATGACTTCACACACCTCCATTCTGTGACTTCGCACACCTCCATTCTGACTTCACACAGCTCCATTCTCTGACTTCCCACACCTCCATTCTATGATTTCACACACCTCCATTCTATGACTTCACACACCTCCATTCTGTGACTTCACACACCTCCATTCTGAGTTCAAACACCTCCGTTCTGTGACTTAACACACCTCCATTCTGTGACTTCACACACCTCCATTCTGACTTCACACAGCTCCATTCTATGACTTCACACACCTCCATTCTGTGCCTTCACACACCTCCATTCTATGACTTTACACACCTCCATTCTGTGACTTCACACACCTCAATTCTGTGACTTCACACACCTCCATTATGACTTCACACACATCCATTCTATGACTTCACACACCTCCATTCTATGACTTCACACACCTCCATTCTGTGACTTCACACACCTCCATTCTGAGTTCACACACCTCCATTCTGTGACTTCACACACCTCCAATCTGACTTCACACAGATCCATTCTATGACTTCACACACCTGCATTCTGTGACTTCACACACCTCCATTCTGTGACTTCACACACCTCCACTGTGACTTCACACACCTCCATTCTATGAGTTCACACACCTTCATTCTGACTTCACACACCTCCATTCTATGACTTCACACACCTCCATTCTTTGACTTCAGACACCTCCATTCCATGACTTCACACACCTCCATTCTATGAGCTCTCACACCTCCATTCTATGAGTTCACACACCTCCATTTTGACTTCACACACCTCCATTCTATGATTTCACACACCTTCATTCTTACTTCAGAAACATCCATTCTATGACATCACGCAACTCCATTCTATGACTTCACAAATCTCCGTTCTGTGACTTCACACACCTCCATTCTGAGTTCACACACCTCCATTCACTGAGTTCACACACCTCCATTCTGTGACTTAACACACCTCCATTCTATGACTTCACAGACCTCCATTCTGTGACTTCACACACCTTTATTGTTTGACTTCACACCCCTCCATTCTGTGACTTCACACAAATCCATTGTGAGTTCACACACCTTCATTCTCTGAGTTCACACACCTCCATTCTGTGACTTAACCCACCTCCATTCCATGACTTCACAGACCTCCATGCTGTGACTTCACACACCTTTATTGTTTGACTTCACACACCTCCATTCTATGACTTCACACAATTCCATTCTATGACTTCACACACCTCCATTCTTTGACTTCACACACCTCCATTGTGAGTTCACACACCTCCATTCTGTGACTTCACACACCTCCATTCTGTGACTTCACACACCTCCATTCTGTGACTTCACACACCTCCATTCTATGATTTCTCACACCTCCATTCTATTAATTCACACACCTCCATTCTGTGACTTCACACAACTCCATTCTATGACTTCCCACACCTCCATTCTGTGACTACACACACCTCCATTCTATGACTTCACACACCTCCATTCTATGACTTCACACACCTCCAGTCTTTGACTTCACATCCCTCCATTCTGTGACTTCACACACCTCCATTCTATAACTTCACACACCTCCATTGTGACTTCCCACACCTCCAATCTGAGTTCACACACCTCCGTTCTGACTTCACGCACCTCCATTGTATGACTTCACACACCTCCATTCTGTGACTTCACACACCTGAATTCTGTGACTTCACACGCCTCCATTATGACTTCACACACCTCCATTCTATGACTTCACACACCTCCATTCTATGACTTCACACACCTAGATTCTGTGACTTCACACACCTCCATTCTGAGTTCACACACCTCCATTCTGTGACTTCACACACCTCCATTCTGACTTCACACAGCTCCATAAATTGACTCCACACACCTCCATTCTGTGACTTCGCACACCTCCATTCTGACTTCACTCAGCTCCATTCTCTGACTTCCCACACCTGCATTCTATGATTTCACACACCTCCATTCTATGACTTCACACACCTCCATTCTGTGACTTCACACACCTCCATTCTGAGTTCAAACACCTCCGATCTGTGACTTAACACACCTCCATTCTGTGACTTCACACACCTACATTCTGACTTCACAAAGCTCCATTCTATGACTTCACACACCTCCATTCTGTGCCTTCACACACCTCCATTCTATGACTTCACACACCTCCATTCTGTGACTTCACACACCTCCATTCTGTGACTTCACACACCTCCATTATGACTTCACACACATCCATTCTATGACTTCACACACCTCCATTCTATGACTTCACAGAGCTCCATTCTGTGACTTCACACACCTCCACTCTGAGTTCACACACCTCTATTCTGTGACTTCACACACCTCCAATCTGACTTCACACAGCTCCATTCTATGACTTCACACACCTCCATTCTGTGACTTCACGCACCTCCATTCTATGACTTCACACACCTCCATTGTGATTTCACACACCTCCATTCTATGAGTTCACACACCTGCATTCTGACTTCACACACCTCCATTCTATGACTTCACACACCTCCATTCTGACTTCACACACCTCCATTCTATGACTTCACACAACTCCATTCTGACTTCACACACCTCCATTCTGTGACTTCACACACCTCCATTATATGACTTTACACACCTCCATTCTGTGACTTCACACACCTCCATTCTATGACTTCACACACCTCCATTCTGTGATTTCACACACCTACATTGTGACTTCACAGACCTCCATTCTATGAGTTCACACAAATGCATTGTGAATTCACACACCTCCAATCTATGACTTCACACACCTCCATTCTGACTTCACACACCTCAATTCTGTGACTTAACACAACTCCATTCTATGATTTCACACACCTCCAGTCTATGACTTCACACACCTCCATTCTATGACTTCACACACCTCCTTTCTGAGTTGACACACCTCCATTGTATGATTTCACACACCTCCAGTTTGACTTCACACACTTCCATTTTATGACTTCACACACTTCCATTCTGTGACTTCAAAAACCTCCATTCTATGACTTCACACACTTCCATTGTGACTTCACACACCATCATTCTATGAGTTCACACACCGGCATTCTGACTTCACTCACCTCCATTCTTTGACTTCACACAGCTCCATTCTGACTTCACACAGCTCCATTCTATGACTTCACACACCTCCATTCTGTGACTTCACACACCTCCATTCTATGACTTCACACACCTCCATTGTGACTTTACACACCTCCATTCTATGAGTACACACACCTCCATTCTGACTTTACACACCTCCATTCCATGACTTCCCACACCTCCATTCGATGACTTCACACACCTCCATTCTTTGACTTCACACACCTCCATTCTATGACTTCACACACCTCCATTGTGACTTCACACACCTCCATTCTATGAGTACACACACCTCCATTCTGACTTTACACACCTCCATTCCATGACTTCCCACACCTACATTCGATGACTTCACACACCTCCATTCTGTGACTTCGCACACCTCCATTCTGACTTCACACAGCTCCATTCTCTGACTTCCCACACCTCCATTCTATGATTTCACACACCTCCATTCTATGACTTCACACACCTCCATTCTGTGACTTCACACACCTCCATTCTGAGTTCAAACACCTCCTTTCTGTGACTTAACACACCTCCATTCTGTGACTTCACACACCTCCATTCTGACTTCACACAGCTCCATTCTATGACTTCACACACCTCCATTCTGTGCCTTCACACACCTCCATTCTATGACTTTACACACCTCCATTCTGTGACTTCACACACCTCAATTCTGTGACTTCACACACCTCCATTATGACTTCACACACATCCATTCTATGACTTCACACACCTCCATTCTATGACTTCACACACCTCCATTCTGTGACTTCACACACCTCCATTCTGAGTTCACACACCTCCATTCTGTGACTTCACACACCTCCAATCTGACTTCACACAGATCCATTCTGACTTCACACACCTGCATTCTGTGACTTCACACACCTCCATTCTGTGACTTCACACACCTCCACTGTGACTTCACACACCTCCATTCTATGAGTTCACACACCTTCATTCTGACTTCACACACCTCCATTCTATGACTTCACACACCTCCATTCTTTGACTTCAGACACCTCCATTCCATGACTTCACACACCTCCATTCTATGAGCTCTCACACCTCCATTCTATGAGTTCACACACCTCCATTTTGACTTCACACACCTCCATTCTATGATTTCACACACCTTCATTCTTACTTCAGAAACATCCATTCTATGACATCACGCAACTCCATTCTATGACTTCACAAATCTCCGTTCTGTGACTTCACACACCTCCATTCTGAGTTCACACACCTCCATTCACTGAGTTCACACACCTCCATTCTGTGACTTAACACACCTCCATTCTATGACTTCACAGACCTCCATTCTGTGACTTCACACACCTTTATTGTTTGACTTCACACCCCTCCATTCTGTGACTTCACACAAATCCATTGTGAGTTCACACACCTTCATTCTCTGAGTTCACACACCTCCATTCTGTGACTTAACCCACCTCCATTCCATGACTTCACAGACCTCCATGCTGTGACTTCACACACCTTTATTGTTTGACTTCACACACCTCCATTCTATGACTTCACACAATTCCATTCTATGACTTCACACACCTCCATTCTTTGACTTCACACACCTCCATTGTGAGTTCACACACCTCCATTCTGTGACTTCACACACCTCCATTCTGTGACTTCACACACCTCCATTCTGTGACTTCACACACCTCCATTCTATGATTTCTCACACCTCCATTCTATTAATTCACACACCTCCATTCTGTGACTTCACACAACTCCATTCTATGACTTCCCACACCTCCATTCTGTGACTACACACACCTCCATTCTATGACTTCACACACCTCCATTCTATGACTTCACACACCTCCAGTCTTTGACTTCACATCCCTCCATTCTGTGACTTCACACACCTCCATTCTATAACTTCACACACCTCCATTGTGACTTCCCACACCTCCAATCTGAGTTCACACACCTCCGTTCTGACTTCACACACCTTCATTCTATGACTTCACACACCTCCATTCTGTGACTTCACACACCTGAATTCTGTGACTTCACACGCCTCCATTATGACTTCACACACCTCCATTCTATGACTTCACACACCTCCATTCTATGACTTCACACACCTAGATTCTGTGACTTCACACACCTCCATTCTGAGTTCACACACCTCCATTCTGTGACTTCACACACCTCCATTCTGACTTCACACAGCTCCATAAATTGACTCCACACACCTCCATTCTGTGACTTCGCACACCTCCATTCTGACTTCACACAGCTGCATTCTCTGACTTCCCACACCTGCATTCTATGATTTCACACACCTCCATTCTATGACTTCACACACCTCCATTCTGTGACTTCACACACCTCCATTCTGAGTTCAAACACCTCCGTTCTGTGACTTAACACACCTCCATTCTGTGACTTCACACACCTACATTCTGAGTTCGTACACCTCCATTCTGTGACTTCACACACCTCCATTCTGACTTCACACAGCTCCATTCTATGACTTCACACACCTCCATTCTCTGCCTTCACACACCTCCATTCTATGACTTCACACACCTCCATTCTGTGACTTCACACACCTCAATTGTGTGACTTCACACACCTCCATTATGACTTCACACACATCCATTCTATGACTTCACACACTTTCATTCTATGACTTCACACACGTCCATTCTGTGACTTCACACACCTCCATTCTGAGTTCACACACCTCCATTCTGTGACTTCACACACCTCCAATCTGACTTCACACAGCTCCATTCTATGACTTCACACACCTCCATTCTGTGACCTCACACACCTCCATTCTATGACTTCACACACCTCCATTGTGACTTCACACACCTCCATTGTATGAGTTCACACACCTCCATTCTGACTTCACACACCTCCATTCTATGACTTCACACACCTCCATTCTGACTTCACACACCTCCATTCTATGACTTCACACTACTCCATTCTGACTTCACGCACCTCCATTCTGTGACTTCACACACCTCCATTCTGTCTTCACACACCTCCATTCTGTGACTTCACACACCTCCATTGTGAGTTCACCCACTTCCATTCTGTGACTTCACACACCTCCATTCTGTGACTTCACACACCTCAATTCTGTGACTTCACACACCTCCATTCTATGACTTCACACACCTCCATTCTATGCGTTCAAAAACCTCCATTCTATGACTTCACACACCTCCAGTCTTTGACTACAAACCCCTCCATTCTGTGACATCACACACCTCCATCTATAACTTCGCACACCTCCATTGTGACTTCCCACACCTCCAATCTGAGTTCACACACCTCCGTTCTGACTTCACACACCTCCATTCTATGACTTCACACACCTCCATTCTGTGACTTCACACACCTGTATTCTGTGACTTCACACGCCTCCATTATGACTTCACACACCTCCATTCTATGACTTCACACACCTCCATTCTATGACTTCACACACCTAGATTCTGTGACTTCACACACCTCCATTGTGAGTTCACACACCTCCATTCTGTGACGTCACACACCTCCATTCTGACTTCACACAGCTCCATAAAATGACTTCACACACCTCCATTCTGTGACTTCGCACACCTCCATTCTGACTTCACACAGCTCCATTCTCTGACTTCCCACACCTCCATTCTATGATTTCACACACCTCCATTCTATGACTTCACACACCTCCATTCTGTGACTTCACACACCTCCATTCTGAGTTCAAACACCTCCGATCTGTGACGTAACACACCTCCATTCTGTGACTTCACACACCTCCATTCTGACTTCACAAAGCTCCATTCTATGACTTCGCACACCTCCATTCTGTGCCTTCACACACCTCCATTCTATGACTTCACACACCTCCATTCTGTGACTTCACACACCTCAATTCTGTGACTTCACACACCTCCATTATGACTTCACACACATCCATTCTATGACTTCACACACCTCCATTCTATGACTTCACAGAGCTCCATTCTGTGACTTCACACACCTCCACTCTGATTTCACACACCTCTATTCTGTGACTTCACACACCTCCAATCTGACTTCACACAGCTCCATTCTATGACTTCACACACCTCCATTCTGTGACTTCACGCACCTCCATTCTATGACTTCACACACCTCCATTGTGATTTCACACACCTCCATTCTATGAGTTCACACACCTGCATTCTGACTTCACACACCTCCATTCTATGACTTCACACACCTCCATTCTGACTTCACACACCTCCATTCTATGACTTCACACAACTCCATTCTGACTTCACACACCTCCATTCTGTGACTTCACACACCTCCATTATATGACTTTACACACCTCCATTCTGTGACTTCACACACCACCATTCTATGACTTCACACACCTCCATTCTGTGATTTCACACACCTACATTGTGACTTCACAGACCTCCATTCTATGAGTTCACACAAATGCATTGTGAATTCACACACCTCCATTCTATGACTTCACACACCTCCATTCTGTCTTCACACACCTCAATTCTGTGACTTAACACAACTCCATTCTATGATTTCACACACCTCCAGTCTATGACTTCACACACCTCCATTCTAT
This sequence comes from Megascapheus bottae, assembly GCA_024803745.1. NCBI lineage: Eukaryota > Metazoa > Chordata > Mammalia > Rodentia > Geomyidae > Megascapheus > Megascapheus bottae. The sequence goes on along the minus strand of JANJXV010000106.1, from coordinate 549,513 downwards.
GACTTCACACACCTCCAGTTTGACTTCACACACTTCCATTTTATGACTTCACACACTTCCATTCTGTGACTTCAAAAACCTCCATTCTATGACTTCACACACTTCCATTGTGACTTCACACACCATTATTCTATGAGTTCACACACCGGCATTCTGACTTCACTCACCTCCATTCTTTGACTTCACACAGCTCCATTCTGACTTCACACAGCTCCATTCTATGACTTCACACACCTCCATTCTGTGACTTCACACACCTCCATTCTATGACTTCACACACCTCCATTGTGACTTTACACACCTCCATTCTATGAGTACACACACCTCCATTCTGACTTTACACACCTCCATTCCATGACTTCCAACACCTACATTCGATGACTTCACACACCTCCATTCTTTGACTTCACACACCTCCATTCTATGACTTCACACACCTCCATTGTGACTTCACACACCTCCATTCTATGAGTACACACACCTCCATTCTGACTTTACACACCTCCATTCCATGACTTCCCACACCTACATTCGATGACTTCACACACCTCCATTCTGTGACTTCGCACACCTCCATTCTGACTTCACACAGCTCCATTCTCTGACTTCCCACACCTCCATTCTATGATTTCACACACCTCCATTCTATGACTTCACACACCTCCATTCTGTGACTTCACACACCTCCATTCTGAGTTCAAACACCTCCGTTCTGTGACTTAACACACCTCCATTCTGTGACTTCACACACCTCCATTCTGACTTCACACAGCTCCATTCTATGACTTCACACACCTCCATTCTGTGCCTTCACACACCTCCATTCTATGACTTTACACACCTCCATTCTGTGACTTCACACACCTCAATTCTGTGACTTCACACACCTCCATTATGACTTCACACACATCCATTCTATGACTTCACACACCTCCATTCTATGACTTCACACACCTCCATTCTGTGACTTCACACACCTCCATTCTGAGTTCACACACCTCCATTCTGTGACTTCACACACCTCCAATCTGACTTCACACAGATCCATTCTATGACTTCACACACCTGCATTCTGTGACTTCACACACCTCCATTCTGTGACTTCACACACCTCCACTGTGACTTCACACACCTCCATTCTATGAGTTCACACACCTTCATTCTGACTTCACACACCTCCATTCTATGACTTCACACACCTCCATTCTTTGACTTCAGACACCTCCATTCCATGACTTCACACACCTCCATTCTATGAGCTCTCACACCTCCATTCTATGAGTTCACACACCTCCATTTTGACTTCACACACCTCCATTCTATGATTTCACACACCTTCATTCTTACTTCAGAAACATCCATTCTATGACATCACGCAACTCCATTCTATGACTTCACAAATCTCCGTTCTGTGACTTCACACACCTCCATTCTGAGTTCACACACCTCCATTCACTGAGTTCACACACCTCCATTCTGTGACTTAACACACCTCCATTCTATGACTTCACAGACCTCCATTCTGTGACTTCACACACCTTTATTGTTTGACTTCACACCCCTCCATTCTGTGACTTCACACAAATCCATTGTGAGTTCACACACCTTCATTCTCTGAGTTCACACACCTCCATTCTGTGACTTAACCCACCTCCATTCCATGACTTCACAGACCTCCATGCTGTGACTTCACACACCTTTATTGTTTGACTTCACACACCTCCATTCTATGACTTCACACAATTCCATTCTATGACTTCACACACCTCCATTCTTTGACTTCACACACCTCCATTGTGAGTTCACACACCTCCATTCTGTGACTTCACACACCTCCATTCTGTGACTTCACACACCTCCATTCTGTGACTTCACACACCTCCATTCTATGATTTCTCACACCTCCATTCTATTAATTCACACACCTCCATTCTGTGACTTCACACAACTCCATTCTATGACTTCGCACACCTCCATTCTGTGACTACACACACCTCCATTCTATGACTTCACACACCTCCATTCTATGACTTCACACACCTCCAGTCTTTGACTTCACATCCCTCCATTCTGTGACTTCACACACCTCCATTCTATAACTTCACACACCTCCATTGTGACTTCCCACACCTCCAATCTGAGTTCACACACCTCCGTTCTGACTTCACACACCTTCATTCTATGACTTCACACACCTCCATTCTGTGACTTCACACACCTGAATTCTGTGACTTCACACGCCTCCATTATGACTTCACACACCTCCATTCTATGACTTCACACACCTCCATTCTATGACTTCACACACCTAGATTCTGTGACTTCACACACCTCCATTCTGAGTTCACACACCTCCATTCTGTGACTTCACACACCTCCATTCTGACTTCACACAGCTCCATAAATTGACTCCACACACCTCCATTCTGTGACTTCGCACACCTCCATTCTGACTTCACACAGCTGCATTCTCTGACTTCCCACACCTGCATTCTATGATTTCACACACCTCCATTCTATGACTTCACACACCTCCATTCTGTGACTTCACACACCTCCATTCTGAGTTCAAACACCTCCGTTCTGTGACTTAACACACCTCCATTCTGTGACTTCACACACCTACATTCTGAGTTCGTACACCTCCATTCTGTGACTTCACACACCTCCATTCTGACTTCACACAGCTCCATTCTATGACTTCACACACCTCCATTCTCTGCCTTCACACACCTCCATTCTATGACTTCACACACCTCCATTCTGTGACTTCACACACCTCAATTGTGTGACTTCACACACCTCCATTATGACTTCACACACATCCATTCTATGACTTCACACACTTTCATTCTATGACTTCACACACGTCCATTCTGTGACTTCACACACCTCCATTCTGAGTTCACACACCTCCATTCTGTGACTTCACACACCTCCAATCTGACTTCACACAGCTCCATTCTATGACTTCACACACCTCCATTCTGTGACCTCACACACCTCCATTCTATGACTTCACACACCTCCATTGTGACTTCACACACCTCCATTGTATGAGTTCACACACCTCCATTCTGACTTCACACACCTCCATTCTATGACTTCACACACCTCCATTCTGACTTCACACACCTCCATTCTATGACTTCACACTACTCCATTCTGACTTCACGCACCTCCATTCTGTGACTTCACACACCTCCATTCTGACTTCACACACCTCCATTCTGTGCCTTCACACACCTCCATTGTGAGTTCACCCACTTCCATTCTGTGACTTCACACACCTCCATTCTGTGACTTCACACACCTCAATTCTGTGACTTCACACACCTCCATTCTATGACTTCACACACCTCCATTCTATGCGTTCAAAAACCTCCATTCTATGACTTCACACACCTCCAGTCTTTGACTACAAACCCCTCCATTCTGTGACATCACATACCTCCATCTATAACTTCGCACACCTCCATTGTGACTTCCCACACCTCCAATCTGAGTTCACACACCTCCGTTCTGACTTCACACACCTCCATTCTATGACTTCACACACCTCCATTCTGTGACTTCACACACCTGTATTCTGTGACTTCACACGCCTCCATTATGACTTCACACACCTCCATTCTATGACTTCACACACCTCCATTCTATGACTTCACACACCTAGATTCTGTGACTTCACACACCTCCATTGTGAGTTCACACACCTCCATTCTGTGACGTCACACACCTCCATTCTGACTTCACACAGCTCCATAAAATGACTTCACACACCTCCATTCTGTGACTTCGCACACCTCCATTCTGACTTCACACAGCTCCATTCTCTGACTTCCCACACCTCCATTCTATGATTTCACACACCTCCATTCTATGACTTCACACACCTCCATTCTGTGACTTCACACACCTCCATTCTGAGTTCAAACACCTCCGATCTGTGACGTAACACACCTCCATTCTGTGACTTCACACACCTCCATTCTGACTTCACAAAGCTCCATTCTATGACTTCGCACACCTCCATTCTGTGCCTTCACACACCTCCATTCTATGACTTCACACACCTCCATTCTGTGACTTCACACACCTCAATTCTGTGACTTCACACACCTCCATTATGACTTCACACACATCCATTCTATGACTTCACACACCTCCATTCTATGACTTCACAGAGCTCCATTCTGTGACTTCACACACCTCCACTCTGATTTCACACACCTCTATTCTGTGACTTCACACACCTCCAATCTGACTTCACACATCTCCATTCTATGACTTCACACACCTCCATTCTGTGACTTCACGCACCTCCATTCTATGACTTCACACACCTCCATTGTGATTTCACACACCTCCATTCTATGAGTTCACACACCTGCATTCTGACTTCACACACCTCCATTCTATGACTTCACACACCTCCATTCTGACTTCACACACCTCCATTCTATGACTTCACACAACTCCATTCTGACTTCACACACCTCCATTCTGTGACTTCACACACCTCCATTATATGACTTTACACACCTCCATTCTGTGACTTCACACACCACCATTCTATGACTTCACACACCTCCATTCTGTGATTTCACACACCTACATTGTGACTTCACAGACCTCCATTCTATGAGTTCACACAAATGCATTGTGAATTCACACACCTCCATTCTATGACTTCACACACCTCCATTCTGTCTTCACACACCTCAATTCTGTGACTTAACACAACTCCATTCTATGATTTCACACACCTCCAGTCTATGACTTCACACACCTCCATTCTATGACTTCACACACCTCCAGTTTGACTTCACACACTTCCATTTTATGACTTCACACACTTCCATTCTGTGACTTCAAAAACCTCCATTCTATGACTTCACACACTTCCATTGTGACTTCACACACCATTATTCTATGAGTTCACACACCGGCATTCTGACTTCACTCACCTCCATTCTTTGACTTCACACAGCTCCATTCTGACTTCACACAGCTCCATTCTATGACTTCACACACCTCCATTCTGTGACTTCACACACCTCCATTCTATGACTTCACACACCTCCATTGTGACTTTACACACCTCCATTCTATGAGTACACACACCTCCATTCTGACTTTACACACCTCCATTCCATGACTTCCAACACCTACATTCGATGACTTCACACACCTCCATTCTTTGACTTCACACACCTCCATTCTATGACTTCACACACCTCCATTGTGACTTCACACACCTCCATTCTATGAGTACACACACCTCCATTCTGACTTTACACACCTCCATTCCATGACTTCCCACACCTACATTCGATGACTTCACACACCTCCATTCTGTGACTTCGCACACCTCCATTCTGACTTCACACAGCTCCATTCTCTGACTTCCCACACCTCCATTCTATGATTTCACACACCTCCATTCTATGACTTCACACACCTCCATTCTGTGACTTCACACACCTCCATTCTGAGTTCAAACACCTCCGTTCTGTGACTTAACACACCTCCATTCTGTGACTTCACACACCTCCATTCTGACTTCACACAGCTCCATTCTATGACTTCACACACCTCCATTCTGTGCCTTCACACACCTCCATTCTATGACTTTACACACCTCCATTCTGTGACTTCACACACCTCAATTCTGTGACTTCACACACCTCCATTATGACTTCACACACATCCATTCTATGACTTCACACACCTCCATTCTATGACTTCACACACCTCCATTCTGTGACTTCACACACCTCCATTCTGAGTTCACACACCTCCATTCTGTGACTTCACACACCTCCAATCTGACTTCACACAGATCCATTCTATGACTTCACACACCTGCATTCTGTGACTTCACACACCTCCATTCTGTGACTTCACACACCTCCACTGTGACTTCACACACCTCCATTCTATGAGTTCACACACCTTCATTCTGACTTCACACACCTCCATTCTATGACTTCACACACCTCCATTCTTTGACTTCAGACACCTCCATTCCATGACTTCACACACCTCCATTCTATGAGCTCTCACACCTCCATTCTATGAGTTCACACACCTCCATTTTGACTTCACACACCTCCATTCTATGATTTCACACACCTTCATTCTTACTTCAGAAACATCCATTCTATGACATCACGCAACTCCATTCTATGACTTCACAAATCTCCGTTCTGTGACTTCACACACCTAAATTCTGAGTTCACACACCTCCATTCACTGAGTTCACACACCTCCATTCTGTGACTTAACACACCTCCATTCTATGACTTCACAGACCTCCATTCTGTGACTTCACACACCTTTATTGTTTGACTTCACACCCCTCCATTCTGTGACTTCACACAAATCCATTGTGAGTTCACACACCTTCATTCTCTGAGTTCACACACCTCCATTCTGTGACTTAACCCACCTCCATTCCATGACTTCACAGACCTCCATGCTGTGACTTCACACACCTTTATTGTTTGACTTCACACACCTCCATTCTATGACTTCACACAATTCCATTCTATGACTTCACACACCTCCATTCTTTGACTTCACACACCTCCATTGTGAGTTCACACACCTCCATTCTGTGACTTCACACACCTCCATTCTGTGACTTCACACACCTCCATTCTGTGACTTCACACACCTCCATTCTATGATTTCTCACACCTCCATTCTATTAATTCACACACCTCCATTCTGTGACTTCACACAACTCCATTCTATGACTTCCCACACCTCCATTCTGTGACTACACACACCTCCATTCTATGACTTCACACACCTCCATTCTATGACTTCACACACCTCCAGTCTTTGACTTCACATCCCTCCATTCTGTGACTTCACACACCTCCATTCTATAACTTCACACACCTCCATTGTGACTTCCCACACCTCCAATCTGAGTTCACACACCTCCGTTCTGACTTCACGCACCTCCATTGTATGACTTCACACACCTCCATTCTGTGACTTCACACACCTGAATTCTGTGACTTCACACGCCTCCATTATGACTTCACACACCTCCATTCTATGACTTCACACACCTCCATTCTATGACTTCACACACCTAGATTCTGTGACTTCACACACCTCCATTCTGAGTTCACACACCTCCATTCTGTGACTTCACACACCTCCATTCTGACTTCACACAGCTCCATAAATTGACTCCACACACCTCCATTCTGTGACTTCGCACACCTCCATTCTGACTTCACTCAGCTCCATTCTCTGACTTCCCACACCTGCATTCTATGATTTCACACACCTCCATTCTATGACTTCACACACCTCCATTCTGTGACTTCACACACCTCCATTCTGAGTTCAAACACCTCCGATCTGTGACTTAACACACCTCCATTCTGTGACTTCACACACCTACATTCTGACTTCACAAAGCTCCATTCTATGACTTCACACACCTCCATTCTGTGCCTTCACACACCTCCATTCTATGACTTCACACACCTCCATTCTGTGACTTCACACACCTCAATTCTGTGACTTCACACACCTCCATTATGACTTCACACACATCCATTCTATGACTTCACACACCTCCATTCTATGACTTCACAGAGCTCCATTCTGTGACTTCACACACCTCCACTCTGAGTTCACACACCTCTATTCTGTGACTTCACACACCTCCAATCTGACTTCACACAGCTCCATTCTATGACTTCACACACCTCCATTCTGTGACTTCACGCACCTCCATTCTATGACTTCACACACCTCCATTGTGATTTCACACACCTCCATTCTATGAGTTCACACACCTGCATTCTGACTTCACACACCTCCATTCTATGACTTCACACACCTCCATTCTGACTTCACACACCTCCATTCTATGACTTCACACAACTCCATTCTGACTTCACACACCTCCATTCTGTGACTTCACACACCTCCATTATATGACTTTACACACCTCCATTCTGTGACTTCACACACCTCCATTCTATGACTTCACACACCTCCATTCTGTGATTTCACACACCTACATTGTGACTTCACAGACCTCCATTCTATGAGTTCACACAAATGCATTGTGAATTCACACACCTCCATTCTATGACTTCACACACCTCCATTCTGACTTCACACACCTCAATTCTGTGACTTAACACAACTCCATTCTATGATTTCACACACCTCCAGTCTATGACTTCACACACCTCCATTCTATGACTTCACACACCTCCTTTCTGAGTTGACACACCTCCATTGTATGATTTCACACACCTCCAGTTTGACTTCACACACTTCCATTTTATGACTTCACACACTTCCATTCTGTGACTTCAAAAACCTCCATTCTATGACTTCACACACTTCCATTGTGACTTCACACACCATCATTCTATGAGTTCACACACCGGCATTCTGACTTCACTCACCTCCATTCTTTGACTTCACACAGCTCCATTCTGACTTCACACAGCTCCATTCTATGACTTCACACACCTCCATTCTGTGACTTCACACACCTCCATTCTATGACTTCACACACCTCCATTGTGACTTTACACACCTCCATTCTATGAGTACACACACCTCCATTCTGACTTTACACACCTCCATTCCATGACTTCCCACACCTCCATTCGATGACTTCACACACCTCCATTCTTTGACTTCACACACCTCCATTCTATGACTTCACACACCTCCATTGTGACTTCACACACCTCCATTCTATGAGTACACACACCTCCATTCTGACTTTACACACCTCCATTCCATGACTTCCCACACCTACATTCGATGACTTCACACACCTCCATTCTGTGACTTCGCACACCTCCATTCTGACTTCACACAGCTCCATTCTCTGACTTCCCACACCTCCATTCTATGATTTCACACACCTCCATTCTATGACTTCACACACCTCCATTCTGTGACTTCACACACCTCCATTCTGTGACTTCACACACCTCCATTCTGACTTCACACAGCTCCATTCTATGACTTCACACACCTCCATTCTGTGCCTTCACACACCTCCATTCTATGACTTTACACACCTCCATTCTGTGACTTCACACACCTCAATTCTGTGACTTCACACACCTCCATTATGACTTCACACACATCCATTCTATGACTTCACACACCTCCATTCTATGACTTCACACACCTCCATTCTGTGACTTCACACACCTCCATTCTGAGTTCACACACCTCCATTCTGTGACTTCACACACCTCCAATCTGACTTCACACAGATCCATTCTGACTTCACACACCTGCATTCTGTGACTTCACACACCTCCATTCTGTGACTTCACACACCTCCACTGTGACTTCACACACCTCCATTCTATGAGTTCACACACCTTCATTCTGACTTCACACACCTCCATTCTATGACTTCACACACCTCCATTCTTTGACTTCAGACACCTCCATTCCATGACTTCACACACCTCCATTCTATGAGCTCTCACACCTCCATTCTATGAGTTCACACACCTCCATTTTGACTTCACACACCTCCATTCTATGATTTCACACACCTTCATTCTTACTTCAGAAACATCCATTCTATGACATCACGCAACTCCATTCTATGACTTCACAAATCTCCGTTCTGTGACTTCACACACCTCCATTCTGAGTTCACACACCTCCATTCACTGAGTTCACACACCTCCATTCTGTGACTTAACACACCTCCATTCTATGACTTCACAGACCTCCATTCTGTGACTTCACACACCTTTATTGTTTGACTTCACACCCCTCCATTCTGTGACTTCACACAAATCCATTGTGAGTTCACACACCTTCATTCTCTGAGTTCACACACCTCCATTCTGTGACTTAACCCACCTCCATTCCATGACTTCACAGACCTCCATGCTGTGACTTCACACACCTTTATTGTTTGACTTCACACACCTCCATTCTATGACTTCACACAATTCCATTCTATGACTTCACACACCTCCATTCTTTGACTTCACACACCTCCATTGTGAGTTCACACACCTCCATTCTGTGACTTCACACACCTCCATTCTGTGACTTCACACACCTCCATTCTGTGACTTCACACACCTCCATTCTATGATTTCTCACACCTCCATTCTATTAATTCACACACCTCCATTCTGTGACTTCACACAACTCCATTCTATGACTTCCCACACCTCCATTCTGTGACTACACACACCTCCATTCTATGACTTCACACACCTCCATTCTATGACTTCACACACCTCCAGTCTTTGACTTCACATCCCTCCATTCTGTGACTTCACACACCTCCATTCTATAACTTCACACACCTCCATTGTGACTTCCCACACCTCCAATCTGAGTTCACACACCTCCGTTCTGACTTCACACACCTTCATTCTATGACTTCACACACCTCCATTCTGTGACTTCACACACCTGAATTCTGTGACTTCACACGCCTCCATTATGACTTCACACACCTCCATTCTATGACTTCACACACCTCCATTCTATGACTTCACACACCTAGATTCTGTGACTTCACACACCTCCATTCTGAGTTCACACACCTCCATTCTGTGACTTCACACACCTCCATTCTGACTTCACACAGCTCCATAAATTGACTCCACACACCTCCATTCTGTGACTTCGCACACCTCCATTCTGACTTCACACAGCTGCATTCTCTGACTTCCCACACCTGCATTCTATGATTTCACACACCTCCATTCTATGACTTCACACACCTCCATTCTGTGACTTCACACACCTCCATTCTGAGTTCAAACACCTCCGTTCTGTGACTTAACACACCTCCATTCTGTGACTTCACACACCTACATTCTGAGTTCGTACACCTCCATTCTGTGACTTCACACACCTCCATTCTGACTTCACACAGCTCCATTCTATGACTTCACACACCTCCATTCTCTGCCTTCACACACCTCCATTCTATGACTTCACACACCTCCATTCTGTGACTTCACACACCTCAATTGTGTGACTTCACACACCTCCATTATGACTTCACACACATCCATTCTATGACTTCACACACTTTCATTCTATGACTTCACACACGTCCATTCTGTGACTTCACACACCTCCATTCTGAGTTCACACACCTCCATTCTGTGACTTCACACACCTCCAATCTGACTTCACACAGCTCCATTCTATGACTTCACACACCTCCATTCTGTGACCTCACACACCTCCATTCTATGACTTCACACACCTCCATTGTGACTTCACACACCTCCATTGTATGAGTTCACACACCTCCATTCTGACTTCACACACCTCCATTCTATGACTTCACACACCTCCATTCTGACTTCACACACCTCCATTCTATGACTTCACACTACTCCATTCTGACTTCACGCACCTCCATTCTGTGACTTCACACACCTCCATTCTGACTTCACACACCTCCATTCTGTGCCTTCACACACCTCCATTGTGAGTTCACCCACTTCCATTCTGTGACTTCACACACCTCCATTCTGTGACTTCACACACCTCAATTCTGTGACTTCACACACCTCCATTCTATGACTTCACACACCTCCATTCTATGCGTTCAAAAACCTCCATTCTATGACTTCACACACCTCCAGTCTTTGACTACAAACCCCTCCATTCTGTGACTTCACACACCTCCATATATAACTTCACACACCTCCATTGTGACTTCCCACACCTCCAATCTGAGTTCACACACCTCCGTTCTGACTTCACACACCTCCATTCTATGACTTCACACACCTCCATTCTGTGACTTCACACACCTGTATTCTGTGACTTCACACGCCTCCATTATGACTTCACACACCTCCATTCTATGACTTCACACACCTCCATTCTATGACTTCACACACCTAGATTCTGTGACTTCACACACCTCCATTGTGAGTTCACACACCTCCATTCTGTGACGTCACACACCTCCATTCTGACTTCACACAGCTCCATAAAATGACTTCACACACCTCCATTCTGTGACTTCGCACACCTCCATTCTGACTTCACACAGCTCCATTCTCTGACTTCCCACACCTCCATTCTATGATTTCACACACCTCCATTCTATGACTTCACACACCTCCATTCTGTGACTTCACACACCTCCATTCTGAGTTCAAACACCTCCGATCTGTGACTTAACACACCTCCATTCTGTGACTTCACACACCTCCATTCTGACTTCACAAAGCTCCATTCTATGACTTCGCACACCTCCATTCTGTGCCTTCACACACCTCCATTCTATGACTTCACACACCTCCATTCTGTGACTTCACACACCTCAATTCTGTGACTTCACACACCTCCATTATGACTTCACACACATCCATTCTATGACTTCACACACCTCCATTCTATGACTTCACAGAGCTCCATTCTGTGACTTCACACACCTCCACTCTGAGTTCACACACCTCTATTCTGTGACTTCACACACCTCCAATCTGACTTCACACAGCTCCATTCTATGACTTCACACACCTCCATTCTGTGACTTCACGCACCTCCATTCTATGACTTCACACACCTCCATTGTGATTTCACACACCTCCATTCTATGAGTTCACACAACTGCATTCTGCCTTCACACACCTCCATTCTATGACTTCACACACCTCCATTCTGACTTCACACACCTCCATTCTATGACTTCACACAACTCCATTCTGACTTCACACACCTGCATTCTGTGACTTCACACACCTCCATTATATGACTTTACACACCTCCATTCTGTGACTTCACACACCTCCATTCTATGACTTCACACACCTCCATTCTGTGATTTCACACACCTACATTGTGACTTCACAGACCTCCATTCTATGAGTTCACACAAATGCATTGTGAATTCACACACCTCCATTCTATGACTTCACACACCTCCATTCTGACTTCACACACCTCAATTCTGTGACTTAACACAACTCCATTCTATGATTTCACACACCTCCAGTCTATGACTTCACACAACTCCATTCTATGACTTCACACACCTCCTTTCTGAGTTGACACACCTCCATTCTATGATTTCACACACCTCCAGTTTGACTTCACACACTTCCATTTTATGACTTCACACACTTCCATTCTGTGACTTCAAAAACCTACATTCTATGACTTCACACACTTCCATTGTGACTTCACACACCATTATTCTATGAGTTCACACACCGGCATTCTGACTTCACTCACCTCCATTCTTTGACTTCACACAGCTCCATTCTGACTTCACACAGCTCCATTCTATGACTTCACACACCTCCATTCTGTGACTTCACACACCTCCATTCTATGACTTCACACACCTCCATTGTGACTTTACACACCTCCATTCTATGAGTACACACACCTCCATTCTGACTTTACACACCTCCATTCCATGACTTCCCACACCTACATTCGATGACTTCACACACCTCCATTCTTTGACTTCACACACCTCCATTCTATGACTTCACACACCTCCATTGTGACTTCACACACCTCCATTCTATGAGTACACACACCTCCATTCTGACTTTACACACCTCCATTCCATGACTTCCCACACCTACATTCGATGACTTCACACACCTCCATTCTGTGACTTCGCACACCTCCATTCTGACTTCACACAGCTCCATTCTCTGACTTCCCACACCTCCATTCTATGATTTCACACACCTCCATTCTATGACTTCACACACCTCCATTCTGTGACTTCACACACCTCCATTCTGAGTTCAAACACCTCCGTTCTGTGACTTAACACACCTCCATTCTGTGACTTCACACACCTCCATTCTGACTTCACACAGCTCCATTCTATGACTTCACACACCTCCATTCTGTGCCTTCACACACCTCCATTCTATGACTTTACACACCTCCATTCTGTGACTTCACACACCTCAATTCTGTGACTTCACACACCTCCATTATGACTTCACACACATCCATTCTATGACTTCACACACCTCCATTCTATGACTTCACACACCTCCATTCTGTGACTTCACACACCTCCATTCTGAGTTCACACACCTCCATTCTGTGACTTCACACACCTCTAATCTGACTTCACACAGATCCATTCTATGACTTCACACACCTGCATTCTGTGACTTCACACACCTCCATTCTGTGACTTCACACACCTCCACTGTGACTTCACACACCTCCATTCTATGAGTTCACACACCTTCATTCTGACTTCACACACCTCCATTCTATGACTTCACACACCTCCATTCTTTGACTTCAGACACCTCCATTCCATGACTTCACACACCTCCATTCTATGAGCTCTCACACCTCCATTCTATGAGTTCACACACCTCCATTTTGACTTCACACACCTCCATTCTATGATTTCACACACCTTCATTCTTACTTCAGAAACATCCATTCTATGACATCACGCAACTCCATTCTATGACTTCACAAATCTCCGTTCTGTGACTTCACACACCTCCATTCTGAGTTCACACACCTCCATTCACTGAGTTCACACACCTCCATTCTGTGACTTAACACACCTCCATTCTATGACTTCACAGACCTCCATTCTGTGACTTCACACACCTTTATTGTTTGACTTCACACCCCTCCATTCTGTGACTTCACACAAATCCATTGTGAGTTCACACACCTTCATTCTCTGAGTTCACACACCTCCATTCTGTGACTTAACCCACCTCCATTCCATGACTTCACAGACCTCCATGCTGTGACTTCACACACCTTTATTGTTTGACTTCACACACCTCCATTCTATGACTTCACACAATTCCATTCTATGACTTCACACACCTCCATTCTTTGACTTCACACACCTCCATTGTGAGTTCACACACCTCCATTCTGTGACTTCACACACCTCCATTCTGTGACTTCACACACCTCCATTCTGTGACTTCACACACCTCCATTCTATGATTTCTCACACCTCCATTCTATTAATTCACACACCTCCATTCTGTGACTTCACACAACTCCATTCTATGACTTCCCACACCTCCATTCTGTGACTACACACACCTCCATTCTATGACTTCACACACCTCCATTCTATGACTTCACACACCTCCAGTCTTTGACTTCACATCCCTCCATTCTGTGACTTCACACACCTCCATTCTATAACTTCACACACCTCCATTGTGACTTCCCACACCTCCAATCTGAGTTCACACACCTCCGTTCTGACTTCACACACCTTCATTCTATGACTTCACACACCTCCATTCTGTGACTTCACACACCTGAATTCTGTGACTTCACACGCCTCCATTATGACTTCACACACCTCCATTCTATGACTTCACACACCTCCATTCTATGACTTCACACACCTAGATTCTGTGACTTCACACACCTCCATTCTGAGTTCACACACCTCCATTCTGTGACTTCACACACCTCCATTCTGACTTCACACAGCTCCATAAATTGACTCCACACACCTCCATTCTGTGACTTCGCACACCTCCATTCTGACTTCACACAGCTGCATTCTCTGACTCCCCACACCTGCATTCTATGATTTCACACACCTCCATTCTATGACTTCACACACCTCCATTCTGTGACTTCACACACCTCCATTCTGAGTTCAAACACCTCCGTTCTGTGACTTAACACACCTCCATTCTGTGACTTCACACACCTACATTCTGAGTTCGCACACCTCCATTCTGTGACTTCACACACCTCCATTCTGACTTCACACAGCTCCATTCTATGACTTCACACACCTCCATTCTCTGCCTTCACACACCTCCATTCTATGACTTCACACACCTCCATTCTGTGACTTCACACACCTCAATTGTGTGACTTCCCACACCTCCATTATGACTTCACACACATCCATTCTATGACTTCACACACCTTCATTCTATGACTTCACACACGTCCATTCTGTGACTTCACACACCTCCATTCTGAGTTCACACACCTCCATTCTGTGACTTCACACACCTCCAATCTGACTTCACACAGCTCCATTCTATGACTTCACACACCTCCATTCTGTGACCTCACACACCTCCATTCTATGACTTCACACACCTCCATTGTGACTTCACACACCTCCATTGTATGAGTTCACACACCTCCATTCTGACTTCACACACCTCCATTCTATGACTTCACACACCTCCATTCTGACTTCACACACCTCCATTCTATGACTTCACACTACTCCATTCTGACTTCACGCACCTCCATTCTGTGACTTCACACACCTCCATTCTGACTTCACACACCTCCATTCTGTGCCTTCACACACCTCCATTGTGAGTTCACCCACTTCCATTCTGTGACTTCACACACCTCCATTCTGTGACTTCACACACCTCAATTCTGTGACTTCACACACCTCCATTCTATGACTTCACACACCTCCATTCTATGCGTTCAAAAACCTCCATTCTATGACTTCACACACCTCCAGTCTTTGACTACAAACCCCTCCATTCTGTGACTTCACACACCTCCATCTATAACTTCGCACACCTCCATTGTGACTTCCCACACCTCCAATCTGAGTTCACACACCTCCGTTCTGACTTCACACACCTCCATTCTATGACTTCACACACCTCCATTCTGTGACTTCACACACCTGTATTCTGTGACTTCACACGCCTCCATTATGACTTCACACACCTCCATTCTATGACTTCACACACCTCCATTCTATGACTTCACACACCTAGATTCCGTGACTTCACACACCTCCATTGTGAGTTCACACACCTCCATTCTGTGACGTCACACACCTCCATTCTGACTTCACACAGCTCCATAAAATGACTTCACACACCTCCATTCTGTGACTTCGCACACCTCCATTCTGACTTCACACAGCTCCATTCTCTGACTTCCCACACCTCCATTCTATGATTTCACACACCTCCATTCTATGACTTCACACACCTCCATTCTGTGACTTCACACACCTCCATTCTGAGTTCAAACACCTCTGATCTGTGACGTAACACACCTCCATTCTGTGACTTCACACACCTCCATTCTGACTTCACAAAGCTCCATTCTATGACTTCGCACACCTCCATTCTGTGCCTTCACACACCTCCATTCTATGACTTCACACACCTCCATTCTGTGACTTCACACACCTCAATTCTGTGACTTCACACACCTCCATTATGACTTCACACACATCCATTCTATGACTTCACACACCTCCATTCTATGACTTCACAGAGCTCCATTCTGTGACTTCACACACCTCCACTCTGATTTCACACACCTCTATTCTGTGACTTCACACACCTCCAATCTGACTTCACACAGCTCCATTCTATGACTTCACACACCTCCATTCTGTGACTTCACGCACCTCCATTCTATGACTTCACACACCTCCATTGTGATTTCACACACCTCCATTCTATGAGTTCACACACCTGCATTCTGACTTCACACACCTCCATTCTATGACTTCACACACCTCCATTCTGACTTCACACACCTCCATTCTATGACTTCACACAACTCCATTCTGACTTCACACACCTCCATTCTGTGACTTCACACACCTCCATTATATGACTTTACACACCTCCATTCTGTGACTTCACACACCACCATTCTATGACTTCACACACCTCCATTCTGTGATTTCACACACCTACATTGTGACTTCACAGACCTCCATTCTATGAGTTCACACAAATGCATTGTGAATTCACACACCTCCATTCTATGACTTCACACACCTCCATTCTGTCTTCACACACCTCAATTCTGTGACTTAACACAACTCCATTCTATGATTTCACACACCTCCAGTCTATGACTTCACACACCTCCATTCTATGACTTCACACACCTCCTTTCTGAGTTGACACACGTCCATTCTATGATTTCACACACCTCCAGTTTGACTTCACACACTTCCATTTTATGACTTCACACACTTCCATTCTGTGACTTCAAAAACCTCCATTCTATGACTTCACACACTTCCATTGTGACTTCACACACCATTATTCTATGAGTTCACACACCGGCATTCTGACTTCACTCACCTCCATTCTTTGACTTCACACAGCTCCATTCTGACTTCACACAGCTCCATTCTATGACTTCACACACCTCCATTCTGTGACTTCACACACCTCCATTCTATGACTTCACACACCTCCATTGTGACTTTACACACCTCCATTCTATGAGTACACACACCTCCATTCTGACTTTACACACTTCCATTCCATGACTTCCAACACCTACATTCGATGACTTCACACACCTCCATTCTTTGACTTCACACACCTCCATTCTATGACTTCACACACCTCCATTGTGACTTCACACACCTCCATTCTATGAGTACACACACCTCCATTCTGACTTTACACACCTCCATTCCATGACTTCCCACACCTACATTCGATGACTTCACACACCTCCATTCTGTGACTTCGCACACCTCCATTCTGACTTCACACAGCTCCATTCTCTGACTTCCCACACCTCCATTCTATGATTTCACACACCTCCATTCTATGACTTCACACACCTCCATTCTGTGACTTCACACACCTCCATTCTGAGTTCAAACACCTCCGTTCTGTGACTTAACACACCTCCATTCTGTGACTTCACACACCTCCATTCTGACTTCACACAGCTCCATTCTATGACTTCACACACCTCCATTCTGTGCCTTCACACACCTCCATTCTATGACTTTACACTCCTCCATTCTGTGACTTCACACACCTCAATTCTGTGACTTCACACACCTCCATTATGACTTCACACACATCCATTCTATGACTTCACACACCTCCATTCTATGACTTCACACACCTCCATTCTGTGACTTCACACACCTCCATTCTGAGTTCACACACCTCCATTCTGTGACTTCACACACCTCCAATCTGACTTCACACAGATCCATTCTATGACTTCACACACCTGCATTCTGTGACTTCACACACCTCCATTCTGTGACTTCACACACCTCCACTGTGACTTCACACACCTCCATTCTATGAGTTCACACACCTTCATTCTGACTTCACACACCTCCATTCTATGACTTCACACACCTCCATTCTTTGACTTCAGACACCTCCATTCCATGACTTCACACACCTCCATTCTATGAGCTCTCACACCTCCATTCTATGAGTTCACACACCTCCATTTTGACTTCACACACCTCCATTCTATGATTTCACACACCTTCATTCTTACTTCAGAAACATCCATTCTATGACATCACGCAACTCCATTCTATGACTTCACAAATCTCCGTTCTGTGACTTCACACACCTCCATTCTGAGTTCACACACCTCCATTCACTGAGTTCACACACCTCCATTCTGTGACTTAACACACCTCCATTCTATGACTTCACAGACCTCCATTCTGTGACTTCACACACCTTTATTGTTTGACTTCACACCCCTCCATTCTGTGACTTCACACAAATCCATTGTGAGTTCACACACCTTCATTCTCTGAGTTCACACACCTCCATTCTGTGACTTAACCCACCTCCATTCCATGACTTCACAGACCTCCATTCTGTGACTTCACACACCTTTATTGTTTGACTTCACACACCTCCATTCTATGACTTCACACAATTCCATTCTATGACTTCACACACCTCCATTCTTTGACTTCACACACCTCCATTGTGAGTTCACACACCTCCATTCTGTGACTTCACACACCTCCATTCTGTGACTTCACACACCTCCATTCTGTGACTTCACACACCTCCATTCTATGATTTCTCACACCTCCATTCTATTAATTCACACACCTCCATTCTGTGACTTCACACAACTCCATTCTATGACTTCCCACACCTCCATTCTGTGACTACACACACCTCCATTCTATGACTTCACACACCTCCATTCTATGACTTCACACACCTCCAGTCTTTGACTTCACATCCCTCCATTCTGTGACTTCACACACCTCCATTCTATAACTTCACACACCTCCATTGTGACTTCCCACACCTCCAATCTGAGTTCACACACCTCCGTTCTGACTTCACACACCTCCATTCTATGACTTCACACACCTCCATTCTGTGACTTCACACACCTGAATTCTGTGACTTCACACGCCTCCATTATGACTTCACACACCTCCATTCTATGACTTCACACACCTCCATTCTAGGACTTCACACACCTAGATTCTGTGACTTCACACACCTCCATTCTGAGTTCACACACCTCCATTCTGTGACTTCACACACCTCCATTCTGACTTCACACAGCTCCATAAATTGACTCCACACACCTCCATTCTGTGACTTCGCACACCTCCATTCTGACTTCACACAGCTCCATTCTCTGACTTCCCACACCTGCATTCTATGATTTCACACACCTCCATTCTATGACTTCACACACCTGCATTCTGTGACTTCACACACCTCCATTCTGAGTTCAAACACCTCCGTTCTGTGACTTAACACACCTCCATTCTGTGACTTCACACACCTACATTCTGAGGTCGCACACCTCCATTCTGTGACTTCACACACCTCCATTCTGACTTCACACAGCTCCATTCTATGACTTCACACACCTCCATTCTCTGCCTTCACACACCTCCATTTTTGACTTCACACACCTCCATTCTGTGACTTCACACACCTCAATTGTGTGACTTCACACACCTCCATTATGACTTCACACACATCCATTCTATGACTTCACACACCTCCATTCTATGACTTTACACACGTCCATTCTGTGACTTCACACACCTCCATTCTGAGTTCACACACCTCGATTCTGTGACTTCACACACCTCCAATCTGACTTCACACAGCTCCATTCTATGACTTCACACACCTCCATTCTGTGACCTCACACACCTCCATTCTATGACTTCACACACCTCCATTGTGACTTCACACACCTCCATTGTATGAGTTCACACACCTCCATTCTGACTTCACACACCTCCATTCTATGACTTCACACACCTCCATTCTGACTTCACACACCTCCATTCTATGACTTCACACTACTCCATTCTGACTTCACGCACCTCCATTCTGTGACTTCACACACCTCCATTCTGACTTCACACACCTCCATTCTGTGCCTTCACACACCTCCATTGTGAGTTCACCCACTTCCATTCTGTGACTTCACACACCTCCATTCTGTGACTTCACACACTTCCATTGTGACTTCACACACCATCCTTCTATGAGTTCACGCACCGGCATTCTGACTTCACTCACCTCCATTCTATGACTTCACACAGCTCCATTCTGACTTCACACAGCTCCATTCTATGACTTCACACACCTCCATTCTGTGACTTCACACACCTCCATTCTATGACTTCACACACCTCCATTGTGACTTCACACACCTCCATTCTATGAGTACACACACCTCCATTCTGACTTTACACACCTCCATTCCATGACTTCCCACACCTACATTCGATGACTTCACACACCTCCATTCTTTGACTTCACACACCTCCATTCTATGAGTTCACCCACCTCCATTTGTGACTCTACACACCACCTTTTTGACTTCACAAACCTCCATTCTGTGATTTCACACACCTCCATTCTGTGACTTCACACACCTTTATTGTTTGACTTCACACACTTCCATTCTTTGACTTCAGACACCTCCATTCCATGACTTCACACACCTCCATTCTATGAGCTCTCACACCTCCATTCTATGAGTTCACACACCTCCATTTTGACTTCACACACCTCCATTCTATGATTTCACACACCTTCATTCTTACTTCAGAAACATCCATTCTATGACATCACGCACCTCCATTCTATGACTTCACAAATCTCCGTTCTGTGACTTCACACACCTCCATTCTGAGTTCACACACCTCCATTCTCTGAGATCACACACCTCCATTCTGTGACTTAACACACCTCCATTCTATGACTTCACAGACCTCCATTCTGTGACTTCACACACCTTTATTGTTTGACTTCACACCCCTCCATTCTGTGACTTCACACACCTCCATTGTGAGTTCACACACCTTCATTCTCTGAGTTCACACACCTCCATTCTGTGACTTAACCCACCTCCATTCCATGACTTCACAGACCTCCATTCTGTGACTTCACACACCTTTACTGTTTGACTTCACACACCTCCATTCTATGACTTCACACAATTCCATTCTATGACTTCACACACCTCCATTCTTTGACTTCACACACCTCCATTGTGAGTTCACACACCTCCATTCTGTGACTTCACACACCTCCATTCTGTGACTTCACACACCTCCATTCTGTGACTTCACACACCTCCATTCTATGATTTCTCACACCTCCATTCTATTAATTCACACACCTCCATTCTGTGACTTCACACAACTCCATTCTATGACTTCCCACACCTCCAATCTGTGACTTCACACACCTCCATTCTATGACTTCACACACCTCCATTCTATGACTTCACACACCTCCAGTCTTTGACTTCACATCCCTCCATTCTGTGACTTCACACACCTCCATTCTATAACTTCACACACCTCCATTGTGACTTCCCACACCTCCAATCTGAGTTCACACACCTCCGTTCTGACTTCACACACCTCCATTCTATGACTTCACACACCTCCATTCTGTGACTTCACACACCTGAATTCTGTGACTTCACACGCCTCCATTATGACTTCACACACCTCCATTCTATGACTTCACACACCTCCATTCTATGACTTCACACACCTAGATTCTGTGACTTCACACACCTCCATTCTGAGTTCACACACCTCCATTCTGTGACTTCACACACCTCCATTCTGACTTCACACAGCTCCATAAATTGACTCCACACACCTCCATTCTGTGACTTCGCACACCTCCATTCTGACTTCACACAGCTCCATTCTCTGACTTCCCACACCTGCATTCTATGATTTCACACACCTCCATTCTATGACTTCACAGACCTCCATTCTGTGACTTCACACACCTCCATTCTGAGTTCAAACACCTCCGTTCTGTGACTTAACACACCTCCATTCTGTGACTTCACACACCTACATTCTGAGTTCGCACACCTCCATTCTGTGACTTCACACACCTCCATTCTGACTTCACACAGCTCCATTCTATGACTTCACACACCTACATTCTCTGCCTTCACACAACTCCATTCTATGACTTCACACACCTCCATTCTGTGACTTCACACACCTCAATTGTGTGACTTCACACACCACCATTATGACTTCACACACATCCATTCTATGACTTCACACACCTCCATTCTATGACTTCACACACGTCCATTCTGTGACTTCACACACCTCCATTCTGAGTTCACACACCTCCATTCTGTGACTTCACACACCTCCAATCTGACTTCACACAGCTCCATTCTATGACTTCACACACCTCCATTCTGTGACCTCACACACCTCCATTCTATGACTTCACACACCTCCATTGTGACTTCACACACCTCCATTGTGACTTCACACACCTCCATTGTATGAGTTCACACACCTCCATTCTGACTTCACACACCTCCATTCTATGACTTCACACACCTCCATTCTGACTTCACACACCTCCATTCTATGACTTCACACTACTCCATTCTGACTTCACGCACCTCCATTCTGTGACTTCACACACCTCCATTCTGACTTCACACACCTCCATTCTGTGCCTTCACACACCTCCATTGTGAGTTCACCCACTTCCATTCTGTGACTTCACACACCTCCATTCTGTGACTTCACACACCTCAATTCCGTGACTTCACACACCTCCATTCTATGACTTCACACACCTCCATTCTATGCGTTCAAAAACCTCCATTCTATGACTTCACACACCTCCAGTCTTTGACTACAAACCCCTCCATTCTGTGACTTCACACACCTCCATCTATAACTTCACACACCTCCATTGTGACTTCCCACACCTCCAATCTGAGTTCACACACCTCCGTTCTGACTTCACACACCTCCATTCTATGACTTCACACACCTCCATTCTGTGACTTCACACACCTGAATTCTGTGACTTCACACGCCTCCATTATGACTTCACACACCTCCATTCTATGACTTCACACACCTCTATTCTATGACTTCACACACCTAGATTCTGTGACTTCACACACCTCCATTGTGAGTTCACACACCTCCGTTCTGTGACGTCACACACCTCCATTCTGACTTCACACAGCTCCATAAAATGACTTCACACACCTCCATTCTGTGACTTCGCACACCTCCATTCTGACTTCACACAGCACCATTCTCTGACTTCCCACACCTCCATTCTATGATTTCACACACCTCCATTCTATGACTTCACACACCTCCATTCTGTGACTTCACACACCTCCATTCTGAGTTCAAACACCTCCGATCTGTGACTTAACACACCTCCATTCTGTGACTTCACACACCTCCATCCTGACTTCACAAAGCTCCATTCTATGACTTCACACACCTCCATTCTGTGCCTTCACACACCTCCATTCTATGACTTCACACACCTCCATTCTGTGACTTCACACACCTCAATTCTGTGACTTCACACACCTCCATTATGACTTCACACACATCCATTCTATGACTTCACACACCTCCATTCTATGACTTCACACAGCTCCATTCTGTGACTTCACACACCTCCACTCTGAGTTCACACACCTCCATTCTGTGACTTCACACACCTCCAATCTGACTTCACACAGCTCCATTCTGTGACTTCACACACCTCCATTCTGTGACTTCACGCACCTCCATTCTATGACTTCACACACCTCCATTGTGATTTCACACACCTCCATTCTAAGAGTTCACACACGTCCATTCTGACTTCACACACCTCCATTCTATGACTTCACACACCTCCATTCTGACTTCACACACCTCCATTCTATGACTTCACACAACTCCATTCTGACTTCACACACCTCCATTCTGTGACTTCACACACCTCCATTATATGACTTTACACACCTCCATTCTGTGACTTCACACACCTCCATTCTAGGACTTCACACACCTCCATTCTGTGATTTCACACACCGACATTGTGACTTCACAGACCTCCATTCTATGAGTTCACACAAATGCATTGTGAATTCACACACCTCCATTCTATGACTTCACACACCTCCATTCTGACTTCACACACCTCAATTCTGTGACTTAACACAACTCCATTCTATGATTTCACACACCTCCAGTCTATGACTTCACACACCTCCATTCTATGACTTCACACACCTCCTTTCTGAGTTGACACACCTCCATTCTATGATTTCACACACCTCCAGTTTGACTTCACACACTTCCATTTTATGACTTCACACACTTCCATTCTGTGACTTCAAAAACCTCCATTCTATGACTTCACACACTTCCATTGTGACTTCACACACCATCATTCTATGAGTTCACGCACCGGCATTCTGACTTCACTCACCTCCATTCTATGACTTCACACAGCTCCATTCTGACTTCACACAGCTCCATTCTATGACTTCACACACCTCCATTCTGTGACTTCACACACCTCCATTCTATGACTTCACACACCTCCATTGTGACTTCACACACCTCCATTCTATGAGTACACACACCTCCATTCTGACTTTACACACCTCCATTCCATGACTTCCCACACCTACATTCGATGACTTCACACACCTCCATTTTTTGACTTCACACACCTCCATTCTATGAGTTCACCCACCTCCATTTGTGACTCTACACACCACCTTTTTGACTTCACAAACCTCCATTCTGTGATTTCACACACCTCCATTCTGTGACTTCACACACCTTTATTGTTTGACTTCACACACCTCCATTCTTTGACTTCAGACACCTCCATTCCATGACTTCACACACCTCCATTCTATGAGCTCTCACACCTCCATTCTATGAGTTCACACACCTCCATTTTGACTTCACACACATCCATTCTATGATTTCACACACCTTCATTCTTACTTCAGAAACATCCATTATATGACTTCACGCACTTCCATTCTATGACTTCACAAATCTCCGTTCTGTGATTTCACACACCTCCATTCTGAGTTCACACACCTCCATTATCTGACTTCACACACCTCGATTCTGTGACTTAACACACCTCCATTCTATGACTTCACAGACCTCCATTCTGTGACTTCACAGACCTTTATTTTTTGACTTCACACACCTCCATTCTGTGACTTCACACACCTCCATTGTGAGTTCACACACCTTCATTCTCTGAGTTCACACACCTCCATTCTGTGACTTAACCCACCTCCATTCCATGACTTCACAGACCTCCATTCTGTGACTTCACACACCTTTATTGTTTGACTTCACACACCTCCATTCTATGACTTCACACAATTCCATTCTATGACTTCACACACCTCCATTCTTTGACTTCACACACCTCCATTGTGAGTTCACACACCTCCATTCTGTGACTTCACACACCTCCATTCTGTGACTTCACATACCTCGATTCTGTGACTTCACACACCTCCATTCTATGATTTCTCACACCTCCATTCCATTAATTCACACACCTCCATTCTGTGACTTCACACAACTCCATTCTATGACTTCACACACCTCCATTCTATGACTTCACACACCTCCAGTCTTTGACTTCACATCCCTCCATTCTGTGGCTTCACACACCTCCATTCTATAACTTCATACACCTCCATTGTGACTTCCCACACCTCCAATCAGAGTTCACACACCTCCGTTCTGACTTCACACACCTCCATTCTATGACTTCACACACCTCCATTGTGTGACTTCACACACCTGAATTCTGTGATTTCACACGCCTCCATTATGACTTCACACACCTCCATTCTATGACTTCACACACTTCCATTCTATGACTTCACACACCTAGATTCTGTGACTTCACACACCTCCATTCTGAGTTCACACACCTCCATTCTGTGACTTCACACACCTCCATTCTGACTTCACACAGCTCCATAAATTGACTCCACACACCTCCATTCTGTGACTTCGCACACCTCCATTCTGACTTCACACAGCTCCATTCTCTGACTTCCCACACCTCCATTCTATGATTTCACACACCTCCATTCTATGACTTCACACACCTCCACTCTGTGACTTCACACACCTCCATTCTGAGTTCAAACACCTCCGTTCTGTGACTTAACACACCTCCATTCTGTGACTTCACACACCTCCATTCTGAGTTCGCACACCTCCATTCTGTGACGTCACACACCTCCATTCTGACTTCACACAGCTCCATTCTATGGCTTCACACACCTCCATACTGTGCCTTCACATACCTCCATTCTACGACTTCACACACCTCCATTCTGTGATTTCACACACCTACATTGTGACTTCACAGACCTCCATTCTATGAGTTCACACAAATGCATTGTGAATTCACACACCTCCATTCTATGACTTCACACACCTTCATTCTGACTTCACACACCTCCATTCTGACTTCACACACCTCAATTCTGTCACTTAACACAACTCCATTCTATGATTTCACACAGCTCCATTCTATGACTTCACACACCTCCATTCTATGACTTCACACACCTCCTTTCTGAGTTGACACCTCTCCATTCTATGACTTTACACACCTCCAATCTGACTTTACACACCTCCATTTTATGACTTCACACACTTCCATTCTGTGACTTCAAAAACCTCCATTCTATGACTTCACACAGCTTCATTCTGACTTCACACAGCTCCATTCTATGACTTCGCACACATCTATTCTGACTTCACACACCTCCATTCTGTGACTTCACACACCTCCAGTTTGACTTCACACACTTCCATTTTATGACTTCACACACTTCCATTCTGTGACTTCAAAAACCTCCATTCTATGACTTCACACACTTCCATTGTGACTTCACACACCATCATTCTATGAGTTCACGCACCGGCATTCTGACTTCACTCACCTCCATTCTATGACTTCACACAGCTCCATTCTGACTTCACACAGCTCCATTCTATGACTTCACACACCTCCATTCTGTGACTTCACACACCTCCATTCTATGACTTCACACACCTCCATTGTGACTTCACACACCTCCATTCTATGAGTACACACACCTCCATTCTGACTTTACACACCTCCATTCCATGACTTCCCACACCTACATTCGATGACTTCACACACCTCCATTTTTTGACTTCACACACCTCCATTCTATGAGTTCACCCACCTCCATTTGTGACTCTACACACCACCTTTTTGACTTCACAAACCTCCATTCTGTGATTTCACACACCTCCATTCTGTGACTTCACACACCTTTATTGTTTGACTTCACACACCTCCATTCTTTGACTTCAGACACCTCCATTCCATGACTTCACACACCTCCATTCTATGAGCTCTCACACCTCCATTCTATGAGTTCACACACCTCCATTTTGACTTCACACACATCCATTCTATGATTTCACACACCTTCATTCTTACTTCAGAAACATCCATTATATGACTTCACGCACTTCCATTCTATGACTTCACAAATCTCCGTTCTGTGATTTCACACACCTCCATTCTGAGTTCACACACCTCCATTATCTGACTTCACACACCTCGATTCTGTGACTTAACACACCTCCATTCTATGACTTCACAGACCTCCATTCTGTGACTTCACAGACCTTTATTTTTTGACTTCACACACCTCCATTCTGTGACTTCACACACCTCCATTGTGAGTTCACACACCTTCATTCTCTGAGTTCACACACCTCCATTCTGTGACTTAACCCACCTCCATTCCATGACTTCACAGACCTCCATTCTGTGACTTCACACACCTTTATTGTTTGACTTCACACACCTCCATTCTATGACTTCACACAATTCCATTCTATGACTTCACACACCTCCATTCTTTGACTTCACACACCTCCATTGTGAGTTCACACACCTCCATTCTGTGACTTCACACACCTCCATTCTGTGACTTCACATACCTCGATTCTGTGACTTCACACACCTCCATTCTATGATTTCTCACACCTCCATTCTATTAATTCACACACCTCCATTCTGTGACTTCACACAACTCCATTCTATGACTTCACACACCTCCATTCTATGACTTCACACACCTCCAGTCTTTGACTTCACATCCCTCCATTCTGTGGCTTCACACACCTCCATTCTATAACTTCATACACCTCCATTGTGACTTCCCACACCTCCAATCAGAGTTCACACACCTCCGTTCTGACTTCACACACCTCCATTCTATGACTTCACACACCTCCATTGTGTGACTTCACACACCTGAATTCTGTGATTTCACACGCCTCCATTATGACTTCACACACCTCCATTCTATGACTTCACACACATCCATTCTATGACTTCACACACCTAGATTCTGTGACTTCACACACCTCCATTGTGAGTTCACACACCTCCATTCTGTGACGTCACACACCTCCATTCTGACTTCACACAGCTCCATAAATTGACTCCACACACCTCCATTCTGTGACTTCGCACACCTCCATTCTGACTTCACACAGCTCCATTCTCTGACTTCCCACACCTCCATTCTATGATTTCACACACCTCCATTCTATGACTTCACACACCTCCACTCTGTGACTTCACACACCTCCATTCTGAGTTCAAACACCTCCGTTCTGTGACTTAACACACCTCCATTCTGTGACTTCACACACCTCCATTCTGAGTTCGCACACCTCCATTCTGTGACGTCACACACCTCCATTCTGACTTCACACAGCTCCATTCTATGGCTTCACACACCTCCATACTGTGCCTTCACATACCTCCATTCTACGACTTCACACACCTCCATTCTGTGATTTCACACACCTACATTGTGACTTCACAGACCTCCATTCTATGAGTTCACACAAATGCATTGTGAATTCACACACCTCCATTCTATGACTTCACACACCTTCATTCTGACTTCACACACCTCCATTCTGACTTCACACACCTCAATTCTGTCACTTAACACAACTCCATTCTATGATTTCACACAGCTCCATTCTATGACTTCACACACCTCCATTCTATGACTTCACACACCTCCTTTCTGAGTTGACACCTCTCCATTCTATGACTTTACACACCTCCAATCTGACTTTACACACCTCCATTTTATGACTTCACACACTTCCATTCTGTGACTTCAAAAACCTCCATTCTATGACTTCACACAGCTTCATTCTGACTTCACACAGCTCCATTCTATGACTTCGCACACATCTATTCTGACTTCACACACCTCCATTCTGTGACTTCACACACCTCCATTCTGATTTCACACACCTCCATTCTCTGACGTCAAACACCTCCATTCTGTGACTTCACACACCTCCATTCTATGACTTCACACACCTCCATTCTATGACTTCACACACCCCCATTATGCGACTTCACACACCTCCATTCTATGACTTCACACACCTCCATTCTGTTACTTCACACACCTCCATTCTGAGTTCACACACCTCCATTTTGTGATTTCACACACCTCCATTCTGTGACTTCACTCACCTCCATTCTATGACTTCACACACCTAAATTCTATGACTTCACAAACCTCCATTCTATGACTTCACACACCTCCATTCTGTGACTTCACACACCTCCATTCTATGACTTCACACACCTCCATTCTGTGTCTTCACACACCTGCATTCTATGACCTCACACACCTCCATTCTATGACTTCGCACACCTGCATTGTGACTTCACACACCTCCATTCTTTGAGTTCACACAATTCCATTCTGACTTCACACTCCTCCATTCTATGACTTCACACACCTCCATTCTGACTTCACACACCTCCATTCTATGACTTCACAGACCTCCATTCTGTGACTTCACACACCTTTATTGTTTGACTTCACACCCCTCCATTCTGTGACTTCACACACCTCCATTGTGAGTTCACACACCTTCATTCTCTGAGTTCACACACCTCCATTCTGTGACTTAACCCACCTCCATTCCATGACTTCACAGACCTCCATTCTGTGACTTCACACACCTTTATTGTTTGACTTCACACACCTCCATTCTATGACTTCACACAATTCCATTCTATGACTTCACACACCTCCATTCTTTGACTTCACACACCTCCATTGTGAGTTCACACACCTCCATTCTGTGACTTCACACACCTCCATTCTGTGACTTCACACACCTCCATTCTGTGACTTCACACACCTCCATTCTATGATTTCTCACACCTCCATTCTATTAATTCACACACCTCCATTCAGTGACTTCACACAACTCCATTCTATGACTTCCCACACCTCCATTCTGTGACTTCACACACCTCCATTCTATGACTTCACACACCTCCATTCTATGACTTCACACACCTCCAGTCTTTGACTTCACATCCCTCCATTCTGTGACTTCACACACCTCCATTCTATAACTTCACACACCTCCATTGTGACTTCCCACACCTCCAATCTGAGTTCACACACCTCCGTTCTGACTTCACACACCTCCATTCTATGACTTTACACACCTCCATTCTGTGACTTCACACACCTGAATTCTGTGACTTCACACGCCTCCATTATGACTTCACACACCTCCATTCTATGACTTCACACACCTCCATTCTATGACTTCACACACCTAGATTCTGTGACTTCACACACCTCCATTCTGAGTTCACACACCTCCATTCTCTGACTTCACACACCTCCATTCTGACTTCACACAGCTCCATAAATTGACTCCACACACCTCCATTCTGTGACTTCGCACACCTCCATTCTGACTTCACACAGCTCCATTCTCTGACTTCCCACACCTGCATTCTATGATTTCACACACCTCCATTCTATGACTTCACACACCTCCATTCTGTGACTTCACACACCTCCATTCTGAGTTCAAACACCTCCGTTCTGTGACTTAACACACCTCCATTCTGTGACTTCACACACCTACATTCTGAGTTCGCACACCTCCATTCTGTGACTTCACACACCTCCATTCTGACTTCACACAGCTCCATTCTATGACTTCACACACCTCCATTCTGTGCCTTCACACACCTCCATTCTATGACTTCATACACCTCCATTCTGTGACTTCACACACCTCAATTGTGTGACTTCACACACCACCATTATGACTTCACACACATCCATTCTATGACTTCACACACCTCCATTCTATGACTTCACACACGTCCATTCTGTGACTTTACACACCTCCATTCTGAGTTCACACACCTCCATTCTGTGACTTCACACACCTCCAATCTGACTTCACACAGCTCCATTCTATGACTTCACACACCTCCATTCTGTGACCTCACACACCTCCATTCTATGACTTCACACACCTCCATTGTGACTTCACACACCTCCATTGTATGAGTTCACACACCTCCATTCTGACTTCACACACCTCCATTCTATGACTTCACACACCTCCATTCTGACTTCACACACCTCCATTCTATGACTTCACACTACTCCATTCTGACTTCACGCACCTCCATTCTGTGACTTCACACACCTCCATTCTGACTTCACACACCTCCATTCTGTGCCTTCACACACCTCCATTCTGTGACTTCACACACCTCAATTCCGTGACTTCACACACCTCCATTCTATGACTTCACACACCTCCATTCTATGCGTTCAAAAACCTCCATTCTATGACTTCACACACCTCCAGTCTTTGACTACAAACCCCTCCATTCTGTGACTTCACACACCTCCATCTATAACTTCACACACCTCCATTGTGACTTCCCATACCTCCAATCTGAGTTCACACACCTCCGTTCTGACTTCACCCACCTCCATTCTATGACTTCACACACCTCCATTCTGTGACTTCACACACCTGAATTCTGTGACTTCACACGCCTCCATTATGACTTCACACACCTCCATTCTATGACTTCACACACATCCATTCTATGACTTCACACACCTAGATTCTGTGACTTCACACACCTCCATTGTGAGTTCACACACCTCCATTCTGTGACGTCACACACCTCCATTCTGACTTCACACAGCTCCATAAAATGACTTCACACACCTCCATTCTGTGACTTCGCACACCTCCATTCTGACTTCACACAGCTCCATTCTCTGACTTCCCACACCTCCATTCTATGATTTCACACACCTCCATTCTATGACTTCACACACCTCCATTCTGTGACTTCACACACCTCCATTCTGAGTTCAAACACCTCCGATCTGTGACTTAACACACCTCCATTCTGTGACTTCACACACCTCCATTCTATGACTTCACACACCTCCATTCTGTGACTTCACACACCTCAATTCTGTGACTTCACACACCTCCATTGTGACTTCACACACATCCATTCTATGACTTCACACACCTCCATTCTATGACTTCACACAGCTCCATTCTGTGACTTCACACACCTCCACTCTGAGTTCACACACCTCCATTCTGTGACTTCACACACCTACATTCTGAGTTCGCACACCTCCATTCTGTGACTTAACACACCTCCATTCTGTGACTCCACACACCTACATTCTGAGTTCGCACACCTCCATTCTGTGACTTCACACACCTCCATTCTGACTTCACACAGCTCCATTCTATGACTTCACACACCTCCATTCTGTGCCTTCACACACCTCCATTCTATGACTTCACACACCTCCATTCTGTGACTTCACACACCTCAATTCTGTGACTTCACACACCTCCATTATGACTTCACACACATCCATTCTATGACTTCACACACCTCCATTCTATGACTTCACACAGCTCCATTCTGTGACTTCACACACCTCCACTCTGAGTTCACACACCTCCATTCTGTGACTTCACACACCTCCAATCTGACTTCACACAGCTCCATTCTATGACTTCACACACCTCCATTCTGTGACTTCACGCACCTCCATTCTATGACTTCACACACCTCCATTCTGACTTCACACACCTCCATTCTATGACTTCACACACCTCCATTCTGACTTCACACACCTCCATTCTATGACTTCACACAACTCCATTCTGACTTCACACATCTCCATTCTGTGACTTCACACACCTCCATTATATGACTTTACACACCTCCATTCTGTGACTTCACACACCTCCATTCTATGACTTCACACACCTCCATTCTGTGATTTCACACACCGACATTGTGACTTCACAGACCTCCATTCTATGAGTTCACACAAATGCATTGTGAATTCACACACCTCCATTCTATGACTTCACACACCTCCATTCTGACTTCACACACCTCAATTCTGTGACTTAACACAACTCCATTCTATGATTTCACACACCTCCAGTCTATGACTTCACACACCTCCATTCTATGACTTCACACACCTCCTTTCTGAGTTGACACACCTCCATTCTATGATTTCACACACCTCCAGTTTGACTTCACACACTTCCATTTTATGACTTCACACACTTCCATTCTGTGACTTCAAAAACCTCCATTCTATGACTTCACACACTTCCATTGTGACTTCACACACCATCATTCTATGAGTTCACGCACCGGCATTCTGACTTCACTCACCTCCATTCTATGACTTCACACAGCTCCATTCTGACTTCACACAGCTCCATTCTATGACTTCACACACCTCCATTCTGTGACTTCACACACCTCCATTCTATGACTTCACACACCTCCATTGTGACTTCACACACCTCCATTCTATGAGTACACACACCTCCATTCTGACTTTACACACCTCCATTGCATGACTTCCCACACCTACATTCGATGACTTCACACACCTCCATTCTTTGACTTCACACACCTCCATTCTATGAGTTCACCCACCTCCATTTGTGACTCTACACACCACCTTTTTGACTTCACAAACCTCCATTCTGTGATTTCACACACCTCCATTCTGTGACTTCACACACCTTTATTGTTTGACTTCACACACCTCCATTCTTTGACTTCAGACACCTCCATTCCATGACTTCACACACCTCCATTCTATGAGCTCTCACACCTCCATTCTATGAGTTCACACACCTCCATTTTGACTTCACACACATCCATTCTATGATTTCACACACCTTCATTCTTACTTCAGAAACATCCATTATATGACTTCACGCACTTCCATTCTATGACTTCACAAATCTCCGTTCTGTGATTTCACACACCTCCATTCTGAGTTCACACACCTCCATTATCTGACTTCACACACCTCGATTCTGTGACTTAACACACCTCCATTCTATGACTTCACAGACCTCCATTCTGTGACTTCACAGACCTTTATTTTTTGACTTCACACACCTCCATTCTGTGACTTCACACACCTCCATTGTGAGTTCACACACCTTCATTCTCTGAGTTCACACACCTCCATTCTGTGACTTAACCCACCTCCATTCCATGACTTCACAGACCTCCATTCTGTGACTTCACACACCTTTATTGTTTGACTTCACACACCTCCATTCTATGACTTCACACAATTCCATTCTATGACTTCACACACCTCCATTCTTTGACTTCACACACCTCCATTGTGAGTTCACACACCTCCATTCTGTGACTTCACACACCTCCATTCTGTGACTTCACATACCTCGATTCTGTGACTTCACACACCTCCATTCTATGATTTCTCACACCTCCATTCTATTAATTCACACACCTCCATTCTGTGACTTCACACAACTCCATTCTATGACTTCACACACCTCCATTCTATGACTTCACACACCTCCAGTCTTTGACTTCACATCCCTCCATTCTGTGGCTTCACACACCTCCATTCTATAACTTCACACACCTCCATTGTGACTTCCCACACCTCCAATCAGAGTTCACACACCTCCGTTCTGACTTCACACACCTCCATTCTATGACTTCACACACCTCCATTGTGTGACTTCACACACCTGAATTCTGTGATTTCACACGCCTCCATTATGACTTTACACACCTCCATTCTATGACTTCACACACTTCCATTCTATGACTTCACACACCTAGATTCTGTGACTTCACACACCTCCATTCTGAGTTCACACACCTCCATTCTGTGACTTCACACACCTCCATTCTGACTTCACACAGCTCCATAAATTGACTCCACACACCTCCATTCTGTGACTTCGCACACCTCCATTCTGACTTCACACAGCTCCATTCTCTGACTTCCCACACCTCCATTCTATGATTTCACACACGTCCATTCTATGTCTTCACACACCTCCACTCTGTGACTTCACACACCTCCATTCTGAGTTCAAACACCTCCGTTCTGTGACTTAACACACCTCCATTCTGTGACTTCACACACCTCCATTCTGAGTTCGCACACCTCCATTCTGTGACTTCACACACCTCCATTCTGACTTCACACAGCTCCATTCTATGGCTTCACACACCTCCATTCTGTGCCTTCACATACCTCCATTCTACGACTTCACACACCTTCATTCTGTGATTTCACACACCTACATTGTGACTTCACAGACCTCCATTCTATGAGTTCACACAAATGCATTGTGAATTCACACACCT
Source organism: Megascapheus bottae (assembly GCA_024803745.1). NCBI lineage: Eukaryota > Metazoa > Chordata > Mammalia > Rodentia > Geomyidae > Megascapheus > Megascapheus bottae. The sequence continues at coordinate 512,836 of JANJXV010000106.1, read as the reverse complement.
CCATTCTATGACTTCACACACCTTCATTCTGACTTCACACACCTCCATTCTGACTTCACACACCTCAATTCTGTCACTTAACACAACTCCATTCTATGATTTCACACAGCTCCATTCTATGACTTCACACACCTCCATTCTATGACTTCACACACCTCCAATCTGAGTTTACACACCTCCATTTTATGACTTCACACACTTCCATTCTGTGACTTCAAAAACCTCCATTCTATGACTTCACACAACTCCATTGTGACTTCACACACCATCATTCTATGAGTTCACACACCGCCATTCTGACTTCACTCACCTCCATTCTATGACTTCACACAGCTCCATTCTGACTTCACACAGCTCCATTCTATGACTTCGCACACATCTATTCTGACTTCACACACCTCCATTCTGTGACTTCACACACCTCCATTCTGATTTCACACACCTCCATTCTCTGATGTCAAACACCTCCATTCTGTGACTTCACACACCTCCATTCTATGACTTCACACACCTCCATTCTATGACTTCACACACCCCCATTATGCGACTTCACACACCTCCATTCTATGACTTCACACACCTCCATTCTGTTACTTCACACACCTCCATTCTGAGTTCACACACCTCCATTTTGTGATTTCACACACCTCCATTCTGTGACTTCACACACCTCCATTCTATGACTTCACACACCTAAATTCTATGACTTCACAAACCTCCATTCTATGACTTCACACACCTCCATTCTGTGACTTCACACACCTCCATTCTATGACTTCACACACCTCCATTCTGTGTCTTCACACACCTGCATTCTATGACCTCACACACCTCCATTCTATGACTTCGCACACCTGCATTGTGACTTCACACACCTCCATTCTTTGAGTTCACACAACTCCATTCTGACTTCACACTCTTCCATTCTATGACTTCACACACCTCCATTCTGACTTCACACACCTCCATTCTGTGACTTCACACAACTCCATCTGACTTCACACACCTCCATTCCATGACTTCACACACCTCCATTCGATGAATTCACACACCTCCATTCTTTGTCTTCATGCACCTCCATTCTATGAGTTCACACACCTCCATTCTCTGACTTCACACACCTTTATTGTTTGACTTCACACACCTCCTTTCTTTGACTTCACACACCTACATTCCATGACTTCACACACCTCCATTCTATGAGTTCACACACCTCCATTCTATGAGTTCACACACCTCCATTTTGACTTCACACACCTCCTTTCTTTGACTTCATACACCTTCTTTCTCACTTCAGAAACATCCATTTTATGATTTCACGCACCTCCGTTCTATGACTTCACAAACCTCCGTTCTGTGACCACACACCTCCATTCTGAGTTCCCACACCTCCATTGTGTGACTTCACCCACCTCCATCCTGACTTCACACACCTCCATTCTGACTTCACAAACCTCAATTCTTTGACTTCACACACCTCCATTCTATGATTTCACACGTTTCCATTCTATGAATTCACACACCGCCATTCTATGACTTCACACACCTCATTTCTGAGTTGACACACCTCCATTCTGTGATTTCACACACCTCCGATTTGACTTCACACACCCCCATTCTATGACTTCACACAGCCTCATTTTGACTTCACACACTCCATTCTATGAGTTCACACACCTCCGTTCTGACTTCACACACCTCCATTCTATGACTTCACACAGCTGCATTCCGACTTGAGACACCTCCATTTGTGACTTCACACACCACAATTTTGACTTCAAACACCTTCATTCTGTGACTTCACACACCTCCATTCTATGATTTCACACACTTCCATTCTATGAATTCACACACCTCCATTCTTTGACTTCACACACCTCCATTGTGAGTTCACACACATCCATTCTGTGACTTCAAACACCTCCATTCTCTGACTTCACACACCTCCATTCTGTGACTTCACACACCTTCATTCTATGATTTCTCACACCTCCATTCTATTAATTCACACACCTCCATTCTGTGACTTCACACAACTCCATTCTATGACTTCCCTCACCTCCATTCTGTGACTTCACACACCTCCATTCTGAGTTCACAAACCTCAATTCTGTGACTTAACGCACCTCCATTCTGTGACTTCACACACCTCCGTTCTGACTTCACACACCTCCATTCTATGACTTCACAGACCTCCATTCTGTGACTTCACACACCTCAATTCTGTGACTTCACACACCTCCAGTATGACTTCACACACCTCCATTCTATGACTTCACACACTTCCATTCTATGACTTCACACACCTAGATTCTGTGACTTCACACACCTCCGTTCTGAGTTCACACACCTCAATTCTGTGACTTCACACACCTCCATTCTGACTTCACCCAGCTCCATTCAATGACTTCACACACCTCCATTCTGTGACTTCGCACACCTCCAGTCTGACTTCACACAGCTTCACTCTATGCCATCCCACACCTCCATTCTATGATTTCACACACCTCCATTCTATGACTTCACACACCTCCATTCTGTGATTTCACACACCTCCATTCTGAGTTCTAACACCTCCGTTCTGTGACTTAACACACCTCCATTCTGTGACTTCACACACCACCATTCTGAGTTCACACACCTCCATTCTGTGACTTCACACACCTCCATTCTGACTTCAAACAGCTCCATTCTATGACTTCACACCCTCCATTCTTTGCCTTCACAAACCTCCATTCTATGACTTAACACACCTTCATTCTTACTTCACAAACATCCATTCTATGACTTCACACACCTCCATTCTATGACTTCACACACCTCCATTCTATGACTTCACAAACCTCCATTCTGTGACTTCACACACCTCCTTTCTGAGTTCACACACCTCCATTCTGTGACTTCACACAACTCCAATCTGACTTCACACAGCTCCATTCCATGACTTCACACACCTCCATTCTGTGACTTCACAAACATCCATTCTATGACTTCACACACCTCCATTCTATGACTTCACACACCTTCATTCTGTGACTTCACACACCTCCTTTCTGAGTTCACACACCTCCATTCTGTGACTTCACACAACTCCAATCTGACTTCACACAGCTCCATTCCATGACTTCACACACCTCCATTCTGTGACTTCACACACCTCCATTCTATGACTTCATACACCTCCATTGTGACTTCACAAAGCTCCAATCTATGAGTTCACACACCTCCATTCTGACTTCACAAACCTCCATTCTATGACTTCACACACCTTTATTCTGACTTCACACACCTCCATTCTGACTTCACACACCTCCATTCTATGACTTCACGCAACTCCATTCTGACTTCACACACCTCCTTTCTGTGACTTTACACACCTCCACTCCATGACTTCCCACACCTTCATTCGATGACTTCACACACCTCCATTCTTTGACTTCACACACCTCCATTCTATGAGTTCACACACCTCCATTTGTGACTCTACACACCACCTTTTTGACTTCAAAAACCTCCATTCTGTGATTTCACACACCTCCATTCTGTGACTTCACACGCCTTTATTGTTTGACTTCACACACCTCCATTCTTTGACTTCACACACCTCCATTCCATGACTTCACACACCACCATTCTATGAGTTCACACACCTCCATTCTATGAGTTCACACACCTCCATTTTGACTTCACACACCTCCATTCTATGACTTCACACACCTTCATTCTTACTTCAGAAACATCCATTCTATGACTTCACGCACCTCCATTCTATGACTTCACAAATCTCCGTTCTGTGACTTCACACACCTCCATTCTGAGTTCACACACCTCCATTCTATGACTTCACAGACCTCCATTCTGTGACTTCACACACCTTTATTGTTTGACTTCACACACCTGCATTCTATGACTTCACACAATTCCATTCTATTAATTCACACACCTCCATTCTTTGACTTCACACACCTTCATTGTGAGTTCACACATCTCCATTCTGTGACTTCACACACCTCCATTCTATGACTTCACACACCTCCATTCTGTGACTTCACACACCTCCATTCTATGATTTCTCACACCTCCATTCTATTAATTCACACACCTCCATTCTGTGACTTCACACAACTCCATTCTATGACTTCCCACACCTCCATTCTGTGACTTCACACACCTCCATTCTGAGTTCACAAACCTCCATTCTGTGACTTAACGCACCTTCATTCTGTGACTTCACACACCTCCATTCTATGACTTCACACACCTCCATTCTATGCGTTCAAACACCTCCATTCTATGACTTCACACACCTCCAGTCTTTGACTTCACACCCCTCCATTCTGTGACTTCACACACCTCCATCTATAACTTCACACACCTCCATTGTGACTTCCCACACCTCCAATCTGAGTTCACACACCTGCGTTCTGACTTCACACACCGCCATTCTATGACTTCACACACCTCCATTCTGTGACTTCACACACCTGAATTCTGTGATTTCACACACATACATTGTGACTTCACAGACCTCCATTCTATGAGTTCACATAAATGCATTGTGAATTCACACACCTCCATTCTATGACTTCACACACCTCCATTCTGACTTCACACACCTCAATTCTGTGACTTAACACAACTCCATTCTATGATTTCACACACCTCCAGTCTATGACTTCACACACCTCCATTCTATGACCTCACACACCTCCTTTCTGGGTTGACACACCTCCATTCTATGACTTCACACACCTCCAGTTTGACTTCACACACTTCCATTTTATGACTTCACACACTTCCATTCTGTGACTTCAAAAACCTCCATTCTATGACTTCACACACTTCCATTGTGACTTCACACACCATCATTCTATGAGTTCACACACCGGCATTCTGACTTCACTCACCTCCATTCTTTGACTTCACACAGCTCCATTCTGACTTCACACAGCTCCATTCTATGACTTCACACACCTCCATTCTGTGACTTCACACACCTCCATTCTATGACTTCACACACCTCCATTGTGACTTTACACACCTCCATTCTATGAGTACACACACCTCCATTCTGACTTTACACACCTCCATTCCATGACTTCCCACACCTACATTCGATGACTTCACACACCTCCATTCTTTGACTTCACACACCTCCATTCTATGACTTCACACACCTCCATTGTGACTTCACACACCTCCATTCTATGAGTACACACACCTCCATTCTGACTTTACACACCTCCATTCCATGACTTCCCACACCTACATTCGATGACTTCACACACCTCCATTCTGTGACTTCGCACACCTCCATTCTGACTTCACACAGCTCCATTCTCTGACTTCCCACACCTCCATTCTATGATTTCACACACCTCCATTCTATGATTTCACACACCTCCATTCTGTGACTTCACACACCTCTATTCTGAGTTCAAACACCTCCGTTCTGTGACTTAACACACCTCCATTCTGTGACTTCACACACCTCCATTCTGACTTCACACAGCTCCATTCTATGACTTCACACACCTCCATTCTGTGCCTTCACACACCTCCATTCTATGACTTTACACACCTCCATTCTGTGACTTCACACACCTCAATTCTGTGACTTCACACACCTCCATTATGACTTCACACACATCCATTCTATGACTTCACACACCTCCATTCTATGACTTCACACACCTCCATTCTGTGAATTCACACACCTCCATTCTGAGTTCACACACCTCCATTCTGTGACTTCACACACTTCCAAACTGACTTCACACAGATCCATTCTATGACTTCACACACCTCCATTCTGTGACTTCACACACCTCCATTCTGTGACTTCACACACCTCCACTGTGACTTCACACACCTCCATTCTATGAGTTCACACACCTCCATTCTGACTTCACACACCTCCATTCTATGACTTCACACACCTCCATTCTGTGACTTCACACACCTCCATTCTGTGACTTCACACACCTCCATTCTATGATTTCTCACACCTCCATTCTATTAATTCACACACCTCCATTCTGTGACTTCACACAACTCCATTCTATGACTTCCCACACCTCCATTCTGTGACTTCACACACCTCCATTCTATGACTTCACACACCTCCATTCTATGACTTCACACACCTCCAGTCTTTGACTTCACATCCCTCCATTCTGTGACTTCACACACCTCCATTCTATAACTTCACACACCTCCATTGTGACTTCCCACACCTCCAATCTGAGTTCACACACCTCCGTTCTGACTTCACACACCTCCATTCTATGACTTCACACACCTCCATTCTGTGACTTCACACACCTGAATTCTGTGACTTCACACGCCTCCATTATGACTTCACACACCTCCATTCTATGACTTCACACACCTCCATTCTATGACTTCACACACCTAGATTCTGTGACTTCACACACCTCCATTCTGAGTTCACACACCTCCATTCTGTGACTTCACACACCTCCATTCTGACTTCACACAGCTCCATTCTCTGACTTCCCACACCTGCATTCTATGATTTCACACACCTCCATTCTATGACTTCACACACCTCCATTCTGTGACTTCACACACCTTCATTCTGAGTTCAAACACCTCCGTTCTGTGACTTAACACACCTCCATTCTGTGACTTCACACACCTCCATTCTTAGTTCGCACACCTCCATTCTGTGACTTCACACACCTCCATTCTGACTTCACACAGCTCCATTCTATGACTTCACACACCTCCATTCTGTGCCTTCACACACCTCCATTCTATGACTTCACACACCTCCATTCTGTGACTTCACACACCTCCATTCTATGATTTCTCACACCTCCATTCTATTAATTCACACACCTCCATTCTGTGACTTCACACAACTCCATTCTATGACTTCCCACACCTCCATTCTGTGACTTCACACACCTCCATTCTGAGTTCACAAACCTCCATTCTGTGACTTAACGCACCTTCATTCTGTGACTTCACACACCTCCATTCTATGACTTCACACACCTCCATTCTATGCGTTCAAACACCTCCATTCTATGACTTCACACACCTCCAGTCTTTGACTTCACACCCCTCCATTCTGTGACTTCACACACCTCCATCTATAACTTCACACACCTCCATTGTGACTTCCCACACCTCCAATCTGAGTTCACACACCTGCGTTCTGACTTCACACACCGCCATTCTATGACTTCACACACCTCCATTCTGTGACTTCACACACCTGAATTCTGTGATTTCACACACATACATTGTGACTTCACAGACCTCCATTCTATGAGTTCACATAAATGCATTGTGAATTCACACACCTCCATTCTATGACTTCACACACCTCCATTCTGACTTCACACACCTCAATTCTGTGACTTAACACAACTCCATTCTATGATTTCACACACCTCCAGTCTATGACTTCACACACCTCCATTCTATGACCTCACACACCTCCTTTCTGGGTTGACACACCTCCATTCTATGACTTCACACACCTCCAGTTTGACTTCACACACTTCCATTTTATGACTTCACACACTTCCATTCTGTGACTTCAAAAACCTCCATTCTATGACTTCACACACTTCCATTGTGACTTCACACACCATCATTCTATGAGTTCACACACCGGCATTCTGACTTCACTCACCTCCATTCTTTGACTTCACACAGCTCCATTCTGACTTCACACAGCTCCATTCTATGACTTCACACACCTCCATTCTGTGACTTCACACACCTCCATTCTATGACTTCACACACCTCCATTGTGACTTTACACACCTCCATTCTATGAGTACACACACCTCCATTCTGACTTTACACACCTCCATTCCATGACTTCCCACACCTACATTCGATGACTTCACACACCTCCATTCTTTGACTTCACACACCTCCATTCTATGACTTCACACACCTCCATTGTGACTTCACACACCTCCATTCTATGAGTACACACACCTCCATTCTGACTTTACACACCTCCATTCCATGACTTCCCACACCTACATTCGATGACTTCACACACCTCCATTCTGTGACTTCGCACACCTCCATTCTGACTTCACACAGCTCCATTCTCTGACTTCCCACACCTCCATTCTATGATTTCACACACCTCCATTCTATGATTTCACACACCTCCATTCTGTGACTTCACACACCTCTATTCTGAGTTCAAACACCTCCGTTCTGTGACTTAACACACCTCCATTCTGTGACTTCACACACCTCCATTCTGACTTCACACAGCTCCATTCTATGACTTCACACACCTCCATTCTGTGCCTTCACACACCTCCATTCTATGACTTTACACACCTCCATTCTGTGACTTCACACACCTCAATTCTGTGACTTCACACACCTCCATTATGACTTCACACACATCCATTCTATGACTTCACACACCTCCATTCTATGACTTCACACACCTCCATTCTGTGAATTCACACACCTCCATTCTGAGTTCACACACCTCCATTCTGTGACTTCACACACTTCCAAACTGACTTCACACAGATCCATTCTATGACTTCACACACCTCCATTCTGTGACTTCACACACCTCCATTCTGTGACTTCACACACCTCCACTGTGACTTCACACACCTCCATTCTATGAGTTCACACACCTCCATTCTGACTTCACACACCTCCATTCTATGACTTCACACACCTCCATTCTGTGACTTCACACACCTCCATTCTGTGACTTCACACACCTCCATTCTATGATTTCTCACACCTCCATTCTATTAATTCACACACCTCCATTCTGTGACTTCACACAACTCCATTCTATGACTTCCCACACCTCCATTCTGTGACTTCACACACCTCCATTCTATGACTTCACACACCTCCATTCTATGACTTCACACACCTCCAGTCTTTGACTTCACATCCCTCCATTCTGTGACTTCACACACCTCCATTCTATAACTTCACACACCTCCATTGTGACTTCCCACACCTCCAATCTGAGTTCACACACCTCCGTTCTGACTTCACACACCTCCATTCTATGACTTCACACACCTCCATTCTGTGACTTCACACACCTGAATTCTGTGACTTCACACGCCTCCATTATGACTTCACACACCTCCATTCTATGACTTCACACACCTCCATTCTATGACTTCACACACCTAGATTCTGTGACTTCACACACCTCCATTCTGAGTTCACACACCTCCATTCTGTGACTTCACACACCTCCATTCTGACTTCACACAGCTCCATTCTCTGACTTCCCACACCTGCATTCTATGATTTCACACACCTCCATTCTATGACTTCACACACCTCCATTCTGTGACTTCACACACCTTCATTCTGAGTTCAAACACCTCCGTTCTGTGACTTAACACACCTCCATTCTGTGACTTCACACACCTCCATTCTTAGTTCGCACACCTCCATTCTGTGACTTCACACACCTCCATTCTGACTTCACACAGCTCCATTCTATGACTTCACACACCTCCATTCTGTGCCTTCACACACCTCCATTCTATGACTTCACACACCTCCATTCTGTGACTTCACACACCTCAATTGTGTGACTTCACACACCTCCATTATGACTTCACACACATCCATTCTATGACTTCACACACCTCCATTCTATGACTTCATACACGTCCATTCTGTGACTTCACACACCTCCATTCTGAGTTCACACACCTCCATTCTGTGACTTCACACACCTCCAATCTGACTTCACACAGATCCATTCTATGACTTCACACACCTCCATTCTGTGACTTCACACACCTCCTTTCTGTGACTTCACACACCTCCACTGTGACTTCACACACCTCCATTCTATGAGTTCACACACCTCCATTCTGACTTCACATACTTCCATTCTATGACTTCACACACCTCCATTCTTTGACTTCAGACACCTCCATTCCATGACTTCACACACCTCCATTCCATGAGCTCTCACACCTCCATTCTATGAGTTCACACACCTCCATTTTGACTTCACACACCTCCATTCTATGATTTCACACACCTTCATTCTTACTTCAGAAACATCCATTCTATGACATCACGCACCTCGATTCTATGACTTCACAAATCTCCGTTCTGTGACTTCACACACCTCCATTCTGAGTTCACACACCTCCATTCTATGACTTCACAGACCTCCATTCTGTGACTTCACACACCTTTATTGTTTGACTTCACACACCTGCATTCTATGACTTCACACAATTCCATTCTATTAATTCACACACCTCCATTCTTTGACTTCACACACCTCCATTGTGAGTTCACACATCTCCATTCTGTGACTTCACACACCTCCATTCTATGACTTCACACACCTCCATTCTGTGACTTCACACACCTCCATTCTATGATTTCTCACACCTCCATTCTATTAATTCACACACTTCCATTCTGTGACTTCACACAACTCCATTCTATGACTTCCCACACCTCCATTCTGTGACGTCACACACCTCCATTCTGAGATCACAAACCTCCATTCTGTGACTTAACGCACCTTCATTCTGTGACTTCACACACCTCCATTCTATGACTTCACACACCTCCATTCTATGCGTTCAAACACCTCCATTCTATGACTTCACACACCTCCAGTCTTTGACTTCACACCCCTCCATTCTGTGACTTCACACACCTCCATCTATAACTTCACACACCTCCATTGTGACTTCCCACACCTCCAATCTGAGTTCACACACCTCCGTTCTGACTTCACACACCTCCATTCTATGACTTCACACACCTCCATTCTGTGACTTCACACACCTGAATTCTGTGATTTCACACACATACATTGTGACTTCACAGACCTCCATTCTATGAGTTCACATAAATGCATTGTGAATTCACACACCTCCATTCTATGACTTCACACACCTCCATTCTGACTTCACACACCTCAATTCTGTGACTTAACACAACTCCATTCTATGATTTCACACACCTCCAGTCTATGACTTCACACACCTCCATTCTATGACTTCACACACCTCCTTTCTGAGTTGACACACCTCCATTCTATGATTTCACACACCTCCAGTTTGACTTCACACACTTCCATTTTATGACTTCACACACTTCCATTCTGTGACTTCAAAAACCTCCATTCTATGACTTCACACACTTCCATTGTGACTTCACACACCATCATTCTATGAGTTCACACACCGGCATTCTGACTTCACTCACCTCCATTCTTTGACTTCACACAGCTCCATTCTGACTTCACACAGCTCCATTCTATGACTTCACACACCTCCATTCTGTGACTTCACACACCTCCATTCTATGACTTCACACACCTCCATTGTGACTTTACACACATCCATTCTATGAGTACACACACCTCCATTCTGACTTTACACACCTCCATTCCATGACTTCCCACACCTCCATTCGATGACTTCACACACCTCCATTCTTTGACTTCACACACCTCCATTCTATGACTTCACACACCTCCATTGTGACTTCACACACCTCCATTCTATGAGTACACACACCTCCATTCTGACTTTACACACCTCCATTCCATGACTTCCCACACCTCCATTCTATGACTTTACACACCTCCATTCTGTGACTTCACACACCTCAATTCTGTGACTTCACACACCTCCATTATAACTTCACACACATCCATTCTATGACTTCACACACCTCCATTCTATGACTTCACACACCTCCATTCTGTGAATTCACACACCTCCATTCTGAGTTCACACACCTCCATTCTGTGACTTCACACACTTCCAAACTGACTTCACACAGATCCATTCTATGACTTCACACACCTCCATTCTGTGACTTCACACACCTCCATTCTGTGACTTCACACACCTCCACTGTGACTTCACACACCTCCATTCTATGAGTTCACACACCTCCATTCTGACTTCACACACCTCCATTCTATGACTTCACACACCTCCATTCTGTGACTTCACACACCTCCATTCTGTGACTTCACACACCTCCATTCTATGATTTCTCACACCTCCATTCTATTAATTCACACACCTCCATTCTGTGACTTCACACAACTCCATTCTATGACTTCCCACACCTCCATTCTGTGACTTCACACACCTCAATTCTATGACTTCACACACCTCCATTCTATGACTTCACACACCTCCAGTCTTTGACTTCACATTCCTCCATTCTGTTACTTCACACACCTCCATTCTATAACTTCACACACCTCCATTGTGACTTCCCACACCTCCAATCTGAGTTCACACACCTCCGTTCTGACTTCACACACCTCCATTCTATGACTTCACACACCTCCATTCTGTGACTTCACACACCTGAATTCTGTGACTTCACACGCCTCCATTATGACTTCACACACCTCCATTCTATGACTTCACACACCTCCATTCTATGACTTCACACACCTAGATTCTGTGACTTCACACACCTCCATTCTGAGTTCAAACACCTCCATTCTGTGACTTCACACACCTCCATTCTGACTTCACACACCTCCATTCTGTGACTTCACACACCTCCATTCTGAGTTCAAACACCTCCGTTCTGTGACTTAACACACCTCCATTCTGTGACTTCACACACCTCCATTCTGAGTTCGCACACCTCCATTCTGTGACTTCACACACCTCCATTCTGACTTCACACAGCTCCATTCTATGACTTCACACACCTCCATTCTGTGCCTTCACACACCTCCATTCTATGACTTCACACACCTCCATTCTGTGACTTCACACACCTCAATTGTGTGACTTCACACACCTCCATTATGACTTCACACACATCCATTCTATGACTTCACACACCTCCATTCTATGACTTCATACACGTCCATTCTGTGACTTCACACACCTCCATTCTGAGTTCACACACTTCCATTCTGTGACTTCACACACCTCCAATCTGACTTCACACAGATCCATTCTATGACTTCACACACCTCCATTCTGTGACTTCACACACCTCCTTTCTGTGACTTCACACACCTCCACTGTGACTTCACACACCTCCATTCTATGAGTTCACACACCTCCATTCTGACTTCACACACCTCCATTCTATGACTTCACACACCTCCATTCTTTGACTTCAGACACCTCCATTCCATGACTTCACACACCTCCATTCTATGAGCTCTCACACCTCCATTCTATGAGTTCACACACCTCCATTTTGACTTCACACACCTCCATTCTATGATTTCACACACCTTCATTCTTACTTCAGAAACATCCATTCTATGACATCACGCACCTCCATTCTATGACTTCACAAATCTCCGTTCTCTGACTTCACACACCTCCATTCTGAGTTCACACACCTCCATTCTCTGAGTTCACACACCTCCATTCTGTGACTTAACACACCTCCATTCTATGACTTCACAGAACTCCATTCTGTGACTTCACACACCTTTATTGTTTGACTTCACACCCCTCCATTCTGTGACTTCACACACCTTCATTGTGAGTTCACACACCTTCATTCTCTGAGTTCACATACCTCCATTCTGTGACTTAACCCACCTCCATTCCATGACTTCACAGACCTCCATTCTGTGACTTCACACACCTTTATTGTTTGACTTCACACACCTCCATTCTATGACTTCACATAATTCCATTCTATGACTTAACACACCTCCATTCTTTGACTTCACACACCTCCATTGTGAGTTCACACACCTCCATTCTGTGACTTCACACACCTCCATTCTGTGACTTCACACACCTCCATTCTGTGACTTCACACACCTCCATTCTATGATTTCTCACACCTCCATTCTATTAATTCACACACCTCCATTCTGTGACTTCACACAACTCCATTCTATGACTTCCCACACCTCCATTCTGTGACTTCACACACCTCCATTCTATGACTTCACACACCTCCATTCTATGACTTCACTCACCTCCAGTCTTTGACTTCACATCCCTCCATTCTGTGACTTCACACACCTGAATTCTGTGACTTCACACGCCTCCATTATGACTTCACACACCTCCATTCTATGACTTCACACACCTCCATTCTATGACTTCACACACCTAGATTCTGTGACTTCACACACCTCCATTCTGAGTTCACACACCTCCATTCTGTGACTTCACACACCTCCATTCTGACTTCACACAGCTCCATTCTCTGACTTCCCACACCTGCATTCTATGATTTCACACACCTCCATTCTATGACTTCACACACCTCCATTTGTGACTTCACACACCACAATTTTGACTTCAAACACCTTCATTCTGTGACTTCACACCCCTCCATTCTATGATTTCACACACTTCCATTCTATGAATTCACACACCTCCATTCTGTGACTTCTCACACCTCCATTCTATGATTTCTCACAGCTCCATTCTATTAATTCACACACCTCCATTCTGTGACTTCACACAACTCCATTCTATGACTTCCCTCACCTCCATTCTGTGACTTCACACACCTCCATTCTGAGTTCACAAACCTCAATTCTGTGACTTAACGCACCTCCATTCTGTGACTTCACACACCTCCGTTCTGACTTCACACACCTACATTCTATGACTTCACACACCTCCATTCTGTGACTTCACACACCTCAATTCTGTGACTTCACACACCTCCAGTATGACTTCACACACCTCCATTCTATGACTTCACACACTTCCATTCTATGACTTCACACACCTAGATTCTGTGACTTCACACACCTCCATTCTGACTTCACCCAGCTCCATTCAATTACTTCACACACCTCCATTCTGTGACTTCGCACACCTCCAATCTGACTTCACACAGCTTCACTCTATGCCATCCCACACCTCCATTCTATGATTTCACACACCTCCATTCTATGACTTCACACACCTCCATTCTGTGATTTCACACACCTCCATTCTGAGTTCTAACACCTCCGTTCTGTGACTTAACACACCTCCATTCTGTGACTTCACACACCACCATTCTGAGTTCACACACCTCCATTCTGTGACTTCACACACCTCCATTCTGACTTCAAACAGCTCCATTCTATGACTTCACACACCTCCATTCTTTGCCTTCACAAACCTCCATTCTATGACTTAACACACCTTCATTCTTACTTCACAAACATCCATTCTATGACTTCACACACCTCCATTCTATGACTTCACACACCTCCATTCTATGACTTCACAAACCTCCATTCTGTGACTTCACACACCTCCTTTCTGAGTTCACACACCTCCATTCTGTGACTTCACACAACTCCAATCTGACTTCACACAGCTCCATTCCATGACTTCACACACCTCCATTCTGTGACTTCACAAACATACATTCTATGACTTCACACACCTCCATTCTATGACTTCACACACCTTCATTCTGTGACTTCACACACCTCCTTTCTGAGTTCACACACCTCCATTCTGTGACTTCACACAACTCCAATCTGACTTCACACAGCTCCATTCCATGACATCACACACCTCCATTCTGTGACTTCAAACACCTCCATTCTATGACTTCATACACCTCCATTGTGACTTCACAAAGCTCCATTCTATGAGTTCACACACCTCCATTCTGACTTCCCAAACCTCCATCCTAAGACTTCACACACCTTTATTCTGACTTCACACACCTCCATTCTGACTTCACACACCTCCATTCTATGACTTCACGCAACTCCATTCTGACTTCACACACCTCCTTTCTGTGACTTTACACACCTCCACTCCATGACTTCCCACACCTCCATTCGATGACTTCACACACCTCCATTCTTTGACTTCACACACCTCCATTCTATGAGTTCACACACCTCCATTTGTGACTCTACACACCACCTTTTTGACTTCAAAAACCTCCATTCTGTGATTTCACACACCTCCATTCTGTGACTTCACATGCCTTTATTGTTTGACTTCACACACCTCCATTCTTTGACTTCACACACCTCCATTCCATGACTTCACACACCTCCATTCTATGAGTTCACACACCTCCATTCTATGAGTTCACACACCTCCATTTTGACTTCACACACCTCCATTCTATGACTTCACACACCTTCATTCTTACTTCAGAAACATCCATTCTATGACTTCACGCACCTCCATTCCATGACTTCACAAATCTCCGTTCTGTGACTTCACACAACTCCATTCTGAGTTCACACACCTCCATTCTATGACTTCACAGACCTCCATTCTGTGACTTCACACACCTTTATTGTTTGACTTCACACACCTGCATTCTATGACTTCACACAATTCCATTCTATTAATTCACACACCTCCATTCTTTGACTTCACACACCTCCATTGTGAGTTCACACATCTCCATTCTGTGACTTCACACACCTCCATTCTATGACTTCACACACCTCCATTCTGTGACTTCACACACCTCCATTCTATGATTTCTCACACCTCCATTCTATTAATTCACACACCTCCATTCTGTGACTTCACACAACTCCATTCTATGACTTCCCACACCTCCATTCTGTGACTTCACACACCTCCATTCTGAGTTCACAAACCTCCATTCTGTGACTTAACGCACCTTCATTCTGTGACTTCACACACCTCCATTCTATGACTTCACACACCTCCATTCTATGCGTTCAAACACCTCCATTCTATGACTTCACGCAACTCCATTCTGACTTCACACACCTCCTTTCTGTGACTTTACACACCTCCACTCCATGACTTCCCACACCTCCATTCGATGACTTCACACACCTCCATTCTTTGACTTCACACACCTCCATTCTATGAGTTCACACACCTCCATTTGTGACTCTACACACCACCTTTTTGACTTCAAAAACCTCCATTCTGTGATTTCACACACCTCCATTCTGTGACTTCACATGCCTTTATTGTTTGACTTCACACACCTCCATTCTTTGACTTCACACACCTCCATTCCATGACTTCACACACCTCCATTCTATGAGTTCACACACCTCCATTCTATGAGTTCACACACCTCCATTTTGACTTCACACACCTCCATTCTATGACTTCACACACCTTCATTCTTACTTCAGAAACATCCATTCTATGACTTCACGCACCTCCATTCCATGACTTCACAAATCTCCGTTCTGTGACTTCACACAACTCCATTCTGAGTTCACACACCTCCATTCTATGACTTCACAGACCTCCATTCTGTGACTTCACACACCTTTATTGTTTGACTTCACACACCTGCATTCTATGACTTCACACAATTCCATTCTATTAATTCACACACCTCCATTCTTTGACTTCACACACCTCCATTGTGAGTTCACACATCTCCATTCTGTGACTTCACACACCTCCATTCTATGACTTCACACACCTCCATTCTGACTTCACACACCTCAATTCTGTGACTTAACACAACTCCATTCTATGATTTCACACACCTCCAGTCTATGACTTCACACACCTCCATTCTATGACTTCACACACCTCCTTTCTGAGTTGACACACCTCCATTCTATGATTTCACACACCTCCAGTTTGACTTCACACACTTCCATTTTATGACTTCACACACTTCCATTCTGTGACTTCAAAAACCTCCATTCTATGACTTCACACACTTCCATTGTGACTTCACACACCATCATTCTATGAGTTCACACACCGGCATTCTGACTTCACTCACCTCCATTCTTTGACTTCACACAGCTCCATTCTGACTTCACACAGCTCCATTCTATGACTTCACACACCTCCATTCTGTGACTTCACACACCTCCATTCTATGACTTCACACACCTCCATTGTGACTTTACACACCTCCATTCTATGAGTACACACACCTCCATTCTGACTTTACACACCTCCATTCCATGACTTCCCACACCTACATTCGATGACTTCACACACCTCCATTCTTTGACTTCACACACCTCAATTCTATGACTTCACACACCTCCATTGTGACTTCACACACCTCCATTCTATGAGTACACACACCTCCATTCTGACTTTACACACCTCCATTCCATGACTTCCCACACCTACATTCGATGACTTCACACACCTCCATTCTGTGAATTCGCACACCTCCATTCTGACTTCACACAGCTCCATTCTCTGACTTCCCACACCTCCATTCTATGATTTCACACACCTCCATTCTATGACTTCACACACCTCCATTCTGTGACTTCACACACCTCCATTCTGAGTTCAAACACCTCCTTTCTGTGACTTAACACACCTCCATTCTGTGACTTCACACACCTCCATTCTGACTTCACACAGCTCCATTCTATGACTTCACACACCTCCATTCTGTGCCTTCACACACCTCCATTCTATGACTGTACACACCTCCATTTTGTGACTTCACACACCTCAATTCTGTGACTTCACACACCTCCATTATGACTTCACACACATCCATTGTATGACTTCACACACCTCCATTCTATGACTTCACACACCTCCATTCTGTGACTTCACACACCTCCATTCTGAGTTCACACACCTCCATTCTGTGACTTCACACACCTCCAATCTGACTTCACACAGATCCATTCTATGACTTCACACACCTCCATTCTGTGTCTGCACACACCTCCATTCTGTGACTTCACACACCTCCACTGTGACTTCACACACCTCCATTCTATGAGTTCACACACCTCCATTCTGACTTCACACACCTCCATTCTATGATTTCACACACCTCCATTCTTTGACTTCAGACACCTCCATTCCATGACTTCACACACCTCCATTCTATGAGCTCTCACACCTCCATTCTATGAGTTCACACACCTCCATTTTGACTTCACACACCTCAATTCTATGATTTCACACACCTTCATTCTTACTTCAGAAACATCCATTCTATGACATCACGCACCTCCATTCTATGACTTCACAAATCTCCGTTCTGTGACTTCACACACCTCCATTCTGAGTTCACACACCTCCATTCTCTGAGTTCACACACCTCCATTCTGTGACTTAACACACCTCCATTCTATGACTTCACTGACCTCCATTCTGTGACTTCACACACCTTTATTGTTTGACTTCACACCCCTCCATTCTGTGACTTCACACACCTCCATTGTGAGTTCACACACCTTCATTCTCTGAGTTCACACACCTCCATTCTGTGACTTAACCCACCTCCATTCCATGACTTCACAGACCTCCATTCTGTGACTTCACACACCTTTATTGTTTGACTTCACACACCTCCATTCTATGACTTCACACAATTCCATTCTATGACTTCACACACCTCCATTCTTTGACTTCACACACCTCCATTGTGAGTTCACACACCTCCATTCTGTGACTTCACACACCTCCATTCTGTGACTTCACACACCTCCATTCCGTGACTTCACACACCTCCATTCTATGATTTCTCACACCTCCATTCTATTAATTCACACACCTCCATTCTGTGACTTCACACAACTCCATTCTATGACTTCCCACACCTCCATTCTGTGACTTCACACACCTCCATTCTATGACTTCACACACCTCCATTCTATGACTTCACACACCTCCAGTCTTTGACTTCACATCCCTCCATTCTGTGACTTCACACACCTCCATTCTATAACTTCACACACCTCCATTGTGACTTCCCACACCTCCAATCTGAGTTCACACACCTCCGTTCTGACTTCACACACCTCCATTCTATGACTTCACACACCTCCATTCTGTGACTTCACACACCTGAATTCTGTGACTTCACACGCCTCCATTATGACTTCACACACCTCCATTCTATGACTTCACACACCTCCATTCTATGACTTCACACACCTAGATTCTGTGACTTCACACACCTCCATTCTGAGTTCACACACCTCCATTCTGTGACTTCACACACCTCCATTCTGACTTCACACAGCTCCATTCTCTGACTTCCCACACCTGCATTCTATGATTTCACACACCTCCATTCTATGACTTCACACACCTCCATTCTGTGACTTCACACACCTCCATTCTGAGTTCAAACACCTCCGTTCTGTGACTTAACACACCTCCATTCTGTGACTTCACACACCTCCATTCTGAGTTCGCACACCTCCATTCTGTGACTTCACACACCTCCATTCTGACTTCACACAGCTCCATTCTATGACTTCACACACCTCCATTCTGTGCCTTCACACACCTCCATTCTATGACTTCACACACCTCCATTCTGTGACTTCACACACCTCAATTGTGTGACTTCACACACCTCCATTATGACTTCACACACATCCATTCTATGACTTCACACACCTCCATTCTATGACTTCACACACGTCCATTCTGTGACTTCACACACCTCCATTCTGAGTTCACACACCTCCATTCTGTGACTTCACACACCTCCATCTGACTTAACACAGATCCATTCTATGACTTCACACACCTCCATTCTGTGACTTCACACACCTCCATTCTGTGACTTCACACACCTCCACTGTGACTTCACACACCTCCATTCTATGAGTTCACACACCTCCATTCTGACTTCACACACCTCCATTCTATGACTTCACACACCTCCATTCTTTGACTTCAGACACCTCCATTCCATGACTTCACACACCTCCATTCTATGAGCTCTCACACCACCATTCTATGAGTTCACACACCTCCATTTTGACTTCACACACCTCCATTCTATGATTTCACACACCTTCATTCTTACTTCAGGAACATCCATTCTATGACATCACGCACCTCCATTCTATGACTTCACAAATCTCCGTTCTGCGACTTCACACACCTCCATTCTGAGTTCACACATCTCCATTCTCTGAGTTCACACACCTCCATTCTGTGACTTAACACACCTCCATTCTATGACTTCACAGACCTCCATTCTGTGACTTCACACACCTTTATTGTTTGACTTCACACCCCTCCATTCTGTGACTTCACACACCTCCATTGTGAGTTCACACACCTTCATTCTCTGAGTTCACACACCTCCATTCTGTGACTTAACCCACCTCCATTCCATGACTTCACAGACCTCCATTCTGTGACTTCACACACCTTTATTGTTTGACTTCACACACCTCCATTCTATGACTTCACACAATTCCATTCTATGACTTCACACACCTCCATTCTTTGACTTCACACACCTCCATTGTGAGTTCACACACCTCCATTCTGTGACTTCACACACCTCCATTCTGTGACTTCACACACCTCCATTCTGTGACTTCACACACCTCCATTCTATGATTTCTCACACCTCCATTCTATTAATTCACACACCTCCATTCTGTGACTTCACACAACTCCATTCTATGACTTCCCACACCTCCATTCTGTGACTTCACACACCTCCATTCTATGACTTCACACACCTCCATTCTATGACTTCACACACCTCCAGTCTTTGACTTCACATCCCTCCATTCTGTGACTTCACACACCTCCATTCTATAACTTCACACACCTCCATTGTGACTTCCCACACCTCCAATCTGAGTTCACACACCTCCGTTCTGACTTCACACACCTCCATTCTATGACTTCACACACCTCCATTCTGTGACTTCACACACCTGAATTCTGTGACTTCACACGCCTCCATTATGACTTCACACACCTCCATTCTATGACTTCACACACCTCCATTCTATGACTTCACACACCTAGATTCTGTGACTTCACACACCTCCATTCTGAGTTCACACACCTCCATTCTGTGACTTCACATACCTCCATTCTGACTTCACACAGCTCCATTCTCTGACTTCCCACACCTGCATTCTATGATTTCACACACCTCCATTCTATGACTTCACACACCTCCATTCTGTGACTTCACACACCTCCATTCTGAGTTCAAACACCTCCGTTCTGTGACTTAACACACCTCCATTCTGTGACTTCACACACCTCCATTCTGAGTTCGCACACCTCCATTCTGTGACTTCACACACCTCCATTCTGACTTCACACAGCTCCATTCTATGACTTCACACACCTCCATTCTGTGCCTTCACACACCTCCATTCTATGACTTCACACACCTCCATTCTGTGACTTCACACACCTCAATTGTGTGACTTCACACACCTCCATTATGACTTCACACACATCCATTCTATGACTTCACACACCTCCATTCTATGACTTCACACACGTCCATTCTGTGACTTCACACACCTCCATTCTGAGTTCACACACCTCCATTCTGTGACTTCACACACCTCCAATCTGACTTAACACAGATCCATTCTATGACTTCACACACCTCCATTCTGTGACTTCACACACCTCCATTCTGTGACTTCACACACCTCCACTGTGACTTCACACACCTCCATTCTATGAGTTCACACACCTCCATTCTGACTTCACACACCTCCATTCTATGACTTCACACACCTCCATTCTTTGACTTCAGACACCTCCATTCCATGACTTCACACACCTCCATTCTATGAGCTCTCACACCACCATTCTATGAGTTCACACACCTCCATTTTGACTTCACACACCTCCATTCTATGATTTCACACACCTTCATTCTTACTTCAGAAACATCCATTCTATGACATCACGCACCTCCATTCTATGACTTCACAAATCTCCGTTCTGCGACTTCACACACCTCCATTCTGAGTTCACACACCTCCATTCTCTGAGTTCACACACCTCCATTCTGTGACTTAACACACCTCCATTCTATGACTTCACAGACCTCCATTCTGTGACTTCACACACCTTTATTGTTTGACTTCACACCCCTCCATTCTGTGACTTCACACACCTCCATTGTGAGTTCACACACCTTCATTCTCTGAGTTCACACACCTCCATTCTGTGACTTAACCCACCTCCATTCCATGACTTCACAGACCTCCATTCTGTGACTTCACACACCTTTATTGTTTGACTTCACACACCTCCATTCTATGACTTCACACAATTCCATTCTATGACTTCACACACCTCCATTCTTTGACTTCACACACCTCCATTGTGAGTTCACACACCTCCATTCTGTGACTTCACACACCTCCATTCTGTGACTTCACACACCTCCATTCTGTGACTTCACACACCTCCATTCTATGATTTCTCACACCTCCATTCTATTAATTCACACACCTCCATTCTGTGACTTCACACAACTCCATTCTATGACTTCCCACACCTCCATTCTGTGACTTCACACACCTCCATTCTATGACTTCACACACCTCCATTCTATGACTTCACACACCTCCAGTCTTTGACTTCACATCCCTCCATTCTGTGACTTCACACACCTCCATTCTATAACTTCACACACCTCCATTGTGACTTCCCACACCTCCAATCTGAGTTCACACACCTCCGTTCTGACTTCACACACCTCCATTCTATGACTTCACACACCTCCATTCTGTGACTTCACACACCTGAATTCTGTGACTTCACACGCCTCCATTATGACTTCACACACCTCCATTCTATGACTTCACACACCTCCATTCTATGACTTCACACACCTAGATTCTGTGACTTCACACACCTCCATTCTGAGTTCACACACCTCCATTCTGTGACTTCACATACCTCCATTCTGACTTCACACAGCTCCATTCTCTGACTTCCCACACCTGCATTCTATGATTTCACACACCTCCATTCTATGACTTCACACACCTCCATTCTGTGACTTCACACACCTCCATTCTGAGTTCAAACACCTCCGTTCTGTGACTTAACACACCTCCATTCTGTGACTTCACACACCTCCATTCTGAGTTCGCACACCTCCATTCTGTGACTTCACACACCTCCATTCTGACTTCACACAGCTCCATTCTATGACTTCACACACCTCCATTCTGTGCCTTCACACACCTCCATTCTATGACTTCACACACCTCCATTCTGTGACTTCACACACCTCAATTGTGTGACTTCACACACCTCCATTATGACTTCACACACATCCATTCTATGACTTCACACACCTCCATTCTATGACTTCACACACGTCCATTCTGTGACTTCACACACCTCCATTCTGAGTTCACACACCTCCATTCTGTGACTTCACACACCTCCAATCTGACTTAACACAGATCCATTCTATGACTTCACACACCTCCATTCTGTGACTTCACACACCTCCATTCTGTGACTTCACACACCTCCACTGTGACTTCACACACCTCCATTCTATGAGTTCACACACCTCCATTCTGACTTCACACACCTCCATTCTATGACTTCACACACCTCCATTCTTTGACTTCAGACACCTCCATTCCATGACTTCACACACCTCCATTCTATGAGCTCTCACACCACCATTCTATGAGTTCACACACCTCCATTTTGACTTCACACACCTCCATTCTATGATTTCACACACCTTCATTCTTACTTCAGAAACATCCATTCTATGACATCACGCACCTCCATTCTATGACTTCACAAATCTCCGTTCTGCGACTTCACACACCTCCATTCTGAGTTCACACACCTCCATTCTCTGAGTTCACACACCTCCATTCTGTGACTTAACACACCTCCATTCTATGACTTCACAGACCTCCATTCTGTGACTTCACACACCTTTATTGTTTGACTTCACACCCCTCCATTCTGTGACTTCACACACCTCCATTGTGAGTTCACACACCTTCATTCTCTGAGTTCACACACCTCCATTCTGTGACTTAACCCACCTCCATTCCATGACTTCACAGACCTCCATTCTGTGACTTCACACACCTTTATTGTTTGACTTCACACACCTCCATTCTATGACTTCACACAATTCCATTCTATGACTTCACACACCTCCATTCTTTGACTTCACACACCTCCATTGTGAGTTCACACACCTCCATTCTGTGACTTCACACACCTCCATTCTGTGACTTCACACACCTCCATTCTGTGACTTCACACACCTCCATTCTATGATTTCTCACACCTCCATTCTATTAATTCACACACCTCCATTCTGTGACTTCACACAACTCCATTCTATGACTTCCCACACCTCCATTCTGTGACTTCACACACCTCCATTCTATGACTTCACACACCTCCATTCTATGACTTCACACACCTCCAGTCTTTGACTTCACATCCCTCCATTCTGTGACTTCACACACCTCCATTCTATAACTTCACACACCTCCATTGTGACTTCCCACACCTCCAATCTGAGTTCACACACCTCCGTTCTGACTTCACACACCTCCATTCTATGACTTCACACACCTCCATTCTGTGACTTCACACACCTGAATTCTGTGACTTCACACGCCTCCATTATGACTTCACACACCTCCATTCTATGACTTCACACACCTCCATTCTATGACTTCACACACCTAGATTCTGTGACTTCACACACCTCCATTCTGAGTTCACACACCTCCATTCTGTGACTTAACACACCTCCATTCTGACTTCACACAGCTCCATTCTCTGACTTCCCACACCTGCATTCTATGACTTCACACACCTCCATTCTGTGACTTCACACACCTCCATTCTGAGTTCAAACACCTCCGTTCTGTGACTTAACACACCTCCATTCTGTGACTTCACACACCTCCATTCTGAGTTCGCACACCTCCATTCTGTGACTTCACACACCTCCATTCTGACTTCACACAGCTCCATTCTATGACTTCACACACCTCCATTCTCTGCCTTCACACATCTCCATTCTATGACTTCACACACCTCCATTCTGTGACTTCACACACCTCAATTGTGTGACTTCACACACCTCCATTATGACTTCACACACATCCATTCTATGACTTCACACACCTCCATTCTATGACTTCACACACGTCCATTCTGTGACTTCACACACCTCCATTCTGAGTTCACACACCTCCTTTCTGTGACTTCACACACCTCCAATCTGACTTCACACAGCTCCATTCTATGACTTCACACACCTCCATTCTGTGACCTCACACACCTCCATTCTATGACTTCACACACCTCCATTGTGACTTCACACACCTCCATTGTATGAGTTCACACACCTCCATTCTGACTTCATACACCTCCATTCTATGACTTCACACTACTCCATTCTGACTTCACGCACTTCCATTCTGTGACTTCACACACCTCCATTATATGACTCTACACACCTCCATTCTGTGACTTCACACACCTCCATTCTATGACTTCACACACCTCCATTCTGTGATTTCACACACCTACATTGTGACTTCGCAGACCTCCATTCTATGAGTTCACACAAATGCATTGTGAATTCACACACCTCCATTCTATGATTTCACACACCTCCATTCTGACTTCTCACACCTCCATTCTGACTTCACCCACCGCAATTCTGTCACTTAACACATCTCCATTCTATGATTTTACTCACTTCCATTCTATGACTTCACACACCTCCATTCTATGACTTCACACACCTCCTTTCTGAGTTGACACACCTCCATTCTATGACTTCACACACCTCCAGTTTGACTTCACACACTTCCATTTTATGACTTCACACACTTCCATTCTGTGACTTCAAAAACCTCCATTCTATGACTTCACACACTTCCATTGTGACTTCACACACCATCATTCTATGAGTTCACACACCGGCATTCTGACTTCACTCACCTCCATTCTTTGACTTCACACAGCTCCATTCTGACTTCACACACCTCCATTGTGACTTCACACATCTCCATTCTATGAGTACACACACCTCCATTCTGACTTTACACACCTCCATTCCATGACTTCCCACACCTACATTCGATGACTTCACACACCTCCATTCTTTGACTTCACACACCTCCATTCTATGAGTTCACCCACCTCCATTTGTGACTCTACACACCACATTTTTGACTTCACAAACCTCCATTCTGTGATTTCACACACCTCCATTCTGTGACTTCACACACCTTTATTGTTTGACTTCACACACCTCCATTCTTTGACTTCAGACACCTCCATTCCATGACTTCACACACCTCCATTCTATGAGCTCTCACACCTCCATTCTATGAGTTCACACACCTCCATTTTGACTTCACACACCTCCATTCTATGATTTCACACACCTTCATTCTTACTTCAGAAACATCCATTATATGACTTCACGCACTTCCATTCTATGACTTCACAAATCTCCGTTCTGTGATTTCACACACCTCCATTCTGAGTTCACACACCTCCATTATCTGACTTCACACACCTCCATTCTGTGACTTAACACATCTCCATTCTATGACTTCACAGACCTCCATTCTGTGACTTCACACACCTTTATTGTTTGACTTCACACACCTCCATTCTGTGACTTCACACACCTCCATTGTGAGTTCACACACCTTCATTCTCTGAGTTCACACACCTCCATTCTGTGACTTAACCCACCTCCATTCCATGACTTCACAGACCTCCATTCTGTGACTTCACACACCTTTATTGTTTGACTTCACACACCTCCATTCTATGACTTCACACAATTCCATTCTATGACTTCACACACCTCCATTCTTTGACTTCACACACCTCCATTGTGAGTTCACACACCTCCATTCTGTGACTTCACACACCTCCATTCTGTGACTTCACATACCTCCATTCTGTGACTTCACACACCTCCATTCTATGATTTCTCACACCTCCATTCTATTAATTCACACACCTCCATTCTGTGACTTCACACAACTCCATTCAATGACTTCCCACACCTCCATTCTGTGACTTCACACACCTCCATTCTGAGTTCACAAACCTCCATTCTGTGACCTAATGCAACTTCATTCTGTGACTTCACACACCTCCATTCTATGACTTCAAACACCTCCATTCTATGACTTCACACACCTCCATTCTATGGCTTCACACACCTCCAGTCTTTGACTTCACATCCCTCCATTCTGTGACTTCACACACCTCCATTCTATAACTTCACACACCTCCATTGTGACTTCCCACACCTCCAATCAGAGTTCACACACCTCCGTTCTGACTTCACACACCTCCATTCTATGACTTCACACACCTCCATTGTGTGATTTCACACGTTTCCATTCTATGAATTCACACACCTCCGTTCTATGACTTCACACACCTCATTTCTGAGTTGACACACCTCCATTCTGTGATTTCACACACCTCCAATTTGACTTCACACACCCCCATTCTATGACTTCACACAACCTCATTGTGAGTTCACACACTCCATTCTATGAGTTCACACACCTCCGTTCTGACTTCACACACCTCCATTCTATGACTTCACACAGCTGCATTCCGACTTCAGACACCTCCATTTGTGACTTCACACACCACAATTTTGATTTCAAACACCTTCATTCTGTGACTTCACACACCTCCATTCTGTGACTTCACACACCACCATTGTTTGACTTCACACACCTATATTCTTGTACTTCACACACCTCCATTCCATGACTTCACACATCTCCATTTTATGAGTTCACATACCCCCATTTTGACTTCACACACCTCCATTCTATATCTTCACACACCTTAATTCTACTTCAGAAACATCAATTCTATGACTTCACACAACTCCATTCTATGACTTCACACACCTCCATTCTATGACTTCACACAATTCCATTCTATGACTTCACACACCTCCATTCTTTGACTTCACACACCTCCATTGTGAGTTCACACACATCCATTATGTGACTTCAAACACCTCCATTCTCTGACTTCACACACCTCCATTCTGTGACTTCACACACCCCCATTCTATGATTTCTCACACCTCCATTCTATTAATTCACACACCTCCATTCTGTGACTTCACACAACTCCATTCTATGACTTCCCTCACCTCCATTCTGTGACTTCACACACCTCCATTCTGAGTTCACAAACCTCAATTCTGTGACTTAACGCACCTCCATTCTGTGACTTCACACACCTACGTTCTGACTTCACACACCTTCATTCTATGACTTCACACACCTCCATTCTGTGACTTCACACACCTCAATTCTGTGACTTCACACACCTCCAGTATGACTTCACACACCTCCATTCTATGACTTCACACACTTCCATTCTATGACTTCACACACCTAGATTCTGTGACTTCACACACCTCCGTTCTGAGTTCACACACCTCAATTCTGTGACTTCACAAACCTCCATTCTGACTTCACCCAGCTCCATTCAATGACTTCACACACCTCCATTCTGTGACTTCGCACACCTCCAATCTGACTTCACACAGCTTCACTCTATGCCATCCCACACCTCCATTCTATGATTTCACACACCTCCATTTTATGACTTCACACACCTCCATTCTGTGATTTCACACACCTCCATTCTGAGTTCTAACACCTCCGTTCTGTGACTTAACACACCTCCATTATGTGACTTCACACACCACCATTCTGAGTTCACACACCTCCAATCTGTGACTTCACACACCTCCATTCTGACTTCAAACAGCTCCATTCTATGACTTCACACACCTCCATTCTTTGCCTTCACAAACCTCCATTCTATGACTTAACACACCTTCATTCTTACTTCACAAACATCCATTCTATGACTTCACACACCTCCATTCTATGACTTCACACACCTCCATTCTATGACTTCACAAACCTCCATTCTGTGACTTCACACACCTCAATTCTGTGACTTCACACACCTCCACTATGACTTCACAAACATCCATTCTATGACTTCACACACCTCCATTCTATGACTTCACACACCTTCATTCTGTGACTTCACACACCTCCTTTCTGAGTTCACACACCTCCATTCTGTGACTTCGCACACCTCCAATCTGACTTCACACAGCTTCACTCTATGCCATCCCACACCTCCATTCTATGATTTCACACACCTCCATTCTATGACTTCACACACCTCCATTCTGTGATTTCACACACCTCCATTCTGAGTTCTAACACCTCCGTTCTGTGACTTAACACACCTCCATTTTGTGACTTCACACACCACCATTCTGAGTTCACACACCTCCAATCTGTGACTTCACACACCTCCATTCTGACTTCAAACAGCTCCATTCTATGACTTCACACACCTCCATTCTTTGCCTTCACAAACCTCCATTCTATGACTTAACACACCTTCATTCTTACATCACAAACATCCATTCTATGACTTCACACACCTCCATTCTATGACTTCACACACCTCCATTCTATGACTTCACAAACCTCCATTCTGTGACTTCACACACCTCAATTCTGTGACTTCACACACCTCCACTATGACTTCACAAACATCCATTCTATGACTTCACACACCTCCATTCTATGACTTCACACACCTTCATTCTGTGACTTCACACACCTCCTTTCTGAGTTCACACACCTCCATTCTGTGACTTCACACAACTCCAATCTGACTTCACACAGCTCCATTCCATGACTTCACACACCTCCATTCTGTGACTTCACACACCTCCATTCTATGACTTCATACACCTCCATTGTGACTTCACACAGCTCCATTCTATGAGTTCACACACCTCCCTTCTGACTTCACAAACCTCCATTCTATGACTTCACACACCTTTATTCTGACTTCACACACCTCCATTCTATGACTTCACACAACTCCATTCTGACTTCAGACACCTCCATTCTATGAGTTCACACACCTGCATTGTGACTTCACACACCTCCATTCTATGACTTCACACACCTCCATTCTGACTTCACACACCTCCATTGTGACTTCACAAACATCAATTCTGTGACTTCACACACCTCCATTCTTTGACTTCACACACCTCCATTCTGACTTCACAAACCACAATTCTTTGACTTCACACACCTCCATTCTATGATTTCACACGTTTCCATTCTATGAATTCACACACCTCCGTTCTATGACTTCACACACCTCATTTCTGAGTTGACACACCTCCATTCTGTGATTTCACACACCTCCAATTTGACTTCACACACCCCCATTCTATGACTTCACACAACCTCATTGTGAGTTCACACACTCCATTCTATGAGTTCACACACCTCCGTTCTGACTTC
The DNA here is from genome assembly GCA_024803745.1 of Megascapheus bottae. Classification (NCBI taxonomy): domain Eukaryota; kingdom Metazoa; phylum Chordata; class Mammalia; order Rodentia; family Geomyidae; genus Megascapheus; species Megascapheus bottae. Next base: position 481,764 of record JANJXV010000106.1, on the reverse strand, counting down.
ACACACCTCCATTCAATGACTTCACACAGCTGCATTCCGACTTCAGACACCTCCATTTGTGACTTCACACACCACAATTTTGACTTCAAACACCTTCATTCTGTGACTTCACACACCTCCATTCTGTGACTTCACACACCACCATTGTTTGACTTCACACACCTATATTCTTGTACTTCACACACCTCCATTCCATGACTTCACACATCTCCATTTTATGAGTTCACATACCCCCATTTTGACTTCACACACCTCCATTCTATGACTTCACACACCTTAATTCTACTTCAGAAACATCAATTCTATGACTTCACACAACTCAATTCTATGACTTCACACACCTCCATTCTATGACTTCACACAATTCCATTCTATGACTTCACACACCTCCATTCTTTGACTTCACACACCTCCATTGTGAGTTCACACACATCCATTATGTGACTTCAAACACCTCCATTCTGTGACTTCACACACCTCCATTCTGTGACTTCACACACCTCCATTCTATGATTTCTCACACCTCCATTCTATTAATTCACACACCTCCATTCTGTGACTTCACACAACTCCATTCTATGACTTCCCACACCTCCATTCTGTGACTTCACACACCTCCATTCTATGACTTCACACACCTCCATTCTATGACTTCACACACCTCCAGTCTTTGACTTCACATCCCTCCATTCTGTGACTTCACACACCTCCATTCTATAACTTCACACACCTCCATTGTGACTTCCCACACCTCCAATCTGAGTTCACACACCTCCGTTCTGACTTCACACACCTCCATTCTATGACTTCACACACCTGCATTCTGTGACTTCACACACCTGAATTCTGTGACTTCACACGCCTCCATTATGACTTCACACACCTCCATTCTATGACTTCACACACCTCCATTCTATGACTTCACACACCTAGATTCTGTGACTTCACACACCTCCATTCTGAGTTCACACACCTCCATTCTGTGACTTCACACACCTCCATTCTGACTTCACACAGCTCCATTCTCTGACTTCCCACACCTGCATTCTATGACTTCACACACCTCCATTCTATGACTTCACACACCTCCATTCTGTGACTTCACACACCTCCATTCTGAGTTCAAACACCTCCGTTCTGTGACTTAACACACCTCCATTCTGTGACTTCACACACCTCCATTCTGAGTTCGCAAACCTCCATTCTGTGACTTCACACACCTCCATTCTGACTTCACACAGCTCCATTCTATGACTTCACACACCTCCATTCTATGACTTCACACACCTAGATTCTGTGACTTCACACACCTCCATTCTGAGTTCACACACCTCCATTCTGTGACTTCACACACCTCCATTCTGACTTCACACAGCTCCATTCTCTGACTTCCCACACCTGCATTCTATGATTTCACACACCTCCATTTATTGACTTCACACACCTCCATTCTGTGACTTCACACACCTCCATTCTGAGTTCAAACACCTCCGTTCTGTGACTTAACACACCTCCATTCTGTGACTTCACACACCTCCATTTTGAGTTCGCACACCTCCATTCTGTGACTTCACACACCTCCATTCTGACTTCACACAGCTCCATTCTATGACTTCACACACCTCCATTCTCTGCCTTCACACACCTCCATTCTATGACTTCACACACCTCCATTCTGTGACTTCACACACCTCAATTGTGTGACTTCACACACCTCCATTATGACTTCACACACATCCATTCTATGAGTTCACACACCTCCATTCTATGACTTCACACACGTCCATTCTGTGACTTCACACACCTCCATTCTGAGTTCACACACCTCCTTTCTGTGACTTCACACACCTCCAATCTGACTTCACACAGCTCCATTCTATGACTTCACACACCTCCATTCTGTGACCTCACACACCTCCATTCTATGACTTCACACACCTCCATTGTGACTTCACACACCTCCATTGTATGAGTTCACACACCTCCATTCTGACTTCATACACCTCCATTCTATGACTTCACACACCTCCATTCTGACTTCACACACCTCCATTCTATGACTTCACACTACTCCATTCTGACTTCACGCACTTCCATTCTGTGACTTCACACACCTCCATTATATGACTCTACACACCTCCATTCTGTGACTTCACACACCTCCATTCTATGACTTCACACACCTCCATTCTGTGATTTCACACACCTACATTGTGACTTCGCAGACCTCCATTCTATGAGTTCACACAAATGCATTGTGAATTCACACACCTCCATTCTATGATTTCACACACCTCCATTCTGACTTCTCACACCTCCATTCTGACTTCACCCACCGCAATTCTGTCACTTAACACATCTCCATTCTATGATTTTACTCACTTCCATTCTATGACTTCACACACCTCCATTCTATGACTTCACACACCTCCTTTCTGAGTTGACACACCTCCATTCTATGACTTCACACACCTCCAGTTTGACTTCACACACTTCCATTTTATGACTTCACACACTTCCATTCTGTGACTTCAAAAACCTCCATTCTATGACTTCACACACTTCCATTGTGACTTCACACACCATCATTCTATGAGTTCACACACCGGCATTCTGACTTCACTCACCTCCATTCTTTGACTTCACACAGCTCCATTCTGACTTCACACACCTCCATTGTGACTTCACACACCTCCATTCTATGAGTACACACACCTCCATTCTGACTTTACACACCTCCATTCCATGACTTCCCACACCTACATTCGATGACTTCACACACCTCCATTCTTTGACTTCACACACCTCCATTCTATGAGTTCACCCACCTCCATTTGTGACTCTACACACCACATTTTTGACTTCACAAACCTCCATTCTGTGATTTCACACACCTCCATTCTGTGACTTCACACACCTTTATTGTTTGACTTCACACACCTCCATTCTTTGACTTCAGACACCTCCATTCCATGACTTCACACACCTCCATTCTATGAGCTCTCACACCTCCATTCTATGAGTTCACACACCTCCATTTTGACTTCACACACCTCCATTCTATGATTTCACACACCTTCATTCTTACTTCAGAAACATCCATTATATGACTTCACGCACTTCCATTCTATGACTTCACAAATCTCCGTTCTGTGATTTCACACACCTCCATTCTGAGTTCACACACCTCCATTATCTGACTTCACACACCTCCATTCTGTGACTTAACACATCTCCATTCTATGACTTCACAGACCTCCATTCTGTGACTTCACACACCTTTATTGTTTGACTTCACACACCTCCATTCTGTGACTTCACACACCTCCATTGTGAGTTCACATACCTTCATTCTCTGAGTTCACACACCTCCATTCTGTGACTTAACCCACCTCCATTCCATGACTTCACAGACCTCCATTCTGTGACTTCACACACCTTTATTGTTTGACTTCACACACCTCCATTCTATGACTTCACACAATTCCATTCTATGACTTCACACACCTCCATTCTTTGACTTCACACACCTCCATTGTGAGTTCACACACCTCCATTCTGTGACTTCACACACCTCCATTCTGTGACTTCACATACCTCCATTCTGTGACTTCACACACCTCCATTCTATGATTTCTCACACCTCCATTCTATTAATTCACACACCTCCATTCTGTGACTTCACACAACTCCATTCAATGACTTCCCACACCTCCATTCTGTGACTTCACACACCTCCATTCTGAGTTCACAAACCTCCATTCTGTGACCTAATGCAACTTCATTCTGTGACTTCACACACCTCCATTCTATGACTTCAAACACCTCCATTCTATGACTTCACACACCTCCATTCTATGGCTTCACACACCTCCAGTCTTTGACTTCACATCCCTCCATTCTGTGACTTCACACACCTCCATTCTATAACTTCACACACCTCCATTGTGACTTCCCACACCTCCAATCAGAGTTCACACACCTCCGTTCTGACTTCACACACCTCCATTCTATGACTTCACACACCTCCATTGTGTGACTTCACACACCTGAATTCTGTGATTTCACACGCCTCCATTATGACTTCACACACCTCCATTCTATGACTTCACACACTTCCATTCTATGACTTCACACACCTAGATTCTGTGACTTCACACACCTCCATTCTGAGTTCACACACCTCCATTCTGTGACTTCACACACCTCCATTCTGACTTCACACAGCTCCATAAATTGACTCCACACACCTCCATTCTGTGACTTCGCACACTTCCATTCTGACTTCACACAGCTCCATTCTCTGACTTCCCACACCTCCATTCTTTGATTTCACACACCTCCATTCTATGACTTCACACACCTCCATTCTGTGACTTCACACACCTCCATTCTGAGTTCAAACACCTCCGTTCTGTGACTTAACACACCTCCATTCTGTGACTTCACACACCTCCATTCTGAGTTCGCACACCTCCATTCTGTGACTTCACACACCTCCATTCTGACTTCCACAGCTCCATTCTATGGCTTCACACACCTCCATTCTGTGCCTTCACATACCTCCATTCTATGACTTCACACACCTCCATTCTGTGACTTCACACACCTCAATTCTGTGACTTCACACACCTCCATTATGACTTCACACACATCCATTCTATGACTTCACACACCTCCATTCTATGACTTCACACACGTCCATTCTGTGACTTCACACACCTCCATTCTGAGTTCACACACCTCCATTCTGTGACTTCACACACCTCCAATCTGACTTCACACAGCTCCATTCTATGATTTCACACAACTCCACTCTGTGACCTCACACACCTCCATTATATGACTTCACACACCTCCATTGTGACTTCACAAACCTCCATTCTATGGGTTCACACACCACCATTCTGACTTCACACACCTCCATTCTATGACTTCACACACCTCCATTCTGACTTCACACACCTCCATTCTATGACTTCACACTATTCCATTCTGACTTCACGCACCTCCGTTCTGTGACTTCACACACCTCCATTATATGACTTTACACACCTCCATTCTGTGACTTCACACACCTCCATTCTATGACTTCACACACCTCCATTCTGTGATTTCACACACCTACATTGTGACTTCACAGACCTCCATTCTATGAGTTCACACAAATGCATTGTGAATTCACACACCTCCATTCTATGATTTCACACACCTCCATTCTGACTTCACACACCTCCATTCTGACTTCACACACCTCAATTCTGTCACTTAACACAACTCCATTCTATGATTTCACACAGCTGCATTCTATGACTTCACACACCTCCATTCTATGACTTCACACACCTCCTTTCTGAGTTGACACACCTCCATTCTATGACTTCACACACCTCCAATCTGACTTCACACACCTCCATTTTATGACTTCACACACTTCCATTCTGTGACTTCAAAAACCTCCATTCTATGACTTCACACAATTCCATTGTGACTTCACACACCATCATTCTATGAGTTCACACACCGCCATTCTGACTTCACTCACCTCCATTCTATGACTTCACACAGCCCCATTCTGACTTCACACAGCTCCATTCTATGACTTCGCACACATCTATTCTGACTTCACACACCTCCATTCTGTGACTAAACACACCTCCATTCTGATTTCACACACCTCCATTCTCTGACGTCAAACACCTCCATTCTGTGACTTCACACACCTCCATTCTATGACTTCACACACCTCCATTCTATGACTTCACACACCCCCATTGTGCGACTTCACACACCTCCATTCTATGACTTCACACACCTCCATTCTGTTACTTCACACACCTCCATTCTGAGTTCACACACCTCCATTTTGTGATTTCACACACCTCCATTCTGTGACTTCACACACCTCCATTCTATGACTTCACACACCTAAATTCTATGACTTCACAAACCTCCATTCTATGACTTCACACACCTCCATTCTGTGACTTCACACACCTCCATTCTATGACTTCACACACCTCCATTCTGTGTCTTCACACACCTGCATTCTATGACCTCACACACCTCCATTCTATGACTTCGCACACCTGCATTGTGACTTCACACACCTCCATTCTTTGAGTTCACACAACTCCATTCTGACTTCACACTCCTCCATTCTATGACTTCACACACCTCCATTCTGACTTCACACACCTCCATTCTGTGACTTCACACAACTCCATCTGACTTCACACACCTCCATTCCATGAGTTCACACACCTCCATTCGATGAATTCACACACCTCCATTCTTTGTCTTCATGCACCTCCATTCTATGAGTTCACACACCTCCATTCTCTGACTTCACACACCTTTATTGTTTGACTTCACACACCTCCTTTCTTTGACTACACACCTACATTCCATGACTTCACACACCTCCATTCTATGAGTTCACACACCTCCATTCTATGAGTTCACACACCTCCATTTTGACTTCACACACCTCCATTCTTTGACTTCATACACCTTCATTCTCACTTCAGAAACATCCATTTTATGATTTCACGCACCTCCATTCTATGACTTCACAAACCTCCGTTCTGTGACCACACACCTCCATTCTGAGTTCCCACACCTCCATTGTGTGACTTCACCCACCTCCATCCTGACTTCACACACCTCCATTCTGACTTCACAAACCTCAATTCTTTGACTTCACACACCTCCATTCTATGATTTCACACGTTTCCATTCTATGAATTCACACACCTCCATTCTATGACTTCACACACCTCATTTCTGAGTTGACACACCTCCATTCTGTGATTTCACACACCTCCAATTTGACTTCACACACCCCCATTCTATGACTTCACACAGCCTCATTGTGAGTTCACACACTCCATTCTATGAGTTCACACACCTCCGTTCTGACTTCACACACCTCCATTCTATGACTTCACACAGCTGCATTCCGACTTCAGACACCTCCATTTGTGACTTCACACACCACAATTTTGACTTCAAACACCTTCATTCTGTGACTTCACACACCTCCATTCTGTGACTTCACACACCACCATTGTTTGACTTCACACACCTATATTCTTGTACTTCACACACCTCCATTCCATGACTTCACACATCTCCATTTTATGAGTTCACATACCCCCATTTTGACTTCACACACCTCCATTCTATGACTTCACACACCTTAATTCTACTTCAGAAACATCAATTCTATGACTTCACACAACTCCATTCTATGACTTCACACACCTCCATTCTATGACTTCACACAATTCCTTTCTATGACTTCACACACCTCCATTCTTTGACTTCACACACCTCCATTGTGAGTTCACACACATCCATTCTGTGACTTCAAACACCTCCATTCTCTGACTTCACACACCTCCATTCTGTGACTTCACACACCTCCATTCTATGATTTCTCACACCTCCATTCTATTAATTCACACACCTCCATTCTGTGACTTCACACAACTCCATTCTATGACTTCCCTCACCTCCATTCTGTGACTTCACACACCTCCATTCTGAGTTCACAAACCTCAATTCTGTGACTTAACGCACCTCCATTCTGTGACTTCACACACCTACGTTCTGACTTCACACACCTCCATTCTATGACTTCACACACCTCCATTCTGTGACTTCACACACCTCAATTCTGTGACTTCACACACCTCCAGTATGACTTCACACACCTCCATTCTATGACTTCACACACTTCCATTCTATGACTTCACACACCTAGATTCTGTGACTTCACACACCTCCGTTCTGAGTTCACACACCTCAATTCTGTGACTTCACACACCTCCATTCTGACTTCACCCACCTCCATTCAATGACTTCACACACCTCCATTCTGTGACTTCGCACACCTCCAATCTGACTTCACACAGCTTCACTCTATGCCATCCCACACCTCCATTCTATGATTTCACACACCTCCATTCTATGACTTCACACACCTCCATTCTGTGATTTCACACACCTCCATTCTGAGTTCTAACACCTCCGTTCTGTGACTTAACACACCTCCATTTTGTGACTTCACACACCACCATTCTGAGTTCACACACCTCCAATCTGTGACTTCACACACCTCCATTCTGACTTCAAACAGCTCCATTCTATGACTTCACACACCTCCATTCTTTGCCTTCACAAACCTCCATTCTATGACTTAACACACCTTCATTCTTACTTCACAAACATCCATTCTATGACTTCACACACCTCCATTCTATGACTTCACACACCTCCATTCTATGACTTCACAAACCTCCATTCTGTGACTTCACACACCTCAATTCTGTGACTTCACACACCTCCACTATGACTTCACAAACATCCATTCTATGACTTCACACACCTCAATTCTGTGACTTCACACACCTCCACTATGACTTCACAAACATCCATTCTATGACTTCACACACCTCCATTCTATGACTTCACACACCTTCATTCTGTGACTTCACACACCTCCTTTCTGAGTTCACACACCTCCATTCTGTGACTTCACACAACTCCAATCTGACTTCACACAGCTCCATTCCATGACTTCACACACCTCCATTCTGTGACTTCACACACCTCCATTCTATGACTTCATACACCTCCATTGTGACTTCACACAGCTCCATTCTATGAGTTCACACACCTCCCTTCTGACTTCACAAACCTCCATTCTATGACTTCACACACCTTTATTCTGACTTCACACACCTCCATTCTATGACTTCACACAACTCCATTCTGACTTCAGACACCTCCATTCTATGAGTTCACACACCTGCATTGTGACTTCACACACCTCCATTCTATGACTTCACACACCTCCATTCTGACTTCACACACCTCCATTGTGACTTCACAAACATCAATTCTGTGACTTCACACACCTCCATTCTTTGACTTCACACACCTCCATTCTGACTTCACAAACCTCAATTCTTTGACTTCACACACCTCCATTCTATGATTTCACACGTTTCCATTCTATGAATTCACACACCTCCGTTCTATGACTTCACACACCTCATTTCTGAGTTGACACACCTCCATTCTGTGATTTCACACACCTCCAATTTGACTTCACACACCCCCATTCTATGACTTCTCACAACCTCATTGTGAGTTCACACACTCCATTCTATGAGTTCACACACCTCCGTTCTGACTTCACACACCTCCATTCTATGACTTCACACAGCTGCATTCCGACTTCAGACACCTCCATTTGTGACTTCACACACCACAATTTTGACTTCAAACACCTTCATTCTGTGACTTCACACACCTCCATTCTGTGACTTCACACACCACCATTGTTTGACTTCACACACCTATATTCTTGTACTTCACACACCTCCATTCCATGACTTCACACATCTCCATTTTATGAGTTCACATACCCCCATTTTGACTTCACACACCTCCATTCTATGACTTCACACACCTTAATTCTACTTCAGAAACATCAATTCTATGACTTCACACAACTCCATTCTATGACTTCACACACCTCCATTCTATGACTTCACACAATTCCATTCTATGACTTCACACACCTCCATTCTTTGACTTCACACACCTCCATTGTGAGTTCACACACATCCATTATGTGACTTCAAACACCTCCATTCTCTGACTTCACACACCTCCATTCTGTGACTTCACACACCCCCATTCTATGATTTCTCACACCTCCATTCTATTAATTCACACACCTCCATTCTGTGACTTCACACAACTCCATTCTATGACTTCCCTCACCTCCATTCTGTGACTTCACACACCTCCATTCTGAGTTCACAAACCTCAATTCTGTGACTTAACGCACCTCCATTCTGTGACTTCACACACCTACGTTCTGACTTCACACACCTCCATTCTATGACTTCACACACCTCCATTCTGTGACTTCACACACCTCAATTCTGTGACTTCACACACCTCCAGTATGACTTCACACACCTCCATTCTATGACTTCACACACTTCCATTCTATGACTTCACACACCTAGATTCTGTGACTTCACACACCTCCGTTCTGAGTTCACACACCTCAATTCTGTGACTTCACACACCTCCATTCTGACTTCACCCAGCTCCATTCAATGACTTCACACACCTCCATTCTGTGACTTCGCACACCTCCAATCTGACTTCACACAGCTTCACTCTATGCCATCCCACACCTCCATTCTATGATTTCACACACCTCTATTCTATGACTTCACACACCTCCATTCTGTGATTTCACACACCTCCATTCTGAGTTCTAACACCTCCGTTCTGTGACTTAACACACCTCCATTATGTGACTTCACACACCACCATTCTGAGTTCACACACCTCCAATCTGTGACTTCACACACCTCCATTCTGACTTCAAACAGCTCCATTCTATGACTTCACACACCTCCATTCTTTGCCTTCACAAACCTCCATTCTATGTCTTAACACACCTTCATTCTTACTTCACAAACATCCATTCTATGACTTCACACACCTCCATTCTATGACTTCACACACCTCCATTCTATGACTTCACAAACCTCCATTCTGTGACTTCACACACCTCAATTCTGTGACTTCACACACCTCCACTATGACTTCACAAACATCCATTCTATGACTTCACACACCTCCATTCTATGACTTCACACACCTTCATTCTGTGACTTCACACACCTCCTTTCTGAGTTCACACACCTCCATTCTGTGACTTCACACAACTCCAATCTGACTTCACACAGCTCCATTCCATGACTTCACACACCTCCATTCTGTGACTTCACACACCTCCATTCTATGACTTCATACACCTCCATTGTGACTTCATACAGCTCCATTCTATGAGTTCACACACCTCCCTTCTGACTTCACAAACCTCCATTCTATGACTTCACACACCTTTATTCTGACTTGACACACCTCCATTCTATGACTTCACACAACTCCATTCTGACTTCAGACACCTCCATTCTATGAGTTCACACACCTGCATTGTGACTTCACACACCTCCATTCTATGACTTCACACACCTCCATTCTGACTTCACACACCTCCATTGTGACTTCACAAACATCAATTCTGTGACTTCACACACCTCCATTCTTTGACTTCACACACCTCCATTCTATGACTTCACACACCTCCATTCTATGACTTCACACACCTCCATTCTATGACTTCACACTCTTCCATTCTTTGACTTCACACACCTCCATTTTTTGACTTCACACATCTCCATTGTGAGTTCACACACCTTCTTTCTATGACTTCAAACACCTCCATTATGACTTCACACAGCTCCATTCTATGACTTCGCACACCTCCATTCTGTGCCTTCACACATCTCCATTTTATGACTTAACATACCTTCATTCTTACTTCACAAACATTCATTCTATGACTTCACACACCTCCATTCTATGACTTCACACACCTCCATTCTATGACTTTACACACCTCTATTCTGTGACTTCACACACCTCCATTCTTTGACTTTACACACCTACATTATGACTTTACACACCTCCATTCTATGACTTCACACACCTCCTTTCTGACTTCACACACCTCCACTCTATGACTTCCACACCTCCATTCTGTGACTTCACACACCACCATTCTATGACTTCACATACATCCATTGTGACTTCACACACCTCCATTCTATGAGTTCACACGCCTCCATTCTGACTTCACACACCTCCATTCTATGACTTCACACACCTCCATTCTGACTTCACACACTTCCATTCTATGACTTCACACAACTCCATTCTGACTTCACACACCTCCATTCTGTGACTTCACACACCTCCATTCTTTGACTTCACACACCTCCATTCTATGAGTTCACAAACCTCCATTTGTGACTCTACACACCACCTTTTTGACTTCACACACCTCCATTCTGTGATTTCACTCACCTCCATTCTGTGACTTCACACACCTTTATTGTTTGACTTCACACACCTCCATTCTTTGACTTCACACACCTCCTTTCCATGACTTCACATACCTCCATTGTGACTTCACACACCTCCATTCTATGAGTTCACACACCTCCATTTTGACTTCACAAACCTACATTCTATGACTTCACACACGTTCATTCTTACTTCAGAAACATCCATTATATGACTTCACGCACTTCCATTCTATGACTTCACAAATCTCCGTTCTGTGATTTCACACACCTCCATTCTGAGTTCACACACCTCCATTCTCTGAGTTCACACACCTCCATTCTGTGACTTAACACACCTCCATTCTATGACTTCACAGACCTCCATTCTGTGACTTCACACACTTTATTGTTGCACTTCACACACCTCCTTTCTGGGACTTCAAACACCTCCATTATGAGTTCACACACCTCCATTCTGTGACTTCACACACCTCCATTCTGTGACTTCACACACCTCCATTCTGTGACTACACACATCTCCATTCTGTGACTTCACACACCTCCATTCTATGACTTCACACACCTCCATTCTGTGACTTCCCACACCTCCATTCTCTGACTTCACACATCTCAATTCTGACTTCACACATCTCCATTCTATGACTTCACACACCTCCATTCTGACTTCACACACCTCCATTCTGAGTTCACACACCTCCATTTTGTGATTTCACACACCTCCATTCTGTGACTTCACACACCTCCATTCTATGACTTCACACACCTAAATTCTATGACTTCACACACCTCCATTCTATGACTTCACACACCTCCATTCTGTGACTTCACACACCTCCATTCTATGAGTTCACACACCTCCATTCTGACTTCACACACCTCCATTCTATGACTTCACACACCTCCATTCTGACTTCACACACCTCCATTCTATGACTTCACACAATTCCATCTGACTTCACACACCTCCATTCCATGAGTTCACACACCTCCATTCGATGAATTCACACACCTCCATTCTTTGTCTTCATGCACCTCCATTCTATGAGTTCACACACCTCCATTCTGTGACTTCACACACCTTTATTGTTTGACTTCACACACCTCCTTTCTTTGACTTCACACACCTACATTCCATGACTTCACACACCTCCATTCTATGAGTTCACACACCTCCATTCTATGAGTTCACATACTTCCATTTTGACTTCACACACCTCCATTATTTGACTTCATACACCTTCATTCTCACTTCAGAAACATCCATTCTATGACTTCACGCACCTCCATTCTATGACTTCACAAACCTCCGTTCTGTGACCACACACCTCCATTCTGAGTTCCCACACCTCCATTCTGTGACTTCACCCACCTCCATCCTGACTTCACACACCTCCATTCTGACTTCACAAACCTCAATTCTTTTACTTCACACACCTCCATTCTATGATTTCACACATTTCCATTCTATGAATTCACACACCTCCATTCTGTGACTTCACACACCTCCGTTCTGACTTCAAACAGCTCCATTTTATGACTTCACACACCTCCATTCTTTGCCTTCACACACCTTCATTCTATGACTTCACACACCTCCACTATGACTTCACACACATCCATTCTATGACTTCACACACCTCCATTCTATGACTTCACACACCTTATTCTGTGACTTCACACACCTCCTTTCTGAGTTCACACACCTCCATTCTGTGACTTCACACAACTCCAATCTGACTTCACACAGCTCCATTCTGTGACTTCACACACCTCCATTCTGTGACTTCACACACCTCCATTCTATGACTTCATACACCTCCATTGTGACTTCACACAGCTACATTCTATGAGTTCACACACCTCCATTCTGACTTCACAAACCTCCATTCTATGACTTCACACACCTTTATTCTGACTTCACACACCTCCATTCTATGACTTCACACAACTCCATTCTGACTTCACACACCTGCATTCTATGAGTTCACACACCTCCATTTGTGACTCTACAAACCACATTTTTGACTTCACACACCTCCATCCTGTGATTTCACACACCTCCATTCTGTGACTTCACACACATTTATTGTTTGACTTCACACACCTCCATTCTTTGACTTCACACACCTCCTTTCCATGACTTCACACACCTCCATTCTATGAGTTCACACACCTCCATTCTATGAGTTCACACACCTCCATTTTGACTTCACAAACCTCCATTCTATGACTTCACACACGTTCATTCTTACTTCAGAAACATCCATTATATGACTTCACGCACTTCCATTCTATGATTTCACAAATCTCCGTTCTGTGATTTCACACACCTCCATTCTGAGTTCACACACCTCCATTCTCTGAGTTCACACACCTTCATTCTGTGACTTAACACACCTCCATTCTATCACTTCACAGACCTCCATTCTGTGACTTCACACACCTTTATTTTTTGACTTCACACACCTCCATTCTGGGACTTCACACACCTCCATTGTGAGTTCACACACCTCCATTCTGTGACTTCACACACCTCCATTCTGTGACTTCACACACCTCCATTCTGTGACTACACACATCTCCATTCTGCGACTTCACACACCTCCATTCAATGACTTCACACACCTTCATTCTGTGACTTCACACACCTCCTTTCTGAGTTCACACACCTCCATTCTGTGACTTCACACAACTGCAATCTGACTTCACACAGCTCCATTCTATGACTCACACATCTCCATTCTGTGACTTCACACACATCCATTCTACGACTTCATACACCTCCATTGTGACTTCACATAGCTCCCTTCTATGAGTTCACACACCTCCATTCTGACTTCACAAACCTCCATTCTATGACTTCACACACCTTTATTCTGACTTCACACACCTCCATTCCATGACTTCACACAACCCATTCTGACTTCAGACACCTCCATTCTATGAGTTCACACACCTGCATTGTGACTTCACACACCTCCATTCTATGACTTCACACACCTCCATTCTGACTTCACACACCTCCATTCTGACTTCACAAAAATCAATTCTGTGACTTCACACACCTCCATTCTTTGACTTCACACACCTCCATTCTATGACTTCACACACCTCCATTCTATGATTTCACACCTCCATTCTATGACTTCACAAACCCCCATTCTGACTTCACACACCTCCATTCTGACTTCACAAACATCAGTTCTGTGACTTCACACACCTCCATTCTATGATTTCACACACCTCCGTTCTATGACTTCACACACCTCCATTCTATGACTTCACACTCTTCCATTCTTTGACTTCACACACCTCCATTTTTTGACTTCACACACCTCCATTCTGTGACTTCACACACCTACAGTATGACTTCACACACCTCCATTCTATGACTTCACACACCTCCGTTCTGACTTCACACACCTCCACTCTATGACTTCCACACCTCCATTCTGTGACTTCACACACCTCCATTCTGTGACTTCACATACCTTTATTGTTTGACTTCACACACCTCCATTCTTCGACTTCACACACCTCCATTGCATGACTTCACACACCTCCATTCTATGAGTTCACACACCACCATTCTATGAATTCACACACCTCCATTTTGACTTCACACACCTCCATTCTATGACTTCACGCTCCTTCAATCTTACTTCAGAAACATCCATTCTATGACTTCACACACCTCCATTCTATGACTTCATACACCTCTATTCTGTGACTTCACCCACCTCAATTCTGTGACTTCACACACCTCCATTATGACTTCACACACCTCCATTCTATGACATCACACACCTCCATTCTATGACTTCACACCTCCATTCTGTGATTTCACACACCTCCATTCTGAGTTCACACACCTCCATTCTGTGACTTCACACACCTCCAATCTGACTTCACACAGCTCCATTCTATGACTTCACACACCTCCATACTGACTTCACAAACCTCCATTCTATGACTTCACACACCTCCATTCTGACTTCACACACCTCCATTCTATGACTTCACACAACTCCATTCTGACTTCACACACCTCCATTCTGTGACTTCACACACCTCCATTCCATGACTTCCCACACTTCCATTCGATGACTTCTCACACCTCTATTCTTTGACTTCACACACCTCCATTCTATGAGTTCACACACCTCCATTTGTGACTCTACACACCACCTTTTTGACTTCACAAACCTCCATTCTGTTATTTCACACACCTCCATTCTGGGACTTCACACACCTTTATTTTTTGACTTCACACACCTCCATTCTTTGACTTCACACACCTCCATTCCATGACTTCACACACCTCCATTCTATGAGTTCACACACCTCCATTCTATGAGTTCACACACCTCCATTTTGACTTCACACACCTCCATTCTATGACTTCACACACCTTCATTCTTACTTCAGAAACATCCATTCTATGACTTCACGCACCTCCATTCTATGACTTCACAAATCTCCGTTCTGTGACTTCACACACCTCCATTCTGAGTTCACACACCTTCATTCTCTGAGTTCACACACCTCCATTCTGTGACTTAACACACCTGCAATCTATGACTTCACAGACCTCCATTCTGTGACTTCACACACCTTTATTGTTTGACTTCACACACCTCCATTCTGTGACTTCACACACCTCCATTGTGAGTTCACACACCTTCATTCTATGATTTCACACACCTCCATTCTGTGACTTCACACACCTCCATTCTGTGACTTCACACACCTACATTCTTACTTCAGGAACATCCATTGTATGAATTCACCCACCTCCATTCTATGACTTCACAAACCTCCATTGTATGACTTCACACAACTCCATTCTATGACTTCACACACCTCCATTCTATGACTTCACACACTTCCATTCTGTGACTTCACACACCTCCATTCTATGAGTTCACACACCTGCATTGTGACTTCACACACGTCCATTCTGACTTCACAAACATCAATTCTGTTACTTCACACACCTCCATTCTTTGACTTCACACACCTCCATTGTGAGTTCACACACCTCCATTCTGACTTCACAAACATCAATTCTGTGACTTCACACACATCCATTCTACGACTTCACACACCTCCATTCTATGACTTCACAAACCTCCATTCTGACTTCACACACCTCCATTCTGACTTCACAAACATCAATTCTGTGACTTCACACACCTCCATTCTATGACTTCACACACTTCCATTCTTTGACTTCACACACCTGCATTCTTTGACTTCACACATCTCCATTTTGAGTTCACACACCTTCATTCTATGACTTTACACGCCTCAATTCTGACTTCACACAGCTCCATTCTATGACTTCACACACCTCCATTCTGTGCCTTCACACATCTCCATTCTAGGACTTAACACACCTTCATTCTTACCTCACAAACATCCATTCTATGACTTCACACACCTCCATTCTATGACTTCACACACCTCCATTCTATGACTTCACACACCTCCATTCTGTGACTTCACACATCTCAATTCTGTGACTTCACACACCTACATTGTGACTTCACACACCTCCATTCTATGACTTCACACACCTCCATTCTGTGACTTCACACACCTCCATTCTGAGTTCACACACCTCCATTCTGTGACTTCACACACCTCCAATTTGACTTCACACAGCTCCATTCCATGACTTCACACACCTCCATTCTGTGACTTCACACAACTCCATTCTGACTTCACACACCTCCATTCTGTGACTTCACACACCTCCATTCCATGACTTCCCACACTTCCATTCGATGGCTTCACACACCTCCATTCTTTGACTTCACACACCTCCATTCTATGAGTTCACACACATCCATTTGTGACTCTACACACCACCTTTTTGACTTCACAAACCTCCATTCTGTGATTTCACACACCTCCATTCTGGGACTTCACACACCTTTATTGTTTGACTTCACACACCTCCATTCTTTGACTTCACACACCTCCATTCCATGACTTCACACACCTCCATTCTATGAGTTCACACACCTCCATTCTATGAGTTCACACACCTCCATTTTGACTTCACACACCTCCATTCTATGACTTCACACACCTTCATTCTTTCTTCAGAAACATCCATTCTATGACTTCACGCACCTCCATTAAATGACTTCACAAATCTCCGTTCTGTGACTTCACACACCTCCATTCTGAGTTCACACACCTCCATTCTCTGAGTTCACACACCTCCATTCTGTGACTTAACACACCTGCATTCTATGACTTCACAGACCTCCATTCTGTGACTTAACACACCTACATTCTATGACTTCACACACCTCCATTCTGTGACTTCACACACCTACATTCTATGAATTCATACACCTCCATTCTGTGACTTCACACACCTCTATTCTGTGACTTCACACACCTCCATCTTGACTTCACACACTTCCATTCTTTGACTTCACACACCTCCATTCTGTGACTTCACACACCACCATTGTTTGACTTCACACACCTCAATTTTTGGACTTCACTCACCTCCATTCCATGACTTCACACATCTCCATTTTACGAGTTCACACACCTCCATTTTGACTTCACACACCTCCATTCTATGACTTCACACACCTTCACTCTACTTCAGAAACATCCATTCTATGACTTCACACACCTCTACTATATGACTTCACACACCTCCATTCTTTGACTTCACACACCTCCATTATATGAGTTCACACACCTCCATTTGTGACACTACACACCATTTTTTGACTTCACACACCTCAATTCTGTGATTTCACCCACCTCCATTCTGTGACTTCACACACCTTTATTGTTTGACTTCACACACCTCCATTCTGTGACTTCACACACCTCCATTCTATGAGTTCACACACCTCCATTCTATGACTTCACACACTTCCATTGGAACGTCACACACCTCCATTCTATGAGTTCACACACCTACATTCTATGACTTCACACACCTTCATTCGACTTCACACACCTCCATTCTATGACTTCACAGACCTCGAATCTGTGACTTCACTCACCTCCAATCTATGACTTCACACTCCTCCATTCTATGACCTCCCACACCTCCTTTCTATGACTTCACACCTCCATTCTGAATTCACACACCTCCATTATTTGACTTCACACACCTCCATTATATGACGTCACACAACTCCGTTCTATGACTTCACAAACCTCCATTCTATGACTTCACACTCCTCCATTCTGTGACTTCACACACCTCCATTCTATGACTTCACACACCTTCATAATTACTTCACAAACATACATTCTATGACTTCACACACCTCCATTCTTTGACTTCACACACCACCATTCTTTGACTTCACACCCCTCCATTCTGTGACTTCACACACCTCCATTCTGTGACTTCACACACCTCCATTCTGTGACTTCACACAGCTCCATTCTGTGACTTCACACACCTCCATTCTCCGACTTCACACACCTCCATTCTATGACTTCACACATCCATTTTGACTTCACACACCTCCAATATATAACTTCAAACACCTCAATTCTGTGACTTCACACACCTCCATTCTATGAAATCATACCCGTCCATTCTGTGACTTCACACACCTCCATTCTTTGACTTCACACACCTCCATTCTGTGACTTCACCCACCTCCATTCTGTGACTTCCCACACCTCCATTCTTTGACTTCACACCCCTCCAATTTGACTTCATATACCTCCATTCTATGACTTCACACACCTGCATTTTGTGACTTCACAAACCTCCATTCTATGATTTCACACACCTCCAATCTATGACTTCACACACCTATATTTTATGATGTCACACACCTCCATTTTGACTTCACACACCTCCATTATGTGACTCCACACACCTCCCTCTCGTGACTTCACACACCTCCATTCTATGACTTCACAGACTTCCATTCTATGACTTCACACACTGCCATTCCGTGACATCACACACCTGCATTGTGAGTTCACACACCTCCATGCTGTGACCTCACACACCTCCATTCTGCGATTTCACACACCTCCATTCTGAGATGTCACACCTCCATTCTATGAATTCACACACCTCCTATCTGTGATTTCACACACCTCAATTCTATGACTTCACACAACTCCATTCTGTGACTTCACACATCTCCATTCTGAGTTCACACACCTCCATTCTGTGACTTCACACACCTCCATTCTGTGACTTCACAGACCTCCATTCTATGACTTCACACACCTCCATTCTGTGACTTCACAAACCTCCATTCTATGATTTCACACACCTCCAATCTATGACTTCACACACCTCCATTTTATGACGTCACACACCTCCATTGTGACTTCTCACACCTCCATTATGTGACTTCACACACCTCTCTTCTGTGACTTCACACACCTCCATTCTATGACTTCACAAACTTTCATTGTATGACTTCGCACACCTCCATTCTATGACTTCACACACTTCCATTCTGTGATTTCACATACCTTCATATGATGACTTCACACACCTCCATTCTGTGACTTCACACACCTCCATTCTGAGTTCACACACCGCCATTCTGTTACTTCACAAACCTCTATTCTCTGATTTCACACACCTCCATTCTATGACTTCTCACACCTCCATTTTAGGACGTCACACACCTCCATTTTGACTTCACACACTTCCATTCTGTGACTTCACACACCTCCATTCTATGACTTCACACACTTCCATTGGAACGTCACACACCTCCATTCTCTGAGTGCACACACCTACATTCTATGACTTCACACACCTTCATTCGACTTCACACACCTCCATTCTATGACTTCACAGACCTCGAATCTGTGACTTCACTCACCTCCAATCTATGATTTCACACACCTCAATTCTATGACGTCACACAACTCCATTCTATGACTTCACACACCTCCATTCTATGACTTCACACACCTCCATTCTGTGACTTCACAAACATACATTCTATGACTTCACACACCTCCATTCTATGACTTCACACACCTCCATTCTTTGACTTCACACACGTCCATTCTGTGACTTCACACACCTCCATTCTGTGACCTCACACACCTCAATTCTGTGACTTCACACACCTCCATTCTGTGACTTCACACACCTCCATTCTCCGACTTCACACACCTCCATTCTATGACTTCACACATCCATTTTGACTTCACACACCTCCAATATATAACTTCAAACACCTCAATTCTGTGACTTCACAAACCTGCATTCTATGATTTAACACACCTCCATTCTGTGACTTCACCCACCTCCATTCTGTGACTTCCCATACCTCCAATCTCCGACTTAACACCCCTCCAATTTGACTTCACATATCTCCATTGTGTGACTTCACACACCTCCATTCTGTGAATTCACAAACCTCCATTCTATGATTTCACACACGTCCAATCTATGACTTCACACACCTACATTTTATGACGTCACACACCTCCATTTGACTTCAGACACCTCCATTATGTGACTCCACACACCACCCTTCTGTGACTTCACACACCTCCATTCTATGACTTCACACACTTCCATTCTATGACTTCACACACAGCCATTCCATGACTTCACACACCTGTATTGTGAGTTCACACACCTCCATTCTGTGACCTCACACAACTCCATTCTGCGATTTCACACACCTCCATTCTGAGATGTCACACCTCCATTCTATGAATTCACACACCTCCATTCTGTGATTTCACACACCTCAATTCTATGACTTCACACAACTCCATTCTGTGACTTCACACATCTCCATTCTGAGTTCACACACCTCCATTCTGTGACTTCACACACCTCCATTCTGTGACTTCACACACCTCCATTCTATGACTTCACACACCTCCATTCTGTGACTTCACAAACCTCCATTCTATGATTTCACACTCCTCCATTCTATGACTTCACACACCTCCAATTTATGACGTCACACACCTCCATTTTGACTTCTCACACCTCCATTATGTGACTTCACACACCTCTCTTCTGTGACTTCACACACCTCCATTCTATGACTTCACACACCTCCATTGTATGACTTCGCACACCTCCATTCTATGACTTCACACACTTCCATACTATGATTTCACATACCTTCATACGATGACTTCACACACCTCTATTCTGTAACTTCACACACCTCCATTCTGAGTTCACACACCGCCATTCTGTGACTTCACAAACCTCTATTCTATGATTTCACACACCTCCATTCTATGACTTCTCACACCTCCATTTTAGGACGTCACACACCTCCATTTTGACTTCACACACTTCCATCCTGTGACTTCACACACCTCCATTCTATGACTTCACACACTTCCATTGGGACGTCACACACCTCCATTCTATGAGTTCACACACCTACATTCTATGACTTCACACACCTTCATTCGACTTCACACACCTCCATTGTATGACATCCCACACCTCCTTTCTATGACTTCACACCTCGATTCTGACTTCTCACACCTCCATTATGTGACTTCACACACCTCCATTATATGACGTCACACAACTCCGTTCTATGACTTCACACAACTCCATTCTATGACTTCACACACCTCCATTCTGTGACTTTCCACACCTCCATTCTCCGACTTCACACCCCTCCAATTTGACTTCACATACCTCCATTCTATGAGTTCACACACCTCCATTCTGTGACTTCACAAACCTCCATTCTATGATTTCACACACCTCCATTCTATGACTTTGCACACCTCTATTCTGACTTCACACACCTCTGTTCTATGACTTCACACACCTCAATTCTATGACTTCACACACCTTCATTGTATGACTTCGCACACCTCCATTCTATGACTTCACACACTTCCATTCTATGATTTCACATACTTTCATACGATGACTTCACACACCTCCATTCTGTGACTTCACAAACCTCTATTCTATGATTTCACACACCTCCATTCTATGACTTCTCACACCTCCATTTTAGGACGTCACACACCTCCATTTTGACTTCACACACTTCCATTCTGTGACTTCAAACACATCCATTCTATGACTTCACACACTTCCATTGGAACGTCACACACCTCCATTCTATGAGTTCACACACCTACATTCTATGACTTCACACACCTTCATTCGACTTCACACACCTCCATTCTATGACTTCACAGACCTCGAATCTGTGACTTCACTCACCTCCAATCTATGACTTCACACTCCTCCATTCTATGACTTCCCACACCTCCTTTCTATGACTTCACACCTCCATTCTGAATTCACACACCTCCATTATTTGACTTCACACACCTCCATTATATGACGTCACACAACTCCGTTCTATGACTTCACACACCTCCATTCTGTGACTTCACACACCTCCATTCTATGACTTCACACACCTTCATAATTACTTCACAAACATACATTCTATGACTTCCCACACCTCCTTTCTATGACTTCACACCTCCATTCTGAATTCACACACCTCCATTATTTGACTTCACACACCTCCATTATATGACGTCACACAACTCCGTTCTATGACTTCACACACCTCCATTCTGTGACTTCACACACCTCCATTCTATGACTTCACACACCTTCATAATTACTTCACAAACATACATTCTATGACTTCACACACCTCCATTCTTTGATTTCACACCCCTCCATTCTTTGACTTCACACCCCTCCATTCTGTGACTTCACACACCTCCATTCTGTGACTTCACACACCTCCATTCTGTGACTTCACACAGCTCCATTCTGTGACTTCACACACCTCCATTCTCCGACTTCACACACCTCCATTCTATGACTTCACACATCAATTTTGACTTTACACACCTCCAATATATAACTTCAAACACCTCAATTCTGTGACTTCACAAACCTCCATTCTATGATTTCACACACCTCCAATCTATGACTTCACACACCTATATTTTATGACGTCACACACCTCCATTTTGACTTCACACACCTCCATTATGTGACTCCACACACCTCCCTTCTGTGACTTCACACACCTCCATTCTTTGACTTCACAGACTTCCATTCTATGACTTCACACACCGCCATTCCGTGACTTCACACACCTGCATTGTGAGTTCACACACCTCCATTCTGTGACCTCACACACCTCCATTCTGCGATTTCACACACCTCCATTCTGAGATGTCACACCTCCATTCTATGAATTCACACACCTCCATTCTGTGATTTCACACACCTCAATTCTATGACTTCACACAACTCCATTCTGTGACTTCACACATCTCCGTTCTGAGTTCACACACCTCCATTCTGTGACTTCACACACCTCCATTCTGTGACTTCACACACCTCCATTCTATGACTTCACACACCTCCATTCTGTGACTTCACACACCTCCATTCTATGATTTCACACACCTCCAATCTATGACTTCACACACTTCCATTCTGTGATTTCACATACCTTCATACGATGACTTCACACACCTCCATTCTGTGACTTCACACACCTCCATTCAGAGTTCACACACCGCCATTCTGTTACTTCACAAACCTCTATTCTCTGATTTCACACACCTCCATTCTATGACTTCTCACACCTCCATTTTAGGACGTCACACACCTCCATTTTGACTTCACACACTTCCATCCTGTGACTTCACACACCTCCATTCTATGACTTCACACACTTCCATTGGGACGTCACACACCTCCATTCTATGAGTTCACACACCTACATTCTATGACTTCACACACCTTCATTCGACTTCACACACCTCCATTGTATGACATCCCACACCTCCTTTCTATGACTTCACACCTCGATTCTGACTTCTCACACCTCCATTATGTGACTTCACACACCTCCATTATATGACGTCACACAACTCCGTTCTATGACTTCACACAACTCCATTCTATGACTTCACACACCTCCATTCTGTGACTTTCCACACCTCCATTCTCCGACTTCACACCCCTCCAATTTGACTTCACATACCTCCATTCTATGAGTTCACACACCTCCATTCTGTGACTTCACAAACCTCCATTCTATGATTTCACACACCTCCATTCTATGACTTTGCACACCTCTATTCTGACTTCACACACCTCTGTTCTATGACTTCACACACCTCAATTCTATGACTTCACACACCTTCATTGTATGACTTCGCACACCTCCATTCTATGACTTCACACACTTCCATTCTATGATTTCACATACTTTCATACGATGACTTCACACACCTCCATTCTGTGACTTCACAAACCTCTATTCTATGATTTCACACACCTCCATTCTATGACTTCTCACACCTCCATTTTTGGACGTCACACACCTCCATTTTGACTTCACACACTTCCATTCTGTGACTTCAAACACATCCATTCTATGACTTCACACACTTCCATTGGAACGTCACACACCTCCATTCTATGAGTTCACACACCTACATTCTATGACTTCACACACCTTCATTCGACTTCACACACCTCCATTCTATGACTTCACAGACCTCGAATCTGTGACTTCACTCACCTCCAATCTATGACTTCACACTCCTCCATTCTATGACTTCCCACACCTCCTTTCTATGACTTCACACCTCCATTCTGAATTCACACACCTCCATTATTTGACTTCACACACCTCCATTATATGACGTCACACAACTCCGTTCTATGACTTCACACACCTCCATTCTGTGACTTCACACACCTCCATTCTATGACTTCACACACCTTCATAATTACTTCACAAACATACATTCTATGACTTCACACACCTCCATTCTTTGATTTCACACCCCTCCATTCTTTGACTTCACACCCCTCCATTCTGTGACTTCACACACCTCCATTCTGTGACTTCACACACCTCCATTCTGTGACTTCACACAGCTCCATTCTGTGACTTCACACACCTCCATTCTCCGACTTCACACACCTCCATTCTATGACTTCACACATCAATTTTGACTCTACACACCTCCAATATATAACTTCAAACACCTCAATTCTGTGACTTCACAAACCTCCATTCTATGATTTCACACACCTCCAATCTATGACTTCACACACCTATATTTTATGACGTCACACACCTCCATTTTGACTTCACACACCTCCATTATGTGACTCCACACACCTCCCTTCTGTGACTTCACACACCTCCATTCTTTGACTTCACAGACTTCCATTCTATGACTTCACACACCGCCATTCCGTGACTTCACACACCTGCATTGTGAGTTCACACACCTCCATTCTGTGACCTCACACACCTCCATTCTGCGATTTCACACACCTCCATTCTGAGATGTCACACCTCCATTCTATGAATTCACACACCTCCATTCTGTGATTTCACACACCTCAATTCTATGACTTCACACAACTCCATTCTGTGACTTCACACATCTCCATTCTGAGTTCACACA
Source organism: Megascapheus bottae (assembly GCA_024803745.1). Classification (NCBI taxonomy): domain Eukaryota; kingdom Metazoa; phylum Chordata; class Mammalia; order Rodentia; family Geomyidae; genus Megascapheus; species Megascapheus bottae. The sequence continues at coordinate 455,347 of JANJXV010000106.1, read as the reverse complement.
CCTCCATTCTGTGACTTCACACACCTCCATTCTGTGACTTCACACACCTCCATTCTATGACTTCACACACCTCCATTCTGTGACTTCGCACACCTCCATTCTATGATTTCACACACCTCCAATCTATGACTTCACACACTTCCATTCTGTGATTTCACATACCTTCATACGATGACTTCACACACCTCCATTCTGTGACTTCACACACCTCCATTCAGAGTTCACACACCGCCATTCTGTTACTTCACAAACCTCTATTCTCTGATTTCACACACCTCCATTCTATGACTTCTCACACCTCCATTCTGTGACTTCACACACTTCCATTCTGTGACTTCACACACCTCCATTCTATGACTTCACACACTTCCATTGGGACGTCACACACCTCCATTCTATGAGTTCACACACCTACATTCTATGACTTCACATACCTTCATTCGACTTCACACACCTCCCTTCTATGACTTCACAGACCTCGAATCTGTGACTTCACTCACCTCCAATCTATGGCTTCACACTCCTCCATTCTATGACTTCCCACACCTCCTTTCTATGACTTCACACCTCCATTCTGACATCACACACCTCCAATATGTGACTTCACCCACCTCCATTATATGAAGTCACACAACTCCGTTCTATGACTTCACACACCACCATTCTATGACTTCACACACCTCCATTCTGTGACTTCACACACATCCATTCTATGACTTCACACACCTTCATTCTTACTTCACAAACATATATTCTATGACTTCACACACTTCCATTCTATGACTTCACACACCTCCATTCTTTGACTTCACACACCTCCATTCTGTGACTTCACCCACCTCCATTCTGTGACTTCCCACACCTCCATTCTCCGACTTCACACCCCTCCAATTTGACTTCACATACCTCCATTCTATGACTTCACACACCTCCATTCTGTGACTTCACAAACCTCCATTCTATCATTTCACACACCTCCAATCTATGCCTTCACACACCTACATTTTATGACGTCACACACCTCCATTTTGACTTCACTCACCTCCATTATGTGACTCCACACACCTCCCTTCTATGACTTCACACACCTCCATTCTATGACTTCACACACCTTCATTGTATGACTTCACACACCTCCATTCTTTGACTTCACACACCTCCATTCTGTGACTTCACACACCTCCATTCTGTGACTTCACACCGCTCCATTCTGTGATTTCACACACCTCCATTCTCCGCCTTCACACACCTCCATTCCATGACTTCACACATCCATTTTGACTTCACACAACTCCAATATATAACTTCAAACACCTCAATTCTGTGACTTCACACACCTCCATTCTATGAATTCATTCCCGTCCATTCTGTGACTTCACACACCTCCATTCTTTGACTTCACACACCTCCATTCTGTGACTTCACCCACCTCCATTCTGTGACTTCCCACACCTCCATTCTCCGACTTCACACCGCTCCAATTTGACTTCACATACCTCCATTCTATGACTTCACACACCTCCATTCTGTGACTTCACAAACCTCCATTCTATGATTTCACACACCTCCAATCTATGACTTCACACACCTATATTTTATGACGTCACACACCTCCATTTTGACTTCACACACCTCCATTATGTGACTCCACACACCTCCCTTCTGTGACTTCACACACCTCCATTCTTTGACTTCACACACCTTCATTGTATGACTTCACACACCTCCATTCTATGACTTCACACACTTCCATTCTATGATTTCACATACCTCCATGCTATGACTTCACACACCTCCATTCTGTGACTTCACACACCTCCATTCTATGACTTCACACACCTGCATTCTGTGACTTCACAAACCTTCATTCTATGATTTCACACACCTCCATTCTATGACTTCACACACCTCCATTCTTTGACTTCACACACCTCCATTCTGTGACTTCACACACTTCCCTTCTGTGACTTCACACAGCTCCATTCTGTGACTTCACAAACCTCCATTCTATGATTTCACACACCTCCAATCTATGACTTCACACACCTCCATTTTAGGACATCGCACACCTCCATTTTGACTTCACACACCTCCATTCTGTGACTTCACACACCTCCATACTATGAATTCACACACTTCCATAGTGACGTCACACACCTCTATTCTATGAGTTCACACACCTCCATTCTATGACTTTACACACCTCCATTCTGACTTCACACACCTCCATTCTATGACTTCACAGACCTCGAATCTGTGACTTCACTCACCTCCACTCTAGGACTTCACACTCCTCCATTCTCTGACTTCCCACACCCCCTTTCCATGACTTCACCCACCTCTGTTCTATGACTTCACACCTCCATTCTGACTTCACACACCTCCATTCTGTGACTTCAAACACCTCCATTATATGATATCACACACCTCCATTCTATGACTTAACACACCTCCATTCCATGACTTCACACACCTCCATTCTGTGACTTCACACACCTCCATTCTATGACTTCACACACCTCCATTCTTTGACTTCCCACACCTCCATTCTGAGTTTACACACCTCCATTCTATGACTTCACACACCTCCATTCTGAATTCACACAGCTCCATTCTGTGACTTCACACACCTCCATTCTGAATTCACACAGCTCCATTCTGTGACTTCTCAAAACTCCATTCTATGATTTCACACACCTCCATACTATGACTTCACACAACTCCATCTATGACTTCACATACCTGCATTCTGAAATCACACCTCCATTCTATGACTTCACAGACCTCGAATCTGTGACTTAACTCACCTGCACTCTATGACTTCACACTCCTCCATTCTCTGACTTCCCACACCTCCTTTCTATGACTTCACCCACCTCTGTTCTATGACTTCACACCTCCATTCTGACTTCACACACCTCCATTCTGTGACTTCACACACCTCCATTATATGATATCACACACCTCCATTTTATGACTTCACACACCTCCATTCTATGACTTCACACACCTCCATTCTTTGACTTCCCACACCTCCATTCTGAGTTTACACACCTCCATTCTATGATTTCACACACCTCCATTCTTTGACGTCACCCACCTCCATTCTATGACTTCACACAACTTCATTCTTACTTTACAAACATCCATTCTGTAACTTCACGCACCTCCATTCTATGACTTCAAACACCTCCATTCTGTGACTTCACACACCTCCATTCTTTGACTTCACACACCTCCGTTTTGACTTCACACACTTCCATTCTGGGACTTCACACACCTCCATTCTGTGACTTCACACACCACCATTGTTTGACTTCACACACCTCCTTTCTTTGACTTCACACACCTCCAATCCACGACTTCACACAACTCCATTCTATGAGTTCAGAAACATCCATTCTATGAGTTCACACACCACAATTTTGTCTTCACACACCTCCATTCTATGACTTCACACACCTTCATTCTTAATTCAGAAACATCCATTCTATGACTTCACGCACCTCCATTCTATGACTTTATACACTTCCATTCTATGACTTCACACACCTCCATTCTGCGACTTCACACACCTCCATTCTGTGACTTCACACACCTTCATTCTATGACTTCACACACCTCCATTCTGGGACTTCACACACCTCTATTCTATGATTTCACACATCCATTTTTACTTCACACACATAAAATATATGACTTCAAACACCTCAATTCTGTGACTTCACACACCTCCATTCTATGACTTCATACTCGTCCATTCTGTGAGTTCACACACCTCCATTCTATGACTTCACACACCTCCATTTTGTGACTTCACCCACCTCCATTCTGTGACTTCACACACTTCTATTCTCAGACTTCACACCCCTCCAATTTGACTTCACATACCTCCATTCTATGACTTCACAAACCTCCATTCTGTGACGTCACACAACTCCATTCTGTGACTTCACAAACCTCCATTCTATAATTTCACACACCTCCATTCTATGACTTCACACACCTCCAGTTTATGACGTCACACACCTCCATTTTGACTTCACACACCTCCATTATGTGACTTAACCCACCTCCCTTCTGTGTCTTCACACACCTCCATTCTATGATTTCACACTCCTTCATTCTGTAACTTCACACAGCTCCATTCTATGACTTCACACACTTCCATTCTATGATTTCACATACCTCCATGCTGTAACTTCTCACACCTCCATTCTGTGACTTCACACACCTCCATTCTGAGTTCACACACCTCCATTCTGTGACTTCACAAACCTCCATTCTATGATTTCACACAGCTCCATTCTATGACTTCACACATCTCCATTTTATGACGTCACACACCTCCATTTTGACTTCTCACACCTCCATTCTGTGACTTCACACACCTCCATTCTATGACTTCACACACTTCCTTTGTGACGTCAGACACTTCCATTCTATGAGTTCACACACCTCCTTTCTATGACTTCACACACCTCCATTCTGACTTCACACACCTCCATTCTCTGACTTCACAGACCTCGAATATGTGACTTCACTCACCTGCACTCTAGGACTTCACACTCCTCCATTCTATGACTTCCCACATCTCTTTCTATGACTTCACCCACCTCCATTTTACGACTTCACACACCTCCATTCTGTGACTTCACACACCTCCATTATATGACTTCACACACCCATTTTGAATTCACACACCTCCAATATATGACTTCAAACACCTCAATTCTGTGACTTCACACACCTCCATTCTATGACTTCATACCGTCCATTCTGTGACTTCACACACCTCCATTCTGTGACTTCACACACCTCCATTCTATGACTTCACACACTTCCTTTGTGACGTCAGACACTTCCATTCTATGAGTTCACACACCTCCTTTCTATGACTTCACACACCTCCATTCTGACTTCACACACCTCCATTCTCTGACTTCACAGACCTCGAATATGTGACTTCACTCACCTGCACTCTAGGACTTCACACTCCTCCATTCTATGACTTCCCACATCTCTTTCTATGACTTCACCCACCTCCATTTTACGACTTCACACACCTCCATTCTGTGACTTCACACACCTCCATTATATGACTTCACACACCCATTTTGAATTCACACACCTCCAATATATGACTTCAAACACCTCAATTCTGTGACTTCACACACCTCCATTCTATGACTTCATACCGTCCATTCTGTGACTTCACACACCTCCATTCTATGACTTCACACACTTCAATTCTATGACTTCACACACCTCCATTATGTGACTTTACACACCTCCATTCTGACTTCACACACCTCCATTCCGTGACGTAACACACCTCCATACTGTGACTTCCCACACCTCCATTCTGTGACTTCACACACCTCCATTCTATGATTTCACACACCTCCATTCTAAGACTTCACCCACCTCCATTCTATGACTTCACACCTCCATTCCGACTTCACACACATCCATTCTGTGACTTCACACACCTCCATCATATGACTTCACACACCTCCATTCTATGTCTTCACACACCCCCATTCTATGACTTCACACACCTCCATTCTGTGACTTCACACACCTCCATTCTATGACTTCACACACCTTCATTCTGTGACTTCACAAACCTTCATTCTATGATTTCACACACCTCCATTCTATGACTTCACACACCTCCATTCTTTGACTTCACACACCTCCATTCTGTGACTTCACACACCTCCATTCTGTGACTTCACACAGCTCCATTCTGTGACTTCACACACCTCCATTCTCCGACTTCACACACCTCCATTCCATGACTTCACACATCCATTTTGACTTCACACAACTCCAATATATAACTTCAAACACCTCAATTCTGTGACTTCACACACCTCCATTCTATGAATTCATTCCCGTCCATTCTGTGACTTCACACACCTCCATTCTTTGACTTCACACACCTCCATTCTGTGACTTCACCCACCTCCATTCTGTGACTTCCCACACCTCCATTCTCCGACTTCACACCCCTCCAATTTGACTTCACATACCTCCATTCTATGACTTCACACACCTCCATTCTGTGACTTCACAAACCTCCATTCTATGATTTCACACACCTCCAATCTATGCCTTCACACACCTACATTTTATGACGTCACACACCTCCATTTTGACTTCACTCACCTCCATTATGTGACTCCACACACCTCCCTTCTATGACTTCACACACCTCCATTCTATGACTTCACACACCTTCATTGTATGACTTCACACATCCATTTTGACTTCACACAACTCCAATATATAACTTCAAACACCTCAATTCTGTGACTTCACACACCTCCATTCTATGAATTCATTCCCGTCCATTCTGTGACTTCACACACCTCCATTCTTTGACTTCACACACCTCCATTCTGTGACTTCACCCACCTCCATTCTGTGACTTCCCACACCTCCATTCTCCGACTTCACACCCCTCCAATTTGACTTCACATACCTCCATTCTATGACTTCACACACCTCCATTCTGTGACTTCACAAACCTCCATTCTATGATTTCACACACCTCCAATCTATGCCTTCACACACCTACATTTTATGACGTCACACACCTCCATTTTGACTTCACTCACCTCCATTATGTGACTTCACACACCTCCATTCTATGACTTCACACACTTCCTTTGTGACGTCAGACACTTCCATTCTATGAGTTCACACACCTCCTTTCTATGACTTCACACACCTCCATTCTGTCTTCACATACCTCCATTCTCTGACTTCACAGACCTCGAACATGTGACTTCACTCACCTGCACTCTAGGACTTCACACTCCTCCATTCTATGACTTCCCACATCTCTTTCTATGATTTCACCCACCTCCATTTTACGACTTCACACACCTCCATTCTGTGACTTCACACACCTCCATTATATGACTTCACACACCCATTTTGAATTCACACACCTCCAATATATGACTTCAAACACCTCAATTCTGTGACTTCACACACCTCCATTCTATGACTTCATACCGTCCATTCTGTGACTTCACACACCTCCATTCTATGACTTCACACGCTTCAATTCTATGACTTCACACACCTCCATTATGTGACTTTACACCCCTCCATTCTGACTTCACACAACTCCATTCCGTGACGTAACACACCTCCATACTGTGACTTCCCACACCTCCATTCTGTGACTTCACACACCTCCATTCTATGATTTCACACACCTCCATTCTAAGACTTCACCCACCTCCATTCTATGACTTCACACCTCCATTCCGACTTCACACACATCCATTCTGTGACTTCACACACCTCCATTATATGACTTCACACACCTCCATTCTATGTCTTCACACACACCCATTCTATGACTTCACACACCTCCCTTCTGTGACTTCACACACCTCCATTCTATGACTTCACACACTTCCATTCCGTGACTTCACACACCTGCATTGTGACTTCACACTCCTCCATTCTGTGACCTCACACACCTCCATTCTGCGATTTCACACACCTCCATTCTGAGATGTCACACCTCCATTCTATGAATACACACACATCCATTCTGTGATTTCACACACCTCAATTCTATGACTTCACACAACTACATTCTGTGACTTCACACATCTCCATTCTGAGTTCACACACCTCCATTCTGTGACTTCACAAACCTCCATTCTGTGACTTCACACACCTCCATTCTATGACTTCACACACCTCCATTCTGTGACTTCACCTACCTCCATTCTATGACTTCACAAACCTCCATTCTGTGACTTCACACACCTCCATTCTGTGACTTCACAAACCTCCATTCTATGATTTCACACACCTCCAATCTATGACTTGATACACCTCCATTTTATGACGTCACACACCTCCATTTTGACTTCTCACACCTCCATTATATGACTTCACACACCTCTCTTCTGTGACTTCACACACCTCCATTCTATGACTTCACACACCTTCATTGTATGACTTCGCACACCTCCATTCTATGACTTCACACACTTCCATTCTATGATTTCACATACCTTCATACGATGACTTCACACACCACCATTCTGTGCCTTCACAAACCTCTATTCTATGATTTCACACACCTCCATTCTATGACTTCTCACACCTCCATTTTAGGACGTCACACACCTCCATTTTGACTTCACACACTTCCATTCTGTGACTTCACACACCTCCATTCTATGACTTCACACACTTCCATTGGGACATCACACCCCTCCATTCTGTGAGTTCACACACCTACATTCTATGACTTCACACACCTTCATTCGACTTCACACACCTCCATTCTATGACTTCACAGACCTCGAATCTGTGACTTCACTCACCTCCAATCTATGACTTCACACTCCTCCATTCTATGACTTCCCACACTTCCTTTCTGTGACTTCACACCTCCATTCTTACTTCACACACCTCCATTATGTGACTTCACACACCTCCATTATATGACGTCACACAACTCCCTTCTATGACTTCACACACCTCCATTCTATGACTTCACACACCTCGATTCTGTGACTTCACGCACCTCCATTCTATGACTTCACACACCTTCATTCTTACTTCACAAACATACATTCTGTGACTTCACACACCTCCATTCTATGACTTCCCACACCTCCTTTCTGTGACTTCACATCCCCATTCTTACTTCACACACCTCCATTATGTGACTTCACACACCTCCAATATATAACTTCAAACACCTCAATTCTGTGACTTCACACACCTCCATTCTATGAAATCATACCCTTCCATTCTGTGACTTCACACACATCCATTCTTTGACTTCACACACCTCCATTCTGTGACTTCACCCACCTCCATTCTGTGACTTCCCACACCTCCATTCTCCGACTTCACACCCCTCCAATTTGACTTCAAATACCTCCATTCTATGACTTCACACACCTCCATTCTGTGACTTCACAAACCTCCATTCTATGATTTCACACACCTCCAATCGTTGACTTCACACACCTACATTTTATGACGTCACACACCTCCATTTTGACTTCACACACCTCCATTATGTGACTCCACACACCTCCCTTCTGTGAATTCTCACACCTACATTCTATGACTTCACACACTTCCATTCTATGACTTCACACACCGCCATTCCGTGACTTCACACACCTGCATTGTGAGTTCACACACCTCCATTCTGTGACCTCACACACCTCCACTCTGCGATTTCACACACCTCCATTCTGAGATGTCACACCTCCATTCTATGAATTCACACACCTCCATTCTGTGATTTCACACACCTCAATTCTATGACTTCACACAACTCCATTCTGTGACTTCACACATCTCCATTCTGAGTTCACACACCTCCATTCTGTGACTTCACACACCTCCATTCTGTGACTTCACACACCTCCATTTTGTGACTGCACAAACCTCCATTCTATGATTTCACACACCTCCAATCTATGACTTCACACACCTCCATTTTATGACGTCAGACACCTCCATTTTGACTTCTCACACCTCCATTATGTGACTTCACACACCTCTCTTCTGTGACTTCACACACCTCCATTCTACGACTTCACACACCTTCATTGTATGACTTTGCACACCTCCATTCTATGACTTCACACACTTCCATTCTATGATTTCACATACCTTCATACGATGACTTCACACACCTCCATTCTGTGACTTCACACACCTCCATTCTGAGTTCACACACCGATATTCTGTGACTTCAATAACCTCTATTCTATGATTTCACACACCTCCATTCTATGACTTCTCACACCTCCATTTTAGGACGTCACACACCTCCATTTTGACTTCACACACTTCCATTCTGTGACTTCACACACCTCCATTCTATGACTTCACACACTTCCATTGGGACGTCACACACCTCCATTCTATGAGTTCACACACCTACATTCTATGACTTCACACACCTAAATTCTTTGACTTCACACACCTCCATTCTGTGCCTTCACACACCTCCATTCTGTGAATTCACACAGCTCCATTCTGTGACTTCACACACCTCCATTCTCCGACTTCACACACCTCCATTCTATGACTTCACCCATCCATTTTGACTTCACACAACTCCAATATATAACTTCAAACACCTCAATTGTGTGACTTCACACACCTCCATTCTGAGTTTACACACCTCCATTCTATGATTTCACACACCTCCATTCTTTGACGTCACACACCTCCATTCTATGACTTCACACAACTTCATTCTTACTTTACAAACATCCATTCTATAACTTCACGCACCTCCATTCTATGACTTCAAACACCTCCATTCTGTGACTTCACACACCTCCATTCTTTGACTTCACACACCTCCGTTTTGACTTCACACACTTCCATTCTGGGACTTCACACACCTCCATTCTGTGACTTCACACACCACCGTTGTTTGACTTCACACACCTCCATTCTTTGACTTCACACACCTCCATTCCACGACTTCACACAACTCCATTCTATGAGTTCAGAAACATCCATTCTATGAGTTCACACACCACAATTTTGTCTTCACACACCTCCATTCTATGACTTCACACACCTTCATTCTTAATTCAGAAACATCCATTCTATGACTTCACGCACCTCCATTCTATGACTTTATACACTTCCATTCTATGACTTCACACACCTCCATTCTGCGACTTCACACCCCTCCATTCTGTGACTTCACACACCTTCATTCTATGACTTCACACACCTCCATTCTATGACTTCACACACCTCTATTCTATGATTTCCCACATCCATTTTTGGTTCACACACATAAAATATATGACTTCAAACACCTCAATTCTGTGACTTCACACACCTCCATTCTATGACTTCATACTCGTCCATTCTGTGAGTTCACACACCTCCATTCTATGACTTCACACACCTCCATTCTGTGACTTCACCCACCTCCATTCTGTGACTTCACACACTTCTATTCTCAGACTTCACACCCCTCCAATTTGACTTCACATACCTCCATTCTATGACTTCACAAACCTCCATTCTGTGACGTCACACAACTCCATTCTGTGACTTCACAAACCTCCATTCTATAATTTCACACACCTCCATTCTATGACTTCACACACCTCCAGTTTATGATGTCACACACCTCCATTTTGACTTCACACACCTCCATTATGTGACTTAACACACCTCCCTTCGGTGTCTTCACACACTTCCATTCTATGACTTCACACTCCTTCATTCTGTGACTTCACACAGCTCCATTCTATGACTTCACACACTTCCATTCTATGATTTCACATACCTCCATGCTGTAACTTCTCACACCTCCATTCTGTGACTTCACACACCACCATTCTGAGTTCACACACCTCCATTCTGTGACTTCACAAACCTCCATTCTATGATGTAACACAGCTCCATTCTATGACTTCACACATCTCCATTTTATGACGTCACACACCTCCATTTTGACTTCTCACACCTCCATTCTGTGACTTCACACACCTCCATTCTATGACTTCACACACTTCCTTTGTGACGTCAGACACCTCCATTCTATGAGTTCACACACCTCCTCTCTATGACTTCACACACCTCCATTCTGACTTCACACACCTCCATTCTCTGACTTCACAGACCTCGAATATGTGACTTCACTCACCTGCACTCTAGGACTTCACACTCCTCCATTCTATGACTTCCCACATCTCTTTCTATGACTTCACCCACCTCCATTTTACGACTTCACACACCTCCATTCTGTGACTTCACACACCTCCATTATATGACTTCACACACCCATTTTGAATTCAAACACCTCCAATATATGACTTCAAACACCTCAATTCTGTGACTTCACACACCTCCATTCTATGACTTCACACACTTCAATTCTATGACTTCACACACCTCCATTATGTGACTTTACACACCTCCATTCTGTGACTTCACACACCTCCATTCTGAGTTCACAGGCCTCCATTCTGTGACTTCACAAACCTCCATTCTATGATTTCTCACACCTCCATTCTATGACTTCACACACCTCCATTTTATGACGTCACACACCTCCATTTTGACTCCTCACACCTCCATTCTGTGACTTCACACACCTCCATTCTAGGACTTGACACACTTCCATTGTGACGTCACACACCTCCATTCTATGAGTTCACACACCTCCATTCTATGATTTCACACACCTCCATTCTGACTTCACACACCTCCATTCTATGACTTCACAGACTTCGAATATGTGACTTCACTCACCTCCACTATATGACTTCACACTCCTCCATTCTATGACTTCCCACACCTCCTTTCTATGACTTCACCCACCTCCATTTTATGAGTTCACACACCTCCATTCTGTGACTTCACACACCTCTATTCTATGACCTCACACACCCTCATTCTATGATTTCACACACCTCCATTCTATGACTTCACACATCCATTTGGACTTCACACACCTCCAATATATGACTTCAAACATCTCAATTCTGTGATTTCACACACCTCCATTCTATGACTTCATACCCTCCATTCTGTGACTCCACACACCTCTATTCTATGACTTCACACACTTCCATTCTATGACTTCACACACCTCCATTCTGTGACTTTACACACCTCCATTCTGAGTTCACACACCTCCATTCTGTGACGTCACACACATCCATTCTATGACTTCACACAACTTCATTCTATGATTTCACACACCTCCATTCTATGACTTCACCCACCTCCATTCTATGACTTCATACCTCCATATTGACTTCACACACCTCCATTCTGTGACTTCACACACATCCATTATATGACTTCACACACCTCCATTCTATGACTTCACACACCTCCATTTTATGACTTCACACACCTCCATTCTGTGACTTCACACACCTCAATTCTATGACTTCACACACCTTCATTCTTACTTCACAAACATACATTCTATGACTTCACACACCTCCATTCTATGACTTCACAAACCTCCATTCAGTGACTTCACACATCTCTATTCTGACTTCACACACCTCCATTCTGTGATTTCACACACCTCCATTCTGAGTTCAAACACCTCCGTTCTGTGACTTAACACACCTCCATTCTGTGACTTCACACACCACCCTTCTGATTTCACACACCTCCATTTTGTGACTTCACACACCTCCATTCTGACTTCAAACAGCTGCTTTCTATGACTTCACACACCTCCATTCTGTGCCTTCACACACCTCCATTCTATGACTTAACACATCTTCATTCTTACTTCACAAACATCCATTCTATGACTTCACACACCTCCATTCTATGACTTCACACACCTCCATTGTGACTTCACACACCATCATTCTATGAGTTCACACACCGCCATTCTGACTTCACTCACCTCCATTCTATGACTTCACACAGCTCCATCCTGACTTCACACAGCTCCATTCTATGACTTCGCACACATCTATTCTGACTTCACACACCTCCATTCTGTGAGTTCACACACCTCCATTCTGATTTCACACACCTCCATTCTCTGACGTCAACCACCTCCATTCTGTGACTTCACACACCTCCATTCTATGACTTCACACACCTCCATTCTATGACTTCACACACCCCCATTGTGCGACTTCACACACCTCTATTCTATGACTTCACACACCTCTATTCTGTTACTTCACACACCTCCATTCTGAGTTCACACACCTCCATTTTGTGATTTCACACACCTCCATTCTGTGACTTCACACACCTCCAATCTATGACTTCACACACCTAAATTCTATGACTTCACAAACCTCCATTCTATGACTTCACACACCTCCAGTCTGTGACTTCACGCACCTCCGTTGTATGACTTCACACACCTACATTCTGTGACTTCACACACCTGCATTCTATGACCTCACACACATCCATTCTATGACTTCGCCCACCTGCATTGTGACTTCACACACCTCCATTCTACGACTTCACACACCTCATTTCTGAGTTGACACACCTCCATTCTGTGATTTCACACACCTCCAATTTCACTTCACACACCCCCATTCTATGACTTCACACAGCCTCATTGTGACTTCACACACTCCATTCTATGAGTTCACACATCTCCATTCTGACTTCACACACCTCCATTCTATGACTTCACACAGCTGCATTCCGACTTCAGACACCTCCATTTGTGACTTCACACCACAATTTTGACTTCAAACACCTTCATTCTGTGACTTCACACACCTCCATTCTGTGACTTCACACACCTCCATTTTGACTTCACACACTTCCATTCTTTGACTTAACACACCTCCATTCTGTGACTTCACACACCACCATTGTTTGACTACACACACCTATATTCTTGGACTTCACACACCTCCATTCCATGACTTCACACACCTCCATTCTATGACTTCACACACCTTCGTTCTACTTCAGAAACATCCATTCTATGACTTCACACACCTCCATTCTATGACTTCACACACCTCCATTGTGACTTCACACACCATCATTCTATGAGTTCACACACCGCCATTCTGACTTCACTCACCTCCATTCTATGACTTCACACAGCTCCATCCTGACTTCACACAGCTCCATTCTATGACTTCGCACACATCTATTCTGACTTCACACACCTCCATTCTGTGAGTTCACACACCTCCATTCTGATTTCACACACCTCCATTCTCTGACGTCAACCACCTCCATTCTGACTTCACACACCTCCATTCTGTGACTTCACACACCTCCATTATATGACTTCACACACCTTCATTTTTACTTCAGAAACATCCATTCTATGAGTTCACACACCTCCATTATATGACTTCACAAAATTCCATTCTGTGACTTCACACATGCATTTTGACTTCACACACCTCCAATATATGACTTCAAACACCTCAGTTCTGTGACTTCACACACCTCCATTCTATGACTTCATACCGTCCATTCTGTGACTTCACACAGCACCATTCAAAGACTTCACACACTTCCATTCTATGACTTCACACACCTCCATTCTGTGACTTTATACACCTCCATTCTGAGTTCACACACCTCCTTTCTGTGACGTAACTCACCTCCATTCTGTGACTTCCTACACCTCCATTCGGTGACTTCACACACCTCCATTCTATGACTTCACACACCTCTATTCTGACTTCAAACACCTCCATTCTATGACTTCACACACCTCCATTCTGACTTCACACACCTCCATTCTGTGACTTCACACACCTCCATTCAATGACTTCACACACTTACATTCTTTGACTTCACACACCTCCAATCTGACATCACACACCTCCATTCTATGATTTCACAGACCTTGAATCTGTGACTTCACTCACCTGCACTCTATGACTTCACACTCCTCCATTCTATGACTTCCCACACCTCCTTTCTATGACTTCACCCACCTCCAATCAATTACTACACACCTCCATTCTGACTTCACACACCTCCATTCTGTGACTTCATACACCTCCATTCTATGACTTCACACACCTCCATTCTATGGCTTCACACACCTCCATTCTCTGACTTCACACCCCTTCATTCTGAGTTAAACACCTGTATTCTGTGACTTCACACACCTCCATTCTGTGACTTCACAGACCTCCACTCTGTGATTTCACACACTTCCCTTCTATGACTTCACACACCTTCATTCTATGATTTCATACACCTCCATTCTGTGCCTTCACAAACCTCCATTCTATGACCTCACACACCCTCATTCTATGATTTTACACACGTCCATTCTATGACTCCACACATCCATTTTGACTTCACACACCTCCAATATATGACTTCAAACACCTCAATTCTGTGACTTCACACACCTCCATTCTGTGACTTCAAACAGTCCATTCTGTGAGTTCACACACCTCCATTCTATGACTTCACACACTTCCATTCTATGATTTCACACACCTCCATTCTGTGACTTTACACACCTCGATTCTGAGTTCACACACCTACATTCTGGGACTTCACACACCTCCAATCTGTGACTTCCCACACCTCCATTCTGTGACGTCACACACCTCCATTCTATGACTTCACACACCTCCATTCTATGACTTCACACACCTCCATTGTGACAACACACACTACCAAGCTATGAGTTCACACACCTCCATTCTGACTTCACACACCTCCATTCTATGACTTCACACACCTCCATTCTATGACTTCACACACCTCCATTCTGTGACTTCACACACCTCCATTCTATGACTTCACACACCTCCATTGTGACAACACACACTACCATGCTATGAGTTCACACACCTCCATTCTGTCTTCACACACCTCCATTCTATGACTTCACATACCTCCATTCTATGACTTCGCACACCTCCTTTCTATGACTTCACACAACTCCATTCTATGACTTCACACCTAAATTCTGACTTCACACACCTCCATTCTGTGACTTCACACACTTCCATTGTGTGACTACACACACCTCCATTCTATGACTTCACACACCTTCATTCTTACTTCACAAACATACATTCTATGACTTCACAAACCTCCATTCTATGACTTCACACACCTCCATTTTTTGACTTCACACACCTCCATTTTTGACCTCACACACCTAAATTCTTAGTTGACACACCTCCATTCTGTGACTTCACACACCTCCATTCTGACTTCACACAGCTCCATTCCATGACTTCACACACCTCCATTCTTTGACATCACACAACTCCATTCTATGACTTCACACACCTTCATTCTTACTTTACAAACATCCATTCTATAACTTCACACACCTCCATTCCATGACTTTACACACCTCCATTCTGTGACTTCACATACCTCCATTCTATGACTTCACAAACCTCCACTCTGTGACTTCACACACCTCCATTCTATGACCTCACACACTTCCATTGTTACGTCACACACCTCCATTCTATGAGTTCACACACCTCCATTCTGACTTCACACACCTCCATTCTATGTCTTCACACACCTCCATTCTGACTTCACACACCTCCATTCTCTGGCTTCACACACCTCCATTCAATGACTTCACACACCTACATTCTTTGACTTCACACACCTCCAATCTGACATCACACACCTCCATTCTATGATTTCACAGAACTCGAATCTGTGCCTTCACTCACCTGCACTCTATGACTTCACACTCCTACATTCTATGACTTCCCACACGTCCTTTCTATGAATTCACCCACCTCCAATCTATGACTACTCACCTCCATTCTGACTTCACACACCTCCATTCTGTGACTTCACACACCTCCATTCTATAACTTCACACACCTCCATTCTATGACTTCACACACCTCCATTCTATGACTTCACACACCTCTATTCTTTCACTTCACACACCTAAATTCTGAGTTGACACACCTCTATTCTGTGACTTCACACACCTCCATTCTGACTTCACACAGCTCCATTCTATGACTTCACAAACCTAAATTCTTTGACATCACACACCTCCATTCTATGACTTCACACACCTTCATTCTTACTTTACACACATCCATTGTATATCTTCACACACCTCCATTCTGTGACTTTGCACACCTCCATTCTGTGACTTCACATACCTCAGTTCTATGACTTCACTCACCTCAATTCTGTGACTTCACACACTTCCATTCTATGACTTCACACTCTTCCATTGTGACGTCACGCACCTCCATTCTATGGGTTCATACACCTCCATTCTGACTTCACACACCTCCATTCTATGACTTCACACACCTCCATTCTGACTTCACACACCTCCATTCTATGACTTCACACACCTCCATTCTATGACTTTACACACCTTCATTCTTACTTCAGAAACATCCATTCTATGACTTCACACACTTCCATTCTATGACTTCACAAACCTCCATTCTGTGACTTCACACACCTCCATTCTGACTTCACACACATCCATTCTATGACTTCACACACTTCCATTCTATGACTTCACACACCTCCATTCTCTGACTTCACACACCTCCATTCTGAGTTCACACACCTCTATTCTGTGATTTCACACACCTCCATTCTGTGACTTCACACACCTCCATTGTGTGACTTCACACACTTCCATTCTATGACTTCACACACCTTCATTCTATGATTTCACACACCTCCATTCTGTAACTTCACAAACCTCCATTCTATGACCTCACACAACCTCATTCTATGATTTCACACACCTCCATTCTATGACCTCACACATCCATTTTGACTTCACACACCTCCAATATATGACTTCAAACACCTCAAATCTGTGACTTCACACACCTCCATTCTATGACTTCAAACCGTCCCTTCTGTGACTTCACACACCTCCATTCTATGACTTCAAATCGTCCATTCTGTGACTTTACACACCTCCATTCTGAGTTCACACACCTCAATTATGGGACTTCACAAACCTCCCTTCGGTGACTTTACAATACTCCATTCTATGACTTCACACATCTACATTCTATGACTTCACACCCCTCAATTCTGACTCACACAACTCCATTCTGTGACTTCACAAAACTCCATTCTATGATTTCACATATCTCCATATTATGACTTCACACACCTCCATCTATGACTTCACACACCTCCATTCTGAGTTCACATACCTCCATTTTGTGACTTCACACACCTCCATTCTGACTTCACACACCTCCATTGTATGACTTCACACACCTCCATTCTGTGACTTCACACACCTCCAGTCTATGACTTCAGAAACTTCCATTGTGACGTCACACACCTCCATTCTATGACTTCACACACCTCCATTCTATGACTTCACACACCTCCATCCTGACTTCACATAACTCTATTCTATGACTTCGAACACCTACATTCTGACTTCACACACCTCCATTCTATGACTTCACAGACCTCGAATATGTGACTTCACTCACCTCCACTCTATGACTTCTCACTTCTCCATTCTATGATTTCAGACACCTCCATTCTGTGACTTCACACACCTCCATTCTATAACTTCACACCTCCATTCTGACTTCACTCACCTCCATTCTATGACTTCACACACCTCCATTCTGACTTCACACACCTCCATTCTGTGACTTCACACAACTCCATTCTATGATTTCTCACACCTCCATTCCGTGACTTCACACACCTCCATTCTATTACTTCACACACCTCCATTCTGTGACTTCACACACCTCCATTCTGAGTTCACACACCTCTATTCTGTGATTTCACACACCTCCATTCTGTGACTTCACACACCTCCATTCTGTGACTTCACACACTTCCATTCTGTGACTTCACACACCTTCATTCTATGATTTCACACACCTCCATTCTAGGACTTCGCAAACCTCCATTCTATGACCTCACACACCCTCATTCTATGATTTCACTCACCTCCATTCTATGACTTCACACATCCATTTTGACTTCACACACCTCCAATATATGACTTCAAACACCTCAATTCTGTGACTTCACACACCTCCATTCTATGACCTCATACCCTCCATTCTGTGAGTCCACACACCTCATTCTATGACTTCACACACTTCCATTCTATGACTTCACACACCTCCATTCTGTGACTTTTACACACCTCCATTGTGAGTTCACACTCCTCCATTCTGTGATGTCACACACCTCCATTCTGTGACTTCACACACCTCCATTCTATGACTTCACAGACCTCGAATATGTGACTTCACTCACCTCCACTCTATGACTTCAAACTCCTCCATTCTATGACTTCCCACACCTCCTTTCTATGACTTCACCCACCTCCATTTTATGACTTCACACAACTCCATTCTGTGACTTCACACACCTCCATTCTATGACCTCACACACCCTCATTCTATGATTTCACACACCTCCATTCTATGACTTCACACATCCATTTTGACTTCACACACCTCCAATATATGACTTCAAACACTTCAATTCTGTCACTTCACACACCTCCATTCTATGACCTCACACACCCTCATTCTATGATTTCACACACCTCCATTCTATGACTTCACACACTTCCATTCTATGACTTCACACACCTCCATTCTGTGACTTTACACACCTCCATTGTGAGTTCACACTCCTCCATTCTGTGATGTCACACACCTCCATTCTGTGACTTCACACACCTCCATTCTATGACTTCACACAATTCCATTCTATGACTTCACACACCTCCATTTGTGACTTCACACACCACCATTTTGATTTCACACACCTCCATTCTGTGACTTCACACACCTCCATTCTTTGAGTTCACAAGCCTCCGTTTTGACTTCACACACTTCCATTCTGTGACGTCACACACTTCCATTCTGTGACTTCACACACCACAATTGTTTGACTTCACACACCTCCATTCTTTGACTTCACACACCTCCATTCCACGACTTCACACACCTCCATTCTATTAGTTCACACACATCCATTCTATGAGTTCACACACCACAATTTTGTCTTCACACACCTCCATTCTATGACTTCGCAAACCTCCATTCTGTGACTTCACACACCTTCATTCTGACTTCACACACCTCAATTCTATGATTTCACACACTTCCATTATGTGACTTCACATACCTCCATTCTGACATCACACACCTCTATTCTATGACTTCGCACACCTCCATTTTGACATCACACACCTCTATTCTCTGACTTCACAGACCTGGAATCTGTGACTTCACTCACCTTCACTCTATGACTTCACACTCCTCCATTCTATGACTTACCACACCTCCTTTCTTTGACGTCACCCACCTCCAATCTATGACTACCCACCTCCATTCTGACTTCACACACCTCCATTCTCTCACTTCACACACCTCCATTCTGTGACTTCACACACCTCCATTCTATGACTTCACACTCTTCCATTGTGACATCACACACCTCCATTCTATGAGTTCACACACCTCCATTCTTTGACTTCACACACCTCCATTCTGACTTCACACACCTCCATTCTATGACTTCACACACTTCCATTCTATGACTTCACACACCTCTATTCTGTGACTTTACACACCTCCATTATGAGTTCACACTCCTCCATTCTGTGATTTCACACATCTCCATTCTGTGACTTCACACACCTCCATTCTATGACTTCACACAATTCCATTCTATGACTTCACCCACCTCCATTAAATGACTTCACACCTACATTCTGACTTCACACACATCCATTCTGTGACATCACACACCTCCATTCTATGACTTCACACACTTCCAATCTATGACTTCACACACCTCCATTCTATGACTTCACACACCTCCATTCTATGACTTCCCACACCTGCATTCTGACTTCACACACCTCCATTCTATGACTTCACACATCTTCTTTCTGTAACTTCCCACACTTCCAATGTTTGACTTCACAAACCTCCATTCCATGACTTCACACACCTCCATTCTATGAGTTCACACACCTCCATTCTTTGACTTCACACATCTCCATTTTGACTTCACACACCTACGTTCTGTGACTTCACGCACCTCCATTTGTGACTTCACACACCTCACTTTGATTTCACACACCTCCATTCTGTGACTTCACACACCTCCATTCTTTGACTTCACACACCTCCGTTTTGACTTCACATACTTCCATTCTGTGACTTCACACACCTCCATTCTGTGACTTTACACACAACCATTGTTTGACTTCACACACCTCCATTCTTTGACTTCACACACCTCCATTCTGACTTCACACACCTCCATTCTATGACTTCACAGACCTCGAATATGTGACTTCACTCACCTCCACTCTATGACTTCACACTCCTCCATTCTATGACTTCCCACACCTCCTTTCTATGACTTCACCCACCTCCATTTTATGACTTCACACACCTCCATTCTGTGACTTCACACACCTCCATTCTATGACCTCACACACCCTCATTCTATGATTTCACACACCTCCATTCTATGACTTCACACACTTCCATTCTATGACTTCACACACCTCCATTCTGTGACTTTACACACCTCCATTGTGAGTTCACACTCCTCCATTCTGTGATGTCACACATCTCCATTCTGTGACTTCACACACCTCCATTCTATGACTTCACACACTTCCACTGTGACATCACACACCTCCATTCTATGAGTTCATACACCTCC
Source organism: Megascapheus bottae (assembly GCA_024803745.1). NCBI lineage: Eukaryota > Metazoa > Chordata > Mammalia > Rodentia > Geomyidae > Megascapheus > Megascapheus bottae. Next base: position 433,162 of record JANJXV010000106.1, on the reverse strand, counting down.
ATTCTATGACTTCACACCTCTATTCTGACTTCACACACCTCCATTCTGTGACATCACACACCTCCATTCTATGACTTCACACACTTCCATTCTATGACTTCACACACCTCCATTCTATGACTTCACACACCTCCATTCTATGACTTCCCACACCTGAATTCTGACTTCACACACCTCCATTATATGACTTCACGCATCTTCTTTCTGTAACTTCCCACACTTCCAATGTTTGACTTCACAAACCTCCATTCCATGACTTCACACACCTCCATTCTATGAGTTCACACACCTCCGTTCTTTGACTTCACACACCTCCATTTTGACTTCACACACCTACATTCTGTGACTTCACACACCTCCATTTGTGACTTCACACACCACCATTTTGATTTCACACACCTCCATTCTGTGACTTCACACACCTCTATTCTTTGAGTTCACAAACCTCCGTTTTGACTTCACACACTTCCATTCCATGACTTCACACACCTCCATTATATGAGTTCACACACCTCCGTTCTTTTACTTCACACACCTCCATTTTGACTTCACACACCTACATTCTGTGACTTCACACACCTCCATTTTTGACGTCCCACACCACCATTTTGATTTCACACACCTCCATTCTGTGACTTCACACACCTCTATTCTTTGAGTTCACAAACCTCCGTTTTGACTTCACACACTTCCATTCTGTGACTTCACACACCTCCATTCTGTGACTTCACACACCACCATTGTTTCACTTCACACACCTCCATTCTTTGACTTCACACACCTCCATTCCACGACTTCACACACCTCCATTCTATTAGTTCACAACTTCCATTCTCTGAGTTCACACACCACAATTTTGTCTTCACACACCTCCATTCTATGACTTTGCAAACCTCCATTCGGTGACTTCACACACCTCCATTCTGACTTCACACACCTCAATTCTATGACTTCACACACTTCCATTCTATGACTTCACAAACCTCCATTCTGTGACTTCACCCACCACCATTCTGTGACTTCACACACCTCCATTCTCCGACTTCACACCCCTCCAATTTGACTTCACAAACCTCCATTCTCTGACTTCACAAACCTCCATTCTGTGACTTCACCCACCTCCATTCTGTGACTTCACACACCTCTATTCTATGACTTCACACACTTCCATTGTGACGTCACACACCTCCATTCTATTACTTCACACACCTCCATTCTGAATTCACACAGCTCAATTCTGTGACTTCACAAAACTCCATTCTATGATTTCACACACTTCCATACTATGACTTCACACAACTCCATCTATGACTTTACACACCTCCATTCTGACTTCACACACCTCTATTCTATGACTTCGCACACCTCAATTCTGACATCACACACCTCCATTCTATGGCTTCACAGACCTCGAATCTGTGACTTCACTCACCTGCACTCTATGACTTCACATTCCTCCATTCTATAACTTCCCTCACCTCCTTTCTATGACTTCACCCACCTCCAATCTATGACTACACACCTCCATTCTGACTTCACACACCTCCATTCTGTGACTTCACACACCTCCATTCTATGACTTCACACACCTTCATTTTTCCTTCAGAAACATCCATTCTATGACCTCACACACCTCCATTCTATGACTTCACAAACCTCCATTCTGTGACTTCACACACCTCCATTCTGAGTTCACAAACCTCCATTCTGTGACTTCACACACCTCCATTCTATGACCTCACACACCCTCATTCTATGATTTCACACACCTCCAATCTATGACTTCACACATCCATTTTGACTTCACACACCTCTAATATATGACTTCAAACACCTCAATTCTGTGACTTCACACACGTCCATTCTATGACTTCACACACTTCCATTCTATGATTTCACATACCTCCATGCTATGACTTCACACACCTCCATTCTGTGACTTCACACACCTCCATTCTGAGTTCACAGACCTCCATTCTGTGACTTCACAAACCTCCATTCTATGATTTCACACACCTCCATTCTATGACTTCACACACCTCCATTTTATGACGTCACACACCTCCATTTTGACTCCTCACACCTCCATTCTGTGACTTCACACACCTCCATTCTATGACTTCACACACTTCCATTGTGACGTCACACACCTCCATTCTATGAGTTCACACACCTCCATTCTATGATTTCACACACCTCCATTCTGACTTCACACACCTCCATTCTATGACTTCACAGACCTCGAATATGTGACTTCACTCACCTCCAATATATGACTTCACACTCCTCCATTCTATGACTTCCCACACCTCCATTCTATGACTTCACCCACCTCCATTTTATGAGTTCACACACCTCCATTCTGTGACTTCACACACCTCTATTCTATGACCTCACACACCCTCATTCTATGATTTCACACACCTCCATTCTATGACTTCAAAGACCTCGAATATGTGACTTCACTCACCTCCACTCTATGACTTCACACTCCTCCATTCTATGACTTCCCACACCTCCTTTCTATGACTTCACCCACCTCCATTTTATGACTTCACACACCTCCATTCTGTGACTTCACACACCTCCATTCTATGACCTCACACACCCTCATTCTATGATTTCACACACCTCCATTCTATGACTTCACACATCCATTTTGACTTCACACACCTCCAATATATGACTTCAAACACCTCAATTCTGTCACTTCACACACCTCCATTCTATGACCTCATACCCTCCATTCTGTGACTCCACACACCTCCATTCTAAGACTTTACACACTTCCATTCTATGACTTCACACACCTCCATTCTGTGACTTTGCACACCTCCATTGTGAGTTCACACTCCTCCATTCTGTGATGTCACACATCTCCATTCTGTGACTTCACACACCTCCATTCTATGACTTCACACAATTCCATTCTATGACTTCACCCACCTCCATTCTATGACTTCACACCTCCATTCTGAATTCACACACCTCCATTCTGTGACATCACACACCTCCATTCTATGACTTCACACACTTCCATTCTATGACTTCACACACCTCCATTCTATGATTTCACACACCTCCATTCTATGACTTCCCACACCTGCATTCTGACTTCACACACCTCCATTCTATGACTTCACGCATCTTCTTTCTGTAACTTCCCACACTTCCAATGTTTGACTTCACAAACCTCCATTCCATGACTTCACACACCTCCATTCTATGAGTTCACACACCTCCGTTCTTTGACTTCACACACCTCCATTTTGACTTCACACACCTACATTCTGTGACTTCACACACCTCCATTTGTGACTTCACACACCACCATTTTGATTTCACACACCTCCATTCAGTGACTTCACACACCTCTATTCTTTGAGTCCACAAACCTCCGTTTTGACTTCACACACTTCCATTCTCTGACTTCACACCTCCATTCTGTGACTTCAGACACCACCATTGTTTCAGTTCACACACCTCCATTCTTTGACTTCACACACCTCCATTCCACGACTTCACACACCTCCATTCTATTAGTTCACACACTTCCATTCTATGAGTTCACACACTACAATTTTGTCTTCACACACCTCCATTCTATGACTTCGCAAACCTCCATTTGGTGACTTCACACACCTCCATTCGGAGTTCACACACCTCCATTCGGTGACTTCACACACCTCCATTCTGACTTCACACACCTCAATTCTATGACTTCACACACTTCCATTCTATGACTTCACACACCTCCATTCTGTGACTTCACCCACCTCCATTCTGTGACTTCACACACCTCTATTCTATGACTTCACACACTTCCATTGTGACGTCACACACCTCCATTCTATGAGTTCACACACCTCCATTCTGACTTCACACACCTCCATTCTATTACTTCACAAACCTCCATTCTGAATTCACACAGCTCAATTCTGTGACTTCACAAAACTCCATTCTATGATTTCACACACCTCCATACTATGACTTCACACAACTCAATCTATGACTTTACACACCTCCATTCTGACTTCACACACCTCTATTCTATGACTTCGCACACCTCAATTCTGACATCACACACCTCCATTCTATGGCTTCACAGACCTCGAATCTGTGACTTCACTCCCCCGCACTCTATGACTTCACATTCCTCCATTCTATAACTTCCCACACCTCCTTTCTATGACTTCACCCACCTCCAATCTATGACTACACACCTCCATTCTGACTTCACACACCTCCATTCTGTGACTTCACAAACCTCCATTCTATGACTTCACACACCTTCATTTTTCCTTCAGAAACATCCATTCTATGACCTCACACACCTCCATTCTATGACTTCACAAACCTCCATTCTGTGACTTCACACACCTCCATTCTGAGTTCACACACCTCCATTCTGTGATTTCACACACCTCCATTCTATGACCTCACACACCCTCATTCTATGATTTCACACACCTCCATTCTATGACTTCACACATCCATTTTGACTTCACACACCTCTAATATATGACTTCAAACACCTCAATTCTGTGACTTCACACACCTCCATTCTATGACTTCACACACTTCCATTCTATGATTTCACATACCTCCATGCTATGACATCACACACCTCCATTCTGTGACTTCACACACCTCCATTCTGAGTTCACAGGCCTCCATTCTGTGACTTCACAAACCTCCATTCTATGATTTCTCACACCTCCATTCTATGACTTCACACACCTCCATTTTATGACGTCACACACCTCCATTTTGACTCCTCACACCTCCATTCTGTGACTTCACACACCTCCATTCTAGGACTTGACACACTTCCATTGTGACGTCACACACCTCCATTCTATGAGTTCACACACCTCCATTCTATGATTTCACACACCTCCATTCTGACTTCACACACCTCCATTCTATGACTTCACAGACTTCGAATATGTGACTTCACTCACCTCCACTATATGACTTCACACTCCTCCATTCTATGACTTCCCACACCTCCTTTCTATGACTTCACCCACCTCCATTTTATGAGTTCACACACCTCCATTCTGTGACTTCACACACCTCTATTCTATGACCTCACACACCCTCATTCTATGATTTCACACACCTCCATTCTATGACTTCACACATCCATTTGGACTTCACACACCTCCAATATATGACTTCAAACATCTCAATTCTGTGATTTCACACACCTCCATTCTATGACTTCATACCCTCCATTCTGTGACTCCACACACCTCTATTCTATGACTTCACACACTTCCATTCTATGACTTCACACACCTCCATTCTGTGACTTTACACACCTCCATTCTGAGTTCACACACCTCCATTCTGTGACGTCACACACATCCATTCTATGACTTCACACAACTTCATTCTATGATTTCACACACCTCCATTCTATGACTTCACCCACCTCCATTCTATGACTTCATACCTCCATATTGACTTCACACACCTCCATTCTGTGACTTCACACACATCCATTATATGACTTCACACACCTCCATTCTATGACTTCACACACCTCCATTTTATGACTTCACACACCTCCATTCTGTGACTTCACACACCTCAATTCTATGACTTCACACACCTTCATTCTTACTTCACAAACATACATTCTATGACTTCACACACCTCCATTCTATGACTTCACAAACCTCCATTCAGTGACTTCACACATCTCTATTCTGACTTCACACACCTCCATTCTGTGATTTCACACACCTCCATTCTGAGTTCAAACACCTCCGTTCTGTGACTTAACACACCTCCATTCTGTGACTTCACACACCACCCTTCTGATTTCACACACCTCCATTTTGTGACTTCACACACCTCCATTCTGACTTCAAACAGCTGCTTTCTATGACTTCACACACCTCCATTCTGTACCTTCACACACCTCCATTCTATGACTTAACACATCTTCATTCTTACTTCACAAACATCCATTCTATGACTTCACACACCTCCATTCTATGACTTCACACACCTCCATTGTGACTTCACACACCATCATTCTATGAGTTCACACACCGCCATTCTGACTTCACTCACCTCCATTCTATGACTTCACACAGCTCCATCCTGACTTCACACAGCTCCATTCTATGACTTCGCACACATCTATTCTGACTTCACACACCTCCATTCTGTGAGTTCACACACCTCCATTCTGATTTCACACACCTCCATTCTCTGACGTCAACCACCTCCATTCTGTGACTTCACACACCTCCATTCTATGACTTCACACACCTCCATTCTATGACTTCACACACCCCCATTGTGCGACTTCACACACCTCTATTCTATGACTTCACACACCTCTATTCTGTTACTTCACACACCTCCATTCTGAGTTCACACACCTCCATTTTGTGATTTCACACACCTCCATTCTGTGACTTCACACACCTCCAATCTATGACTTCACACACCTAAATTCTATGACTTCACAAACCTCCATTCTATGACTTCACACACCTCCAGTCTGTGACTTCACGCACCTCCGTTGTATGACTTCACACACCTACATTCTGTGACTTCACACACCTGCATTCTATGACCTCACACACATCCATTCTATGACTTCGCCCACCTGCATTGTGACTTCACACACCTCCATTCTACGACTTCACACACCTCATTTCTGAGTTGACACACCTCCATTCTGTGATTTCACACACCTCCAATTTCACTTCACACACCCCCATTCTATGACTTCACACAGCCTCATTGTGACTTCACACACTCCATTCTATGAGTTCACACATCTCCATTCTGACTTCACACACCTCCATTCTATGACTTCACACAGCTGCATTCCGACTTCAGACACCTCCATTTGTGACTTCACACCACAATTTTGACTTCAAACACCTTCATTCTGTGACTTCACACACCTCCATTCTGTGACTTCACACACCTCCATTTTGACTTCACACACTTCCATTCTTTGACTTAACACACCTCCATTCTGTGACTTCACACACCACCATTGTTTGACTACACACACCTATATTCTTGGACTTCACACACCTCCATTCCATGACTTCACACACCTCCATTCTATGACTTCACACACCTTCGTTCTACTTCAGAAACATCCATTCTATGACTTCACACACCTCCATTCTATGACTTCACACACCTCCATTGTGACTTCACACACCATCATTCTATGAGTTCACACACCGCCATTCTGACTTCACTCACCTCCATTCTATGACTTCACACAGCTCCATCCTGACTTCACACAGCTCCATTCTATGACTTCGCACACATCTATTCTGACTTCACACACCTCCATTCTGTGAGTTCACACACCTCCATTCTGATTTCACACACCTCCATTCTCTGACGTCAACCACCTCCATTCTGTGACTTCACACACCTCCATTCTATGACTTCACACACCTCCATTCTATGACTTCACACACCCCCATTGTGCGACTTCACACACCTCTATTCTATGACTTCACACACCTCTATTCTGTTACTTCACACACCTCCATTCTGAGTTCACACACCTCCATTTTGTGATTTCACACACCTCCATTCTGTGACTTCACACACCTCCAATCTATGACTTCACACACCTAAATTCTATGACTTCACAAACCTCCATTCTATGACTTCACACACCTCCATTCTGTGACTTCACGCACCTCCGTTGTATGACTTCACACACCTACATTCTGTGACTTCACACACCTGCATTCTATGACCTCACACACATCCATTCTATGACTTCGCCCACCTGCATTGTGACTTCACACACCTCCATTCTACGACTTCACACACCTCATTTCTGAGTTGACACACCTCCATTCTGTGATTTCACACACCTCCAATTTCACTTCACACACCCCCATTCTATGACTTCACACAGCCTCATTGTGACTTCACACACTCCATTCTATGAGTTCACACATCTCCATTCTGACTTCACACACCTCCATTCTATGACTTCACACAGCTGCATTCCGACTTCAGACACCTCCATTTGTGACTTCACACCACAATTTTGACTTCAAACACCTTCATTCTGTGACTTCACACACCTCCATTCTGTGACTTCACACACCTCCATTTTGACTTCACACACTTCCATTCTTTGACTTAACACACCTCCATTCTGTGACTTCACACACCACCATTGTTTGACTACACACACCTATATTCTTGGACTTCACACACCTCCATTCCATGACTTCACACACCTCCATTCTATGACTTCACACACCTTCGTTCTACTTCAGAAACATCCATTCTATGACTTCACACACCTCCATTCTATGACTTCACACACCTCCATTCTATGACTTCACACAATTCCATTCTATGACTTCACACATCTCCATTCTTTGACTTCACACACCTCCATTGTGAGTTCACACACCTCCATTCTGTGACTTCAAACACCTCCATTCTGTGACTTCACACACCTCCATTCTGTGACTGCACACACCTCCATTCTATGATTTCTCACACTTCCATTCTATTAATTCACACACCTCCATTCTGTGACTTCACACAACTCCATTCTATGACTTCCCTCACCTCCATTCTGTGACTTCACACACCTCCATTCTGAGTTCACAAACCTCCATTCTGTGACTTAACGCACCTCCATTCTGTGACTTCAAACACCTCCGTTCTGACTTCACACACCTCCATTCTCTGACTTCACACACCTCCATTCTGTGACTTCACACACCTCAATTCTGTGACTTCACACACCTCCAGTATGACTTCACACACCTCCATTCTATGACTTCACACACCTCCATAGTATGACTTCACACACCTTGATTCTGTGACTTCACACACCTCCGTTCTGAGTTCACACACCTCAATTCTGTGACTTCACACACCTCCATTCAGACTTCACCCAGCTCCATTCAATGACTTCAAACACCTCCATTCTGTGACTTCGCACACCTCCAATCTGACTTCACACAGCTCTACTCTATGCCTTCCCACACTTCCATTCTATGATTTCACACACCTCAATTCTATGACTTCACACACCTCCATTCTGTGATTTCACACACCTCCATTCTGAGTTCAAACACCTCCGTTCTGTGACTTAACACACCTCCATTCTGTGACTTCACACACCACCCTTCTGATTTCACACACCTCCATTCTGTGACTTCACACACCTCCATTCTGACTTCAAACAGCTCCATTCTATGACTTCACACACCTCCATTCTGTGCCTTCACACACCTCCATTCTATGACTTAACACACCTTCATTCTTACTTCACAAACATCCATTCTATGACTTCACACACCTCCATTCTATGACTTCACACACCTCCATTGTGACTTCACACACCATCATTCTATGAGTTCACACACCGCCATTCTGACTTCACTCACCTCCATTCTATGACTTCACAGAGCTCCATTCTGACTTCACACAGCTTCATTCTATGACTTCGCACACATCTATTCTGACTTCACACACCTCCATTCTGTGAGTTCACACACCTCCATCCTGATTTCACACACCTCCATTCTCTGACGTCAACCACGTCCATTCTGTGACTTCACACACCTCCATTCTGACTTCACACACCTCCATTCTATGACTTCACACACCCCCATTGTGCGACTTCACACACCTCTATTCTATGACTTCACACACCTCCATTCTGTTACTTCACACACCTCCATTCTGAGTTCACACACCTCCATTTTGTGATTTCACACACCTCCATTCTGTGACTTCACACACCTCCATTCTATGACTTCACACACCTAAATTCTATGACTTCACAAACCTCCATTCTATGACTTCACACACCTCCATTCTGTGACTTCACGCACCTCCATTGTATGACTTCACACACCTCCATTCTGTGACTTCACACACCTGCATTCTATGACCTCACACACCTCCATTCTATGACTTCGCCCACCTGCATTGTGACTTCACACACCTCCATTCTATGAGTTCACACACCTCCATTCTGACTTCACAAACCTCCATTCTATGACTTCACACACCTCCATTCTGACTTCACACACCTCCATTCTATGACTTCACACAACTCCATCTGACTTCACACACCTCCATTCCATGACTTCACAAACCTCCTTTCGATGAATTCACACACCTCCATTCTTTGTCTTCATGCACCTCCATTCTATGAGTTCACACACCTCCATTCTGTGACTTCACACACCTTTATTTTTTGACTTCTTACACCTCCATTTTTTGACTTCACACACCTACATTCCATGACTTCACACACCTCCATTCTATGAGTTCACACACCTCCATTCTATGAGTTCACACAACTCCATTTTGACTTCACACATCCATTCTTTGTCTTCCTACACCTTCATTCTCACTTCAGAAACATCCATTCTATGACTTCACGCACCTCCATTCTATGACTTCAAAACCTCCGTTCTGTGACCACACACCTCCATTCTGAGTTCCCACACCTCCATTCTGTGACTTCATCCACCTCCATCCTGACTTCACACACCTCGATTCTGACTTCACAAACCTCAATTCTTTGACTTCACACACCTGCATTCTATGATTTCACACACTTCCATTCTATGAATTCACACACCTCCATTCTACGACTTCACACACCTCATTTCTGAGTTGACACACCTCCATTCTGTGATTTCACACACCTCCAATTTGACTTCACACACCCCCATTCTATGACTTCACACAGCCTCATTGTGACTTCACACACTCCATTCTATGAGTTCACACATCTCCATTCTGACTTCACACACCTCCGTTCTATGACTTCACACAGCTGCATTCCGACTTCAGACACCTCCATTTGTGACTTCACACCAAATTTTGACTTCAAACACCTTCATTCTGTGACTTCACACACCTCCATTCTGTGACTTCACACACCTCCATTTTGACTTCACACACTTCCATTCGTTGACTTAACACACCTCCATTCTGTGACTTCACACACCACCATTGTTTGACTACACACACCTATATTCTTGGACTTCACACACCTCCATTCCATGACTTCACACACCTCCATTCTATGACTTCACACACCTTCATTCTACTTCAGAAACATCCATTCTATGACTTCACACACCTCCATTCTATGACTTCACACACCTCCATTCTATGACTTCACACAATTCCATTCTATGACTTCACACACCTCCATTCTTTGACTTCACACACCTCCATTGTGAGTTCACACACCTCCATTCTGTGACTTCAAACACCTCCATTCTGTGACTACACACACCTCCATTCTGTGACTGCACACACCTCCATTCTATGATTTCTCACACTTCCATTCTATTAATTCACACACCTCCATTCTGTGACTGCACACAACTCCATTCTATGACTTCCCTCACCTCCATTCTGTGACTTCACACACCTCCATTCTGAGTTCACAAACCTCCATTCCGTGACTTAACGCACCTCAATTCTGTGACTTCAAACACCTCCGTTCTGACTTCACACACCTCCATTCTATGAATTCACACACCTCCATTCTGTGACTTCACACACCTCAATTCTGTGACTTCACACACCTCCAGTATGACTTCACACACCTCCATTCTATGACTTCACACACCTCCATTCTATGACTTCACACACCTAGATTCTGTGACTTCACACACCTCCGTTCTGAGTTCACACACCTCAATTCTGTGACTTCAAACACCTCCATTCAGACTTCACCCACCTCCATTCAATGACTTCACATACCTCCATTCTGTGACTTCGCACACCTCCAATCTGACTTCACACAGCTCCACTCTATGCCTTCCCACACCTCCATTCTATGATTTCACACACCTCAATTCTATGACTTCACACACCTCCATTCTGTGATTTCACACACCTCCATTCTGAGTTCAAACACCTCCGTTCTGTGACTTAACACACCTCCATTCTGTGACTTCACACACCACCCTTCTGATTTCACACACCTCCATTCTGTGACTTCACACACCTCCATTCTGACTTCAAACAGCTGCATTCTATGACTTCACAAACCTCCATTCTGTGCCTTCACACACCTCCATTCTATGACTTAACACACCGTCATTCTTACTTCACAAACATCCATTCTATGACTTCACACACCTCTATTCTATGACTTCACACACCTCCCTTCTATGACTTCACAAACCTCCATTCTGTGACTTCACACACCTCAATTCTGTGACTTCACACACCTCCATTATGACTTCACACACATCCATTCTATGACTTCACACACCTCCATTCTATGACTTCACACACCTTCATTGTGTGACTTCACACACCTCCATTCTGAGTTCACACACCTCCATTCTGTGACTTCACAGAACTCCAATCTGACTTCACACAGCTCCATTCTATGACTTCACACACCTCCATTCTGTGACTTCACACACCTCCATTCTATGACTTCACACACCTCCATTGTGACTTCACACAGATCCATTCTATGAGTTCACACACCTCCATTCTGACTTCACAAACCTCCATTCTATGACTTCACACACCTTTATTTTGACTTCACACACCTCCATTCTATGACTTCACACAACTCCATTCTGACTTCAGACACCTCCATTCTATGTGTTCACACACCTGCATTGTGACTTCACACACCTCCATTCTATGACTTCACACACCTCCATTCTGACTTCACACACATCCATTATGACTTCACAAACATCAATTCTGTGACTTCACAAACCTCCATTCTTTGACTTCACACACATCCATTCTATGACTTCACACACCTCGATTCTATGACTTCACACACCTCCATTCTATGACTTCACAAACCTCCATTCTGACTTCACACACCTGCATTCTGACTTCACAAACATCAATTCTGTTACTTCACACACCTCCAATCTATGACTTCACAAACCTCCATTCTATGACTTCACACACCTCCATTCTATGACTTCACACACTTCCATTCTTTGACTTCACACACCTCCATTTTTTGACTTCACACATCTCCATTGTGAGTTCACACACCTCCATTCTATGACTTCACACACCTCCATTCTGACTTCACACAGCTCCATTCTATGTCTTCACACACCTCCATTCTCTGCCTTCACACATCTCCATTTTATGACTTAACACACCTTCATTCTTACTTCACAAACATTCATTCTATGACTTCACACACCTCCATTCTATGACTTCACACACCTCCATTCTATGAGTTCCACACCTCCATTCTGTGACTTCACACACCACCATTCTATGACTTCACATACCTCCATTGTGACTTCACACAACTCCATTCTATGAGTTCACACACCTCCATTCTGACTTCACACACCTCCATTCTATGACTTCACACACTTCCATTATGACTTCACACACCTCCATTCTATGACTTCACACAACTCCATTCTGACTTCACACACCTCCATTCTGTGACTTCACACACCTCCATTCCATGACTTCACACACCTCCATTCGATGCCTTCACACACCTCCATTCTTTGACTTCACACACCTCCATTCTATGAGTTCACACACCTCCATTTGTGACTCTACACACCACCTTTTTGACTTCACACACCTCCATTCTGTGATTTCACACACCTCCATTCTGTGACTTCACACGCCTTTATTGTTTGAATTCACACACCTCCATTTTTTGACTTCACACACCTCCTTTCCATGACTTCACACACCTCCATTCTATGAGTTCACACACCTTCATTCTATGAGTTCACACACCTCCATTCTGACTTCTCACACCTCCATTATCTGACTTAACACACCTCCATTCTGTGACTTAACACACTTCCATTCTATGACTTCACAGACCTCCATTCTGTGACGTCACACACCTTTATTGTTTGACTTCACACACCTCGATTGTGGGACTTCACACACCTCCATTGTGAGTTTACACACCTCCATTCTGTGACTTCACACACCTCCATTCTGTGACTTCACACACCTCCATTCTGTGACTACACACATCTCCATTCTGTGACTTCACACACCTCCATTCTATGACTTCACACACCTCCATTCTGTGACTTCACACACCTCCATTCTGTGACTTCACACATCTCAATTCTGTGACTTCACACACCTACATTGTGACTTCACACACCTCCATTCTATGACTTCACACACCTCCATTCTGTGACTTCACACACCTCCATTGTGAGTTGACACACCTCCATTCTGTGACTTCACACACCTCCAATGTGACTTCACACATCTCCATTCTATGACTTCACACACCTCCATTCTGTGACTTCACACACCTCCATTCTATGACTTCACACACCTCCATTGTGACTTCACACACCTCCATTCTATGAGTTCACACACCTCCATTCTGACTTCACACACCTCCATTCTATGACTTCACACACCTCCATTCCGACTTCACACACCTCCCTTCTATGACTTCACACAACTCCATTCTGACTTCACACACCTCCATTCTGACTTCACACACCTCCATTCTGACTTCACACACCTCCATTCTATGTCTTCACACACCTCCATTCTGTGACTTCACAAACCTCCATTCTGAGTTCACACACCTCCATTCTATGACTTCACACACCACCATTGTGACTTCACACACCTCCATTCTATGAGTTCACACACCTCCATTCTGACTTCACACACCTCCATTATATGACCTCACACACCTCCATTCTGACTTCACACACCTCCATTCTATGACTTCACACAACTCCATTCTGACTTCACACACCTCCATTCTGTTGCTTCACACACCTCCATTCCATGACTTCCCAAAGTTCCATTCGATGACTTCACACACCTCCATTCTTTGACTTCACACACCTCCATTCTATAAGTTCACACACCTCCATTTGTGACTCTACACACCACCTTTTTGACTTCAGAAACCTCCATTCTGTGATTTCACACACCTCCATTCTTTGACTTCACACACCTCCATTCCATGACTTCACACACCTCCATTCTATGGATTCACACACCTCCATTCTATGAGTTCACACACCTCCATTTTGAATTCACACACCTCCATTCTTTGACTTCACACACCTTCATTCTTACTTCAGAAACATCCATTCTATGACTTCACGCACGTCCGTTCTATGACTTCACAAATCTCCGTTCTTTGAGTTCACACACTTCCATTCTGAGTTCACACATCTCCATTCTCTGACTTCACACACCTCCATTCTGTGACTTCACACACCTCCATTCTATGACTTCACACACCTCCATTCTGTGACTTCACACACCACCATTGTTTGACTTCACACACCTCCATTTTTGGACTTCACGCACCAACATTCCATGACTTCACGCATCTCCATTTTATAAGTTCGCACACCTCCATTTTGACTTCACACACCTACATTCTGTGACTTCACACACCTTCATTCTACTTCAGAAACATCCATTCTATGAGTTCACACACCTCCATTCTATGACTTTACAAACCTCCATTCTGTGACTTCACACACCTCCATTCTGAGTTCACACACCTCAATTCTGTGACTTCACACACCTCAATGCTGGCTTCACACACCTCCATTCTATGACTTCACACAATTCATTTCTATGACTTCACACACCTCCTTTCTTTGACTTCACACAGCTCCATTGTAATTTCACACACCTCCATTCTGACTTCACAAACATCAATTCTGTGACTTCACACACATCCATTCTAGGACTTCACACACCTCCATTCTATGACTGCACAAACCTCCATTCTGACTTCACACACCTCCATTCTGACTTCACAAACATCAATTCTGTGACTTCACACACCTCCATTCTATGACTTCACACACCTCCATTCTATGACTTCACACACCTCCATTCTATGACTTCACACACCTCCATTCTGACTTCATACAGCTCCATTCTATACTTCACACACCTCCATTCTTAGCCTTCACACATCTCCATTCTAGGACTTAACACACCTTCATTCTTACTTCACAAACATCCATTCTATGACTTCACACACCTCCATGCTATGACTTCACACACCTCCATTCTGACTTTATACAGCTCCATTCTATACTTCACACACCTCCATTCTTAGCCTTCACACATCTCCATTCTAGGACTTAACATACCTTCATTCTTACTTCACAAACATCCATTCTATGACTTCACACACCTCCATTCTATGACTTCACACACCTCCATTCTATGACTTCACAAACCTCCATTCTGTGACATCACACACCTCAATTCTGTGACTTCACACACCTCCATTATGACTTCACACACATCCATTCTATGACTTCACACACCTCCATTCTATGACTTCACACACCTCTATTCTGTGACTTCACAAACCTCCATTCTGAGTTCACAGACCTCCATTCTGTGACTTGATACACCTCCAATATGACTTCACACAGCTCCATTCTATGACTTCACACACCTCCATTGTGACTTCACACACCTCCATTCTATGAGTTCACACGCCTCAATTCTGACTTCACACACCTCCATTCTATGACTTCACACACCTCCATTCTGACTTCACACACCTCCATTCCATGACTTCACACAACTCCATTCTGACTTCACACACCTCCATTCTGTTACTTCACACACCTCCATTCCATGACTTCACACACTTCCATTCGATGACTTCACACACCTCCATTCTTTGAATTCACACACCTCCATTCTATGAGTTCACACACCTCCATTTGTGACTCTGCACACCACCTTTTTGACTTCACAAACCTCCCTTCTGTGATTTCACACACCTCCATTCTGTGACTTCACACACCTTTATCGTTTGACTTCACACACCTCCATTCTTTGACTTCACACACCTCTATTCCATGACTTCACACACCTCCATTCTATGAGTTCACACACCTCCATTTTGACTTCACACACCTCCATTCTATGACTTCACACACCTTCATTCTTACATCAGAAACATCTATTCTATGACTTCACGCACCTCCATTCTATGAATTCACAAATCCCCGTTCTGTGACTTCACAAACCTCCATTCTGAGTTCACACACCTCCATTGTCTGAGTTCACACACCTCCATTCTGTGACTTAACACACCTCCATTCTAAGACTTCACAGACCTCCATTCTGTGACTACACACACCTTTATTGTTTGACTCACACACCTCCATTCTGTGACTTCGCACACCTCCATTGTGAGTTCACACACCTTCATTCTGTTACTTCACACACCTCCATTCTGTGACTTCACACACCTCCATTCTGTGACTTCACACACCTACATTCTATGACTTCATACACCTCTACTCTGTGAATTCACACACCTCCATTCTGTGACTTCACACACGTCCATCTTGACTTCACACGCTTCCATTCTTTGACTTCACACACCTCCATTCTGTGACTTCACAAACCACCATTGTTTGACTTCACACACCTCCATTTTTGGACTTCACGCACCTCCATTCCATGACTTCACACATCTCCATTTTATGAGTTCACACAGCTCCATTTTGACTTCACACACCTCCATTCTATGACTTCACACACCTTCATTCTACTTCAGAAACATCCATTCTATGATTTCACACACCTCTATTCTATGACTTCACACACCTGCATTCTTTGACTTCACACACCTCCATTCTATGAGTTCACACATCTCCATTTGTGACTCTACACACCACCTTTTTGACTTCACACACCTCCATTCTGTGATTTCACACACCTCCATTCTGTGACTTCACACACCTTTCTTGTTTGACTTCACACACCTCCATTCTTTGACTTCACACACCTCCATTCCATGACTTCACACACCTCCATTCCATAACTTCACACACCTCCATTCTATGACTTCACAAACCTCCATTCTGTGACTTCACACACCTTTATTGTTTGACTTCACAGACCTCCATTCTATGACTTCACACACCTCCATTCTGTGACTTCACACACCTCAATTCTGTGACTTCACACACCTCCATTATGACTTCACACACATCCATTGTATGACTTCACACACCTCCATTCTATGACATCACACACCTTCATTCTGTGACTTCACACACCTCCATTCTGAGTTCACACACCTCCATTCTGTGACTTCACACAACTCCAATCTGACTTCACACAGCTCCATTCTATGATTTCACACACCTCCATTCTGTGACTTCACACACCTCCATTCTATGACTTCACACACCTCCATTGTGACTTCACACAACTCCATTCTATGAGTTCACACACCTCCATTCTGACTTCACAAACCTCCATTCTATGACTTCACACACCTTTATTCTGACTTCACACACCTCCATTCTTTGACTTCACACACCTCCATTCCATGACTTCACACACCTCCATTCTATGACTTCACAAACCTCCATTCTGTGACTTCACACACCTTTATTGTTTGACTTCACACACCTCCATTATGACTTCACACACATCCATTGTATGACTTCACACACCTTCATTCTGTGACTTCACACACCTCCATTCTGAGTTCACACACCTCCATTCTGTGACTTCACACAACTCCAATCTGACTTCACACAGCTCCATTCTATGATTTCACACACCTCCATTCTGTGACTTCACACACCTCCATTCTATGAGTTCACACACCTCCATTTGTGACTCTACACAACACCTTTTTGACTTCACAAACCTCCATTGTGTGATTTCACACACCTCCATTCTGTGACTTCACACACCTTTATTGTTTGACTTCACACACCTCCATTCTTTGACTTCACACACCTCAATTCCATGACTTCACACACCTCCATTCTTTGAGTTCACACACCTCCATTCTATGACTTTACACACCTCCATTCTGTGACTTCACACACCTCAATTCTGTGACTTCACACACCTACATTTTGACTTCACACAGCTCCATTCTATGAGTTCACACACCTCCATTCTGACTTCACACACCTCCATTCTATGACTTCACACACCTCCATTCTGACTTCACACACCGCCATTCTATGACATCACACAACTCCACTCTGACTTCACACACCTCCATTTTGTGACTTCACACAATCCATTCCATGACTTCACACACCTCCATTCGATGCCTTCACACACCTCCATTCTTTGACTTCACACACCTCCATTCTATGAGTTCACACACCTCCATTTGTGACTCTACACACCACCTTTTTGACTTCACACACCTCCATTCTGTGATTTCACACACCTCCATTCTGTGACTTCACACAACTCCATTCTGACTTCAGACACCTCCATTCTATGTGTTCACACACCTGCATTGTGACTTCACACACCTCCATTCTATGACTTCACACACCTCCATTCTGACTTCACACACATCCATTATGACTTCACAAACATCAATTCTGTGACTTCACAAACCTCCATTCTTTGACTTCACACACATCCATTCTATGACTTCACACACCTCGATTCTATGACTTCACACACCTCCATTCTATGACTTCACAAACCTCCATTCTGACTTCACACACCTGCATTCTGACTTCACAAACATCAATTCTGTTACTTCACACACCTCCAATCTATGACTTCACAAACCTCCATTCTATGACTTCACACACCTCCATTCTATGACTTCACACACTTCCATTCTTTGACTTCACACACCTCCATTTTTTGACTTCACACATCTCCATTGTGAGTTCACACACCTCCATTCTATGACTTCACACACCTCCATTCTGACTTCACACAGCTCCATTCTATGTCTTCACACACCTCCATTCTCTGCCTTCACACATCTCCATTTTATGACTTAACACACCTTCATTCTTACTTCACAAACATTCATTCTATGACTTCACACACCTCCATTCTATGACTTCACACACCTCCATTCTATGAGTTCCACACCTCCATTCTGTGACTTCACACACCACCATTCTATGACTTCACATACCTCCATTGTGACTTCACACACCTCCATTCTATGAGTTCACACACCTCCATTCTGACTTCACACACCTCCATTCTATGACTTCACACACTTCCATTATGACTTCACACACCTCCATTCTATGACTTCACACAACTCCATTCTGACTTCACACACCTCCATTCTGTGACTTCACACACCTCCATTCCATGACTTCACACACCTCCATTCGATGCCTTCACACACCTCCATTCTTTGACTTCACACACCTCCATTCTATGAGTTCACACACCTCCATTTGTGACTCTACACACCACCTTTTTGACTTCACACACCTCCATTCTGTGATTTCACACACCTCCATTCTGTGACTTCACACGCCTTTATTGTTTGAATTCACACACCTCCATTTTTTGACTTCACACACCTCCTTTCCATGACTTCACACACCTCCATTCTATGAGTTCACACACCTTCATTCTATGAGTTCACACACCTCCATTCTGACTTCTCACACCTCCATTATCTGACTTAACACACCTCCATTCTGTGACTTAACACACTTCCATTCTATGACTTCACAGACCTCCATTCTGTGACGTCACACACCTTTATTGTTTGACTTCACACACCTCGATTGTGGGACTTCACACACCTCCATTGTGAGTTTACACACCTCCATTCTGTGACTTCACACACCTCCATTCTGTGACTTCACACACCTCCATTCTGTGACTACACACATCTCCATTCTGTGACTTCACACACCTCCATTCTATGACTTCACACACCTCCATTCTGTGACTTCACACACCTCCATTCTGTGACTTCACACATCTCAATTCTGTGACTTCACACACCTACATTGTGACTTCACACACCTCCATTCTATGACTTCACACACCTCCATTCTGTGACTTCACACACCTCCATTGTGAGTTGACACACCTCCATTCTGTGACTTCACACACCTCCAATGTGACTTCACACATCTCCATTCTATGACTTCACACACCTCCATTCTGTGACTTCACACACCTCCATTCTATGACTTCACACACCTCCATTGTGACTTCACACACCTCCATTCTATGAGTTCACACACCTCCATTCTGACTTCACACACCTCCATTCTATGACTTCACACACCTCCATTCCGACTTCACACACCTCCCTTCTATGACTTCACACAACTCCATTCTGACTTCACACACCTCCATTCTGACTTCACACACCTCCATTCTGACTTCACACACCTCCATTCTATGTCTTCACACACCTCCATTCTGTGACTTCACAAACCTCCATTCTGAGTTCACACA
The DNA here is from genome assembly GCA_024803745.1 of Megascapheus bottae. Taxonomy (NCBI): domain Eukaryota; kingdom Metazoa; phylum Chordata; class Mammalia; order Rodentia; family Geomyidae; genus Megascapheus; species Megascapheus bottae. The sequence continues at coordinate 411,931 of JANJXV010000106.1, read as the reverse complement.
CCTCCATTCTATGACTTCACACACCACCATTGTGACTTCACACACCTCCATTCTATGAGTTCACACACCTCCATTCTGACTTCACACACCTCCATTATATGACCTCACACACCTCCATTCTGACTTCACACACCTCCATTCTATGACTTCACACAACTCCATTCTGACTTCACACACCTCCATTCTGTTGCTTCACACACCTCCATTCCATGACTTCCCAAAGTTCCATTCGATGACTTCACACACCTCCATTCTTTGACTTCACACACCTCCATTCTATAAGTTCACACACCTCCATTTGTGACTCTACACACCACCTTTTTGACTTCAGAAACCTCCATTCTGTGATTTCACACACCTCCATTCTTTGACTTCACACACCTCCATTCCATGACTTCACACACCTCCATTCTATGGATTCACACACCTCCATTCTATGAGTTCACACACCTCCATTTTGAATTCACACACCTCCATTCTTTGACTTCACACACCTTCATTCTTACTTCAGAAACATCCATTCTATGACTTCACGCACGTCCGTTCTATGACTTCACAAATCTCCGTTCTTTGAGTTCACACACTTCCATTCTGAGTTCACACACCTCCATTCTCTGACTTCACACACCTCCATTCTGTGACTTCACACACCTCCATTCTATGACTTCACACACCTCCATTCTGTGACTTCACACACCACCATTGTTTGACTTCACACACCTCCATTTTTGGACTTCACGCACCAACATTCCATGACTTCACGCATCTCCATTTTATAAGTTCGCACACCTCCATTTTGACTTCACACACCTACATTCTGTGACTTCACACACCTTCATTCTACTTCAGAAACATCCATTCTATGAGTTCACACACCTCCATTCTATGACTTTACAAACCTCCATTCTGTGACTTCACACACCTCCATTCTGAGTTCACACACCTCAATTCTGTGACTTCACACACCTCAATGCTGGCTTCACACACCTCCATTCTATGACTTCACACAATTCATTTCTATGACTTCACACACCTCCTTTCTTTGACTTCACACAGCTCCATTGTAATTTCACACACCTCCATTCTGACTTCACAAACATCAATTCTGTGACTTCACACACATCCATTCTAGGACTTCACACACCTCCATTCTATGACTGCACAAACCTCCATTCTGACTTCACACACCTCCATTCTGACTTCACAAACATCAATTCTGTGACTTCACACACCTCCATTCTATGACTTCACACACCTCCATTCTATGACTTCACACACCTCCATTCTATGACTTCACACACCTCCATTCTGACTTCATACAGCTCCATTCTATACTTCACACACCTCCATTCTTAGCCTTCACACATCTCCATTCTAGGACTTAACACACCTTCATTCTTACTTCACAAACATCCATTCTATGACTTCACACACCTCCATGCTATGACTTCACACACCTCCATTCTGACTTTATACAGCTCCATTCTATACTTCACACACCTCCATTCTTAGCCTTCACACATCTCCATTCTAGGACTTAACATACCTTCATTCTTACTTCACAAACATCCATTCTATGACTTCACACACCTCCATTCTATGACTTCACACACCTCCATTCTATGACTTCACAAACCTCCATTCTGTGACATCACACACCTCAATTCTGTGACTTCACACACCTCCATTATGACTTCACACACATCCATTCTATGACTTCACACACCTCCATTCTATGACTTCACACACCTCTATTCTGTGACTTCACAAACCTCCATTCTGAGTTCACAGACCTCCATTCTGTGACTTGATACACCTCCAATATGACTTCACACAGCTCCATTCTATGACTTCACACACCTCCATTGTGACTTCACACACCTCCATTCTATGAGTTCACACGCCTCAATTCTGACTTCACACACCTCCATTCTATGACTTCACACACCTCCATTCTGACTTCACACACCTCCATTCCATGACTTCACACAACTCCATTCTGACTTCACACACCTCCATTCTGTTACTTCACACACCTCCATTCCATGACTTCACACACTTCCATTCGATGACTTCACACACCTCCATTCTTTGAATTCACACACCTCCATTCTATGAGTTCACACACCTCCATTTGTGACTCTGCACACCACCTTTTTGACTTCACAAACCTCCCTTCTGTGATTTCACACACCTCCATTCTGTGACTTCACACACCTTTATCGTTTGACTTCACACACCTCCATTCTTTGACTTCACACACCTCTATTCCATGACTTCACACACCTCCATTCTATGAGTTCACACACCTCCATTTTGACTTCACACACCTCCATTCTATGACTTCACACACCTTCATTCTTACATCAGAAACATCTATTCTATGACTTCACGCACCTCCATTCTATGAATTCACAAATCCCCGTTCTGTGACTTCACAAACCTCCATTCTGAGTTCACACACCTCCATTGTCTGAGTTCACACACCTCCATTCTGTGACTTAACACACCTCCATTCTAAGACTTCACAGACCTCCATTCTGTGACTACACACACCTTTATTGTTTGACTCACACACCTCCATTCTGTGACTTCGCACACCTCCATTGTGAGTTCACACACCTTCATTCTGTTACTTCACACACCTCCATTCTGTGACTTCACACACCTCCATTCTGTGACTTCACACACCTACATTCTATGACTTCATACACCTCTACTCTGTGAATTCACACACCTCCATTCTGTGACTTCACACACGTCCATCTTGACTTCACACGCTTCCATTCTTTGACTTCACACACCTCCATTCTGTGACTTCACAAACCACCATTGTTTGACTTCACACACCTCCATTTTTGGACTTCACGCACCTCCATTCCATGACTTCACACATCTCCATTTTATGAGTTCACACAGCTCCATTTTGACTTCACACACCTCCATTCTATGACTTCACACACCTTCATTCTACTTCAGAAACATCCATTCTATGATTTCACACACCTCTATTCTATGACTTCACACACCTGCATTCTTTGACTTCACACACCTCCATTCTATGAGTTCACACACCTCCATTTGTGACTCTACACACCACCTTTTTGACTTCACACACCTCCATTCTGTGATTTCACACACCTCCATTCTGTGACTTCACACACCTTTCTTGTTTGACTTCACACACCTCCATTCTTTGACTTCACACACCTCCATTCCATGACTTCACACACCTCCATTCCATAACTTCACACACCTCCATTCTATGACTTCACAAACCTCCATTCTGTGACTTCACACACCTTTATTGTTTGACTTCACAGACCTCCATTCTATGACTTCACACACCTCCATTCTGTGACTTCACACACCTCAATTCTGTGACTTCACACACCTCCATTATGACTTCACACACATCCATTGTATGACTTCACACACCTCCATTCTATGACATCACACACCTTCATTCTGTGACTTCACACACCTCCATTCTGAGTTCACACACCTCCATTCTGTGACTTCACACAACTCCAATCTGACTTCACACAGCTCCATTCTATGATTTCACACACCTCCATTCTGTGACTTCACACACCTCCATTCTATGACTTCACACACCTCCATTGTGACTTCACACAACTCCATTCTATGAGTTCACACACCTCCATTCTGACTTCACAAACCTCCATTCTATGACTTCACACACCTTTATTCTGACTTCACACACCTCCATTCTTTGACTTCACACACCTCCATTCCATGACTTCACACACCTCCATTCTATGACTTCACAAACCTCCATTCTGTGACTTCACACACCTTTATTGTTTGACTTCACACACCTCCATTATGACTTCACACACATCCATTGTATGACTTCACACACCTTCATTCTGTGACTTCACACACCTCCATTCTGAGTTCACACACCTCCATTCTGTGACTTCACACAACTCCAATCTGACTTCACACAGCTCCATTCTATGATTTCACACACCTCCATTCTGTGACTTCACACACCTCCATTCTATGAGTTCACACACCTCCATTTGTGACTCTACACAACACCTTTTTGACTTCACAAACCTCCATTGTGTGATTTCACACACCTCCATTCTGTGACTTCACACACCTTTATTGTTTGACTTCACACACCTCCATTCTTTGACTTCACACACCTCAATTCCATGACTTCACACACCTCCATTCTTTGAGTTCACACACCTCCATTCTATGACTTTACACACCTCCATTCTGTGACTTCACACACCTCAATTCTGTGACTTCACACACCTGCATTTTGACTTCACACAGCTCCATTCTATGAGTTCACACACCTCCATTCTGACTTCACACACCTCCATTCTATGACTTCACACACCTCCATTCTGACTTCACACACCGCCATTCTATGACATCACACAACTCCACTCTGACTTCACACACCTCCATTTTGTGACTTCACACAATCCATTCCATGACTTCACACACCTCCATTCGATGCCTTCACACACCTCCATTCTTTGACTTCACACACCTCCATTCTATGAGTTCACACACCTCCATTTGTGACTCTACACACCACCTTTTTGACTTCACACACCTCCATTCTGTGATTTCACACACCTCCATTCTGTGACTTCACACGCCTTTATTGTTTGACTTCACACACCTCCATTTTTTGACTTCACACACCTCCTTTCCATGACTTCACACACCTCCATTCTATGAGTTCACACACCTCCATTCTATGAGTTCACACACCTCCATTTTGACTTCAGAAACCTCCATTCTATGACTTCACACAACTCCATTCTGACTTCAGACACCTCCATTCTATGTGTTCACACACCTGCATTGTGACTTCACACACCTCCATTCTATGACTTCACACACCTCCATTCTGACTTCACACACCTCCATTCTGACTTCACAAACATCAATTCTGTGACTTCACACACCTCCATTCTTTGACTTCACACACCTCCATTCTATGACTTCACACACCTCCATTCTGACTTCACACAGCTCCATTCTATGACTTCACACACCTCCATTCTGTGCCTTCACACATCTCCATTTTATGACTTAACACACCTTCATTCTTACTTCACAAACATTCATTCTATGACTTCACACACCTCCATTCTATGACTTCACACACCTCCATTCTATGACTTTACACACCTCCATTCTGTGACTTCACACACCTCAATTCTGTGACTTCACACACCTACATTATCACTTCACACACCTCCATTCTATGACTTCACACACCTCCATTCTGATTTCACACACCTCCATTCTATGACTTCCACACCTCCATTCTGTGACTTCACACACCACCATTCTATGACTTCACATACCTCCATTGTGACTTCACACAGCTCCATTCTATGAGTTCACACACCTCCATTCTGACTTCACACACCTCCATTCTATGACATCACACACCTCCATTCTGACTTCACACACCTCCATTCTATGACTTCACACAACTCCATTCTGACTTCACACACCTCCATTCTGTGACTTCACACACCTCCATTTGTGACTCTACACACCAACTTTTTGACTTCACACACCTCTATTCTGTGATTTCATACACCTCCATTCTGTGACTTCACACAACTTTATTGTTTGACTTCACACACCTCCATTTTTTGACTTCACACACCTCCTTTCCATGACTTCACAAACCTCCATTCTATGAGTTCACACACCTCCATTCTATGAGTTCACACACCTATATTTTGACTTCTCAAACCTCCATTCTATGACTTCACACACGTTCATTCTTACTTCAGAAACATCCATTATATGACTTCACGCACTTCCATTCTATGACTTTACTAATCTCCGTTCTGTGATTTCACACACCTCCATTCTGAGTTCACACACCTCCATGATCTGACTTCACACACCTCCATTCTGTGACTTAACACACCTCCATTCTATGACCTCACAGACCTCCATTCTGTGACTTCACACACCTTTACTGTTTGACTTCACACACCTCCATTCTGTGACTTCACACACCTCCATTCCATGACTTCACACACTTCCATTCGATGTCTTCACACACCTCCATTCTTTGAATTCACACACCTCGATTCTATGAGTTCACACACCTCCATTTGTGACTCTGCACACCACCTTTTTGACTTCACAATCCTCCATTCTGTGATTTCACACACCTCCATTCTGTGACTTCACACACCTTTATTTTTTGACTTCACACACCTCCATTCGTTGACTTCACACACCTCCATTCCATGACTTCACACACCTCCATTCTATGAGTTCACACACCTCCATTCTGTGACTTCACACACCTCAATTCTGTGACTTCTCACACCTCCATTATGACTTCACACACATCCATTGTATGACTTCACACACCTCCATTCTATGACTTCACACACCTTCATTCTGTGACTTCACACACCTCCATTCTGAGTTCACACACCTCCATTCTGTGACTTCACACAACTCCAATCAGACTTCACACAGCTCCATTCTATGATTTCACACACCTCCATTCCATGACTTCACACACCTCCATTCTATGACTTCACAAACCTCCATTCTGTGACTTCACACACCTTTATTGTTTGACTTCACACACCTCCATTCTGGGACTTCACACACCTCCATTGTGAGTTCACACACCTCCATTCTGTGACTTCACACACCTCCATTCTGTGACTTCACACACCTCCATTCTGTGAATACACACATCTCCATTCTGTGACTTCACACACCTCCATTCTATGACTTCACACACCTCCATTCTGTGCCTTCACACACCTACATTCTGTGACTTCACACATCACAATTCTGTGACTTCACACACCTACATTATGACTTCACACACCTCCATTCTATGACTTCACACACCTCCATTCTATGACTTCACACACCTCCATTCTGTGACTTCACACACCTCCATTGTGAGTTGACACACCTCCATTCTGTGACTTCACACACCTCCAATCTGACTTCACACAGCTCCATTCTATGACTTCACACACCTCCATTCTGTGACTTCACACACCTCCATTCTATGACTTCACACACCTCCATTGTGACTTCACACAGCTCCAATCTATGAGTTCACACACCTCCATTCTGACTTCACAAACCTCCATTCTGTGACTTCACACACCTTTATTCTGACTTCACACACCTACATTCTATGACTTCACACAACTCCATTCTGACTTCAGACACCTCCATTCTATGTGTTCACACACCTGCATTGTGACTTCACACACCTCCATTCTATGACTTCACACACCTCCATTCTGACTTCACACACCTCCATTCTGACTTCACAAACATCAATTCTGTGACTTCACACACCTCCATTCTTTGACTTCACACACCTCCATTCTATGACTTCACACACCTCCATTCTGACTTCACACAGCTCCATTCTATGACTTCACACACCTCCATTCTGTGCCTTCACACATCTCCATTTTATGACTTAACAAACCTTCATTCTTACTTCACAAACATTCATTCTATGACTTCACACACCTCCATTCTATGACTTCACACACCTCCATTCTATGACTTTACACACCTCCATTCTGTGACTTCACACACCTCAATTCTGTGACTTCACACACCTACATTATGACTTCACACAGCTCCATTCTATGAGTTCACACACCTCCATTCTGACTTCACACACCTCCATTCTATGACTTCACACACCTCCATTCTGACTTCACATACCGCCATTCTATGACATCACACAACTCCACTCTGACTTCACACACCTCCATTTTGTGACTTCACACACCTCCATTCCATGACTTCACACACCTCCATTCGATGCCTTCACACACCTCCATTCTTTGACTTCACACACCTCCATTCTATGAGTTCACACACCTCCATTTGTGACTCTACACACCACCTTTTTGACTTCACACACCTCCATTCTGTGATTTCACACACCTCCTTTCTGTGACTTCACACGCCTTTATTGTTTGACTTCACACACCTCCATTTTTTGACTTCACACACCTCCTTTCCATGACTTCACACACCTCCATTCTATGAGTTCACACACCTCCATTCTATGAGTTCACACACCTCCATTTTGACTTCACAAACCTCCATTCTATGACTTCACACACGTTCATTCTTACTTCAGAAACATCCATTATATGACTTCTCGCACTTCCATTCTATGACTTCACAAATCTCCTTTCTGTGACTTCACACACCTCCATTCTGTGACTTAACACACCTCCATTCTATGACTTCACAGACCTCCATTCTGTGACTTCACACACCTTTATTGTTTGACTTCACACACCTCCATTCTGGGACTTCACACACCTCCATTGTGAGTTCACACACCTCCTTTCTGTGACTTCACACACCTCCATTCTGTGACTTCACACACTTCCATTCTTTCACTTCACACACCTCCATTCTGTGACTTCACACACCACCATTGTTTGACTTCACACACCTCTATTTTTGGACTTCAAACACCTCCTTTCCATGACTTCACACATCTGCATTTTATGAGTTCGCACACCTCCATTTTGACTTCACACACCTCCATTCTATGACTTCACACACCTCCATTTTGACTTCACACACTTCCATTCTTTGACTTCACACACCTCCATTCTGTCACTTCAAACACCACCATTGTTTGACTTCACACACCTTTATTGTTTGACTTCACACACCTCCATTGTGAGTTCACACACCTCCATTCTGTGACTTCACACACCTCCATTCTGTGACTTCACACACCTTTATTGTTTGACTTCATACATCTCCTTTCTTTGACTTCACACACCTTCATTCCATGACTTCACACACCTCCATTCTATGAGTTCACAGACCTCAATTCTATGAGTTCACACACCTCCATTTTGACTTCACACACCTCCATTCTATGACTTCACACACCTTCATTCTTACTTCAGAAACATCCATTCTATGACTTCGCACACCTCCATTCTATGACGTCGCACACCTCCATTCTGTGACTTCACACACCTCCATTCCATGACTTCACACACCTCCATTCTTTGACTTCACACACCTCCATTCTATGAGTTCACACACTGCATTTGTGACTCTACACACCACCTTTTTGACTTCACACAACTCCATTCTGTGATTTCACACACCTCCATTCTGTGACTTCACACACCTTTATTGTTTGACCTCACACCTCCATTCTTTGACTTCACACACCTCCATTCCATGACTTCACACACTTCCATTCTATGAATTCACACACCTCCATTCTATGAGTTCACACACCTCCATTTTGACTTCACACACCTCCGTTCTGTGACTTCACACACCTCCATTCTGTGACTTCACACACCTCGATTCTGTGACTTCACACTCCTCCATTCTATGACTTCACACACCTCCATTCTGTGACTTCACACACCTCCATTCTGTGATTTCACACACCTCCATTTTGACTTCACACACTTCCATTCTTTGACTTCACACACCTCCATTCTCTGACTTCACACACCACCATTGTTTGACTTCACACACCTCCATTTTGACTTCACACACTTCCATTCTTTGACTTCACACACCTCCATTCTATGACTTCACACACTTCCATTCTACTTCAGAAACATCAATTCTATGACTTCACACACCTCCATTCTATGACTTCACAAAACTCCATTCTGTGACTTCACAAACTTTTATTCTGAGTTCACACACCTCAATTCTGTGACTTCACACACCTCAATTCTGGCTTCACACACCTTCATTCTATGACTTCACACACTTCCATTCTCTGACTTCACACACCACCATTCTTTGACTTCACACACCTCCATTGTGAGTTCACACACCTCCATTATGTGACTTCACACACCTCCATTCTGTGCCTTCAAACACCTCCATTCTATGACTTAACGCACCTTCATTCTTACTTCACAAACATCAGTTCTATGACTTCACACACCTCCATTCTATGACTTCACACACCTCCATTCTATGACTTCACACACCTCCATTCTGTGACTTCACACACCTCCATTCTGTGCCTTCAAACACCTCCATTCTATGACTTAACACACCTTCATTCTTACTTCACATACATCAGTTCTATGACTTAACACACCTCCATTCTGTGCCTTCAAACACCTCCATTCTATGACTTAACACACCTTCATTCTTACTTCACAAACATCCATTCTATGGCTTCACACACCTCCATTCTATGACTTCACACACCTCCATTCCATGACTTCACACACCTCCATTCTGTGACTTCACACACCTCAATTCTGTGACTTCACACACCTCCATTCTGAGTTCACACACCTCAATTCTGTGACTTCACACACCTCAATTCTGGCTTCACACACCTCCCTTCTATAACTTCACACAATTCCATTCTATGACTTCACACACCTCCATTCTTTGACTTCACACACCTCCATTGTGAGTTCACACACCTCCATTCTATGACTTCACACACCTACATTCTGACTTCACACAGCTCCATTCTATGACTTCACACACCTCCATTCTGTGCCTTCAAACACCTCCATTCTATGACTTCACACACCTCCATTCTATGACTCCACACACCTCCATTCTGTGACTTCATACACCTCAATTCTGTGACTTCACACACCTCCATTATGACTTCACACACCTCCATTCTATGACTTCACACACCTACATTCTATGACTTCACACCTCCATTCTGTGACTTCACACACCTCCATTCTATGACTTCACACTCCTCAAATCTGACTTCACACAGTTCCATTCTATGATTTCACACACCTCCATACTGTGACTTCACACATCTCCAGTGTGACTTCACACCTCTATTCTATGAGTTCACACACCTCCATTCTGACTTCACACACCTCCATTCTATGACATCCCACACCTCCATTCTGACTTCACACACCTACATTCTATGACTTCACACAACTCTATTCTAAATTCACACACCTCCATTTTTTGACTTCACACACCTCCATTCTATGAGTTCACACACCTCCATTTGTGACTCTACACACCACATTTTGACTTCACACACCTCCATTCTGTGATTTCACACACCTCCATTCTGTGACTTCACACACCTTTATTGTTTGACTTCACACACCTCCATTTTTGACTTCACACACATCCCTTGTGAGTTCACACACCTCCATTCTATGAGTTCACACACCTCCATTCTGACTTCACACACCTCCATTCTATGACTTCACACACATCCATTCTGTGCCTTCAAACACCTCCATTCTATGACTTCACACACCTCCATTCTATGACTTCACACACCTCCATTCTGTGAGTTCACACACCTCAGTTCTGTGACTTCACACACCTCCATTATGACTTCACAAACCTCCATTCTATGACTTCACAAACCTACATTCTATGAATTCACACCTCCATTCTTTGACTTCACACACCTCCATTCTGTGACTTCACACTCCTCAAATCTGACTTCACACAGCTCCATTCTATGATTTCACACACCTCCATACTGTGAATTCACACACCTCCATTGTGACTTCACATCTCCATTCTATGAGTTCACACACCTCCATTCTGACTTCACACACCTCCATTCTATAACATCCCACACCTCCATTCTGACTTCACACACCTACATTCTATGACTTCACACAACTCCATTCTAAATTCACACACCTCCATTTTTTGACTTCACACACCTCCATTCTATGAGTTCACACACCTCCATTTGTGACTCTACACACCACATTTTGTCTTCACACACCTCCATTCTGTGATTTCACACACCTCCATTCTGTGACTTCACACACCTTTATTGTTTGACTTCACACACCTCCATTCTTTGACTTCACACACCTTCATTGCATGACTTCACACACCTCCATTCTATGAGTTCACACACCTCCATTCTGACTTCACACACCTACATTCTGACTTCACACAGCTCCATTCTATGACTTAACACACCTCCATTCTGTGCCTTCAAACACCTCTATTCTATGACTTCACACACCTCCATTCTATGACTTCACACACCTCCATTCTGTGACTTCACACACCTCAATTCTGTGACTTCACACACCTCCATTATGACTTCACACACCTCCATTCTATGACTTCACACACCTACATTCTATGACTTCACACCTCCATTCTGTGACTTCACACACCTCCATTCTGTGACTTCACACTCCTCAAATCTGACTTCACACAGCTCCATTCTATGATTTCACACACCTCCATACTGTGACTTCACACACCTCCATTGTGACTTCACACCTCCATTCTACGACTTCACACACCTCCATTCTGACTTCACACACCTCCATTCTATGACATCCCACACCTCCATTCTGACTTCACACACCTACATTCAATGACTTCACACAACTCCATTCTAAATTCACACACCTCCATTTTTTGACTTCACACACCTACATTCTATGACTTCACACAACTCCATTCTGACTTCACACACCGCCATTCTGTGACTTCACACACCTCCATTCCATGACTTCACACATCTCCTTTCGATGACTTCACACACCTCCATTCTGTGACTTCACACACCTCCATTCCGTGACTTCACACACCTCCATTTTGACTTCACACACTTCCATTCTTTGACTTCATACACCTCCATTCTGTGACTTCACACACCACCATTGTTTGACTTCATACACCTTTATTGTTTGACTTCACACACCTCCATTGTGAGTTCACACACCTCCATTCTGTGACTTCACACACCTCCATTCTGTGACTTCACACACCTTTCTTGTTTGACTTCACACACCTCCATTCTTTGACTTCACACACCTTCATTCCATGACTTCACACACCTCCATTCTACGAGTTCACACACCTCCATTTTGACTTCACACACCTCCATTCTTTGACTTCACACACCTTCATTCTTACTTCAGAAACATCAATTCTATGACTTCGCACACCTCCATTCTATGACTTCACACACCTCCATTCTGTGATTTCACACGCCTCCATTCCATGACTTCACACACCTCCATTCTTTGACTTCACACACCTCCATTCTATGAGTTCACACACCTCCATTTGTGACTATACACACCACCTTTTTACTTCACACACTTCCATTCTGTGATTTCACACACCTCCATTCTGTGACTTCACACATATTTATTGTTTGACTTCACACATCCATTCTTTGACTTCACACACCTCCATTCCATGACTTCACACACTTCCATTCTATGAGTTCACACTCCTCCATTCTATGAGTTGACACACCTCCATTTTGACTTCACACACCTCCATTCTGTGACTTCACACACCTCCATTCTGTGACTTCACACACCTCCATTCTGTGACTTCACACTCCTCCATTGTATGACTTCACACACCTCCATTCTGTGACTTCACCCACCTCCATTCTGTGACTTCACACACCTCCATTTTGACTTCACACACTTCCATTCTTTGACTTCACACACCTCCCTTCTGTCACTTCTCACACCACCATTGTTTGACTTCACACACCTCCATTTTTGGACTTCAAACACCTCCTTTCCATCACTTCACACATCTCCATTTTATGAGATCGCACACCTCCATTTTGACTTCACACACCTCCATTCTATGACTTCACACCTCCATTCTGTGACTTCACACACCTCCATTGTGAGTTCACACACCTCCATTCTGTGCCTTCAAACACCTCCATTCTATGACTTAACACACCTTCATTCTTACTTCACAAATATCCATTCTATGGCTTCACACACCTCCATTCTATGACTTCACATACCTCCATTCTATGACTTCACACACCTCCATTCTGTGACTTCACACACCTCAATTCTGTGACTTCACACACCTCCATTCTGAGTTCACACACCTCAATTCTGTGACTTCACACACCTTAATTCTGGCTTCACACTCCTCCATTCTATAACTTCACACAATTCCTTTATATGACTCCACACACCTCCATTCTTTGACTTCACACACCTCCATTGTGAGTTCACACACCTCCATTCTATGACTTCACACACCTACATTCTGACTTCACACAGCTCCATTCTATGACTTCACACACCTCCATTTTGTGCCTTCAAACACCTCCATTCTATGACTTCACACACCTCCATTCTATGACTTCACACACCTCCATTCTGTGACTTCACACACCTCAATTCTGACTTCACACAGCTCCATTCTATGATTTCACACACCTCCATACTGCGACTTCACACACCTCCATTGTGACTTCACACCTCCATTCTATGAGTTCACACACCTCCATTCTGACTTCACACACCTCCATTCTATGACATCCCACAACTCCATTCTGACTTCACACACCTATATTCTATGACTTCACACAACTCCATTCTAAATTCACACAAATCCATTTTTTGACTTCACACACCTCCATTCTATGAGTTCACACACCTCCATTTGTGACTCTACACACCACATTTTGCCTTCACACACCTCCATTCTGTGATTTCACACACCTCCATTCTGTGACTTCACACACCTTTATTGTTTGACTTCACACACCTCCATTCTATGACTTCACACACCTCCATTCTGACTTCACACACCTTCATTCTATGACTTCACACAACTCCATTCTGAGTTCACACACCGCCATTCTGTGACTTCACACACCTCCATTCCATGACTTCACACACCTCCATTCGATGACTTCACACACCTCCATTCTGTGACTTCACACACCTCCATTTTGACTTCACACACTTCCATTCTTTGACTTCATACACCTCCATTCTGTGACTTCACACACCTCCATTCTATGACTTCACACACCTCCATTCTGTGACTTCACACACCTCCATTCTGTGACTCCACACACCTCCATTTTGACTTCACACACTTCCATTCTTTCACTTCACACACCTCCATTCTGTGACTTCACACACCACCATTGTTTGACTTCACACACCTCCATTTTTGGACTTCAAACACCTCCTTTCCATGACTTCACACATCTCCATTTTATGAGTTCGCACACCTCCATTTTGACTTCACACCTCCATTCTATGACTTCACACACCTCCATTTTGACTTCACACACTTCCATTCTTTGACTTCACACACCTCCATTCTGTGACTTCAAACACCACCATTGTTTGTCTTCACACACCTTTATTGTTTGACTTCTCACACCTCCATTGTGAGTTCACACACCTCCATTCTGTGACTTCACACACCTCCATTCTGTGACTTCACACACCTTTATTGTTTGACTTCACACACCTCCTTTCTTTGACTTCACACACCTTCATTCCATGACTTCACACACCTCCATTCTATGAGTTCACACACCTCAATTCTATGAGTTCACACACCTCCATTTGGACTTCACACACCTCCATTCTATGACTTCACACACCTTCATTCTTACTTCAGAAACATCCATTCTATGACTTCGCACACCTCCATTCTATGACGTCGCACACCTCCATTCTGTGACTTCACACACCTCCATTCCATGACTTCACACACCTCCATTCTTTGACTTCACACACCTCCATTCTATGAGTTCACACACCTCCATTTGTGATTCTACACACCACCTTTTTGACTTCACACACCTCCATTCTGTGATTTCACACACCTCCATTCTGTGACTTCACACACCTTTAGTGTTTGACCTCACACCTCCATTCTTTGACTTCACACACCTCCATTCCATGACTTCACACACTTCCATTCTATGAGTTCACACACCTCCATTCTATGAGTTTAAACACCTCCATTTTGACTTCACACACCTCCATTCTGTGACTTCACACACCTCCATTCTGTGACTTCACACACCTCCATTCTGTGACTTCACACACCTCCATTCTATGACTTCACACACCTCCATTCTGTGACTTCACACACCTCCATTCTGTGACTTCACACACCTCCATTTTGACTTCACACACTTCCATTCTTTGACTTCAGACACCTCCATTGTGTGACTTCGCACACCATCATTGTTTGACTTCACACACCTCCATTTTGACTTCACACACTTCCATTCTTTGACTTCACACACCTCCATTCTCTGACTTCACACACCACCATTGTTTGACTTCACACACCTCCATTTTGACTTCACACACTTCCATTCTTTGACTTCACACACCTCCATTCTATGACTTCACACACTTCCATTCTACTTCAGAAACATCAATTCTATGACTTCACACACCTCCATTCTATGACTTCACAAAACTCCATTCTGTGACTTCACAAACTTTCATTCTGAGTTCACACACCTCCATTTTGACTTCACACACCTCCATTCTATGACTTCACACACCTTCATTCTTACTTTCAGAAACATCCATTCTATTACCTCACACACCTCCATTTTATGACTTCACACACCTCCCTTCTGTGACTTCACACACCTCCATTGGGAGTTCACCCACTTCCGTTCTGTGACTTCACACACCTCCATTCTGTTACTTCACACACCTCCATTCTGTGACTTCACACACTTCCATTGTGACGACTCACACCTCCATTCTATGAGTTCACACACCTCCATTCTATGACTTCACATACCTCCGTTCTGACTTCACACACCTCCATTATATGACTTCACAGACCTCGAATCTGTGACTTCACTCACCTCCATTCTATGATTTCACACTGCTCCATTCTATGACTTCCCACACCTCCTTTCTATGACTTCACCCACCTCTATTCTATGACTTCACACCTCGATTCTGACTTCAGATACCTCCATTCTGTGACTTCACCCACCTCCATTCTATGACTTCAAACACCTACATCCTCTGACTTCACACACCTCCATTCTGATATCACACAACTCCATTCGGTGACTTCACACACCTCCATTCTTACTTCACAAACCTCCATTCTATGACTTCACACACTTCCATTCTATGACTTCACACACCTCCACTCTGTGACTTTACACACATCCATTCTGGGAGTTCACACACCTCCATTGTGACTTCATACACCTCCATTCTATGAGTTCACACACCTCCATTCTGACTTCACACACCTCCATCCTATGACTTCACACACCTCCATTGTGACTTCACACAGCTCCATTCTGTGACTTCACACACCTCCATACTATGACTTCCCCACACCTTCAATCTATGACTTCACACACCTCCATTCTATGACTTCACACGCTTCCATTCTATGACTTTAAACACCTCCATTCTATGACTTCACACACCTCCATTCTATGACTTCACACACCTGCATTCTGACTTCACACACCTCCATTCTCTGATTTCACACACCCCCATTCTATGACTTCACACACCTCCATTGTGACTTCACACACCTCCATTCTATGAGTTCATACACCTCCATTCTGACTTCACAAACCTCAATTCTATGACTTCACAGACTTTGAATATGTGCCTTCACTCACCTCCATTCTATGACTTCCCACACCTCCTTTCCCTGACTTCACCCACCCCCATTCTATGACGTCACACCTCCATTCTGACTTCACACACCTCCATTCTGTGACTTCACACACCTCCATTCTATGAGTTCACACACCTCCAGTTTGACTTCACACACCTCCGTTCTATGACTTCACACACCTTCATTCTTACTTCAGAAACATCCATTCTATGATTTCACACACCTCCATTCTGTAACTTCACACACTTCCAATGTTTGACTTCACACACCTCCATTCCATGACTTCATACACCTCCATTCTATGACTTCATACACATCCATTCTTTGACTTGACACACCTCCATTTTGACTTCACACACCTCCATTCTGTGACTTCACACACATCCATTCTTTGACTTCACACACCACAATTTTGACTTCACACAAGTCCATTCATTGACTTCACACACCTCCATTCTCTGACTTCACACACTTCCATTGTGACGTCACACACCTCCATTCTATTAGTTCACACACCTACATTCTATGACTTCACACACCTTCATTCGACTTCACACACCTCCATTCTGACTTCACACACCTCCATTTTGACTTCACACACCACCATTTTGATTTCACACAGCACCATTCTGTGACTTCACACACCTCCATTCTTTGACTTCACACACCTCCGTTTTGACTTCACACACTTCCATTCTGTGACTTCACACACCTCCATTCTGAGTTCACACACCTCCATATTGTGACTTCACAAACCTCTATTCTATGATTTCACACCTCCATTCTATGACTTCACACACATTCCATTTTAGGACGTCAAACACCTCCATTTTGACTTCACACACTTCCATTTTGTGACTTCACAAACCTCCATTCTATGACTTCACACACTTCCATTGTGACGTCACACACCTCCATTCTATTAGTTCACACACCTACATTCTATGACTTCACACACCTTCATTCGACTTCACACACCTCCATTCTGACTTCACACACCTCCATTCTCAGTTCACACACCTCCATTCTGTGACTTCACACACCTCCATTCTGTGATTTCCACACCTCCATTTTATGACTTAACACACCTCCATTCTATGACTTCACACCCCTCCATTCTATGACTTCACACACCTCCATTCTGTGACTTCACACACCTCCATTCTATGACTTCACACACCTCCATTCTGTCACTTCACCACCTCCATTCTATGACTTCACACACCTCCATTCTATGACTTCACACACCTGCATTGTGACTTCACCCACCTCAATTCTATGAGTTCACACACCTGCACTGTGACTTCACACAACTCCATTCTATGACTTCACACATCTCCATTCTGACTTCACACACCTCCATTCTATGATTTCACACACTTCGATTCTATGACTTCACACACCTCCATTCTATGACTTCACACACCTCGTTTCTGAGTGACACACCTGCTTTCTGTGATTTCACACACCTCCAATCTGAGTTCACACACCTCCAGTCTATGACTTCACACACCTCCATTCTTTGACATCAAAAACCACCATTCTATGACTTCACACACCTCCATTTTGACTTCACACACCTCCATTCTACGAGTTCTCACACTTCCATTCTGCCTTCACCCACCTCCATTCTATGACTTCACTCAGCTGCCTTTTGACTTCACACACCTCCATTTGTGAATTCACACACCAGCATTTTGACTTCACACACCTCCATTCTGTGACTTCACACACCTCCATTCTGTGACTTCACACACCTCCATTCCTTGACTTCACACACCTCCATTGTTTGACTTCACACACCTCCATTCTTGGACTTCACACACCTCCATTCCATGACTTCACACACCTCCATTCTTTGAGTTCACACACCTCCATTCTTTGAGTTCACACACCTCAATTTTGACTTCACACACCACCATTTTCATTTCACACAGCACCATTCTGTGACTTCACACACCTCCATTCTTTGACTTCACACACCTCTGTTTTGACTTCACACACTTCCATTCTGTGACTTCACACACCTCCATTCCATGACTTCACACACCTCCATTCTTTGAGTTCACACACCTCCATTCTTTGAGTTCACACACCTCAATTTTGACTTCACACACCACCATTTTCATTTCACACAGCACCATTCTGTGACTTCACACACCTCCATTCTTTGACTTCACACACCTCCGTTTTGACTTCACACACTTCCATTCTGTGACTTCACACACCTCCATTCTGAGTTCACACACCTCCATATTATGACTTCACAAACCTCTATTCTATGATTTCACACACCTCCATTCTATGACTTCACACACATACCATTTTAGGACGTCAAACACCTCCATTTTGACTTCACACACTTCCATTTTGTGACTTCACAAACCTCCATTCTATGACTTCACACACTTCCATTGTGACGTCACACACCTCCATTGTATTAGTTCACACACCTACATTCTATGACTTCACACACCTTCATTCGACTTCACACACCTCCATTCTGACTTCACACACCTCCATTATGTGACTTCACACACCTCCATTATATGACGTCACACAACTCCGTTCTATGACTTCACACATCCATTTTGACTTCACACACCTCCAATATATAACTTCAAACACCTCAATTCTGTGACTTCACACACCTCCATTCTATGACTTCACACACCTCCATTCTTTGACTTCACACACCTCCATTCTGTGACTTCACACACCTCCATTCGGTGACTTCACACAGCTGCATTCTGTGACTTCACACACCTCCATTCTCCGACTTCACACACCTCCATTCTATGACTTCACACATCCATTTTGACTTCACACACCTCCAATATATAACTTCAAACACCTCAATTCTGTGACTTCAAACACCTCCATTCTATGAAATCATACCCGTCCATTCTGTGACTTCACACACCTCCATTCTTTGACTTCACACACCTCCATTCTGTGACTTCACCCACCTCCCTTCTGTGACTTCCCTCACCTCCATTCTCCGACTTCACACCTCTCCAATTTGACTTCACATACCTCCATTCTATGACTTCACACACCTCCATTCTGTGACTTCACACACCTCAATTCTGTGCCTTCACAAACCTCCATTATATGATTTCACACACCTCCAAACTATGGCTTCACACACCTACATTTTATGACGTCACACACCTCCATTTTGACTTCACACACCTCCATTATGTGATTCCACACACCTCGCTTCTGTGACTTCACACACCTCCATTCTATGACTTCACACACTTCCATTCTATGACTTCACACACCGTCATTCCGTGACTTCACACACCTGCATTGTGAGTTCACACACCTCCATTCTGTGACCTCACACACCTCCATTCTTCGATTTCACACAACTCAATTCTGAGATGTCACACCTCCATTCTATGAATTCACACACCTCCATTCTGTGATTTCACACACCTCAATTCTATGACTTCACACAACTCCATTCTGTGACTTCAAACATCTCCATTCTGAGTTCACACACCTCCATTCTGTGACTTCACAAACCTCCATTCTGTGACTTCACACACCTCCATTCTATGACTTCACACACCTCCATTCTGTGACTTCACCTACCTCCATTTGTGACTTCACAAACCTCCATTCTGTTACTTCACACACCTCCATTCTGTGACTTCACAAACCTCCATTCTATTATTTCACACACCTCCAATCGATGACCTCACACACCTCCATTTTATGACGTCACACACCTCCATTTTGACCTCTCACACCTCCATTATGTGACTTCACACACCTCTCTTCTGTGACTTCACACACCTCCAATCTATGACTTCACACACTTCCATTCTATGATTTCACATACCTTCTTACGATGACTTCACACACCTCCATTCTGTGCCTTCACACACCTCCATTCTGAGTTCACACACCTCCATTCTGTGACTTCACAAACCTCTATTCTATGATTTCACACACCTCCATTCTATGACTTCTCACACCTCCATTTTAAGACGTCACACACCTCCATTTTGACTTCACACACTTCCATTCTGTGACTTCACACACCTCCATTCTATGACTTCACACACTTCCATTGGGACGTCTCACACCTCCATACTATGAGTTCACACACCTACATTCTATGACTTCACACACCTTCATTCGACTTCACACACCTTCATTCTATGACTTCACAGACCTCGAATCTGTGACTTCACTCACCTCCAATCTATGACTTCACACTCCTCCATTCTATGACTTCCCACAACTCCTTTCTATGACTTCACACCTCCATTCTGACTTCACAAACCTCCATTATGTGACTTCACACACCTCCATTATATGACGTCACACAACTCCGTTCTATGACTTCACACACCTCCATTCTATGACTTCACACACCTCCATTCTTTGACTTCACACACCTCCATTCTGTGACTTCACACACCTCCATTCTGTGACTTCACACACCTCCATTCTGTGACTTCACACAGCTCCATTCTGTGACTTCACACACCTCCATTCTCCGACTTCACACACCTCCATTCTATGAGTTCACACACCTCCATTCTATGACTTCACATACCTCCATTCTGACTTCACACACCTCCATTCTATGACTTCACAGACCTCGAATCCGTGACTTCACTCACCTCCATTCTATGACTTCACACTGCTCCATTCTATGACTTCCCACACCTCCTTTCTATGACTTCACCCACCTCTAATCTATGACTTCACACCTCGATTCTGACTTCAGATACCTCCATTCTGTGACTTCACACACCTCCATGCTATGACTTCAAACACCTCCATTCTCTGACTTCACACACCTCCATTCTTACATCACAAACCTCCATTCTATGACTTCACACACTTCCATTCTATGACTTCACACACCTCCATTCTATGACTTCACACACCTCCATTCTATGACTTCAGAAACATACATTGTTACTTCACACACCTCCATTCTATGAGTTCACACACCTGCATTGTGACTTCACACACCTTCATTATCTGACTTCACACACCTCCATTCTGACTTCACACACCTCCATTCTGTCTTCACACACCTCAATTCTATGACTTCACACACCTCCATTCTATGATTTCACACACCTCCATTCTATGACTTCACAGATCTCCATTCTAACTTCACACACCTCCTTTCTGAGTCCACACACATCCATTCTGTGACTTCACACACCTCCATTGTGACTTCATACACCTCCATTCTATGAGTTCACACAACTCCATTCTGACTTCACACACCTCCATTCTATGACTTCGCACACCTCTATTCTGACTTCACACACCTGCATTCTGTGACTCACACACCTCCACTCTGTGACTTTACACACGTCCATCCTGTGACTTCACACACCTCCATTCTGTGATTTCACACACAATCCATTCTATGACTTCACAAACCTCCATTCTTTGATTTCACACACCTCCATCCTATGACTTCACACACCTCCATTGTGACTTCACAAAGCTCCATTCTGTGACTTCACACACCTCCATTCTGTGACTTCACACACCTCCATACTATGACTTCCCCACACCTTCAATCTATGACTTCACACACCTCCATTCTATGACTTCACACGCTTCCAATCTATGACTTCACACACCCACATTCTATGAATTCACACACCTCCATTGTGACTTCACACACCTCCATTCTATGAGTTCATACACCTCCATTCTGACTTCACAAACCTCCATTCTATGACTTCACAGACTTTGAATATGTGACTTCACTCACCTCCACTCTATGACTTCACACTTCTCCATTCTATGACTTTCCACACCTCCTTTCCATGACTTCACCCACCCCCATTCTATGAATTCACACCTCCATTCTGACTTCACACACCTCCATTCTGTGACTTCATACACCTCCATTCTATGAGTTCACACACCTCCAGTTTGACTTCACACACCTCCATTCTATGACTTCACACACCTTCATTCTTACTTCAGAAACATCCATTCTATGATTTCACACACCTCCATTCTATGACTTCACACACCTCAATTCTGACATCACACAGCTCCATTCTATGACTTCACAGACCTCGGATCTGTGACTTCACTCACCTCCATTCTATGACTTCACACTCCTCTATTCTATGACTTCCCACAACTCCTTTCTATGACTTCACTCACCTCTATTCTATGACTTCACACCTCCATTCTGACTTCACACACCTCCATTCTGTGACTTCACACACCTCCATTCTATTACTTCACACACCTTCATTCTTACTTCAGAAACATCCATTCTATGCCCTCACACACCTCCATTCTATGACTTCACAAACCTCCATTCTGTGACTTCCCACACCTCCATTCTGAGTTCACACATCTCCATTCTGTGACTTCACACACCTCCCTTCTGACTTCACACACCTCCCTTCTGTGACTTCACACACCTCCATTGTGAGTTCACCCAATTCCATTCTGTGACTTCACACACCTCCATTCTGTTAATTCACACACATCCATTCTGTGACTTCACACACCTCCACTCTATGACTTCACACACTTCCATTCTATGAATTCACACACCTCCATTCTGTGACTTCACACACCTCCTTTCTGAGTTCATACAACTCACTTTCTATGACTTCACACACCTGCATTGTGACTTCACCCACCTCCATTCTATGAGTTCACACACCTGCATTGTGACTTCACACACCTCCATTCTATGACTTCACACATCTCCATTCTTTGACATCAAAAACCACCATTCTATGACTTCACACACCTCCATTTTGACCTCACACACCTCCATTCTACGAGTTCACACACTTCCATTCTGCCTTCACCCACCTCCATTCTATGACTTCACTCAGCTGCCTTCTGACTTCACACACCTCCATTTGTGAATTCACACACCTCCATTCTGTGACTTCACACACCTCCGTTCTGGGACTTCACACACCTCCATTGTTTGACTTCACACACCTCCATTCTTGGACTTCACACACCTCCATTCCATGACTTCACACACCTCCATTCTATGAGTTCACACACATCCATTCTTTGAGTTCACACACCTCCATTTTGACTTCACACACCTCCATTCTATGACTTCACACACCTTCATTCCTACTTCAGAAACATCCATTCTATGACTGCACACACCTCCATTCGATGACTTCACACACCTCCATTCTGAATTCACACAGCTCCATTCTATGACTTCACACACCTCCATCCTGTGACTTCACACACTTCCATTCTATGACTTCACACACCTTCATTCTTACTTCACAAACATCCATTCTATGACTTCACACACCTCCATTCTATGACTTTACACACCTCCCTTCTGTGACTTCACACACCTCCATTCTATGTCTTCACACACCTCCACTGTGACTTCACACACCTCCATTCTATGAGTTCACACACCTCCATTCTAACTTCACACACCTCCATTCTATGACTTCACACTCCGCCATTCTGACTTCACACTCCTCCATTCTGTGAATTCACAAAACTCCATTCTATGATTTCACACACCTCCATACTATGACTTCAGACACCTCCATCTATGACTTCACACACCTCCATTCTGAGTTCACACACCTCAATTCTGTGACTTCACACACCTCCATTCTGACTTCACACACCAATATATGACTTCACACACCTCCATTCTGTGACTTCACACACTTCCATTGTGATGACACACCTCCATCTATGACTTCACACACCTCCATTCTGAGTTCACACATCTCAATTCTGTGACTTCACACACCTCCATTCTGACTTCACACACCAATAAATGACTTCACATACCTCCATTCTGACTTCACACACCTCCATTCTATGACTTCACAGAGCTCGAATCCGTGACTTCACTCACCTCCATTCTATGACTTAACAGACTTCGAATCCGTGACTTCACTCACCTCCATTCTATGACTTCACACTGCTCCATTCTGTGACTTCCCACACCTCCTTTCTATGACTTCACCCACCTCTATTCTATGACTTCACACCTCGATTCTGACTTCAGATACCTCCATTCTGTGACTTCACACACTTCCATTCTATGACTTCACACACCTTCATTCTTACTTCACAAACATCCATTCTATGATGTCAAACACCTCCATTCTCTGACTTCACACATCTCCATTCTGAGCTCACACAACTCCATTCGGTGACTTCACACCCCTCCATTCTTACTTCACAAACCTCCATTCTATGACGTCACACACTTCCATTCTATGACTTCACACACCTCCATTCTATGACTTCACACACCTCCATTCTATGACTTCAGAAACATACATTGTTACTTCACACACCTCCATTCTATGAGTTCACACACCTGCATTGTGACTTCACACCCCTCCATTATCTGACTTCACACACCTCCATTCTGACTTCACACACCTCCATTCTGTCTTCACACACCTCAATTCTGTGACTTCACACACTTCCTTTCTGAGTTCACACACATCCATTCTGTGACTTCACACACCTCCATTGTGACTTCATACACCTCCATTCTATGAGTTCACACACCTCCATTCTGACTTCACACACATCCATTCTATGACTTCACACAGCTACATTCTGACTTCACACACCTCCATTCTATGACTCCGCACACCTCCATTCTGACTTCACACACCTGCATTCTGTGACTGCACACACCTCCATTCTATGACTTCACAAACCTCCATTCTGTGACTACACACACCTCCACTCTGTGACTTTACACACCTCCATTCTGTGACTTCACACACCTCCATTCTGTGATTTCACACACAATCCATTCTATGACTTCAGAAACCTCCATTCTTTGATTTCACACACCTCCATCCTATGATTTCACACACCTCCATTGTGACTTCACACAGCTTCATTCGGTGACTTCATACACCTCCATTCTGTGATTTCACACACCTCCATACTATGACTTCCCCAAACCTTCAATCTATGACTTCACACACCTCCATTCTATGACTTCACACGCTTCCAATCTATGACTTCACACACCTCCATTCTATGACTTCACACACCTCCATTCTATGACTTCACACACCTGCATTCTGACTTCACACGCCTCCATTCTCTGATTTCACACACCCCCATTCTATGACTTCACACACCTCCATTGTGACTTTACACACCTCCATTCTATGAGTTCATACACCTCCATTCTGACTTCACAAACCTCCATTCTATGACTTCACAGACTTTGAATATGTGACTTCACTCACCTCCACTCTATGACTTCACACTTCTCCATTCTATGACTTCCCACACCTCCTTTCCATGATTTCACCCACCCCCATTCTGTGACTTCACACCTCCATTCTGACTTCACACACCTCCATTCTGTGACTTCACACACCTCCATTTTATGAGTTCACACACCTTCATTCTTACTTCAGAAACATCCATTCTATGATTTCACCCACCCCCATTCTATGACTTCACACCTCCATTCTGACTTCACACACCTCCATTCTGTGACTTCACACACCTCCATTCTGTGACTTCACACACCTCCATTCTATGACTTCACACACCTTCATTCTTACTTCAGAAACATCCATTCTATGACCTCACACACCTCCATTCTATGACTTCACACACCTACTTTCTGAGTTCACACATCTCCATACTGTGACTTCACACCTCCCTTCTGACTTCACACACCTCCCTTCTGTGACTTCACACACCCCCATTGTGAGTTCACCCACTTGTATTCTCTGACTTCACACACCTCCATTCTGTTACTTCACATACCTCCATTCTGTGACTTCACACACCTCCATTCTATGACTTCACACACCTCCATTGTATGACTTCACACCTCTATTCTGTGACTTCACACACCTCCATTGTATGACTTCACACACCTCTATTCTGTGACTTCACACACCTCCTTTCTGAGTTCACACAACTCCATTCTATGACTTCACACACCTGCATTGTGACTTCACCCACCTCCATTCTATGAGTTCACACATCTGCATTGTGACTTCACACACCTGCATTCTATGACTTCACACATCTCCATTCTGACTTCACACACCTCCATGCTGTGACTTCACACACCTCCATTCTAGGACTTCACACACCTCCATTCTTTGACTTCACACACCTCCATTCTATGACTTCACACACCTCCACTGTGACTTCACAGAACTCAATTCTGTGACTTCACACACCTCACTCTGTGACTTCACACACCTCCAATCTATGACTTCACACACTTCCAATCTATGACTTCACAAACCTCCATTCTATGACGTCACACACTTCCATTCTCTGACATCACACACCTCCATTCTATGACTTCACACACCTCCATTCTGTAAATTCACACACTTCCAATGTTTGACTTCACACACCTCCATTCCATGACTTCATACACCTCCATTCTATGACTTCAAACACATCCATTCTATGACTTCACACACCTCCATTCTATGACTTCACACACCTGCATTCTGACTTCACACGCCTCCATTCTCTGATTTCACACACCCCCATTCTATGACTTCACACACCTCCATTGTGACTTTACACACCTCCATTCTATGAGTTCATACACCTCCATTCTGACTTCACAAACCTCCATTCTATGACTTCACAGACTTTGAATATGTGACTTCACTCACCTCCACTCTATGACTTCACACTTCTCCATTCTATGACTTCCCACACCTCCTTTCCATGACTTCACCCACCCCCATTCTGTGACTTCACACCTCCATTCTGACTTCACACACCTCCATTCTGTGACTTCACACACCTCCATTTTATGAGTTCACACACCTTCATTCTTACTTCAGAAACATCCATTCTATGATTTCACCCACCCCCATTCTATGACTTCACACCTCCATTCTGACTTCACACACCTCCATTCTGTGACTTCACACACCTCCATTCTGTGACTTCACACACCTCCATTCTATGACTTCACACACCTTCATTCTTACTTCAGAAACATCCATTCTATGACCTCACACACCTCCATTCTATGACTTCACACACCTACTTTCTGAGTTCACACATCTCCATACTGTGACTTCACACCTCCCTTCTGACTTCACACACCTCCCTTCTGTGACTTCACACACCTCCATTGTGAGTTCACCCACTTGTATTCTCTGACTTCACACACCTCCATTCTGTTACTTCACATACCTCCATTCTGTGACTTCACACACCTCCATTCTATGACTTCACACACCTCCATTGTATGACTTCACACACCTCTATTCTGTGACTTCACACACCTCCATTGTATGACTTCACACACCTCTATTCTGTGACTTCACACACCTCCTTTCTGAGTTCACACAACTCCATTCTATGACTTCACACACCTGCATTGTGACTTCACCCACCTCCATTCTATGAGTTCACACATCTGCATTGTGACTTCACACACCTGCATTCTATGACTTCACACATCTCCATTCTGACTTCACACACCTCCATGCTGTGACTTCACACACCTCCATTCTAGGACTTCACACACCTCCATTCTTTGACTTCACACACCTCCATTCTATGACTTCACACACCTCCACTGTGACTTCACAGAACTCAATTCTGTGACTTCACACACCTCACTCTGTGACTTCACACACCTCCAATCTATGACTTCACACACTTCCAATCTATGACTTCACAAACCTCCATTCTATGACGTCACACACTTCCATTCTCTGACATCACACACCTCCATTCTATGACTTCACACACCTCCATTCTGTAAATTCACACACTTCCAATGTTTGACTTCACACACCTCCATTCCATGACTTCATACACCTCCATTCTAGGACTTCAAACACATCCATTCCTTGACTTCACACACCTCCATTCTGTGACTTCACACACATCCATTCTTTGACTTCACACACCACAATTTTGACTTCACACAAGTCCATTCATTGACTTCACACACCTCCATTCTCTGACTTCACACACCTCCATTTTGACTTAACACACTTCCATTCTGTGACTTCACACACCTCCATTCTATGACTTCACACACCTCCCTTCTATGAATTCACACACCTCCATTCTGTGACTTCACACACCCCCATGTGAGTTCACCCACTTCCATTCTGTGTCTTCACACACCTCCATTCTGTGACTTCACACACCTCCATTATGTGACTTCACACACCTCCATTCTATAACTTCACACACCACCGTTCTATGAATTCACACCCCTCCATTCTGTGACTTCACACACCTCCATTGTATGACTTCACACACCTCCATTCTGTGACTTCACACACCTCCATTCTCAGTTAACACACCTCCATTCTGTGACTTCACACACCTCCATTCTGTGACTTCCACAGCTCCATTCTATGACTTAACACACCTCCATTCTATGTCTTCACACCCCTCCATTCTATGACTTCACACACCACCATTCTCTGACTTCACACACCTCCATTCTATGACTTCACACACCTCCATTCTGTCACTTCACCACCTCCATTCTATGACTTCACACATCTCCATTCTGACTTCACACACCTCCATTCTATGATTTCCCACACTTCGATTCTATGACTTCACACACCTCCATTCTATGACTTCACACACCTCGTTTCTGAGTTCACACACCTGCTTTCTGTGATTTCACACACCTCCGATCTGAGTTCACACACCTCCAGTCTATGACTTCACACACCTCCATTCTTTGACATCAAAAACCACCATTCTATGACTTAACACATCCCCATTTTGACTTCACACACCTCCATTCTACGAGTTCACACACTTCCATTCTGCCTTCACCCACCTACATTCTATGACTTCACTCAGCTGCCTTCTGACTTCACACACCTCCATTTGTGAATTCACACACCACCATTTTGACTTCACACACCTCCATTCTGTGACTTCACACACCTCCATTCTGGGACTTCACACACTTCCATTCTGGGACT
Organism: Megascapheus bottae; assembly: GCA_024803745.1. NCBI lineage: Eukaryota > Metazoa > Chordata > Mammalia > Rodentia > Geomyidae > Megascapheus > Megascapheus bottae. The sequence continues at coordinate 381,527 of JANJXV010000106.1, read as the reverse complement.
TCACACACCTCCATTTTGACTTCACACACCTCCATTCTATGACTTTACACACCTCCATTCCATGACTTCACACACCTCCATTCTATGAGTTCACACACCTCCGTTCTTTGAGTTCACACACCTCCATTTTGACTTCACACACCTCCATTCTATGACTTCACACACCTTCATTCCTACTTCGGAAACATCCATTCTATGACTGCACACACCTCCATTCGATGACTTCACACACCTCCATTCTGTATTCACACAGCTCCATTCTATGACTTCACACACCTCCATTCTGTGACTTCACACACTTCCATTCTATGACTTCACACACCTTCATTCTTACTTCACAAACATCCATTCTATGTCTTCACACACCTCCATTGTGACTTCACACACCTCCATTCTATGAGTTCACACACTTCCATTCTAACTTCACAAACCTCCATTCTATGACTTCACACTCCTCCATCTGACTTCACACTTCACCATTCTGTGAATTCACAAAACTCCATTCTATGATTTCACACACCTCCATACTATGACTTCACACAACTCCATCTATGACTTCACACACCTCCATTCTGAGTTCACACACCTCAATTCTTTGACTTCACACACCTCCATTCTGACTTCACACACCTCCATTCTATGACTTCACAGACCTCGAATCCGTGACTTCACTCACCTCCATTCTATGACTTCCCACACCTCCTTTCTATGACTTCACCCACCTCTAATCTATGACTTCACACCTCGATTCTGACTTCAGATACCTCCATTCTGTGACTTCACACACCTCCATTCTATGACTTCAAACACCTCCATTCTCTGACTTCACACACCTCCATTCTGAGCTCACACAACTCCATTCGGTTACTTCACACACCTCCATTCTCACTTCACAAACCTCCATTCCATGACTTCACACACTTCCATTCTATGACTTCACACACCTCCATTCTATGACTTCACACACCTCCATTCTATGACTTCAGAAACATACATTGTTACTTCACACACCTCCATTCTGTTACTTCACACACCTCCATTCTGTGACTTCACACACCTCCATTCTATGAATTCACACACCTCCATTCTATGAATTCACACACCTCCATTCTGTGACTTCACACACCTCCATTGTATGACTTCACACACCTCTATTCTGTGACTTCACACACCTCCTTTCTGAGTTCACACACCTCCATTCTATGACTTCACCCACCTCCATTCTATGAGTTCACACATCTGCATTGTGACTTCACACACCTCCATTCTATGACTTCACACATCTCCATTCTGACTTCACACACCTCCATGCTGTGACTTCACACATCTCCATTCTATGACTTCACACACCTCCATTCTTTGACTTCACACACCTCCATTCTATGACTTCACACACCTCCACTGTGACTTCACAGAACTCCATTCTGTGACTTCACACACCTCCCTCTGTGACTTCACACACCTCCAATCTATGACTTCACACACTACCAATCTATGACTTCACACACCTCCATTCTCTGACTTCACACACCTCCATTCTATGACTTCACACACCTCCATTCTGTAACTTCAAACACTTCCAATGGTTGACTTCACACACCTCCATTCCACGACTTCATACACCTCCATTGTATGACTTCAAACACATCCATTCCTTGACTTCACACACCTCCATTTTGACTTCACACACCTCCATTCTGTGACTTCACACACAGCCATTCTTTGACTTCACACACCACAATTTTGACTTCACACAAGTCCATTCATTGACTTCACACACCTCCATTCTCTGACTTCACATACCTCCATTTTGACTTAACAGACTTCCATTCTGTGACTTCACACACCTCCATTCTATGACTTCACACAGCTCCATTCTATGACTTCACACACCTCCATTCTGTGACTTCACACACCTCCATTGTGACTTCACACACCTCCATTCTATGAGTTCACACACCTCCATTCTAACTTCAAAAACCTCCATTCTATGACTTCACACTCCGCCATCTGACTTCACACTCCTCCATTCTGTGAATTCACAAAACTCCATTCTATGATTTCACACACCTCCATACTATGACTTCACAAACCTCCATCTATGACTTCATACACCTCCATTCTGAGTTCACACACCTCAATTCTGTGACTTCACACACCTCCATTCTGACTTCACACACCAATATATGACTTCACACACCTCCATTCTGTGAGTTCACACACTTCCATTGTGACGACACACACCTCCATTCTATGAGTTCACACACCTCCATTCTATGGCTTCACATACCTCCATTCTGACTTCACACACTTTCATTCTATGACTTCACAGACCTCGAATCCGTGACTTCACTCACCTCCATTCTATGACTTCACACTGCTCCATTCTATGACTTCCCACACCTCCTTTCTATGACTTCACCCACCTCTAATCTATGACTTCACACCTCGATTCTGACTTCAGATACCTCCATTCAGTGACTTCACACACCTCCATTCTATGACTTCAAACACCTCCATTCTCTGACTTCACACACCTCCATTCTGAGCTCACACAACTCCATTCGGTGACTTCACACACCTCCATTCTTACTTCACACACCTCCATTCTATGACTTCACACACCTCCATTCTATGACTTCAGAAACATACATTGTTACTTCACACACCTCCATTCTGTTACTTCACACACCTCCATTCTGTGACTTCACAGACCTCCATTCTATGACTTCACACACCTCCATTCTATGAATTCACACACCTCCATTCTGTGACTTCACACACCTCAATTGTATGACTTCACACACCTCTATTCTGTGACTTCACACACCTCCTTTCTGAGTTCACACAACTCCATTCTATGACTTCACACACCTGCATTGTGACTTCACCCACCTCCATTCTATGAGTTCACACATCTGCATTGTGACTTCACACACCTCCATTCTATGACTTCACACATCTCCATTCTGACTTCACACACCTCCATGCTGTGACTTCACACACCTCCATTCTATGACTTCACACACCTCCATTCTTTGACTTCACACACCTCCATTCTATGACTTCACACACCTCCACTGTGACTTCACAGAACTCCATTCTGTGACTTCACACACCTCCCTCTGTGACTTCACACACCTCCAATCTATGACTTCACACACTTGCAATCTATGACTTCACACACCTCCATTCTATCACTTCACACACCTCCATTCTCTGACTTCACACACCTCTATTCTATGACTTCACACACCTCCATTCTGTAACTTCAAACACTTCCAATGTTTGACTTCACACACCTCCATTCCATGCCTTCATACACCTCAATTGTATGACTTCAAACACATCCATTCCTTGACTTCACACACCTCCATTTTGACTTCACACACCTCCATTCTGTGACTTCACACACATCCATTCTTTGACTTCACACACCACAATTTTGACTTCACGCAAGTCCATTCATTGACTTCACACACCTCCATTCTCCGACTTCACACACCTCCATTTTGACTTAACACACTTCCATTCTGTGACTTCACACACCTCCATTCTATGACTTCACACACCTCCCTTCTATGAATTCACACACCTCCATTCTGTGACTTCACACACCTCCATTGTGAGTTCACCCACTTCCATTCTGTGTTTTCACACACCTCCATTCTGTGACTTCACACACCTCCATTATGTGACTTCACACACCTCCATTCTATGACTTCACACACCTCCCTTCTATGAATTCACACCGCTCCATTCTGTGACTTCACACACCTCCATTCTATGACTTCACACACCTCCATTCTGTGACTTCACACACCTCCATTCTCAGTTAACACACCTCCATTCTGTGACTTCACACACCTCCATTCTGTGACTTCCACACCTCCATTCTATGACTTCACACACCACCATTCTGTGACTTCACAAACCTCCATTCTATGACTTCACACAACTCCATTCTGTCACTTCACCACCTTCATTCTATGACTTCACACACCTCCATTCTATGACTTCACACACCTGCATTGTGACTTCACCCACCTCAATTCTATGAGTTCACACACCTGCATTGTGACTTCACACACCTCCATTCTATGACTTCACACATCTCCATTGTGACTTCACACACCTCCATTCTATGATTTCACACACTTCGATTCTATGACTTCACACACCTCCATTCTATGACTTTACACACCTCGTTTCTGAGTTGACACACCTACTTTCTGTGATTTCACACTCCTCCGATCTGAGTTCACACACCTCCAGTCTATGACTTCACACACCTCCATTCTTTGACATCAAAAACCACCATTCTATGACTTCACACACCTCCGTTTTGACTTCACAAACCTCCATTCTACGAGTTCACACACTTCCATTCTGCCTTCACCCACCTCCATTCTATGACTTCAGTCAGCTGCCTTCTGACTTCACACACCTCCATTTGTGAATTCACACACCACCATTTTGACTTCACACACCTCCATTCTGTGACTTCACACACCTCCATTCTGTGACTTCACACACCTCCACTCTGGGACTTCACACGCCTGCATTGTTTGACTTCACACACCTCCATTCTTGGACTTCACACACCTCCATTCCATGACTTCACACACCTCCATTCAATGAGTTCACACACCTCCATTCTTTGAGTTCACACACCTCCATTTTGACTTCACACACCCTCCATTCTATGACTTCACACACCTCCATTCTGTAACTTCACACACTTCCAATGTTTGACTTCACACACCTCCATTCATGACTTCATACACCTCCATTCTATGACTTCAAACACATCCATTCCTTGACTTCACACACCTCCATTTTGACTTCACACACTTCCATCCTGTGACTTCACACACATCCATTCTTTGACTTCACACACCACAATTTTGACTTCACACAAGTCCATTCATTGACTTCACACACCTCCATTCTCTGACTTCACACACCTCCATTTTGACTTAACAGACTTCCATTCTGTGACTTCACACACCTCCATTCTATGACTTCACACACCTCCCTTCTATGAATTCACACACCTCCATTCTGTGACTTCACACACCTCCATTGTGAGTTCACCCACTTCCATTCTGTGTCTTCACACACCTCCATTCTGTGACTTCACACACCTCCATTATGTGACTTCACACACCTCCATTCTATGACTTCACACACCTCCCTTCTATGAATTCACACCCCTCCATTCTGTGACTTCACACACCTCCATTGTATGAGTTCACAGACCTCCATTCTGTGACTTCACACACCTCCATTCTCAGTTAACACACCTCCATTTTGTGACTTCACACACCTCCATTCTGTGACTTCCACACCTCCATTCTATGACTTAACACACCTCCATTCTATGACTTCACACCCCTCCATTCTATGACTACACACCACCATTCTGTGACTTCACACACCTGCATTCTATGACTTCACACACCTCCATTCTGTCACTTCACCACCTCCATTCTATGACTTCACACACCTCCATTCTATGACTTCACACACCTCTTTTCTGAGTTGACACACCTGCTTTCTGTGATTTCACACACCTCCGATCTGAGTTTACACACCTCCAGTATATGACTTCACACACCTCCATTCTTTGACATCAAAAACCACCATTTTATGACTTCACACACTTCCATTTTGACTTCACACACCTCCATTCTACGAGTTCACACACTTGCATTCTGCCTTCACCCACCTCCATTCTATGACTTCACTCAGCTGCCTTCTGACTTCACACACCTCCATTTGTGAATTCACACACCACCATTTTGACTTCACACACCTCCATTCTGTGACTTCACACACCTCCATTCTGTGACTTCACACACCTCCAGGCTGGGACTTCACACACCTGCATTGTTTGACTTCACACACCTCCATTCTTGGACTTCACACACCTCCATTTCATGACTTCACACACCTCCATTCTATGAGTTCACACACCTCCATTCTTTGAGTTCACACACCTCCATTTTGACTTCACACACCTCCATTCTATGACTTCACACACCTTCATTCCTACTTCAGAAACATTCATATTATGACTGCACACACCTCCATTCGATGACTTCACACACCTCCATTCTGAATTCACACAGCTCAATTCTATGACTTCACACACCTCCATTCTGTGACTTCACATACTTCCATTCTATGACTTCACACACCTTCATTCTTACTTCACAAACATCCATTCTATGAGTTCACACACCTCCATTCTATGACTTCACACACCTCCATTCTGTGACTTCACACACCTCCATTCTATGAGTTCACACACCTCCATTCTAACTTCACACACCTCCATTCTATGACTTCACAATCCGCCATCTGACTTCACACTCCTCCATTCTGTGAATTCACAAAACTCCATTCTATGATTTCACACACCTCCATACTATGACTTCACACACCTCCATCTATGACTTCACACACCTCCATTCTGAGTTCACACACCTCAATTCTGTGACTTCACACACCTCCATTCTGACTTCACACACCAATATATGACTTCACACACCTCCATACTGTGACTTCACACACTTCCATTGTGATGACACACACCTCCATTCTATGAGTTCACACACCTCCATTCTATGACTTCACATACCTCCATTCTGACTTCACACACCTCCATTCTATGACTTCACAGACCTCGAATCCGTGACTTCACTCACCTCCATTCTATGACTTCACACTGCTCCATTCTATGACTTCCCACACCTCCTTTCTATGACTTCACCCACCTCTAATCTATGACTTCACACCTCGATTCTGACTTCAGATACCTCCATTCTGTGACTTCACAAACCTCCATGCTATGACTTCAAACACCTCCATTCTCTGACTTCACACACCTCCATTCTTACTTCACAAACCTCCATTCTATGACTTCACACACTTCCATTCTATGACTTCACACACCTCCATTCTATGACTTCACACACCTCCATTCTATGACTTCAGAAACATACATTGTTACTTCAAACACCTCCATTCTATGAGTTCACACACCTGCATTGTGACTTCACACACCTCCATTATCTGACTTCACACACCTCCATTCTGACTTCACACACCTCCATTCTGTCTTCACACACCTCAATTCTGTGACTTCACACACCTCCATTCTATGATTTCACACACCTCCATTCTATGACTTCACAGATCTCCATTCTAACTTCACACACCTCCTTTCTGAGTTCACACACATCCATTCTGTGACTTCACACACCTCCATTGTGACTTCATACACCTCCATTCTATGAGTTCACACAACTCCATTCTGATTTCACACACCTCCATTCTATGACTTCGCACACCTCTATTCTGACTTCACACACCTGCATTCTGTGACTCACACACCTCCACTCTGTGACTTTACACACATCCATTCTGTGACTTCACACACCTCCATACTGTGATTTCACACACAATCCATTCTATGACTTCACAAACCTCCATTCTTTGATTTCACACACCTCCATCCTATGACTTCACACACCTCCATTGTGACTTCACACAGCTCCATTCTGTGACTTCACACACCTCCATTCTGTGACTTCACACACCTCCATACTATGACTTCCCCACACCTTCAATCTATGACTTCATACACCTCCATTCTATGACTTCACACACCTCCATTCTATGACTTCACACACCTGCATTCTGACTTCACACACCTCCATTCTCTGATTTCACACACCCCCATTCTATGACTTCACACACCTCCATTGTGACTTCACACACCTTCATTCTATGAGTTCATACACCTCCATTCTGACTTCACAAACCTCCATTCTATGACTTCACAGACTTTGAATATGTGACTTCACTCACCTCCACTCTATGACTTCACACTTCTCCATTCTATGACTTCCCACACCTCTTTTCCATGACTTCACCCACCCCCATTCTATGACTTCACACCTCCATTCTGACTTCACACACCTCCATTCTGTGACTTCACACACCTCCATTCTATGAGTTCACACACCTCCATTTGACTTCACACACCTGAATTCTATGACTTCACACACCTCCATTCTATGACTTCACACCTCCATTCTGTGACTTCACACACCTCCATTCTATGTCTTCACACACCTCCATTGTGACTTCACACACTTCAATTCTATGAGTTCACACACCTCCATTCTGACTTCACACACCTGCATTCTATGACTTCACACTCCTCCATTCTGACTTCACACAGCTCCATTCTGTGAATTCACAAAATTCCATTCTATGATTTCACACACCTCCATAGTGTGACTTCACACACCTCCATACTGTGACTTCACACACCTCCATCTATGACTTCAAACACCTCCATTCTGAGTTCACACACCTCCATTCTGTGACTTCACACACCTCCATTCTGACTTCACACACCTCCAATATATAACTTCACACACCTCCATTCTGTGACTTCACACACTTCCATTGTGACGTCACACACCTCCATTCTATGAGTTCACACACATCCATTCTAGGACTTCACACTCCTCAATTGTGACATCACACAGCTCCATTCTATGACTTCACAGACCTCGGATCTGTGAATTCACTCACCTATATTCTATGACTTCACACTCCTCTATTCTATGACTTCCCACAACTCCTTTCTATGACTTCACCCACCTCTATTCTATGACTTCACACCTCCATTCTGACTTCACACACCTCCATTCTGTGACTTCACACACCTCCATTCTATGACTTCACACACCTCCATTCTATGACTTCACACACCTTCATTCTTACTTCAGAAACATCCATTCTATGACCTCACACACCTCCATTCTATGACTTCACAAACCTCCATTCTGTGACTTCCCACACCTCCATTCTGAGTTCACACATCTCCATTCTGTGACTTCACACACCTCCCTTCTGGCTTCACACACCTCCCTTCTGTGACTTCACAAACCTCCATTGTGAGTTCACCCACTTCCATTCTGTGACTTCACACACCTCCATTCTATGAATTCACACACCTCCTTTCTGTGACTTCACACACCTCCATTGTATGACTTCACAAACCTCTATTCTGTGACTTCACACACCTCCTTTCTGAGTTCACACAACTCCATTCTATGACTTCACACGCCTGCATTGTGACTTCACCCACCTCCATTCTATGAGTTCACAAACCTGCATTGTGACTTCACACACCTCCATTCTGTGACTTCACACATCTCCATTCTGACTTCACACACCTCCATGCTGTGACTTCACACACCTCCATTCTAGGACTTCACACACCTCCATTCTTTGACTTCACACACCTCCATTCTATGACTTCACAAACCTCCACTGTGACTTCACAGAACTCCATTCTGTGACTTCACACACCTCCCTCTGTGACTTCACACACCTCCAATCTATGACTTCACACACTTCCAATCTATGACTTCACACACCTCTATTCTATGACTTCACACACCTGCATTCTGACTTCACACACCTCCATTCTCTGACTTCACACACCTCCATTCGACGACTTCACACACCTCCATTCTGTAACTTCACACACTTCCAATGTTTGACTTCACACACCTCCATTCCATGACTTCATACACCTCCATTCTATGACTTCAAACACATCCATTCTTTGACTTCACACACCTCCATTTTGACTTCACCCACCTCCATTCTGTGACTTCACACACATCCATTCTTTGACTTCACACACCACAATTTTGACTTCACACAAATCCATTCATTGACTTCACACACCTCCATTCTCTCATTTCACACACCTCCATTTTGACTTAACACTCTTCCATTCTGTGACTTCACACACCTCCATTCTATTACTTCACACACCTCCCTTCTATGAATTCACACACCTCCAATCTGTGACTTCACACACCTCCATTGTGAGTTCACCCACTTACATTCTGTGTCTTTACACACCTCCATTCTGTGACTTCACACACCTACATTATGTGACTTCACACACCTGCATTCTATGACTTCACACACCTCCTTTCTATGAATTCACACCCCTCCATTCCGTGACTTCACACACCTCCATTGTATGACTTCACACACCTCCATTCTGTGACTTCACACACCTCCATTCTCAGTTCACACACCTCCATTCTGTGACTTCACACACCTTCATTCTCAGTTCACACACCTCCATTTTGACTTCACACACCTCCATTCTGTGACTTCACACACATCCATTCTTTGACTTCACACACCTCAATTTTGACTTCACACAAGTCCATTCATTGACTTCACACACCTCCATTGTCTGACTACACACACCTCCATTTTCACTTCACACACTTCCATTCTGTGACTTCACAAACCTCCATTCTATGACTTCACACACCTCCCTTCTATGAAGTTACACACCTCCATTCTGTGATTTCACACACCTCCATTGTGAGGTCACCCACTTCTATTCTGTGTCTTCACACACCTCCATTCTGTGACTTCACACACCTCCATTATGTGACTTCACACACCTCCATTCTATGACTTCACACACCTCCCTTCTATGAATACACACCCCTCCATTCTGTGACTTCACACACCTCCATTGTATGACTTCACACACCTCCATTCTGTGACTTCACACACCTCAATTCTCAGTTCACACACCTCCATTCTGTGACTTCACACACCTCCATTCTCTGACTTCCACATCTCCATTCTATGACTTAACAAACCTCCAATCTGTCACTTCACTACCTACATTCTATGAATTCACACACCTCCATTCTATGACTTCACACACCTGCATTTTGACTTCACCCACCTCAGTTCTATGAGTTCTCACACCTGCATTGTGACTTCACACACCTCCATTCTATGACTTCACACATCTCCATTCTGACTTCACACACCTCCATTCTATGATTTCACACACTTCGATTCTATGACTTCACACACCTCCATTCTATGACTTCACACACCTCGTTTCTGAGTTGACACACCTGCTTTCTGTGATTTCACACACCTCCAATCTGAGTTCACACACCTCCAGTCTATGACTTCACACACCTCCATTCTTTGACATCAAAAACCACCATTCTATGACTTCACACACCTCCATTTTGACTTCACACACCTCCATTCTACGAGTTCACACACTTCCATTCTGCCTTCACCCACCTCCATTCTATGACTTCACTCAGCTGCCTTCTGACTTCACACACCTCCATCTGTGAATTCACACACCACCACTTTGACTTCACACACCTCCATTCTGTGACTTCACACACCTCCATTTTGTGACTTCACACACCTCCATTCTGTGACTTCACACACCTCCATTGTTTGACTTCACACACCTCCATTCTTGGAGTTCACACACCTCCATTCCATAACTTCACACACCTCCATTCTATGAGTTGACACACCTCCATTCTTTGAGTTCACACGCCTCCATTTTGACTTCACACACCTCCATTCTATGACTTCACACACCTTCATTCCTACTTCAGAAACATCCATTCTATGACTGCACACACCTCCATTCGATGACTTCACACACCTCCATTCTGTGACTTCACACACCTCCATTCTGTGACTTCACACACCTCCATTCTGTGACTTCACACAATTCCATTCTATGACTTCACACACCTTCATTCTTACTTCACAAACATCCATTCTATGACTTCACACACCTCCATTCTAGGACTTCACACACCTCCATTTGTGACTTCACACACCTCCATTCTATGTCTTCACACACCTCCATTGTGACTTCACACACCTCCATTCTGAATTTACACACCTCCATTCTATGACTTCACACACATCCATTCTGTGACTTCACACACTTCCATTCTGACTTCACACACCTTCATTCTTACTTCACAAACATCCATTGTATGACTTCACACTCCGCCATTCTGACTTCACACTCCTCCATTCTGTGAATTCACAAAACTCCATTCTATGATTTCACACACCTCCATACTATGACTTCACAAACCTCCATCTATGACTTCACACACCTCCATTCTGAGTTCACACACCTCAATTCTGTGACTTCACACACCTCCATTCTGACTTCACACACCTCCAATATATGACTTCACACACCTCCATCCTGTGACTTCACACACGTCCATTGTGACGATACACACCTCCATTCTATGAGTTCACACACCACCATTCTATGACTTCACATACCTCCATTCTGACTTCACACACCTCCACTCTATGACTTCACAGACCTCGAATCTGTGACTTCACTCACCTCCATTCTATGACTTCACACTGCTCCATTCTATGACTTCCCACACCTCCTTTCTATGACTTCACCCACCTCTATTATATGACTTCACACCTCGATTCTGACTTCAGATACCTCCATTCTGTGACCTCACACCTCCATTCTATGACTTCAAACACCTCCATTCTCTGACTTCACACACCTCCATTCTGAGCTCACACAACTCCATTCGGTGACTTCACACACCTCCATTCTTACTTCACAAACCTCCATTCTATGACTTCACACACTTCCATTCTATGACTTCACACACCTCCATTCTATGACTTCACACACCTCCATTCTATAACTTCAGAAACCTACATTGTTACTTCACACACCTCCATTCTATGAGTTCACACACCTGCATTGTGACTTCCCACACCTCCATTATCTGACTTCACACACCTCCATTCTGACTTCACACACCTGCATTCTGTCTTCACACACCTCAATTCTGTGACTTCACACACCTCCATTCTATGATTTCACACACCTCCATTCTATGACTTCACAAACCTCCATTCTGTGACTTCACACACCTCCACTCTGTGACTTTACACACCTCCATTCTGTGACTTCACACAGTTCCATTCTGTGACTTCACACACCTCCATTCTGTGACTTCACACACCTTCATACTATGACTTCCCCACACCTTCAATCTATGACTTCACACACCTCCATTCTATGACTTCACACGCTTCCAATCTATGACTTCACACACCTCCATTCTATGACTTCACACACCTCCATTCTATGACTTCACACACCTGCATTCTGACTTCACACACCTCCATTCTCTGATTTCACACACCCCCATTCTATGACTTCACACACCGCCATTGTGACTTCACACACCTCCATTATATGAGTTGATACACCTCCATTCTGACTTCACAAACCTCCATTCTATGACTTCACAGATTTGAATATATGACTTCACTCACCTCCACTCTATGACTTCACACTTCTCCATTCTATGACTTCCCACACCTCCTTTCTATGACTTCACCCACCCCCATTCTATGACTTCACACCTCCATTCTGACTTCACACACCTCCATTCTATGACTTCACACACCTTCATTCTTACTTCAGAAACATCCATTCTATGATTTCACACACCTCCATTCTATGACTTCACACACCTCCATTCTATGACTTCACACCTCCATTCTGTGACTTCAAACACCTCAATTCTATGTCTTCACACACCTCCATTGTGACTTCACACACGTCCATTCTATGAGTTCACACACCTCCATTCTGACTTCACACAACTCCATTCTATGACTTCACACTCCTCCATTCTGACTTCACACAGCTCCATTCTGTGAATTCACAAAATTCCATGCTATGATTTCACACACCTCCGTACTGTGACTTCACACACCTCCATCTATGACTTCAAACACCTCCATTCTGAGTTCACACACCTCCATTCTGTGACTTCACACACCTCCATTCTGACTACACACACCTCCAATATATGACTTCACACACCTACATTCTGTGACTTCACACACTTCCATTGTGACATCACACACCTCCATTCTATGAGTTCACACATATCCATTCTAGGACTTCACACTCCTCAATTCTGACATCACACAGCTCCATTCTATGACTTCACAGACCTCGGATCTGTGACTTCAATCACCTCCATTCTATGACTTCACACTCCTCTATTCTATGACTTCCCACAACTCCTTTCTAAGACTTCACCCACCTGTATTCTATGACTTCACACCTCCATTCTGACTTCACACACCTCCATTCTGTGACTTCACACACCTCCATTCTATGACTTCACACACCTCCATTCTATGACTTCACACACCTTCATTCTTACTTCAGAAACATCCATTCTATGACCTCACACACCTCCATTTTATGACTTCACAAACCTCCATTCTGTGACTTCCCACACCTCCATTCTGAGTTCACACATCTCCATTCTGTGACTTCACACACCTCCCTTCTGACTTCACACACCTCCATTCTGTGACTTCACACACCTCCATTGTGAGTTCACCGACTTCCATTCTGTGACTTCACACACCTAAATTCTGTTACTTCACACACCTCCATTCTGTGACTTCACACACCTCCATTCTATGACTTCACACATCTCCATTCTATGAATTCACACACCTCCATTCTGTGACTTCACACACCTCCATTGTATGACTTCACACACCTCTATTTTGTGACTTCACACACCTCCTTTCTGAGTTCACACAACTCCATTCTATGACTTCACACACCTGCATTGTGACTTCACCCACCCCCATTCTATGATTTCACAAACCAGCATTGTGACTTCACACACCTCCATTCTATGACTTCACACATCTCCATTCTGACTTCACACACCTACATGCTGTGATTTCACACACCTCCATTCTATGACGTCTCACACCTCCATTCGTTGACTTCACACACCTTCATTCTATGACTTCACACACCTCCACTGTGACTTCACAGAACTCCATTCTGTGACTTCACACACCTCCCTCTGTGACTTCACACACCTCCATTCTATGACTTCACACACTTCCAATCTATGACTTCACACACCTCCATTCCATGACTTCACACACCTCCATTCTATGACTTCACACACCTCCATTCTCTGACTTCACACACCTCCATTCTATGACTTCACACACCTCCATTCTGTAACTTCACATACTTCCAATATTTGACTTCACACACCTCCATTCCATGACTTCATACACCTCCATTCTATGACTTCAAACACATCCATACTTTGACTTCACACACCTCCATTTTGACTTCACACACCTCCATTCTGTGACTTCACACACCTCCATTCTATGACTTCACACACCTCCATTCTATGAATTCACACACCTCCATTCTGTGACTTCACACACCTCCATTGTATGACTTCACACACCTCTATTTTGTGACTTCACACACCTCCTTTCTGAGTTCACACAACTCCATTCTATGACTTCACACACCTGCATTGTGACTTCACCCACCTCCATTCTATGATTTCACAAACCAGCATTGTGACTTCACACACCTCCATTCTATGACTCCACACATCTCCATTCTGACTTCACACACCTCCATGCTGTGATTTCACACACCTCCATTCTATGACTTCACACACCTCCATTCTATGAATTCACACACCTCCATTCTGTGACTTCACACACCTCCATTGTATGACTTCACACACCTCTATTCTGTGACTTCACACAACTCCTTTCTGAGTTCACACAACTCCATTCTATGACTTCACACACCTGCATTGTGACTTCACCCACCTCCATTCTATGAGTTCACAAAACTGCATTGTGGCTTCACACACCTCCATTCTATGACTTCACACATCTCCATTCTGACCTCACACACCTCCATGCTGTGATTTCACACACCTCCATTCTATGACTACACACACCTCCATTCTTTGACTTCACACACCTCCATTCCATGACTTCACACACCTCCATTCTATGAGTTCACACACCTCCATTCTTTGAGTTCACACACCTCCATTTTGACTTCACACACCTCCATTCTATGACTTCACACACCTTCATTCTTACTTTCAGACACATCCATTCCATGACCTCACACACCTCCATTTTATGACTTCACACACCTCCCTTCTGTGACTTCAGACACCTCCATTGTGAGTTCACCCACTTCCATTCTGTGACTTCACACACCTCCATTCTGTTACTTCACACACCTCCATTCTGTGACTTCACACACCTCCATTCTATGACTTCACATACCTCCATTCTATGAATTCACACACCTCCATTCTGTGACTTCACACACCTCCAGTGTATGACTTCACACACCTCTATTCTATGACTTCACACACCTCCTTTCTGAGTTCACACAACTCCATTCTATGACTTCACACATCTGCATTGTGACTTCACCCACCTCCATTCTATGAGTTCACAAACCAGCATTGTGACTTCACACACCTCCATTCTATGACTTCACACATCTCCATTCTGACTTCACACACCTCCATGCTGTGATTTCACACACCTCCATTCTATGACTTCACACACCTCCATTTTTTGACTTCACACACCTCCATTGTATGACTTCACACACCTCCACTGTGACTTCACAGAACTCCATTCTGTAACTTCACACACTTCCAATGTTTGACTTCACACACCTCCATTCCATGACTTCATACACCTCCATTCTATGACTTTAAACACATCCATTCTTTGACTTCACACACCTCCATTTTGACTTCACACACCTCCATTCTGTGACTTCACACACATCCATTCTTTGACTTCAAACACCACAATTTTGACTTCACACAAGTCCATTCATTGACTTCACACACCTCCATTCTCTGACTTCACGCACCTCCATTTTGACTTCACACACTTCCATTCTGTGACTTCACACACCTCCATTCTATGACTTCACACACCTGCATTGTGACTTCACCCACCTCCATTCTATGATTTCACAAACCAGCATTGTGACTTCACACACCTCCATTCTGTGACTTCACACATCTCCATTCTGACTTCACACACCTCCATGCTTTGATTTCACACACCTCCATTCTATGACTTCACACACCTCCACTGTGACTTCACAGAACTCCATTCTGTGACTTCACACACCTCCCTCTGTGACTTCACACACCTCCAATCTATGACTTCACACACTTCCAATCTATGACTTCACACACCTCCATTCCATGACTTCACACACCTCCATTCTATGACTTCACACACCTCCATTCTCTGACTTCACACACCTCCATTCTATGACTTCACACACCTCCATTCTGTAACTTCACATACTTCCAATGTTTGACTTCACACACCTCCATTCCATGACTTCATACACCTCCATTCTATGACTTCACACACCTGCATTGTGACTTCACCCACCTCCATTCTATGAGTTCACAAAACTGCATTGTGGCTGCACACACCTCCATTCTATGACTTCACACATCTCCATTCTGACCTCACACACCTCCATGCTGTGATTTCACACACCTCCATTCTATGACTACACACACCTCCATTCTTTGACTTCACACACCTCCATTCCATGACTTCACACACCTCCATTCTATGAGTTCACACACCTCCATTCTTTGAGTTCACACACCTCCATTTTGACTTCACACACCTCCATTCTGTGACTTCACACACCTCCATTGTGAGTTCACCCACTTCCATTCTGTGACTTCACACACCTCCATTCTGTTACTTCACACACCTCCATTCTGTGACTTCACACACCTACATTCTATGACTTCACACACCTCCATTCTATGAATTCACACACCTCCATTCTGTGACTTCACACACCTCCATTGTATGACTTCATACACCTCTATTCTATGACTTCACACACCTCCTTTCTGAGTTCACACAACTCCATTCTATGACTTCACACATCTGCATTGTGACTTCACCCACCTCCATTCTATGAGTTCACAAACCAGCATTGTGACTTCACACACCTCCATTCTATGACTTCACACATCTCCATTCTGACTTCACACACCTCCATGCTGTGATTTCACACACCTCCATTCTATGACTTCTCACACCTCCATTTTTTGACTTCACACACCTCCATTGTATGACTTCACACACCTCCACTGTGACTTCACAGAACTCCATTCTTTGACTTCACACACCTCCCTCTGTGACTTCACACACCTCCATTCTATGACTTCACACACCTCCATTCTGTAACTTCACACACTTCCAATGTTTGACTTCACACACCTCCATTCCATGACTTCATACACCTCCATTCTATGACTTTAAACACATCCATTCTTTGACTTCACACACCTCCATTTTGACTTCACACACCTCCATTCTGTGACTTCACACACATCCATTCTTTGACTTCACACACCACAATTTTGACTTCACACAAGTCCATTCATTGACTTCACACACCTCCCTTCTCTGACTTCACGCACCTCCATTTGGACTTCACACACTTCCATTCTGTGACTTCACACACCTCCATTCTATGACTTTACACACCTGCATTGTGACTTCACCCACCTCCATTCTATGATTTCACAAACCAGCATTGTGACTTCACACACCTCCATTCTATGACTTCACACATCTCCATTCTGTCTTCACACACCTCCATGCTTTGATTTCACACACCTCCATTCTATGACGTCACACACCTCCATTCGTTGACTTCACACACCTCCATTCTATGACTTCACACACCTCCACTGTGACTTCACAGAACTCCATTCTGTGACTTCACACACCTCCCTCTGTGACTTCACACACCTCCAATCTATGACTTCACACACTTCCAATCTATGACTTCACACACCTCCATTCCATGACTTCACACACCTCCATTCTATGACTTCACACACCTCCATTCTCTGACTTCACACACCTCCATTCTATGACTTCACACACCTCCATTCTGTAACTTCACATACTTCCAATGTTTGACTTCACACACCTCCATTCCATGACTTCATACACCTCCATTCTATGACTTCAAACACATCCATACTTTGACTTCACACACCTCCATTTTGACTTCACACACCTCCATTCTGTGACTTCACACACCTCCATTCTATGACTTCACACACCTCCATTCTATGAATTCACACACCTCCATTCTGTGACTTCACACACCTCCATTGTATGACTTCACACACCTCTATTTTGTGACTTCACACACCTCCTTTCTGAGTTCACACAACTCCATTCTATGACTTCACACACCTGCATTGTGACTTCACCCACCTCCATTCTATGATTTCACAAACCAGCATTGTGACTTCACACACCTCCATTCTATGACTCCACACATCTCCATTCTGACTTCACACACCTCCATGCTGTGATTTCACACACCTCCATTCTATGACGTCATACACCTCCATTCTGTGACTTCACATACCTCCATTCTATGACTTCACACACCTCCATTCTATGAATTCACACACCTCCATTCTGTGACTTCACACACCTCCATTGTATGACTTCACACACCTCTATTCTGTGACTTCACACAACTCCTTTCTGAGTTCACACAACTCCATTCTATGACTTCACACACCTGCATTGTGACTTCACCCACTTCCATTCTATGAGTTCACAAAACTGCATTGTGGCTGCACACACCTCCATTCTATGACTTCACACATCTCCATTCTGACCTCACACACCTCCATGCTGTGATTTCACACACCTCCATTCTATGACTACACACACCTCCATTCTTTGACTTCACACACCTCCATTCCATGACTTCACACACCTCCATTCTATGAGTTCACACACCTCCATTCTTTGAGTTCACACACCTCCATTTTGACTTCACACACCTCCATTCTATGACTTCACACACCTTCATTCTTACTTTCAGACACATCCATTCTATGACCTCACACACCTCCATTTTATGACTTCACACACCTCCCTTCTGTGACTTCACACACCTCCATTGTGAGTTCACCCACTTCCATTCTGTGACTTCACACACCTCCATTCTGTTACTTCACACACCTCCATTCTGTGACTTCACACACCTCCATTCTATGACTTCACACACCTCCATTCTATGAATTCACACACCTCCATTCTGTGACTTCACACACCTCCATTGTATGACTTCACACACCTCTATTCTATGACTTCACACACCTCCTTTCTGAGTTCACACAACTCCATTCTATGACTTCACACATCTGCATTGTGACTTCACCCACCTCCATTCTATGAGTTCACAAACCAGCATTGTGACTTCACACACCTCCATTCTATGACTTCACACATCTCCATTCTGACTTCACACACCTCCATGCTGTGATTTCACACACCTCCATTCTATGACTTCACACACCTCCATTTTTTGACTTCACACACCTCCATTGTATGACTTCACACACCTCCACTGTGACTTCACAGAACTCCATTCTGTGACTTCACACACCTCCCTCTGTGACTTCACACACCTCCATTCTATGACTTCACACACCTCCATTCTGTAACTTCACACACTTCCAATGTTTGACTTCACACACCTCCATTCCATGACTTCATACACCTCCATTCTATGACTTTAAACACATCCATTCTTTGACTTCACACACCTCCATTTTGACTTCACACACCTCCATTCTGTGACTTCACACACATCCATTCTTTGACTTCACACACCACAATTTTGACTTCACACAAGTCCATTCATTGACTTCACACACCTCCATTCTCTGACTTCACGCACCTCCATTTTGACTTCACACACTTCCATTCTGTGACTTCACACACCTCCATTCTATGACTTCACACACCTCCCTTCTATGGATTCACACACGTCCATTCTGTGACTTCACACACCTCCATTGTATGACTTCACACACCTCTATTCTATGACTTCACACACCTCCTTTCTGAGTTCACACAACTCCATTCTATGACTTCACACATCTGCATTGTGACTTCACCCACCTCCATTCTATGAGTTCACAAACCAGCATTGTGACTTCACACACCTCCATTCTATGACTTCACACATCTCCATTCTGACTTCACACACCTCCATGCTGTGATTTCACACACCTCCATTCTATGACTTCACACACCTCCATTTTTTGACTTCACACACCTCCATTGTGAGTTCACCCACTTCCATTCTGTGACTTCACACACCTCCATTCTGTTACTTCACACACCTCCATTCTGTGACTTCACACACCTCCATTCTATGACTTCACACACCTCCATTCTATGAATTCACACACCTCCATTCTGTGACTTCACACACCTCCATTGTATGACTTCACACACCTCTATTCTATGACTTCACACACCTCCTTTCTGAGTTCACACAACTCCATTCTATGACTTCACACATCTGCATTGTGACTTCACCCACCTCCATTCTATGAGTTCACAAACCAGCATTGTGACTTCACACACCTCCATTCTATGACTTCACACATCTCCATTCTGACTTCACACACCTCCATGCTGTGATTTCACACACCTCCATTCTATGACTTCACACACCTCCATTTTTTGACTTCACACACCTCCATTGTATGACTTCACACACCTCCACTGTGACTTCACAGAACTCCATTCTGTGACTTCACACACCTCCCTCTGTGACTTCACACACCTCCATTCTATGACTTCACACACCTCCATTCTGTAACTTCACACACTTCCAATGTTTGACTTCACACACCTCCATTCCATGACTTCATACACCTCCATTCTATGACTTTAAACACATCCATTCTTTGACTTCACACACCTCCATTTTGACTTCACACACCTCCATTCTGTGACTTCACACACATCCATTCTTTGACTTCACACACCACAATTTTGACTTCACACAAGTCCATTCATTGACTTCACACACCTCCCTTCTCTGACTTCACGCACCTCCATTTGGACTTCACACACTTCCATTCTGTGACTTCACACACCTCCATTCTATGACTTTACACACCTGCATTGTGACTTCACCCACCTCCATTCTATGATTTCACAAACCAGCATTGTGACTTCACACACCTCCATTCTATGACTTCACACATCTCCATTCTGTCTTCACACACCTCCATGCTTTGATTTCACACACCTCCATTCTATGACGTCACACACCTCCATTCGTTGACTTCACACACCTCCATTCTATGACTTCACACACCTCCACTGTGACTTCACAGAACTCCATTCTGTGACTTCACACACCTCCCTCTGTGACTTCACACACCTCCAATCTATGACTTCACACACTTCCAATCTATGACTTCACACACCTCCATTCCATGACTTCACACACCTCCATTCTATGACTTCACACACCTCCATTCTCTGACTTCACACACCTCCATTCTATGACTTCACACACCTCCATTCTGTAACTTCACATACTTCCAATGTTTGACTTCACACACCTCCATTCCATGACTTCATACACCTCCATTCTATGACTTCAAACACATCCATACTTTGACTTCACACACCTCCATTTTGACTTCACACACCTCCATTCTGTGACTTCACACACCTCCATTCTATGACTTCACACACCTCCATTCTATGAATTCACACACCTCCATTCTGTGACTTCACACACCTCCATTGTATGACTTCACACACCTCTATTTTGTGACTTCACACACCTCCTTTCTGAGTTCACACAACTCCATTCTATGACTTCACACACCTGCATTGTGACTTCACCCACCTCCATTCTATGATTTCACAAACCAGCATTGTGACTTCACACACCTCCATTCTATGACTCCACACATCTCCATTCTGACTTCACACACCTCCATGCTGTGATTTCACACACCTCCATTCTATGACGTCATACACCTCCATTCTGTGACTTCACATACCTCCATTCTATGACTTCACACACCTCCATTCTATGAATTCACACACCTCCATTCTGTGACTTCACACACCTCCATTGTATGACTTCACACACCTCTATTCTGTGACTTCACACAACTCCTTTCTGAGTTCACACAACTCCATTCTATGACTTCACACACCTGCATTGTGACTTCACCCACTTCCATTCTATGAGTTCACAAAACTGCATTGTGGCTGCACACACCTCCATTCTATGACTTCACACATCTCCATTCTGACCTCACACACCTCCATGCTGTGATTTCACACACCTCCATTCTATGACTACACACACCTCCATTCTTTGATTTCACACACCTCCATTCCATGACTTCACACACCTCCATTCTATGAGTTCACACACCTCCATTCTTTGAGTTCACACACCTCCATTTTGACTTCACACACCTCCATTCTATGACTTCACACACCTTCATTCTTACTTTCAGACACATCCATTCTATGACCTCACACACCTCCATTTTATGACTTCACACACCTCCCTTCTGTGACTTCACACACCTCCATTGTGAGTTCACCCACTTCCATTCTGTGACTTCACACACCTCCATTCTGTTACTTCACACACCTCCATTCTGTGACTTCACACACCTCCATTCTATGACTTCACACACCTCCATTCTATGAATTCACACACCTCCATTCTGTGACTTCACACACCTCCATTGTATGACTTCACACACCTCTATTCTATGACTTCACACACCTCCTTTCTGAGTTCACACAACTCCATTCTATGACTTCACACATCTGCATTGTGACTTCACCCACCTCCATTCTATGAGTTCACAAACCAGCATTGTGACTTCACACACCTCCATTCTATGACTTCACACATCTCCATTCTGACTTCACACACCTCCATGCTGTGATTTCACACACCTCCATTCTATGACTTCACACACCTCCATTTTTTGACTTCACACACCTCCATTGTATGACTTCACACACCTCCACTGTGACTTCACAGAACTCCATTCTGTGACTTCACACACCTCCCTCTGTGACTTCACACACCTCCATTCTATGACTTCACACACCTCCATTCTGTAACTTCACACACTTCCAATGTTTGACTTCACACACCTCCATTCCATGACTTCATACACCTCCATTCTATGACTTTAAACACATCCATTCTTTGACTTCACACACCTCCATTTTGACTTCACACACCTCCATTCTGTGACTTCACACACATCCATTCTTTGACTTCACACACCACAATTTTGACTTCACACAAGTCCATTCATTGACTTCACACACCTCCATTCTCTGACTTCACGCACCTCCATTTTGACTTCACACACTTCCATTCTGTGACTTCACACACCTCCATTCTATGACTTCACACACCTCCCTTCTATGGATTCACACACGTCCATTCTGTGACTTCAAACACCTCCATTGTGAGTTCACCCACTTCCATTCTGTGTCTTCACACACCTCCATTCTGTGACTTCACACACCTCCATTATGTGACTTAACACACCTCCATTGTATGACTTCACACACCTCCCTTCTATGAATTCACACCCCTCCATTCTGTGACTTTACACACCTCCTTTGTATGACTTCACACACCTCCATTCTGTGACTTCACATACCTCCAATCTCAGTTCACACACCTCCATTCTGTGACTTCACACACCTCCATTCTGTGACTTCCACAGCTCCATTCTATGACTTAACACACCTCCATTCTATGACTTCACACCCCTCCATTCTATGACTTCACACACCACCATTCTGTGACTTCACACACCTCCATTCTATGACTTCACACACCTCCATTCTGTCACTTCACCACCTCCATTCTATGACTTCACACACCTCCATTCTCTGACTTCACACACCTCCATTCTATGACTTCACACACCTCCATTCTGTAACTTCACATACTTCCAATGTTTGACTTCACACACCTCCATTCCATGACTTCATACACCTCCATTCTATGACTTCAAACACATCCATACTTTGACTTCACACACCTCCATTCTATGAATTCACACACCTCCATTCTGTGACTTCACACACCTCCATTCTATGACTTCACACACCTCCATTCTATGAATTCACACACCTCCATTCTGTGACTTCACACACCTCCATTGTATGACTTCACACACCTCTATTTTGTGACTTCACACACCTCCTTTCT
This sequence comes from Megascapheus bottae, assembly GCA_024803745.1. Lineage (NCBI taxonomy): Eukaryota > Metazoa > Chordata > Mammalia > Rodentia > Geomyidae > Megascapheus > Megascapheus bottae. The sequence continues at coordinate 356,623 of JANJXV010000106.1, read as the reverse complement.
GAGTTCACACAACTCCATTCTATGACTTCACACACCTGCATTGTGACTTCACCCACCTCCATTCTATGATTTCACAAACCAGCATTGTGACTTCACACACCTCCATTCTATGACTTCACACATCTCCATTCTGACTTCACACACCTCCATGCTGTGATTTCACACACCTCCATTCTATGACGTCATACACCTCCATTCTGTGACTTCACATACCTCCATTCTATGACTTCACACACCTCCATTCTATGAATTCACACACCTCCATTCTGTGACTTCACACACCTCCATTGTATGACTTCACACACCTCTATTCTGTGACTTCACACAACTCCTTTCTGAGTTCACACAACTCCATTCTATGACTTCACACACCTGCATTGTGACTTCACCCACCTCCATTCTATGAGTTCACAAAACTGCATTGTGGCTTCACACACCTCCATTCTATGACTTCACACATCTCCATTCTGACCTCACACACCTCCATGCTGTGATTTCACACACCTCCATTCTATGACTACACACACCTCCATTCTTTGACTTCACACACCTCCATTCCATGACTTCACACACCTCCATTCTATGAGTTCACACACCTCCATTCTTTGAGTTCACACACCTCCATTTTGACTTCACACACCTCCATTCTATGACTTCACACACCTTCATTCTTACTTTCAGACACATCCATTCTATGACCTCACACACCTCCATTTTATGACTTCACACACCTCCCTTCTGTGACTTCACACACCTCCATTGTGAGTTCACCCACTTCCATTCTGTGACTTCACACACCTCCATTCTGTTACTTCACACACCTCCATTCTGTGACTTCACACACCTCCATTCTATGACTTCACACACCTCCATTCTATGAATTCACACACCTCCATTCTGTGACTTCACACACCTCCATTGTATGACTTCACACACCTCTATTCTATGACTTCACACACCTCCTTTCTGAGTTCACACAACTCCATTCTATGACTTCACACATCTGCATTGTGACTTCACCCACCTCCATTCTATGAGTTCACAAACCAGCATTGTGACTTCACACACCTCCATTCTATGACTTCACACATCTCCATTCTGACTTCACACACCTCCATGCTGTGATTTCACACACCTCCATTCTATGACTTCACACACCTCCATTTTTTGACTTCACACACCTCCATTGTATGACTTCACACACCTCCACTGTGACTTCACAGAACTCCATTCTGTGACTTCACACACCTCCCTCTGTGACTTCACACACCTCCATTCTATGACTTCACACACCTCCATTCTGTAACTTCACACACTTCCAATGTTTGACTTCACACACCTCCATTCCATGACTTCATACACCTCCATTCTATGACTTTAAACACATCCATTCTTTGACTTCACACACCTCCATTTTGACTTCACACACCTCCATTCTGTGACTTCACACACATCCATTCTTTGACTTCACACACCACAATTTTGACTTCACACAAGTCCATTCATTGACTTCACACACCTCCATTCTCTGACTTCACGCACCTCCATTTTGACTTCACACACTTCCATTCTGTGACTTCACACACCTCCATTCTATGACTTCACACACCTCCCTTCTATGGATTCACACACCTCCATTCTGTGACTTCAAACACCTCCAGTGTGAGTTCACCCACTTCCATTCTGTGTCTTCACACACCTCCATTCTGTGACTTCACACACCTCCATTATGTGACTTCACACACCTCCATTGTATGACTTCACACACCTCCCTTCTATGAATTCACACCCCTCCATTCTGTGACTTTACACACCTCCTTTGTATGACTTCACACACCTCCATTCTGTGACTTCACATACCTCCAATCTCAGTTCACACACCTCCATTCTGTGACTTCACACACCTCCATTTTGTGACTTCCACAGCTCCATTCTATGACTTAACACACCTCCATTCTATGACTTCACACCCCTCCATTCTATGACTTCACACACCACCATTCTGTGACTTCACACACCTCCATTCTATGACTTCACACACCTCCATTCTGTCACTTCACCACCTCCATTCTATGACTTCACACACCTCCACTCTATGACTTCACACACCTGCATTGTGACTTCACCCACCTCAATTCTATGAGTTCACACACCTGCAATGTGACTTCACACACCTCCATTCTATGACTTCACACACCTCCATTCTATGAGTTCACACACCTCCATTCTTTGAGTTCACACACCTCCATTTTGACTTCACACACCTCCATTCTATGATTTTACACACCTTCATACTTACTTTCAGAAACATCCATTCTATGACCTCACACACCTCCATTTTATGACTTCACACACCTCCATTCTGTGACTTCCCACACCTCCATTCTGAGTTCACACATCTCCATTCTGTGACTTCACACACCTCCCTTCTGACTTCACACACCTCCCTTCTGTGACTTCACACACCTCCATTTTGAGTTCACCCACTTCCATTCTGTGACTTCACACACCTCCATTCTGTTACTTCACACACCTCCATTCTGTGACTTCACATACCTCCATTCTATGACTTCACACACCTCCATTCTATGAATTCACACACCTCCATTCTGTGACTTCACACACCTCCATTGTATGACTTCACACACCTCTATTCTGTGACTTCACACAACTCCTTTCTGAGTTCACACAACTCCATTCTATGACTTCACACACCTGCATTGTGACTTCACCCACCTCCATTCTATGAGTTCACAAAACTGCATTGTGGCTTCACACACCTCCATTCTATGACTTCACACATCTCCATTCTGACCTCACACACCTCCATGCTGTGATTTCACACACCTCCATTCTATGACTACACACACCTCCATTCTTTGACTTCACACACCTCCATTCCATGACTTCACACACCTCCATTCTATGAGTTCACACACCTCCATTCTTTGAGTTCACACACCTCCATTTTGACTTCACACACCTCCATTCTATGACTTCACACACCTTCATTCTTACTTTCAGACACATCCATTCTATGACCTCACACACCTCCATTTTATGACTTCACACACCTCCCTTCTGTGACTTCACACACCTCCATTGTGAGTTCACCCACTTCCATTCTGTGACTTCACACACCTCCATTCTGTTACTTCACACACCTCCATTCTGTGACTTCACACACCTCCATTCTATGACTTCACACACCTCCATTCTATGAATTCACACACCTCCATTCTGTGACTTCACACACCTCCAGTGTATGACTTCACACACCTCTATTCTATGACTTCACACACCTCCTTTCTGAGTTCACACAACTCCATTCTATGACTTCACACATCTGCATTGTGACTTCACCCACCTCCATTCTATGAGTTCACAAACCAGCATTGTGACTTCACACACCTCCATTCTATGACTTCACACATCTCCATTCTGACTTCACACACCTCCATGCTGTGATTTCACACACCTCCATTCTATGACTTCACACACCTCCATTTTTTGACTTCACACACCTCCATTGTATGACTTCACACACCTCCACTGTGACTTCACAGAACTCCATTCTGTAACTTCACACACTTCCAATGTTTGACTTCACACACCTCCATTCCATGACTTCATACACCTCCATTCTATGACTTTAAACACATCCATTCTTTGACTTCACACACCTCCATTTTGACTTCACACACCTCCATTCTGTGACTTCACACACATCCATTCTTTGACTTCAAACACCACAATTTTGACTTCACACAAGTCCATTCATTGACTTCACACACCTCCATTCTCTGACTTCACGCACCTCCATTTTGACTTCACACACTTCCATTCTGTGACTTCACACACCTCCATTCTATGACTTCACACACCTGCATTGTGACTTCACCCACCTCCATTCTATGATTTCACAAACCAGCATTGTGACTTCACACACCTCCATTCTATGACTTCACACATCTCCATTCTGACTTCACACACCTCCATGCTTTGATTTCACACACCTCCATTCTATGACTTCACACACCTCCACTGTGACTTCACAGAACTCCATTCTGTGACTTCACACACCTCCCTCTGTGACTTCACACACCTCCAATCTATGACTTCACACACTTCCAATCTATGACTTCACACACCTCCATTCCATGACTTCACACACCTCCATTCTATGACTTCACACACCTCCATTCTCTGACTTCACACACCTCCATTCTATGACTTCACACACCTCCATTCTGTAACTTCACATACTTCCAATGTTTGACTTCACACACCTCCATTCCATGACTTCATACACCTCCATTCTATGACTTCACACACCTGCATTGTGACTTCACCCACCTCCATTCTATGAGTTCACAAAACTGCATTGTGGCTGCACACACCTCCATTCTATGACTTCACACATCTCCATTCTGACCTCACACACCTCCATGCTGTGATTTCACACACCTCCATTCTATGACTACACACACCTCCATTCTTTGACTTCACACACCTCCATTCCATGACTTCACACACCTCCATTCTATGAGTTCACACACCTCTATTCTTTGAGTTCACACACCTCCATTTTGACTTCACACACCTCCATTCTGTGACTTCACACACCTCCATTGTGAGTTCACCCACTTCCATTCTGTGACTTCACACACCTCCATTCTGTTACTTCACACACCTCCATTCTGTGACTTCACACACCTACATTCTATGACTTCACACACCTCCATTCTATGAATTCACACACCTCCATTCTGTGACTTCACACACCTCCATTGTATGACTTCATACACCTCTATTCTATGACTTCACACACCTCCTTTCTGAGTTCACACAACTCCATTCTATGACTTCACACATCTGCATTGTGACTTCACCCACCTCCATTCTATGAGTTCACAAACCAGCATTGTGACTTCACACACCTCCATTCTATGACTTCACACATCTCCATTCTGACTTCACACACCTCCATGCTGTGATTTCACACACCTCCATTCTATGACTTCTCACACCTCCATTTTTTGACTTCACACACCTCCATTGTATGACTTCACACACCTCCACTGTGACTTCACAGAACTCCATTCTGTGACTTCACACACCTCCCTCTGTGACTTCACACACCTCCATTCTATGACTTCACACACCTATATTCTGTAACTTCACACACTTCCAATGTTTGACTTCACACACCTCCATTCCATGACTTCATACACCTCCATTCTATGACTTTAAACACATCCATTCTTTGACTTCACACACCTCCATTTTGACTTCACACACCTCCATTCTGTGACTTCACACACATCCATTCTTTGACTTCACACACCACAATTTTGACTTCACACAAGTCCATTCATTGACTTCACACACCTCCCTTCTCTGACTTCACGCACCTCCATTTTGACTTCACACACTTCCATTCTGTGACTTCACACACCTCCATTCTATGACTTTACACACCTGCATTGTGACTTCACCCACCTCCATTCTATGATTTCACAAACCAGCATTGTGACTTCACACACCTCCATTCTATGACTTCACACATCTCCATTCTGTCTTCACACACCTCCATGCTTTGATTTCACACACCTCCATTCTATGACGTCACACACCTCCATTCGTTGACTTCACACACCTCCATTCTCTGACTTCACACACCTCCACTGTGACTTCACAGAACTCCATTCTGTGACTTCACACACCTCCCTCTGTGACTTCACACACCTCCAATCTATGACTTCACACACTTCCAATCTATGACTTCACACACCTCCATTCCATGACTTCACACACCTCCATTCTATGACTTCACACACCTCCATTCTCTGACTTCACACACCTCCATTCTATGACTTCACACACCTCCATTCTGTAACTTCACATACTTCCAATGTTTGACTTCACACACCTCCATTCCATGACTTCATACACCTCCATTCTATGACTTCAAACACATCCATACTTTGACTTCACACACCTCCATTTTGACTTCACACACCTCCATTCTGTGACTTCACACACCTCCATTCTATGACTTCACACACCTCCATTCTATGAATTCACACACCTCCATTCTGTGACTTCACACACCTCCATTGTATGACTTCACACACCTCTATTTTGTGACTTCACACACCTCCTTTCTGAGTTCACACAACTCCATTCTATGACTTCACACACCTGCATTGTGACTTCACCCACCTCCATTCTATGATTTCACAAACCAGCATTGTGACTTCACACACCTCCATTCTATGACTCCACACATCTCCATTCTGACTTCACACACCTCCATGCTGTGATTTCACACACCTCCATTCTATGACGTCATACACCTCCATTCTGTGACTTCACATACCTCCATTCTGTGACTTCACACACCTCCATTCTATGAATTCACACACCTCCATTCTGTGACTTCACACACCTCCATTGTATGACTTCACACACCTCTATTCTGTGACTTCACACAACTCCTTTCTGAGTTCACACAACTCCATTCTATGACTTCACACACCTGCATTGTGACTTCACCCACTTCCATTCTATGAGTTCAAAAAACTGCATTGTGGCTGCACACACCTCCATTCTATGACTTCACACATGTCCATTCTGACCTCACACACCTCCATGCTGTGATTTCACACACCTCCATTCTATGACTACACACACCTCCATTCTTTGACTTCACACACCTCCATTCCATGACTTCACACACCTCCATTCTATGAGTTCACACACCTCCATTCTTTGAGTTCACACACCTCCATTTTGACTTCACACACCTCCATTCTATGACTTCACACACCTTCATTCTTACTTTCAGACACATCCATTCTATGACCTCACACACCTCCATTTTATGACTTCACACACCTCCCTTCTGTGACTTCACACACCTCCATTGTGAGTTCACCCACTTCCATTCTGTGACTTCACACACCTCCATTCTGTTACTTCACACACCTCCATTCTGTGACTTCACACACCTCCATTCTATGACTTCACACACCTCCATTCTATGAATTCACACACCTCCATTCTGTGACTTCACACACCTCCATTGTATGACTTCACACACCTCTATTCTATGACTTCACACACCTCCTTTCTGAGTTCACACAACTCCATTCTATGACTTCACACATCTGCATTGTGACTTCACCCACCTCCATTCTATGAGTTCACAAACCAGCATTGTGACTTCACACACCTCCATTCTATGACTTCACACATCTCCATTCTGACTTCACACACCTCCATGCTGTGATTTCACACACCTCCATTCTATGACTTCACACACCTCCATTTTTTGACTTCACACACCTCCATTGTATGACTTCACACACCTCCACTGTGACTTCACAGAACTCCATTCTGTGACTTCACACACCTCCCTCTGTGACTTCACACACCTCCATTCTATGACTTCACACACCTCCATTCTGTAACTTCACACACTTCCAATGTTTGACTTCACACACCTCCATTCCATGACTTCATACACCTCCATTCTATGACTTTAAACACATCCATTCTTTGACTTCACACACCTCCATTTTGACTTCACACACCTCCATTCTGTGACTTCACACACATCCATTCTTTGACTTCACACACCACAATTTTGACTTCACACAAGTCCATTCATTGACTTCACACACCTCCATTCTCTGACTTCACGCACCTCCATTTTGACTTCACACACTTCCATTCTGTGACTTCACACACCTCCATTCTATGACTTCACACACCTCCCTTCTATGGATTCACACACGTCCATTCTGTGACTTCAAACACCTCCATTGTGAGTTCACCCACTTCCATTCTGTGTCTTCACACACCTCCATTCTGTGACTTCACACACCTCCATTATGTGACTTAACACACCTCCATTGTATGACTTCACACACCTCCCTTCTATGAATTCACACCCCTCCATTCTGTGACTTTACACACCTCCTTTGTATGACTTCACACACCTCCATTCTGTGACTTCACATACCTCCAATCTCAGTTCACACACCTCCATTCTGTGACTTCACACACCTCCATTCTGTGACTTCCACAGCTCCATTCTATGACTTAACACACCTCCATTCTATGACTTCACACCCCTCCATTCTATGACTTCACACACCACCATTCTGTGACTTCACACACCTCCATTCTATGACTTCACACACCTCCATTCTGTCACTTCACCACCTCCATTCTATGACTTCACACACCTCCATTCTCTGACTTCACACACCTCCATTCTATGACTTCACACACCTCCATTCTGTAACTTCACATACTTCCAATGTTTGACTTCACACACCTCCATTCCATGACTTCATACACCTCCATTCTATGACTTCAAACACATCCATACTTTGACTTCACACACCTCCATTCTATGAATTCACACACCTCCATTCTGTGACTTCACACACCTCCATTCTATGACTTCACACACCTCCATTCTATGAATTCACACACCTCCATTCTGTGACTTCACACACCTCCATTGTATGACTTCACACACCTCTATTTTGTGACTTCACACACCTCCTTTCTGAGTTCACACAACTCCATTCTATGACTTCACACACCTGCATTGTGACTTCACCCACCTCCATTCTATGATTTCACAAACCAGCATTGTGACTTCACACACCTCCATTCTATGACTTCACACATCTCCATTCTGACTTCACACACCTCCATGCTGTGATTTCACACACCTCCATTCTATGACGTCATACACCTCCATTCTGTGACTTCACATACCTCCATTCTATGACTTCACACACCTCCATTCTATGAATTCACACACCTCCATTCTGTGACTTCACACACCTCCATTGTATGACTTCACACACCTCTATTCTGTGACTTCACACAACTCCTTTCTGAGTTCACACAACTCCATTCTATGACTTCACACACCTGCATTGTGACTTCACCCACCTCCATTCTATGATTTCACAAACCAGCATTGTGGCTTCACACACCTCCATTCTATGACTTCACACATCTCCATTCTGACCTCACACACCTCCATGCTGTGATTTCACACACCTCCATTCTATGACTACACACACCTCCATTCTTTGACTTCACACACCTCCATTCCATGACTTCACACACCTCCATTCTATGAGTTCACACACCTCCATTCTTTGAGTTCACACACCTCCATTTTGACTTCACACACCTCCATTCTATGACTTCACACACCTTCATTCTTACTTTCAGACACATCCATTCTATGACCTCACACACCTCCATTTTATGACTTCACACACCTCCCTTCTGTGACTTCACACACCTCCATTGTGAGTTCACCCACTTCCATTCTGTGACTTCACACACCTCCATTCTGTTACTTCACACACCTCCATTCTGTGACTTCACACACCTCCATTCTATGACTTCACACACCTCCATTCTATGAATTCACACACCTCCATTCTGTGACTTCACACACCTCCATTGTATGACTTCACACACCTCTATTCTATGACTTCACACACCTCCTTTCTGAGTTCACACAACTCCATTCTATGACTTCACACATCTGCATTGTGACTTCACCCACCTCCATTCTATGAGTTCACAAACCAGCATTGTGACTTCACACACCTCCATTCTATGACTTCACACATCTCCATTCTGACTTCACACACCTCCATGCTGTGATTTCACACACCTCCATTCTATGACTTCACACACCTCCATTTTTTGACTTCACACACCTCCATTGTATGACTTCACACACCTCCACTGTGACTTCACAGAACTCCATTCTGTGACTTCACACACCTCCCTCTGTGACTTCACACACCTCCATTCTATGACTTCACACACCTCCATTCTGTAACTTCACACACTTCCAATGTTTGACTTCACACACCTCCATTCCATGACTTCATACACCTCCATTCTATGACTTTAAACACATCCATTCTTTGACTTCACACACCTCCATTTTGACTTCACACACCTCCATTCTGTGACTTCACACACATCCATTCTTTGACTTCACACACCACAATTTTGACTTCACACAAGTCCATTCATTGACTTCACACACCTCCATTCTCTGACTTCACGCACCTCCATTTTGACTTCACACACTTCTATTCTGTGACTTCACACACCTCCATTCTATGACTTCACACACCTCCCTTCTATGGATTCACACACCTCCATTCTGTGACTTCAAACACCTCCAGTGTGAGTTCACCCACTTCCATTCTGTGTCTTCACACACCTCCATTCTGTGACTTCACACACCTCCATTATGTGACTTCACACACCTCCATTGTATGACTTCACACACCTCCCTTCTATGAATTCACACCCCTCCATTCTGTGACTTTACACACCTCCTTTGTATGACTTCACACACCTCCATTCTGTGACTTCACATACCTCCAATCTCAGTTCACACACCTCCATTCTGTGACTTCACACACCTCCATTTTGTGACTTCCACAGCTCCATTCTATGACTTAACACACCTCCATTCTATGACTTCACACCCCTCCATTCTATGACTTCACACACCACCATTCTGTGACTTCACACACCTCCATTCTATGACTTCACACACCTCCATTCTGTCACTTCACCACCTCCATTCTATGACTTCACACACCTCCACTCTATGACTTCACACACCTGCATTGTGACTTCACCCACCTCAATTCTATGAGTTCACACACCTGCAATGTGACTTCACACACCTCCATTCTATGACTTCACACATCTCCATTCTGACTTCACACACCTCCATTCTATGATTTCACACACTTCTATTCTATGACTTCACACACCTCCATTCTATGACTTCACACACCTCGTTTCTGAATTGACACACCTGCTTTCTGTGATTTCACACACCTCCAATCTGAGTTCACACACCTCCAGTCTATGACTTCACACACCTCCATTCTTTGACATCAAAAACCACCATTCTATGACTTCACACACCTCCATTTTGACTTCACACATCTCCATTCTACGAGTTCACACACTTCCATTCTGCCTTCACCCACCTCCATTCTATGACTTCACTCAGCTGCCTTCTGACTTCACACACCTCCATTTGTGAATTCACACACCAGCATTTTGACTTCACACACCTCCATTCTGTGACTTCACACACCTCCATTCTGTGACTTCACACACCTCCATTCTGTGACTTCACACACCTCCATTGTTTGACTTCACACACCTCCATTCTTGGACTTCACACACCTCCATTCCATGACTTCACACACCTCCATTCTATGAGTTCACACACCTCCATTCTTTGAGTTCACACACCTCCATTTTGACTTCACACACCTCCATTCTATGATTTTACACACCTTCATACTTACTTTCAGAAACATCCATTCTATGACCTCACACACCTCCATTTTATGACTTCACACACCTCCATTCTGTGACTTCCCACACCTCCATTCTGAGTTCACACATCTCCATTCTGTGACTTCACACACCTCCCTTCTGACTTCACACACCTCCCTTCTGTGACTTCACACACCTCCATTTTGAGTTCACCCACTTCCATTCTGTGACTTCACACACCTCCATTCTGTTACTTCACACACCTCCATTCTGTGACTTCACACACCTCCATTCTATGACTTCACACACCTCCATTCTATGAATTCACACACCTCCATTCTGTGACTGCACACACCTCCATTGTATGACTTCACACACCTCTATTCTGTGACTTCACACACCTCCTTTCTGAGTTCACACAACTCCATTCTATGACTTCACACACCTGCATTGTGACTTCACCCACTTCCATTCTATGAGTTCACAAAACTGCATTGTGGCTGCACACACCTCCATTCTATGACTTCACACATCTCCATTCTGACCTCACACACCTCCATGCTGTGATTTCACACACCTCCATTCTATGACTACACACACCTCCATTCTTTGACTTCACACACCTCCATTCCATGACTTCACACACCTCCATTCTATGAGTTCACACACCTCCATTCTTTGAGTTCACACACCTCCATTTTGACTTCACACACCTCCATTCTATGACTTCACACACCTTCATTCTTACTTTCAGACACATCCATTCTATGACCTCACACACCTCCATTTTATGACTTCACACACCTCCCTTCTGTGACTTCACACACCTCCATTGTGAGTTCACCCACTTCCATCCTGTGACTTCACACACCTCCATTCTGTTACTTCACACACCTCCATTCTGTGACTTCACACACCTCCATTCTATGACTTCACACACCTCCATTCTATGAATTCACACACCTCCATTCTGTGACTTCACACACCTCCATTGTATGACTTCACACACCTCTATTCTGTGACTTCACACAACTCCTTTCTGAGTTCACACAACTCCATTCTATGACTTCACACACCTGCATTGTGACTTCACCCACTTCCATTCTATGAGTTCACAAAACTGCATTGTGGCTGCACACACCTCCATTCTATGACTTCACACATCTCCATTCTGACCTCACACACCTCCATGCTGTGATTTCACACACCTCCATTCTATGACTACACACACCTCCATTCTTTGACTTCACACACCTCCATTCCATGACTTCACACACCTCCATTCTATGAGTTCACACACCTCCATTCTTTGAGTTCACACACCTCCATTTTGACTTCACACACCTCCATTCTATGACTTCACACATCTCCATTCTGACTTCACACACCTCCATGCTGTGATTTCACACACCTCCATTCTATGACTTCACACACCTCCATTTTTTGACTTCACACACCTCCATTGTATGACTTCACACACCTCCACTGTGACTTCACAGAACTCCATTCTGTGACTTCACACACCTCCCTCTGTGACTTCACACACCTCCATTCTATGACTTCACACACCTCCATTCTGTAACTTCACACACTTCCAATGTTTGACTTCACACACCTCCATTCCATGACTTCATACACCTCCATTCTATGACTTTAAACACATCCATTCTTTGACTTCACACACCTCCATTTTGACTTCACACACCTCCATTCTGTGACTTCACACACATCCATTCTTTGACTTCACACACCACAATTTTGACTTCACACAAGTCCATTCATTGACTTCACACACCTCCATTCTCTGACTTCACGCACCTCCATTTTGACTTCACACACTTCCATTCTGTGACTTCACACACCTCCATTCTATGACTTCACACACCTCCCTTCTATGGATTCACACACCTCCATTCTGTGACTTCAAACACCTCCAGTGTGAGTTCACCCACTTCCATTCTGTGTCTTCACACACCTCCATTCTGTGACTTCACACACCTCCATTATGTGACTTCACACACCTCCATTGTATGACTTCACACACCTCCCTTCTATGAATTCACACCCCTCCATTCTGTGACTTTACACACCTCCTTTGTATGACTTCACACACCTCCATTCTGTGACTTCACATACCTCCAATCTCAGTTCACACACCTCCATTCTGTGACTTCACACACCTCCATTTTGTGACTTCCACAGCTCCATTCTATGACTTAACACACCTCCATTCTATGACTTCACACCCCTCCATTCTATGACTTCACACACCACCATTCTGTGACTTCACACACCTCCATTCTATGACTTCACACACCTCCATTCTGTCACTTCACCACCTCCATTCTATGACTTCACACACCTCCACTCTATGACTTCACACACCTGCATTGTGACTTCACCCACCTCAATTCTATGAGTTCACACACCTGCAATGTGACTTCACACACCTCCATTCTATGACTTCACACATCTCCATTCTGACTTCACACACCTCCATTCTATGATTTCACACACTTCGATTCTATGACTTCACACACCTCCATTCTATGACTTCACACACCTCGTTTCTGAATTGACACACCTGCTTTCTGTGATTTCACACACCTCCAATCTGAGTTCACACACCTCCAGTCTATGACTTCACACACCTCCATTCTTTGACATCAAAAACCACCATTCTATGACTTCACACACCTCCATTTTGACTTCACACATCTCCATTCTACGAGTTCACACACTTCCATTCTGCCTTCACCCACCTCCATTCTATGACTTCACTCAGCTGCCTTCTGACTTCACACACCTCCATTTGTGAATTCACACACCAGCATTTTGACTTCACACACCTCCATTCTGTGACTTCACACACCTCCATTCTGTGACTTCACACACCTCCATTCTGTGACTTCACACACCTCCATTGTTTGACTTCACACACCTCCATTCTTGGACTTCACACACCTCCATTCCATGACTTCACACACCTCCATTCTATGAGTTCACACACCTCCATTCTATGAGTTCACACACCTCCATTTTGACTTCACACACCTCCATTCTATGATTTTACACACCTTCATACTTACTTTCAGAAACATCCATTCTATGACCTCACACACCTCCATTTTATGACTTCACACACCTCCATTCTGTGACTTCCCACACCTCCATTCTGAGTTCACACATCTCCATTCTGTGACTTCACACACCTCCCTTCTGACTTCACACACCTCCCTTCTGTGACTTCACACACCTCCATTTTGAGTTCACCCACTTCCATTCTGTGACTTCACACACCTCCATTCTGTTACTTCACACACCTCCATTCTGTGACTTCACATACCTCCATTCTATGACTTCACACACCTCCATTCTATGAATTCACACACCTCCATTCTGTGACTTCACACACCTCCATTGTATGACTTCACACACCTCTATTCTGTGACTTCACACACCTCCTTTCTGAGTTCACACAACTGCATTCTATGACTTCACACACCTGCATTGTGACTTCACCCACCTCCATTCTATGAGTTCAGAAACCTGCATTGTGACTTCACACACATCCATTCTATGTCTTCACACATCTCCATTCTGACCTCACACACCTCCATGCTGTGATTTCACACACCTCCATTTTATGACTTCACACACCTCCATTCTTTGACTTCACACACCTCCATTCCATGACTTCACACACCTCCATTCTATGAGTTCACACACCTCCATTCTTTGAGTTCACACACCTCCATTTTGACTTCACACACCTCCATTCTATGACTTCACACACCTTCATTCTTCCTTTCAGAAACATCCATTCTATGACCTCACACACCTCCATTTTATGACTTCACACAACTCCCTTCAGTGACTTCACACACCTCCATTGTGAGTTCACCCACTCCCATTTTGTGACTTCACACACCTCCATTCTGTTACTTCACACACCTCCATTCTGTGACTTCACACACGTCCATTCTATGACTTCACACACCTCCATTCTATGAATTCACACACCTCCATTCTGTGACTTGACACACCTCCATTGTATGACTTCACACACCTCTATTCTATGACTTCACACACCTCCTTTCTGAGTTCACACAACTCCATTCTATGACTTCACACACCTGCATTGTGACTTCACCCACCTCCATTCTATGAGTTCACAAACCAGCATTGTGACTTCACACACCTCCATTCTATGACTTCACACATCTCCATTCTGACTTCACACACCTCCATGCTGTGATTTCACACACCTCCATTCTATGACTTCACACACCTCCATTCTTTGACTTCACACACCTCCATTCTATGACTTCACACACCTCTACTGTGACTTTACAGAACTCCATTCTGTGACTTCACACACCTGCCTCTGTGACTTCACACACCTCCAATCTATGACTTCACACACTTCCAATCTATGACTTCACACACCTCCATTCTATGACTTCACACACCTGCATTCTGACTTCACAAACCTCCATTCTCTGAGTTCACACACATCCATTCTATGACTTCACACACCTGCATTCTGTAACTTCACACACTTCCAATGTTTGACTTCACACACCTCCATTCCATGACTTCATACACCTCCATTCTATGACTTCAAACACATCCATTCTTTGACTTCACACACTTCCATTTTGACTTCACACACCTCCATTCTGTGACTTCACACACATCCATTCTTTGACTTCAGACACCACAATTTTAACTTCACACAAGTCCATTCATTGACTTCACACACCTCCATTCTCTGACTTCACGCACCTCCATTTTGACTTCACACACTTCCATTCTGTGACTTCACACACCTCCATTCTATGACTTCACACACCTCCCTTCTATGAATTCACACACCTCCATTCTGTGACTTCACACACCTCCATTGTGAGTTCACCCACTTCCATTCTGTGTCTTCACCCACCTCCATTCTCTGACTTCACACACCTTCATTATGTGACTTCACACACCTCCATTGTATGACTTCACACACCTCCCTTCTATAAATTCACACCCCTCCATTCTGTGACTTCACACACCTCCTTTGTATGACTTCACACACCTCCATTCTGTGACTTCACACACCTCCATTCTCAGTTCACACACCTCCATTCTGTGACTTCACACACCTCCATTCTGTGACTTCCACACCTCCATTCTATGACTTCACACACCTCCGTTCTGTGACTTCACACCCCTCCATTCTATGACTTCACACACCACCATTCTGTGACTTCACACACCTCCATTCTATGACTTCACACACCTCCATTCTGTCACTTCACCACCTCCATTCTATGACTTCACACACCTCAATTCTATGAGTTCACACACCTGCATTGTGACTTCACACACCTCCATTCTATGAATTCACACACCTCCATTCTGTGACTTCACACACCTCCATTGTATGACTTCACACACCTCTATTCTGTGACTTCACACACCTCCATTGTATGACTTCACACACCTCTATTCTGTGACTTCACACACCTCCTTTCTGAGTTCACACAACTCCATTCTATGACTTCACACACCTGCATTGTGACTTCACCCACCTCCATTCTATGAGTTCACAAACCTGCATTGTGACTTCACACACCTCCATTCTATGACTTCACACATCTCCATTCTGACCTCACACACCTCCATGCTGTGATTTCACACACCTCCATTCTATGACTTCACACACCTCCATTCTTTGACTTCACACACCTCCATTCCATGACTTCACACACCTCCATTCTATGAGTTCACACACCTCCATTCTTTGAGTTCACACACCTCCATTTTGACTTCACACACCTCCATTCTATGACTTCACACACCTGCATTGTGACTTCACCCACCTCCATTCTATGAGTTCAAAAACCAGCATTGTGACTTCACACACCTCCATTCTATGACTTCACACATCTCCATTCTGACTTCACACACCTCCATGCTGTGATTTCACACACCTCCATTCTATGACTTCACACACCTCCATTCTTTGACTTCACACACCTCCATTGTATGACTTCACACACCTCCACTGTGACTTTACAGAACTCCATTCTGTGACTTCACACACTTCCCTCTGTGACTTCACACACCTCCAATCTATGACTTCACACACTTCCAATCTATGACTTCACACACCTCCATTCTATGACTTCACACACCTGCATTCTGACTTCACAAACCTCCATTCTCTGACTTCACACACATCCATTCTATGACTTCACACACCTCCATTCTGTAACTTCACACACTTCCAATGTTTGACTTCACACACCTCCATTCCATGACTTCATACACCTCCATTCTATGACTTCAAACACATCCATTCTTTGACTTCACACACCTCCATTTTGACTTCACACACCTCCATTCTGTGACTTCACACACATCCATTCTTTGACTTCAGACACCACAATTTTAACTTCACACAAGTCCATTCATTGACTTCACACACCTCCATTCTCTGACTTCACGCACCTCCATTTTGACTTCACACACTTCCATTCTGTGACTTCACACACCTCCATTCTATGACTTCACACACCTCCCTTCTATGAATTCACACACCTCCATTCTGTGACTTCACACACCTCCATTGTGAGTTCACCCACTTCCATTCTGTGTCTTCACCCACCTCCATTCTCTGACTTCACACACCTTCATTATGTGACTTCACACACCTCCATTGTATGACTTCACACACCTCCCTTCTATAAATTCACACCCCTCCATTCTGTGTCTTCACACACCTCCTTTGTATGACTTCACACACCTCCATTCTGTGACTTCACACACCTCCATTCTCAGTTCACACACCTCCATTCTGTGACTTCACACACCTCCATTCTGTGACTTCCACACCTCCATTCTATGACTTAACACACCTCCATTCTGTGACTTCACACCCCTCCATTCTATGACTTCACACACCACCATTCTGTGACTTCACACACCTCCATTCTATGACCTCACACACCTCCATTCTGTCACTTCACCACCTCCATTCTATGACTTCACACACCTCGATTCTATGACTTCACACACCTGCATTGTGACTTCACCCACCTCAATTCTATGAGTTCACACACCTGCATTGTGACTTCACACACCTCCATTCTATGACTTCACACATCTCCATTCTGACTTCACACACCTCCATTCTATGATTCCACACACTTCGATTCTATGACTTCACACACCTCCATTCTATGACTTCACACACCTCGTTTCTGAGTTGACACACCTGCTTTCTGTGATTTCACACACCTCCAATCTGAGTTCACACACCTCCAGTCTATGACTTCACACACCTCCATTCTTTGACATCAAAAACCACCATTCTATGACTTCACACACCTCCATTTTGACTTCACACACCTCCATTCTACGAGTTCACACACTTCCATTCTGCCTTCACCCACCTCCATTCTATGACTTCACTCAGCTGCCTTCTGACTTCACACACCTCCATTTGTGAATTCACACACAAGCATTTTGACTTCACACACCTCCATTCTGTGACATCACACACCTCCATTCTGTGACTTCACACACCTCCATTCTGTGACTTCACACACCTCCATTGTTTGACTTCACACACCTCCATTCTTGGACTTCACACCCCTCCATTCCATAACTTCACACACCTCCATTCTATGAGTTCACACACCTCCATTCTTTGAGTTCACACACCTCTATTTTGACTTCACACACCTCCATTCTATGACTTCACAAACCTTCATACTTACTTTCAGAAACATCCATTCTATGACCTCACACACCTCCATTTTATGACTTCACACACCTCCATTCTGTGACTTCCCACACCTCCATTCTGAGTTCACACATCTCCATTCTGTGACTTCACACACCTCCCTTCTGACTTCACACACCTCCCTTCTGTGACTTCACACACCTCCATTGTGAGTTCACCCACTTCCATTCTGTGACTTCACACACCTCCATTCTGTTACTTCACACACCTCCATTCTGTGACTTCACATACCTCCATTCTATGACTTCACACACCTCCATTCTATGAATTCACACACCTCCATTCTGTGACTTCACACACCTCCATTGTATGACTTCACACACCTCTATTCTGTGACTTCACACACCTCCATTGTATGACTTCACACACCTCTATTCTGTGACTTCACACACCTCCTTTCTGAGTTCACACAACTCCATTCTATAACTTCACACACCTGCATTGTGACTTCACCCACCTCCATTCTATGAGTTCACAAACCTGCATTGTGACTTCACACACCTCCATTCTATGACTTCACACATCTCCATTCTGACCTCACACACCTCCATGCTGTGATTTCACACACCTCCATTCTATGACTTCACACACCTCCATTCTTTGACTTCACACACCTCCATTCCATGACTTCACACACCTCCATTCTATGAGTTCACACACCTCCATTCTTTGAGTTCACACACCTCCATTTTGACTTCACACACCTCCATTCTATGACTTCACACACCTTCATTCTCTGACTTCACACACCTCCATTCTGTGACTTCACCCACCTCCATTCTATGAGTTCACAAACCTGCATTGTGACTTCACACACCTCCATTCTATGACTTCACACATCTCCATTCTGTGACTTCACACACCTCCATTCTGTGACTTCACACACCTCCATTGTTTGACTTCACACACCTCCATTCTTGGACTTCACACACCTCCATTCCATGACTTCACACACCTCCATTCTATGAGTTCACACACCTCCATTCTTTGAGTTCACACACCTCCATTTTGACTTCACACACCTCCATTCTATGACTTCACACAACTTCATTCTTACTTTCAGAAACATCCATTCTATGACCTCACACACCTCCATTTTATGACTTCACACACCTCCCTTCTGTGACTTCACACACCTCCATTGGGAGTTCACCCACTTCCGTTCTGTGACTTCACACACCTCCATTCTGTTACTTCACACACCTCCATTCTGTGACTTCACACACTTCCATTGTGACGACTCACACCTCCATTCTATGAGTTCACACACCTCCATTCTATGACTTCACATACCTCCGTTCTGACTTCACACACCTCCATTCTATGACTTCACACTGCTCCATTCTATGACTTCCCACACCTCCTTTCTATGACTTCACCCACCTCTATTCTATGACTTCACACCTCGATTCTGACTTCAGATACCTCCATTCTGTGACTTCACACACCTCCATTCTCTGACTTCAAACACCTCCATTCTCTGATTTCACACACCTCCATTCTGAGATCACACAACTCCATTCGGTGTCTTCACACACCTCCATTCTTACTTCACAAACCTCCATTCTATGACTTCACACACTTCCATTCTATGACTTCACACACCTCCATTCTATGACTTCACACACCTCCATTCTATGACTTCAGAAACATACATTGTTACTTCACACACCTCCATTCTATGAGTTCACACACCTGCATTGTGACTTCACACACCTCCATTATCTGACTTCACACACCTCCATTCTGACTTCACACACCTCCATTCTGTCTTCACACACCTCAATTCTGTGACTTCACACACCTCCTTTCTATGATTTCACACACCTCCATTCTATGACTTCACAGACCTCCATTCTATGACTTCACACACCTCCTTTCTGAGTTCACACACATCCATTCTGTGACTTCACACACCTCCATTGTGACTTCATACACCTCCATTCTATGAGTTCACACACCTCCATTCTGACTTCACACACATCCATTCTATGCCTCCACACAGCTCCATTCTGACTTCACACACCTCCATTCTATGACTTC
Organism: Megascapheus bottae; assembly: GCA_024803745.1. Classification (NCBI taxonomy): domain Eukaryota; kingdom Metazoa; phylum Chordata; class Mammalia; order Rodentia; family Geomyidae; genus Megascapheus; species Megascapheus bottae. The sequence continues at coordinate 335,412 of JANJXV010000106.1, read as the reverse complement.
GCACCCCTCTATTCTGACTTCACACACCTGCATTTTGTGACTTCACACACCTCCAGTCTATGACTTCACAAACCTCCATTCTGTGACTTCACACACCTCCACTCTGTGACTTTACACACCTCCATTCTGTGACTTCACACACCTCCATTCTGTGATTTCACACACAATCCATTCTATGACTTCACAAACCTCCATTCTTTGATTTCACACACCTCCATCCTATGACTTCACACACCTCCATTGTGAATTCACACAGCTCCATTCTGTGACTTCACACACCTCCATACTATGACTTCCCCACAACTTCAATCTATGACTTCACACACCTCCATTCTATGATTTCACACGCTTCCAATCTATGACTTTACACACCTCCATTCTATGACTTCACACACCTCCATTCTATGACTTCACACACCTGCATTCTGACTTCACACACCTCCATTCTCTGATTTCACACACCCCTATTCTATGACTTCACACACCTCCATTGTGTCTTCACACACCTCCATTCTATGAGTTCATACACCTCCATTCTGACTTCACAAACCTCAATTCTATGACTTCACAGACTTTGAATATGTGCCTTCACTCACCTCCATTCTATGACTTCCCACACCTCCTTTCCCTGACTTCACCCACCCCCATTCTATGACTTCACACCTCCATTCTGACTTCACACACCTCCATTCTGTGACTTCACACACCTCCATTCTATGAGTTCACACACCTCCAGTTTGACTTCACACACCTCCATTCTATGACTTCACACACCTTCATTCTTACTTCAGAAACATCCATTCTATGATTTCACACACCTCCATTCTGTAACTTCACACACTTCCAATGTTTGACTTCACACACCTCCATTCCATGACTTCATACACCTCCATTGTATGACTTCATACACATCCATTCTTTGACTTGACACACCTCCATTTTGACTTCACACACCTCCATTCTGTGACTTCACACACATCCATTCTTTGACTTCACACACCACAATTTTGACTTCACACAAGTCCATTCATGGACTTCACACACCTCCATTCTCTGACTTCACACACCTCCATTTTGACTTCACACACTTCCATTCTGTGACTTCACACACCTCCATTCTATGACTTCACACAGCTCCCTTCTATGAATTCACACACCTCCATTCTGTGACTTCACACACCTCCATTGTGAGTTCACCCACTTCCATTCTGTGTCTTCACACACCTCCATTCTGTGACTTCACACACCTCCATTGCATGACTTCACACACCTCCATTCTGTGACTTCACACACCTCCATTCTCAGTTCACACACCTCCATTCTGTGACTTCACACACCTCCATTCTTTGACTTCCACACCTCCATTCTATGACTTAACACACCTCCATTCTATGACTTCACACCCCTCCATTCTATGACTTCACACACCACCATTCTGTGACTTCACACACCTCCATTCTATGACTTCACACACCTCCATTCTGTCACTTCACCACCTCCATTCTATGACTTCACACACCTCCATTCTATGACTTCACACACCTGCATTGTGACTTCACCCACCTCAATTCTATGAGTTCACACACCTGCACTGTGACTTCACACACCTCCATTCTATGACTTCACACACCTCGTTTCTGAGTTGACACACCTGCTTTCTGTGATTTCACACACCTCCAATCTGAGTTCACACACCTCCAGTCTATGACTTCACACACCTCCATTCTTTGACATCAAAAACCACCATTCTATGACTTCACACACCTCCATTTTGACTTCACACACCTCCATTCTACGAGTTCTCACACTTCCAATCTGCCTTCACCCACCTCCATTCTATGACTTCACTCAGCTGCCTTCTGACTTCACACACCTCCATTTGTGAATTCACACACCAGCATTTTGACTTCACACACCTCCATTCTGTGACTTCACACACCTCCATTCTTGGACTTCACACACCTCCATTCCATGACTTCACACACCTCCATTCTATGAGTTCACACACCTCCATTCTTTGAGTTCACACACCTCCATTTTGACTTCACACACCACCATTTTGATTTCACACAGCACCATTCTGTGACTTCACACACCTCCATTCTTTGACTTCACACACCTCCGTTTTGACTTCACACACTTCCATTCTGTGACTTCACACACCTCCATTCTGAGTTCACACACCTCCATATTGTGACTTCACAAACCTCTATTCTATGATTTCACACCTCCATTCTATGACTTCACACACATTCCATTTTAGGACGTCAAACACCTCCATTTTGACTTCACACACTTCCATTTTGTGACTTCACACACCTCCATTCTATGACCTCACACACTTCCATTCTGACTTCACACACCTCCATTCTCAGTTCACACACCTCCATTCTGTGACTTCACACACCTCCATTCTGTGACTTCACACACCTCCATTGTGAGTTCACCCACTTCCATTCTGTGTCTTCACACACCTCCATTCTGTGACTTCACACACCTCCATTGTATGACTTCACACAACTCCATTCTGTGACTTCACACACCTCCATTCTCAGTTCACACACCTCCATTCTGTGACTTCACACACCTCCATTCTTTGACTTCCACACCTCCATTCTATGACTTAACACACCTCCATTCTATGACTTCACACCCCTCCATTCTATGACTTCACACACCACCATTCTGTGACTTCACACACCTCCATTCTATGACTTCACACACCTCCATTCTGTCACTTCACCACCTCCATTCTATGACTTCACACACCTCCATTCTATGACTTCACACACCTGCATTGTGACTTCACCCACCTCAATTCTATGAGTTCACACACCTGCATTGTGACTTCACACACCTCCATTCTTTGACTTCACACATCTCCATTCTGACTTCACACACCTCCATTCTATGATTCCACACACTTCGATTCTATGACTTCACACACCTCCATTCTATGATTCACACACCTCGTTTCTGAGTTGACACACCTGCTTTCTGTGATTTCACACACCTGCAATCTGAGTTCACACACCTCCAGTCTATGACTTCACACACCTCCATTCTTTGACATCAAAAACCTCCATTCTATGACTTCACACACCTCCATTTTGACTTCACAGACCTCCAATCTACGAGTTCACACACTTCCATTCTGCCTTCACCCACCTCCATTCTATGACTTCACTCAGCTGCCTTCTGACTTCACACACCTCCATTTGTGAATTCACACACCAGCATTTTGACTTCACACACCTCCATTCTGTGACTTCACACACCTCCATTCTGTGACTTCACACACCTCCATTGTTTGACTTCACACACCTCCATTCTTGGACTTCACACACCTCCATTCCATGACTTCACACACCTCCATTCTATGAGTTCACACACCTCCATTCTTTGAGTTCACACACCTCCATTTTGACTTCACACACCTCCATTCTATGACTTCACACACGTTCATTCTTACTTTCAGAAACATCCATTCTATGACCTCACACACCTCCATTTTATGACTTCACAAACCTCCATTCTGTGACTTCCCACACCTCCATTCTGAGTTCACACATCTCCATTCTGTGACTTCACACACCTCCCTTCTGACTTCACACACCTCCCTTCTGTGACTTCACACACCTCCATTGTGAGTTCACCCACTTCCATTCTGTGACTTCACACACCTCCATTGTGTTACTTCACACACCTCCATTCTGTGACTTCACACACCTCCATTCTATGACTTCACACACCTCCCTTCTATGAATTCACACACCTCCATTCTGTGACTTCACACACCTCCATTGTGAGTTCACCCACTTCCATTCTGTGTCTTCACACACCTCCATTCTGTGACTTCACACACCTCCATTGTATGACTTCACACACCTCCATTCTGTGACTTCACACACCTCCATTCTCAGTTCACACACCTCCATTCTGTGACTTCACACACCTCCATTCTTTGACTTCCACACCTCCATTCTATGACTTAACACACCTCCATTCTATGACTTCACACCCCTCCATTCTATGACTTCACACACCACCATTCTGTGACTTCACACACCTCCATTCTATGACTTCACACACCTCCATTCTGTCACTTCACCACCTCCATTCTATGACTTCACACACCTCCATTCTATGACTTCACACACCTGCATTGTGACTTCACCCACCTCAATTCTATGAGTTCACACACCTGCACTGTGACTTCACACACCTCCATTCTATGACTTCACACACCTCGTTTCTGAGTTGACACACCTGCTTTCTGTGATTTCACACACCTCCAATCTGAGTTCACACACCTCCAGTCTATGACTTCACACACCTCCATTCTTTGACATCAAAAACCACCATTCTATGACTTCACACACCTCCATTTTGACTTCACACACCTCCATTCTACGAGTTCTCACACTTCCATTCTGCCTTCACCCACCTCCATTCTATGACTTCACTCAGCTGCCTTCTGACTTCACACACCTCCATTTGTGAATTCACACACCAGCAGTTTGACTTCACACACCTCCATTCTGTGACTTCACACACCTCCATTCTTGGACTTCACACACCTCCATTCCATGACTTCACACACCTCCATTCTATGAGTTCACACACCTCCATTCTTTGAGTTCACACACCTCCATTTTGACTTCACACACCACCATTTTGATTTCACACAGCACCATTCTGTGACTTCACACACCTCCATTCTTTGACTTCACACACCTCCGTTTTGACTTCACACACTTCCATTCTGTGACGTCACACACCTCCATTCTGAGTTCACACACCTCCATATTGTGACTTCACAAACCTCTATTCTATGATTTCACACCTCCATTCTATAAGTTCATACCATCCATTCTGTGACTTCACACACCTCCATTCTATGACCTCACACACTTCCATTCTGACTTCACACACCTCCATTCTCAGTTCACACACCTCCATTCTGTGACTTCACACACCTCCATTCTGTGACTTCACACACCTCCATTGTGAGTTCACCCACTTCCATTCTGTGTCTTCACAAAACTCCATTCTGTGACTTCACACACCTCCATTGTATGACTTCACACAACTCCATTCTGTGACTTCACACACCTCCATTCTCAGTTCACACACCTCCATTCTGTGACTTCACACACCTCCATTCTTTGACTTCCACACCTCCATTCTATGACTTAACACACCTCCATTCTATGACTTCACACCCCTCCATTCTATGACTTCACACACCACCATTCTGTGACTTCACACACCTCCATTCTATGACTTCACACACCTCCATTCTGTCACTTCACCACCTCCATTCTATGACTTCACACACCTCCATTCTATGACTTCACACACCTGCATTGTGACTTCACCCACCTCAATTCTATGAGTTCACACACCTGCATTGTGACTTCACACACCTCCATTCTTTGACTTCACACATCTCCATTCTGACTTCACACACCTCCATTCTATGATTCCACACACTTCGATTCTATGACTTCACACACCTCCATTCTATGATTCACACACCTCGTTTCTGAGTTGACACACCTGCTTTCTGTGATTTCACACACCTCCAATCTGAGTTCACACACCTCCAGTCTATGACTTCACACACCTCCATTCTTTGACATCAAAAACCTCCATTCTATGACTTCACACACCTCCATTTTGACTTCACAGACCTCCAATCTACGAGTTCACACACTTCCATTCTGCCTTCACCCACCTCCATTCTATGACTTCACTCAGCTGCCTTCTGACTTCACACACCTCCATTTGTGAATTCACACACCAGCATTTTGACTTCACACACCTCCATTCTGTGACTTCACACACCTCCATTCTGTGACTTCACACACCTCCATTGTTTGACTTCACACACCTCCATTCTTGGACTTCACACACCTCCATTCCATGACTTCACACACCTCCATTCTATGAGTTCACACACCTCCATTCTTTGAGTTCACACACCTCCATTTTGACTTCACACACCTCCATTCTATGACTTCACACACGTTCATTCTTACTTTCAGAAACATCCATTCTATGACCTCACACACCTCCATTTTATGACTTCACAAACCTCCATTCTGTGACTTCCCACACCTCCATTCTGAGTTCACACATCTCCATTCTGTGACTTCACACTCCTCCCTTCTGACTTCACACACCTCCCTTCTGTGACTTCACACACCTCCATTGTGAGTTCACCCACTTCCATTCTGTGACTTCACACACCTCCATTGTGTTACTTCACACACCTCCATTCTGTGACTTCACATACCTCCATTCTATGACTTCACACACCTCCATTCTATGAATTCACACACCTCCATTCTGTGACTTCACACACCTCCATTGTATGACTTCACACACCTCTATTCTGTGACTTCACACACCTCCTTTCTGAGTTCACACAACTCCATTCTATGACTTCACACACCTGCATTGTGACTTCACCCACCTCCATTCTATGAGTTCACAAACCTGCATTGTGACTTCACACACCTCCATTCTATGACTTCACACATCTCCATTCTGACCTCACACACCTCCATGCTGTGATTTCACACACCTCCATTCTATGACTTCACACACCTCCATTCTTTGACTTCACACACCTCGTTTCTGAGTTGACACACCTGCTTTCTGTGATTTCACACACCTCCAATCTGAGTTCACACACCTCCAGTCTATGACTTCACACACCTCCATTCTTTGACATCAAAAACCACCATTCTATGACTTCACACATCTCCATTTTGACTTCACACACCTCCATTCTATGACTTCACACACCTTCATTCTTACTTTCAGAAACATCCATTCTATGACCTCACACACCTCCATTTTATGACTTCACACACCTCCCTTCTGTGACTTCACACACCTCCATTGGGAGTTCACCCACTTCCGTTCTGTGACTTCACACACCTCCATTCTGTTACTTCACACACCTCCATTCTGTGACTTCACACACTTCCATTGTGACGACTCACACCTCCATTCTATGAGTTCACACACCTCCATTCTATGACTTCACATACCTCCGTTCTGACTTCACACACCTCCATTATATGACTTCACAGACCTCGAATCTGTGACTTCACTCACCTCCATTCTATGACTTCACACTGCTCCATTCTATGACTTCCCACACCTCCTTTCTATGACTTCACCCACCTCTATTCTATGACTTCACACCTCGATTCTGACTTCAGATACCTCCATTCTGTGACTTCACACACCTCCATTCTATGACTTCAAACACCTACATTCTCTGACTTCACACACCTCCATTCTGATATCACACAACTCCATTCGGTGACTTCACACACCTCCATTCTTACTTCACAAACCTCCATTCTATGACTTCACACACTTCCATTCTATGACTTCACACACCTCCACTCTGTGACTTTACACACATCCATTCTGTGAGTTCACACACCTCCATTGTGACTTCATACACCTCCATTCTATGAGTTGACACACCTCCATTCTGACTTCACACACCTCCATCCTATGACTTCACACACCTCCATTGTGACTTCACACAGCTCCATTCTGTGACTTCACACACCTCCATACTATGACTTCCCCACACCTTCAATCTATGACTTCACACACATCCATTCTTTGACTTCACACACCACAATTTTGACTTCATACAAGTCCATTCATTGACTTCACACACCTCCATTCTCTGTCTTCACGCACCTCCATTTTGACTTCACACACTTCCATTCTGTGACTTCACACACATCCACTCTATGACTTCACACACCTCCCTTCTATGAATTCACAAACCTCCATTCTGTGACTTCACACACCTCCATTGTGAGTTCACCCACTTCAATTCTGTGTCTTCACTCTCCTCCATTCTGTGGCTTCACACACCTCCATTGTATGACTTCACACACCTCCATTCTGTGACTTCACACACCTCCAGTCTCAGTTCACACACCTCCATTCTGTGACTTCACACACCTCCATTCTGTGACTTCCACACCTCCATTCTATGACTTAACACACCTCCATTCTATGACTTCACACCCCTCCATTCTATGACTTCACACACCACCATTCTATGACTTCACACACCTCCATTCTATGACTTCACACACCTCCATTCTGTCACTTCACCACCTCCATTCTATGACTTCACACACCTCCATTCTATGACTTCACACACCTGCATTGTGACTTTACCCACCTCAATTCTATGAGTTCACACACCTGCACTGTGACTTCACACACCTCCATTCTATGACTTCACAAATCTCCATTCTGACTTCACACACCTCCATTCTATGATTTCACACACTTCGATTCTATGACTTCACACACCTCCATTCTATGACTTCACACACCTCGTTTCTGAGTTGACACACCTGCTTTCTGTGATTTCACACACCTCCAATCTGAGTTCACACACCTCCAGTCTATGACTTCACACACCTCCATTCTTTGACATCAAAAACCACCATTCTATGACTTCACACACCTCCATTTTGACTTCACACACCTCCATTCTACGAGTTCACACACTTCCATTCTGCCTTCACCCACCTCCATTCTATGACTTCACTCAGCTGCCTTTTGACTTCACACACCTCCATTTGTGAATTCACACACCAGCATTTTGACTTCACACACCTCCATTCTGTGACTTCACACACCTCCATTCTGTGACTTCACACACCTCCATTCTGTGACTTCACACACCTCCATTGTTTGACTTCACACACCTCCATTCTTGGACTTCACACACCTCCATTCCATGACTTCACACACCTCCATTCTTTGAGTTCACACACCTCCATTCTTTGAGTTCACACACCTCAATTTTGACTTCACACACCACCATTTTCATTTCACACAGCACCATTCTGTGACTTCACACACCTCCATTCTTTGACTTCACACACCTCCGTTTTGACTTCACACACTTCCATTCTCTGACTTCACACACCTCCATTCCATGACTTCACACACCTCCATTCTTTGAGTTCACACACCTCCATTCTTTGAGTTCACACACCTCAATTTTGACTTCACACACCACCATTTTCATTTCACACAGCACCATTCTGTGACTTCACACACCTCCATTCTTTGACTTCACAAACCTCCGTTTTGACTTCACACACTTCCATTCTGTGACTTCACACACCTCCATTCCATGACTTCACACACCTCCATTCTTTGAGTTCACACACCTCCATTCTTTGACTTCACACACCTCCGTTTTGACTTCACACACTTCCATTCTGTGACTTCACACACCTCCATTCTGAGTTCACACACCTCCATATTATGACTTCACAAACGTCTATTCTATGATTTCACACACCTCCATTCTATGACTTCACACACATACCATTTTAGGACGTCAAACACCTCCATTTTGACTTCACACACTTCCATTTTGTGACTTCACAAACCTCCATTCTATGACTTCACACACTTCCATTGTGACGTCACACACCTCCATTATATTAGTTCACACACCTACATTCTCTGACTTCACACACCTTCATTCTACTTCACACACCTCCATTCTGACTTCACACACCTCCATTATGTGACTTCACACACCTCCATTATATGACGTCACACAACTCCGTTCTATGACTTCACACATCCATTTTGACTTCAAACACCTCCAATATATAACTTCAAACACCTCAATTCTGTGATTTCACACACCTCCATTCTATGACTTCACACACCTCCATTCTATGACTTCACACACCTCCATTCTGTGACTTCACACACCTCCATTCGGTGACTTCACACAGCTGCATTCTGTGACTTCACACACCTCCATTCTCCGACTTCACACACCTCCATTCTATGACTTCACACATCCATTTTGACTTCACACACCTCCAATATATAACTTCAAACACCTCAATTCTGTGACTTCAAACATCTCCATTCTATGAAATCATACCCGTCCATTCTGTGACTTCACACACCTCCATTCTTTGACTTCACACACCTCCATTCTGTGACTTCACCCACCTCCCTTCTGTGACTTCCCTCACCTCCATTCTCCTACTTCACACCTCTCCAATTTGACTTCACATACCTCCATTCTATGACTTCACACACCTCCATTCTGTGACTTCACACACCTCAATTCTGTGACTTCACAAACCTCCATTCTATGATTTCACACACCTCCAAACTATGGCTTCACACACCTACATTTTATGACGTCACACACCTCCATTTTGACTTCACACACCTCCATTATGTGACTCCACACACCTCGCTTCTGTGACTTCACACACCTCCATTCTGTGACTTCACACACTTTCATTCTATGACTTCACACACCGCCATTCCGTGACTTCACACACCTGCATTGTGAGTTCACACACCTCCATTCTGTGACCTCACACACCTCCATTCTTCGATTTCACACAACTCAATTCTGAGATGTCACACCTCCATTCTATGAGTTCACACACCTCCATTCTGTGATTTCACACACCTCAATTCTATGACTTCACACAACTCCATTCTGTGACTTCAAACATCTCCATTCTGAGTTCACACACCTCCATTCTGTGACTTCACAAACCTCCATTCTGTGACTTCACACACCTCCATTCTATGACTTCACACACCTCCATTCTGTGACTTCACCTACCTCCATTCTGTGACTTCACAAACCTCCATTCTGTGACTTCACACACCTCCATTCTGTGACTTCACAAACCTCCATTCTATTATTTCACACACCTCCAATCGATGACCTCACACACCTCCATTTTATGACGTCAGACACCTCCATTTTGACCTCTCACACCTCCATTATGTGACTTCACACACCTCTCTTCTGTGACTTCACACACTTCCAATCTATGACTTCACACACTTCCATTCTATGATTTCACATACCTTCTTACGATGACTTCACACACCTCCATTCTGTGCCTTCACACACCTCCATTCTGAGTTCACACACCTCCATTCTGTGACTTCACAAACCTCTATTCGATGATTTCACACACATCCATTCTATGACTTCTCACACCTCCATTTTAGGACGTCACACACCTCCATTTTGACTTCACACACTTCCATTCTGTGACTTCACACACCTCCATTCTATGACTTCACACACTTCCATTGGGACGTCTCACACCTCCATACTATGAGTTCACACACCTACATTCTATGACTTCACACACCTTCATTCGACTTCACACACCTTCATTCTATGACTTCACAGACCTCGAATCTGTGACTTCACTCACCTCCAATCTATGACTTCACACTCCTCCATTCTATGACTTCCCACAACTCCTTTCTATGACTTCACACCTCCATTCTGACTTCACACACCTCCATTATGTGACTTCACACACCTCCATTATATGACGTCACACAACTCCGTTCTATGACTTCACACACCTCCATTCTATGACTTCACACACCTCCATTCTTTGACTTCACACACCTCCATTCTGTGACTTCACACACCTCCATTCTGTGACTTCACACACCTCCATTCTGTGACTTCACACAGCTCCATTCTGTGACTTCACACACCTCCATTCTCCGACTTCACACACCTCCATTCTATGAGTTCACACACCTCCATTCTATGACTTCACACACCTCCATTCTATGACTTCGCACACCTCTATTCTGACTTCACACACCTCCATTCTGTGACTTCACACACCTCCATTAGATGACTTCACACACCTACATTCTTTGACTTCACACACAACCATTTTGACTTCACACCTCCCTTCTGTGACTTCACACACTTACATTTGTGACTTCTCACACCACCTTTTTGACTTCACACATCTCCATTCTGTGACTTCACACACCTCCATTCTGTGACTTCACACACCTCCATTCTATGACTACACACACCTCCATTCTATGACTTCACACACTTCCATTCTATGACTTCACACACCTCCATTCTATGACTTCACACACCTCCATTCAATGACTTCCCATACCTGCATTCTGACTTCACACACCTCCATTCTTTGACTTCACACATCTTCTTTCTGTAACTTCCCACACTTCCAATCTTTGACTTCACAAACCTCCATTCCATGACTTCAAACACCTCCATTCTATGAGTTCACACACCTCCATTCTTTGACTTCACACACCTCCATTTTGACTTCACACACCTACATTCTGTGACTTCACACACCTCCATTTGTGACTTCACGCACCTCCATTTTGATTTCACACACCACCATTCTGTGACTTCACACACCTCCATACTTTAACGTCACACACCTGCGTTTTGACTTCACACACTTCCATTCTGTGACTTCACACACCTCCATTCTGAGTTCACACACCTCCATTTTGTGACTTCACAAAACTCTATTCTATGATTTCACACACCTCCATTTTAGGACGTCACACACCTCCATTTTGACTTCACACACTTACATTCTGTGACTTCACACACCTCCATTCTATGATTTCAGATACCCTCATGGGATGACTTCACACACCTCCATTCTGTGACTTCACACACGTCCATTCTGAGTTCACACACCTCCATTCTGTGACTTCCCAAACCTCTATACTATTATTTCATACACCTCCATTCTATGACTTCACTCATCTCCATTATGTGACTTCACACACCTCTCTTCTGTGACTTCACACACCTCCATTCTATGACTTCACACACCTTCATTGTATGACTTCGCACACCTCCACTCTATCACTTCACACATCTCCATTCTGTGACTTCACACACCTCTATTCTATGATTTCACACACCTCCATTCTATGACTTCTCACACCTCCATTTTAGGACGTCACACACCTCCATTTTGACTTCACACACTTCCATTCTGTGACTTCACACACCTCCATTCTATGACTTCACACACCTCCATTCTATGACTTCACACACCTCCATTCTATGACTTCGCACACCTCTATTCTGACTTCACACACCTCCATTCTATGACTTCACACACCTCCATTCGATGACTTCACACACCTACATTCTTTGACTTCACACACAACCATTTTGACTTCACACCTCCCTTCTGTGACTTCACACACTTACATTTGTGACTTCTCACACCACCTTTTTGACTTCACACATTTCCATTCTGTGACTTCACACACCTCCATTCTGTGACTTCACACACCTCCATTCTGTGATTTCACACACCTCCCTTGTGTGACTTCACCCACCTCCATTCTATGACTACACACACCTCCATTCTATGACTTCACACACTTCCATTCTATGACTTCACACACCTCCATTCTATGACTTCACACACCTCCATTCAATGACTTCCCATACCTGCATTCTGACTTCACACACCTCCATTCTATGACTTCCCACATCTTCTTTCTGTAACTTCCCACACTTCCAATCTTTGACTTCACAAACCTCCATTCCATGACTTCAAACACCTCCATTCTATGAGTTCACACACCTCCATTCTTTGACTTCACACACCTCCATTTTGACTTCACACACCGACATTCTGTGACTTCACACACCTCCATTTGTAACTTCACGCACCACCATTTTGATTTCACACACCACCATTCTGTTACTTCACACACCTCCATTCTTTAACGTCACACACCTCCGTTTTGACTTCACACACTTCCATTCTGTGACTTCACACACCTCCATTCTGAGTTCACACACCTCCATTTTGTGACTTCACAAAACTCTATTCTAAGATTTCACACACCTCCATTTTAGGACGTCACACACCTCCATTTTGACTTCACACACTTACATTCTGTGACTTCACACACCTCCATTCTATGATTTCAGATACCCTCATGGGATGACTTCGCACACCTCCATTCTGTGACTTCACACACCTCCATTCTGAGTTCACACACCTCCATTCTGTGACTTCCCAAACCTCTATTCTATGATTTCATACACCTCCATTCTATGACTTCACTCACCTCCATTATGTGACTTCACACACCTCTCTTCTGTGACTTCACACACTTCCATTTTGTGACTTCACACACCTCCATTCTATGACTTCACACACTTCCATTGTGACGTCACACACCTCCATTCTATTAGTTCACACACCTACATTCTATGACTCCACACACCTTCATTCGACTTCACACACCTCCATTCTGACTTCACACACCTCCATTATGTGACTTCACACACCTCCATTATATGACGTCACACAACTCCGTTCTATGACTTCACACACCTCCATTCTATGACTTCACACATCCATTTTACTTCACACACCTCCAATATATAACTTCAAACACCTCAATTCTGTGACTTCACACACCTCCATTCTTTGACTTCACACACCTCCATTCTTTGACTTCACACACCTCCATTCTGTGACTTCACACACCTCCATTCGATGACTTCACACAGCTCCATTCTGTGACTTCACACACCTCCATTCTCCGACTTCACACACCTCCATTCTATGACTTCACACATCCATTTTGACTTCACACACCTCCAATATATAACTTCAAACACCTCTATTCTGTGACTTCACACACCTCCATTATATGATATCACACACCTCCATTCTATGACTTCACACACCTCCATTCTATGACTTCACGCACTTCCATTGTGACGTCACACACCTCCATTCTATGAGTTCACACACCTCCATTCTGACTTCACACACTTCCATTCTATGACTTCACACACCTCCATTCTGACTTCACACACCTCTATTCTATGACTTCGCAAACCTCCATTCTGATATCACACACCTCCATTCTATGACTTCACAGACCTCGAATCTGTGACTTCACTCGCCTGCTTTCTATGACTTTACATTCCTCCATTCTATGACTTCCCACACCTCTTTCTATGACTTCACACACCTTCATTTTTACTTCAGAAACATCCATTCTATGACTTCACAGAACTACATTCTATGACTTCACAAACCTCCATTCTGTAACTTCACACATCTCCATTCTGAGTTCACACAACTCCATTCGGTGACTTCCCACATCTCCATTCTGACTTCACACACCTCCATTCTGTGACTTCACACACTTCCATTCTATGACTTCACACACCTCTATTCTGTGACTTCACAAACCTCCATTCTGAGTTCACACACCTCCATTCTGTGACTTCACACACCTCCGTTCTGTGACTTCACACACCTCCATTGTGTGACTTTACACACTTCCATTCTATGACTTCATAAACCTCCCTTTTATAATTTCACACACCTCCATTCTGTCACTTCACACACCTCCATTCTATGATTTCACACATCCATTTTGACTTCACACACCTCTAATATATGACTTCAAACACCTCAATTCTGTGACTTCACACACCTCCATTCTATGACTTCGTACCGTCCATTCTGTGACTTCAAACACCTCCATTCTATGACTTCACACACTTCCATTCTATGACTTCACACACCTCCATTTTATAACTTCACACACCTCCATTCTATGACTTCACACACCTCCATTCTGAGTTTACACACCTCCATTCTATGACTTCACACACCTCCACTCTTTGACGTCACACATTTATTCTATGACTTCATACAACTTCATTCTTGCTTTACAAACATCCATTCTATAATTCACACACCTACATTCTATGACTTCAAACAGCTCCATTCTGTGACTTCACACACCTCCCTTCTATGACTTCACACACCTCCATTCTGTGACTTCACACACCTCCATTGTATGACTTCACACACTTCCATTGTGACGTCACTCACCTCCATTCTATGAGTTCACACAACTCCGTTCTGACTTCAAACACCTACATTCTATGACTTCACACACCTCCATTCTGTATTCACACAGCTCCATTCTGTGACTTCACAAAACTCCATTCTATGATTTCACACACCTCCATACTATGACTTCACACAACTCCATCTATGACTTCACACACCTGCATTCTGACATCACACACCTCCATTCTATGACTTCACAGAACTCGAATCTGTGACTTCACTCACCTGCACTCTATAACTTCACACTCCTCCATTCTATGATTTTCCACACCTCCTTTCTATGACTTCACCACCTGCAATCTATGACTACACACCTCCATTCTGACTTCACACACTTTCATTCTGTGAATTCACACACCTCCATTCTCTGTGTTCACGTACCTCCATTCTATGACTTCACACACCTTCATTCTTACTTCAGAAACATCCATTCTATGACTTCACACAACCCCATTCTATGACTTCACAAACCTCCATTCTGTGACTTCACACACCTCCATTCTGAGTTCACACAACTCCATTCGGTGACTTCACACACCTACATTCTGACTTCAAACACCTCCATTCTATGACTTCACACACTTCCATTCTATGACTTCACACACCTCCATTCTGTGACTTCACACACCTCCATTCTGTGTTCACACACCTCCATTCTGTGACTTCACACACCTCCATTCTGTTACTTCACATACCTCCATTCTGTGACTTCACACACTTCCATTCTATGACTTCACACACCTCCATTCTATGACTTCACACAACTCCATTCTGTGACTTCACACACCTCCATTCTATGACCTCACACACCCTCATTCTATGGTTTCACACACCTCCATTCTATGAATTCACACATCCATTTTGACTTTACACACCTCCAATATATGACTTCAAACACCTCAATTCTGTGACTTCACACCCCTCCGTTCTATGAATTCACACATCCATTTTGACTTCACACACCTCCTATATATGACTTCAAACACCTCAATTCTGTGACTTCACACACCTCCATTCTATGAGTTCATACCATCCATTCTGTGAATTCACACACCTCCATTCTATGACTTCACACACTTCCATTCTGTGACTTCCCACCCCTCCATTCTGTGACTTCACACACCTCCATTCTATGACTTCACACACCTCTATTCTGACTTCACACACCTCCATTCTATGACTTCACACACCTCCATTGTGACTTCATACACCTCAATTCTATGACTTTGCACACCTCTATTCTGACTTCACAAACCTCCATTCTGTGACTTCACACACCTCCATTCTGAGTTCACACAACTCCATTCGGTGACTTCACACATCTGCATTCTGACTTCACACACCTCCATTCTATGACTTCACACACTTCCATTCTATGACTTCACACAGCTCTATTCTGTGACTTCACAAACCTACATTCTGAGTTCACTCACCTCCATTCTATGAATTCACACATCCATTTTGACTTCACACACCTCCTATATATGACTTCAAACACCTCAATTCTGTGACTTCACACACCTCCATTCTATGAGTTCATACCATCCATTCTGTGACTTCACACACCTCCCTTCTGTGACTTCACACACCTCCATTCTGTGACTTCACACACCTCCATTCTGCGACTTCACACAGCTCCATTCTGTGACTTCACACCCCTCCATTCTCCGACTTCACACACCTCCATCCTATGACTTCACACATCCATTTTGACTTCACACAACTCCAATATATAACTTCAAACACCTCAATTCTGTGACTTCACACACCTCCATTCTATGAGTTCATACCATCCATTCTGTGACTTCACACACCTCCCTTCTGTGACTTCACACACTTCCATTCTGTGACTTCACACACCTCCATTCTGCGACTTCACACAGCTCCATTCTGTGACTTCACACCCCTCCATTCTCCGACTTCACACACCTCCATCCTATGACTTCACACATCCATTTTGACTTCACACAACTCCAATATATAACTTCATACACCTCAATTCTATGACTTTGCACACCTCTATTCTGACTTCACAAACCTCCATTCTGTGACTTCACCCACCTCCATTCTGTGACTTCCCACACCTCTATTCTCCGACATCACAACCCTCCAATTTGACTTCACATACCTCCATTCTATGACTTCACACACCTCCATTCTGTGACTTCACAAACCTCCATTCTATGATTGCACACACCTCCAATCTATGACTTCATACATCTACATTTTATGACGTCACACACCTCCATTTTGACTTCACACACCTCCAATATGTGACTCCACACACCTCCCTTCTGTGAATTCACACACCTCCATTCTATGACTTCACACACCTTCATTGTATGACTTCACACACCTCCATTCTATGACTTCACACACTTCCATTCTATGATTTCTCATACCTCCATACTATGACTTCACACACCTCCATTCTGTGACTTCACACATCTCCATTCTATGACTTCACATACCTCAATTCTCTGACTTCACAAATCTTCATTCTATGATTTCACACTCCTCCATTCTATGAATTCACACACTTCCATTGTGACGTCACACACCTCTATTCTATGAGTTCACACACCTCCATTCTATGACTTCACACACCTCCATTCTGACTTCACACACCTCCATTCTATGACTTCACAGACCTCGAATCTGTGACTTCACTCACCTCCACTGTATGACTTCACACTCCTCCATTCTCTGACTTCCCACACCTCCTTTCTATGACTTCACCCACCTCTATTCTATGACTTCACACCTCCATTCTGACTTCACACACCTCTATTCTTTGACTTCACACACCTCCATTATATGATATCACACACCTCCATTCTATGACTTCACACACTTCCATTCTATGACTTCACACACCTCCATTTTATAACTTCACACACCTCCATTCTATGACTTCACACACCTCCATTCTGAGTTTACACACCTCCATTCTATGACTTCACACACCTCCACTCTTTGACGTCACACATTTATTCTATGACTTCATACAACTTCATTCTTGCTTTACAAACATCCATTCTATAATTCACACACCTCCATTCTATGACTTCAAACAGCTCCATTCTGTGACTTCACACACCTCCCTTCTATGACTTCACACACCTCCATTCTGTGACTTCACACACCTCCATTGTATGACTTCACACACTTCCATTGTGACGTCACTCACCTCCATTCTATGAGTTCACACAACTCCGTTCTGACTTCAAACACCTACATTCTATGACTTCACACACCTCCATTCTGTATTCACACAGCTCCATTCTGTGACTTCACAAAACTCCATTCTATGATTTCACACACCTCCATACTATGACTTCACACAACTCCATCTATGACTTCACACACCTGCATTCTGACATCACACACCTCCATTCTATGACTTCACAGAACTCGAATCTGTGACTTCACTCACCTGCACTCTATAACTTCACACTCCTCCATTCTATGATTTTCCACACCTCCTTTCTATGACTTCACCTCCTGCAATCTATGACTACACACCTCCATTCTGACTTCACACACTTTCATTCTGTGAATTCACACACCTCCATTCTCTGTGTTCACGTACCTCCATTCTATGACTTCACACACCTTCATTCTTACTTCAGAAACATCCATTCTATGACTTCACACAACCCAATTCTATGACTTCACAAACCTCCATTCTGTGACTTCACACACCTCCATTCTGAGTTCACACAACTCCATTCGGTGACTTTACACACCTACATTCTGACTTCAAACACCTCCATTCTATGACTTCACACACTTCCATTCTATGACTTCACACACCTCCATTCTGTGACTTCACACACCTCCATTCTGTGTTCACACACCTCCATTCTGTGACTTCACACACCTCCATTCTGTTACTTCACATACCTCCATTCTGTGACTTCACACACTTCCATTCTATGACTTCACACACCTCCATTCTATGACTTCACACAACTCCATTCTGTGACTTCACACACCTCCATTCTATGACCTCACACACCCTCATTCTATGGTTTCACACACCTCCATTCTATGAATTCACACATCCATTTTGACTTTACACACCTCCAATATATGACTTCAAACACCTCAATTCTGTGACTTCACACCCCTCCGTTCTATGAATTCACACATCCATTTTGACTTCACACACCTCCTATATATGACTTCAAACACCTCAATTCTGTGACTTCACACACCTCCATTCTATGAGTTCATACCATCCATTCTGTGAATTCACACACCTCCATTCTATGACTTCACACACTTCCATTCTGTGACTTCCCACCCCTCCATTCTGTGACTTCACACACCTCCATTCTATGACTTCACACACCTCTATTCTGACTTCACACACCTCCATTCTATGACTTCACACACCTCCATTGTGACTTCATACACCTCAATTCTATGACTTTGCACACCTCTATTCTGACTTCACAAACCTCCATTCTGTGACTTCACACACCTCCATTCTGAGTTCACACAACTCCATTCGGTGACTTCACACATCTGCATTCTGACTTCACACACCTCCATTCTATGACTTCACACACTTCCATTCTATGACTTCACACAGCTCTATTCTGTGACTTCACAAACCTACATTCTGAGTTCACTCACCTCCATTCTATGAATTCACACATCCATTTTGACTTCACACACCTCCTATATATGACTTCAAACACCTCAATTCTGTGAATTCACACACCTCCATTCTATGAGTTCATACCATCCATTCTGTGACTTCACACACCTCCCTTCTGTGACTTCACACACCTCCATTCTGTGACTTCACACACCTCCATTCTATGACCTCACACAAACTCATTCTATGATTTCACACACCTCCATTCTATGATTTCACACATCCATTTTGACTTCACACACCTCTAATATATGACTTCAAACACCTCAATTCTGTGACTTCACACACCTCCATTCTATGACTTCGTACCGTCCATTCTGTGACTTCAAACACCTCCATTCTATGACTTCACACACTTCCATTCTATGACTTCACACACCTCCATTTTATAACTTCACACACCTCCATTCTATGACTTCACACACCTCCATTCTGAGTTTACACACCTCCATTCTATGACTTCACACACCTCCACTCTTTGACGTCACACATTTATTCTATGACTTCATACAACTTCGTTCTTGCTTTACAAACATCCATTCTATAATTCACACACCTCCATTCTATGACTTCAAACAGCTCCATTCTGTGACTTCACACACCTCCCTTCTATGACTTCACACACCTCCATTCTGTGACTTCACACACCTCCATTGTATGACTTCACACACTTCCATTGTGACGTCACTCACCTCCATTCTATGAGTTCACACAACTCCGTTCTGACTTCAAACACCTACATTCTATGACTTCACACACCTCCATTCTGTATTCACACAGCTCCATTCTGTGACTTCACAAAACTCCATTCTATGATTTCACACACCTCCATACTATGACTTCACACAACTCCATCTATGACTTCACACACCTGCATTCTGACATCACACACCTCCATTCTATGACTTCACAGAACTCGAATCTGTGACTTCACTCACCTGCACTCTATAACTTCACACTCCTCCATTCTATGATTTTCCACACCTCCTTTCTATGACTTCACCACCTGCAATCTATGACTACACACCTCCATTCTGACTTCACACACTTTCATTCTGTGAATTCACACACCTCCATTCTCTGTGTTCACGTACCTCCATTCTATGACTTCACACACCTTCATTCTTACTTCAGAAACATCCATTCTATGACTTCACACAACCCAATTCTATGACTTCACAAACCTCCATTCTGTGACTTCACACACCTCCATTCTGAGTTCACACAACTCCATTCGGTGACTTCACACACCTACATTCTGACTTCAAACACCTCCATTCTATGACTTCACACACTTCCATTCTATGACTTCACACACCTCCATTCTGTGACTTCACACACCTCCATTCTGTGTTCACACACCTCCATTCTGTGACTTCACACACCTCCATTCTGTTACTTCACATACCTCCATTCTGTGACTTCACACACTTCCATTCTATGACTTCACACACCTCCATTCTATGACTTCACACAACTCCATTCTGTGACTTCACACACCTCCATTGTATGACTTCATACACCTCTATTCTATGACTTCACACACCTCCATTCTGAGTTCACACAACTCCATTCGGTGACTTCACACATCTGCATTCTGACTTCACACACCTCCATTCTATGACTTCACACACTTCCATTCTATGACTTCACACAGCTCTATTCTGTGACTTCACAAACCTACATTCTGAGTTCACTCACCTCCATTCTATGAATTCACACATCCATTTTGACTTCACACACCTCCTATATATGACTTCAAACACCTCAATTCTGTGACTTCACACACCTCCATTCTATGAGTTCATACCATCCATTCTGTGACTTCACACACCTCCCTTCTGTGACTTCACACACCTCCATTCTGTGACTTCACACACCTCCATTCTGCGACTTCACACAGCTCCATTCTGTGACTTCACACCCCTCCATTCTCCGACTTCACACACCTCCATCCTATGACTTCACACATCCATTTTGACTTCACACAACTCCAATATATAACTTCAAACACCTCAATTCTGTGACTTCACACACCTCCATTCTATGAGTTCATACCATCCATTCTGTGACTTCACACACCTCCCTTCTGTGACTTCACACACTTCCATTCTGTGACTTCACACACCTCCATTCTGCGACTTCACACAGCTCCATTCTGTGACTTCACACCCCTCCATTCTCCGACTTCACACACCTCCATCCTATGACTTCACACATCCATTTTGACTTCACACAACTCCAATATATAACTTCATACACCTCAATTCTATGACTTTGCACACCTCTATTCTGACTTCACAAACCTCCATTCTGTGACTTCACCCACCTCCATTCTGTGACTTCCCACACCTCTATTCTCCGACATCACAACCCTCCAATTTGACTTCACATACCTCCATTCTATGACTTCACACACCTCCATTCTGTGACTTCACAAACCTCCATTCTATGATTGCACACACCTCCAATCTATGACTTCATACATCTACATTTTATGACGTCACACACCTCCATTTTGACTTCACACACCTCCAATATGTGACTCCACACACCTCCCTTCTGTGAATTCACACACCTCCATTCTATGACTTCACACACCTTCATTGTATGACTTCACACACCTCCATTCTATGACTTCACACACTTCCATTCTATGATTTCTCATACCTCCATACTATGACTTCACACACCTCCATTCTGTGAATTCACACACCTCCATTCTATGAGTTCACACACCTTCATTGTATGACTTCACACACCTCCATTCTGTGACTTCACACACCTCCATTCTATGACTTCGTACCGTCCATTCTGTGACTTCAAACACCTCCATTCTATGACTTCACACACTTCCATTCTATGACTTCACACACCTCCATTTTATAACTTCACACACCTCCATTCTATGACTTCACACACCTCCATTCTGAGTTTACACACCTCCATTCTATGACTTCACACACCTCCACTCTTTGACGTCACACATTTATTCTATGACTTCATACAACTTCGTTCTTGCTTTACAAACATCCATTCTATAATTCACACACCTCCATTCTATGACTTCAAACAGCTCCATTCTGTGACTTCACACACCTCCCTTCTATGACTTCACACACCTCCATTCTGTGACTTCACACACCTCCATTGTATGACTTCACACACTTCCATTGTGACGTCACTCACCTCCATTCTATGAGTTCACACAACTCCGTTCTGACTTCAAACACCTACATTCTATGACTTCACACACCTCCATTCTGTATTCACACAGCTCCATTCTGTGACTTCACAAAACTCCATTCTATGATTTCACACACCTCCATACTATGACTTCACACAACTCCATCTATGACTTCACACACCTGCATTCTGACATCACACACCTCCATTCTATGACTTCACAGAACTCGAATCTGTGACTTCACTCACCTGCACTCTATAACTTCACACTCCTCCATTCTATGATTTTCCACACCTCCTTTCTATGACTTCACCACCTGCAATCTATGACTACACACCTCCATTCTGACTTCACACACTTTCATTCTGTGAATTCACACACCTCCATTCTCTGTGTTCACGTACCTCCATTCTATGACTTCACACACCTTCATTCTTACTTCAGAAACATCCATTCTATGACTTCACACAACCCCATTCTATGACTTCACAAACCTCCATTCTGTGACTTCACACACCTCCATTCTGAGTTCACACAACTCCATTCGGTGACTTCACACACCTACATTCTGACTTCAAACACCTCCATTCTATGACTTCACACACTTCCATTCTATGACTTCACACACCTCCATTCTGTGACTTCACACACCTCCATTCTGTGTTCACACACCTCCATTCTGTGACTTCACACACCTCCATTCTGTTACTTCACATACCTCCATTCTGTGACTTCACACACTTCCATTCTATGACTTCACACACCTCCATTCTATGACTTCACACAACTCCATTCTGTGACTTCACACACCTCCATTGTATGACTTCATACACCTCTATTCTATGACTTCACACACCTCCATTCTGAGTTCACACAACTCCATTCGGTGACTTCACACATCTGCATTCTGACTTCACACACCTCCATTCTATGACTTCACACACTTCCATTCTATGACTTCACACAGCTCTATTCTGTGACTTCACAAACCTACATTCTGAGTTCACTCACCTCCATTCTATGAATTCACACATCCATTTTGACTTCACACACCTCCTATATATGACTTCAAACACCTCAATTCTGTGACTTCACACACCTCCATTCTATGAGTTCATACCATCCATTCTGTGACTTCACACACCTCCCTTCTGTGACTTCACACACCTCCATTCTGTGACTTCACACACCTCCATTCTGCGACTTCACACAGCTCCATTCTGTGACTTCACACCCCTCCATTCTCCGACTTCACACACCTCCATCCTATGACTTCACACATCCATTTTGACTTCACACAACTCCAATATATAACTTCAAACACCTCAATTCTGTGACTTCACACACCTCCATTCTATGAGTTCATACCATCCATTCTGTGACTTCACACACCTCCCTTCTGTGACTTCACACACTTCCATTCTGTGACTTCACACACCTCCATTCTGCGACTTCACACAGCTCCATTCTGTGACTTCACACCCCTCCATTCTCCGACTTCACACACCTCCATCCTATGACTTCACACATCCATTTTGACTTCACACAACTCCAATATATAACTTCATACACCTCAATTCTATGACTTTGCACACCTCTATTCTGACTTCACAAACCTCCATTCTGTGACTTCACCCACCTCCATTCTGTGACTTCCCACACCTCTATTCTCCGACATCACAACCCTCCAATTTGACTTCACATACCTCCATTCTATGACTTCACACACCTCCATTCTGTGACTTCACAAACCTCCATTCTATGATTGCACACACCTCCAATCTATGACTTCATACATCTACATTTTATGACGTCACACACCTCCATTTTGACTTCACACACCTCCAATATGTGACTCCACACACCTCCCTTCTGTGAATTCACACACCTCCATTCTATGACTTCACACACCTTCATTGTATGACTTCACACACCTCCATTCTATGACTTCACACACTTCCATTCTATGATTTCTCATACCTCCATACTATGACTTCACACACCTCCATTCTGTGACTTCACACATCTCCATTCTATGACTTCACATACCTCAATTCTCTGACTTCACAAACCTTCATTCTATGATTTCACACTCCTCCATTCTATGAATTCACACACTTCCATTGTGACGTCACACACCTCTATTCTATGAGTTCACACACCTCCATTCTATGACTTCACACACCTCCATTCTGACTTCACACACCTCCATTCTATGACTTCACAGACCTCGAATCTGTGACTTCACTCACCTCCACTGTATGACTTCACACTCCTCCATTCTCTGACTTCCCACACCTCCTTTCTATGACTTCACCCACCTCTATTCTATGACTTCACACCTCCATTCTGACTTCACACACCTCTATTCTTTGACTTCACACACCTCCATTATATGATATCACACACCTCCATTCTATGACTTCACACACCTCCATTCTATGACTTCACACACTTCCATTGTGACGTCACACACCTCCATTCTATGAGTTCACACACCTCCATTCTGACTTCACACACCTCCATTCTATGACTTCACACACCTCCATTCTGACTTCACACACCTCTATTCTATGACTTCGCACACCTCCATTCTGATATCACACACCTCCATTCTATGACTTCACAGACCTCGAATCTGTGACTTCACTCGCCTGCATTTTATGACTTTACATTCCTCCATTCTATGACTTCCCACACCTCTTTCTCTGACTTCACACACCTTCATTTTTACTTCAGAAACATCCATTCTATGACTTCACACACCTCCATTCTATGACTTCACAAACCTCCATTCTGTGACTTCACACATCTCCATTCTGACTTCACACACCTCCATTCTATGACTTCACACACTTCCATTCTATGACTTCACACACCTCTATTCTGTGACTTCACAAACCTCCATTCTGAGTTCACACACCTCCATTCTGTGACTTCACACACCTCCATTCTGTGACTTCACACACCTCCATTGTGTGACTTCACACACTTCCATTCTATGACTTCATAAACCTCCCTTTTATAATTTCACACACCTCCATTCTGTGACTTCACAAACCTCCATTCTATGACCTCACACAAACTCATTCTATGATTTCACACACCTCCATTCTATGATTTCACACATCCATTTTGATTCACACACCTCTAATATATGACTTCAAACACCTCAATTCTGTGACTTCACACACCTCCATTCTATGACTTCATACCGTCCATTCTGTGACTTCAAACACCTCCATTCTATGACTTCACACACTTCCATTCTATGACTTCACACACCTCCATTTTATAACTTCACACACCTCCATTCTATGACTTCACACACCTCCATTCTGAGTTTACACACCTCCATTCTATGACTTCACACACCTCCATTCTTTGACGTCACACCTTTATTCTATGACTTCATACAACTTCATTCTTACTTTACAAACATCCATTCTATAACTTCACGCACCTCCATTCTATGACTTCACACAGCTCCATTTTGTGACTTCACACACCTCCATTCTATGACTTCACACACCTCCATTCTGTGACTTCACACACCTCCATTGTATGACTTCACACACTTCCATTGTGACGTCACTCACCTCCATTCTATGAGTTCACACACCTCCGTTCTGACTTCAAACACCTACATTCTATGACTTCACACACCTCCATTCTGTATTCACACAGCTCCATTCTGTGACTTCACAAAAATCCATTCTATGATTTCACACACCTCCATACTCTCACTTCACACAACTCCATCTATGACTTCACACACCTGCATTCTGACATCACACACCTCCATTCTATGACTTCACAGACCTCGAATCTGTGACTTCACTCACCTGCACTCTATGACTTCACACTCCTCCATTCTATGACTTTCCACACCTCCTTTCTATGACTTCACCACCTGCAATCTATGACTACACACCTCCATTCTGACTTCACACACCTTCATTCTGTGAATTCACACACCTCCATTCTCTGTGTTCACATACCTCCATTCTATGACTTCACACACCTTCATTCCTACTTCAGAAACATCCATTCTATGACTTCACACATTTCCATTCTATGACTTCACAAACCTCCATTCTGTGACTTCACACACCTCCATTCTGAGTTCACACAACTCCATTCGGTGACTTCACACACCTCCATTCTGACTTCACACACCTCCATTCTGTGACTTCACACACCTCCATTCTGTGTTCACACACATCCATTCTGTGACTTCACACACTTCCATTCTATGACTTCACACACCTCCATTCTGTGACTTCACACACCTCCATTCTGTGTTCACACACCTCCATTCTGTGACTTCACACACTTCCATTCTATGACTTCACACACCTCCATTCTATGACTTCACACACCTCCATTCTGTGACTTCACACACCTCCATTCTGTGACTTCACACACCTCCATTCTATGACCTCACACACCCTCAGTCTATGGTTTCACACACCTCCATTCTATGAATTCACACATCCATTTTGACTTTACACACCTCCAATATATTACTTCAAACACCTCAATTCTGTGACTTCACACACCACCAATCTATGAATTCACGCATCCATTTTGACTTCACACACCTCCTATATATGACTTCAAACACCTCAATTCTGTGACTTCACACACCTCCATTCTATAAGTTCATACCATCCATTCTGTGACTTCACACACCTCCATTCTATGACTTCACACACTTCCATTCTGTGACTTCCCACACCTCCATTCTGTGACTTCACACACCTCCATTCTATGACTTCACACACCTCTATTCTGACTTCACACACCTCCATTCTATGACTTCACACACCTCCATTGTGACTTCACACACCTCCATTCTATGACTTTGCACACCTCTATTCTGACTTCACAAACCTCCATTCGGTGACTTCACACATCTCCATTCTGACTTCACACACCCCCATTCTATGACTTCACACACCTCTATTCTGTGACTTCACAAACCTCCATTCTGAGTTCACACACCTCCATTCTGTGACTTCACACACCTCCATTCTGTGACTTCACACACCTCCATTGGTGACTTCACACACTTCCATTCTATGACTTCATAAACCTCCCTTGTATAATTTCACACACCTCCATTCTGTGACTTCACACACCTCCATTCTATGACCTCACACAAACTCATTCTATGATTTCACACACCTCCATTCTATGATTTCACACATCCATTTTGACTTCACACACCTCTAATATATGACTTCAAACACCTCAATTCTGTGACTTCACACACCTCCATTCTATGACTTCGTACCGTCCATTCTGTGACTTCAAACACCTCCATTCTATGACTTCACACACTTCCATTCTATGACTTCACACACCTCCATTTTATAACTTCACACACCTCCATTCTATGACTTCACACACCTCCATTCTGAGTTTACACACCTCCATTCTATGACTTCACACACCTCCACTCTTTGACGTCACACATTTATTCTATGACTTCATACAACTTCGTTCTTGCTTTACAAACATCCATTCTATAATTCACACACCTCCATTCTATGACTTCAAACAGCTCCATTCTGTGACTTCACACACCTCCCTTCTATGACTTCACACACCTCCATTCTGTGACTTCACACACCTCCATTGTATGACTTCACACACTTCCATTGTGACGTCACTCACCTCCATTCTATGAGTTCACACAACTCCGTTCTGACTTCAAACACCTACATTCTATGACTTCACACACCTCCATTCTGTATTCACACAGCTCCATTCTGTGACTTCACAAAACTCCATTCTATGATTTCACACACCTCCATACTATGACTTCACACAACTCCATCTATGACTTCACACACCTGCATTCTGACAT
Source organism: Megascapheus bottae (assembly GCA_024803745.1). NCBI lineage: Eukaryota > Metazoa > Chordata > Mammalia > Rodentia > Geomyidae > Megascapheus > Megascapheus bottae. Next base: position 305,893 of record JANJXV010000106.1, on the reverse strand, counting down.
CACACACCTCCATTCTATGACTTCACAGAACTCGAATCTGTGACTTCACTCACCTGCACTCTATAACTTCACACTCCTCCATTCTATGATTTTCCACACCTCCTTTCTATGACTTCACCACCTGCAATCTATGACTACACACCTCCATTCTGACTTCACACACTTTCATTCTGTGAATTCACACACCTCCATTCTCTGTGTTCACGTACCTCCATTCTATGACTTCACACACCTTCATTCTTACTTCAGAAACATCCATTCTATGACTTCACACAACCCAATTCTATGACTTCACAAACCTCCATTCTGTGACTTCACACACCTCCATTCTGAGTTCACACAACTCCATTCGGTGACTTCACACACCTACATTCTGACTTCAAACACCTCCATTCTATGACTTCACACACTTCCATTCTATGACTTCACACACCTCCATTCTGTGACTTCACACACCTCCATTCTGTGTTCACACACCTCCATTCTGTGACTTCACACACCTCCATTCTGTTACTTCACATACCTCCATTCTGTGACTTCACACACTTCCATTCTATGACTTCACACACCTCCATTCTATGACTTCACACAACTCCATTCTGTGACTTCACACACCTCCATTCTATGACCTCACACACCCTCATTCTATGGTTTCACACACCTCCATTCTATGAATTCACACATCCATTTTGACTTTACACACCTCCAATATATGACTTCAAACACCTCAATTCTGTGACTTCACACCCCTCCGTTCTATGAATTCACACATCCATTTTGACTTCACACACCTCCTATATATGACTTCAAACACCTCAATTCTGTGACTTCACACACCTCCATTCTATGAGTTCATACCATCCATTCTGTGAATTCACACACCTCCATTCTATGACTTCACACACTTCCATTCTGTGACTTCCCACCCCTCCATTCTGTGACTTCACACACCTCCATTCTATGACTTCACACACCTCTATTCTGACTTCACACACCTCCATTCTATGACTTCACACACCTCCATTGTGACTTCATACACCTCAATTCTATGACTTTGCACACCTCTATTCTGACTTCACAAACCTCCATTCTGTGACTTCACACACCTCCATTCTGAGTTCACACAACTCCATTCGGTGACTTCACACATCTGCATTCTGACTTCACACACCTCCATTCTATGACTTCACACACTTCCATTCTATGACTTCACACAGCTCTATTCTGTGACTTCACAAACCTACATTCTGAGTTCACTCACCTCCATTCTATGAATTCACACATCCATTTTGACTTCACACACCTCCTATATATGACTTCAAACACCTCAATTCTGTGACTTCACACACCTCCATTCTATGAGTTCATACCATCCATTCTGTGACTTCACACACCTCCCTTCTGTGACTTCACACACCTCCATTCTGTGACTTCACACACCTCCATTCTGCGACTTCACACAGCTCCATTCTGTGACTTCACACCCCTCCATTCTCCGACTTCACACACCTCCATCCTATGACTTCACACATCCATTTTGACTTCACACAACTCCAATATATAACTTCAAACACCTCAATTCTGTGACTTCACACACCTCCATTCTATGAGTTCATACCATCCATTCTGTGACTTCACACACCTCCCTTCTGTGACTTCACACACTTCCATTCTGTGACTTCACACACCTCCATTCTGCGACTTCACACAGCTCCATTCTGTGACTTCACACCCCTCCATTCTCCGACTTCACACACCTCCATCCTATGACTTCACACATCCATTTTGACTTCACACAACTCCAATATATAACTTCATACACCTCAATTCTATGACTTTGCACACCTCTATTCTGACTTCACAAACCTCCATTCTGTGACTTCACCCACCTCCATTCTGTGACTTCCCACACCTCTATTCTCCGACATCACAACCCTCCAATTTGACTTCACATACCTCCATTCTATGACTTCACACACCTCCATTCTGTGACTTCACAAACCTCCATTCTATGATTGCACACACCTCCAATCTATGACTTCATACATCTACATTTTATGACGTCACACACCTCCATTTTGACTTCACACACCTCCAATATGTGACTCCACACACCTCCCTTCTGTGAATTCACACACCTCCATTCTATGACTTCACACACCTTCATTGTATGACTTCACACACCTCCATTCTATGACTTCACACACTTCCATTCTATGATTTCTCATACCTCCATACTATGACTTCACACACCTCCATTCTGTGACTTCACACATCTCCATTCTATGACTTCACATACCTCAATTCTCTGACTTCACAAACCTTCATTCTATGATTTCACACTCCTCCATTCTATGAATTCACACACTTCCATTGTGACGTCACACACCTCTATTCTATGAGTTCACACACCTCCATTCTATGACTTCACACACCTCCATTCTGACTTCACACACCTCCATTCTATGACTTCACAGACCTCGAATCTGTGACTTCACTCACCTCCACTGTATGACTTCACACTCCTCCATTCTCTGACTTCCCACACCTCCTTTCTATGACTTCACCCACCTCTATTCTATGACTTCACACCTCCATTCTGACTTCACACACCTCTATTCTTTGACTTCACACACCTCCATTATATGATATCACACACCTCCATTCTATGACTTCACACACCTCCATTCTATGACTTCACACACTTCCATTGTGACGTCACACACCTCCATTCTATGAGTTCACACACCTCCATTCTGACTTCACACACCTCCATTCTATGACTTCACACACCTCCATTCTGACTTCACACACCTCTATTCTATGACTTCGCACACCTCCATTCTGATATCACACACCTCCATTCTATGACTTCACAGACCTCGAATCTGTGACTTCACTCGCCTGCATTTTATGACTTTACATTCCTCCATTCTATGACTTCCCACACCTCTTTCTCTGACTTCACACACCTTCATTTTTACTTCAGAAACATCCATTCTATGACTTCACACACCTCCATTCTATGACTTCACAAACCTCCATTCTGTGACTTCACACATCTCCATTCTGACTTCACACACCTCCATTCTATGACTTCACACACTTCCATTCTATGACTTCACACACCTCTATTCTGTGACTTCACAAACCTCCATTCTGAGTTCACACACCTCCATTCTGTGACTTCACACACCTCCATTCTGTGACTTCACACACCTCCATTGTGTGACTTCACACACTTCCATTCTATGACTTCATAAACCTCCCTTTTATAATTTCACACACCTCAATTCTGTGACTTCACACACCTCCATTCTATGACTTCATACCGTCCATTCTGTGACTTCAAACACCTCCATTCTATGACTTCACACACTTCCATTCTATGACTTCACACACCTCCATTTTATAACTTCACACACCTCCATTCTATGACTTCACACACCTCCATTCTGAGTTTACACACCTCCATTCTATGACTTCACACACCTCCATTCTTTGACGTCACACCTTTATTCTATGACTTCATACAACTTCGTTCTTACTTTACAAACATCCATTCTATAACTTCACGCACCTCCATTCTATGACTTCACACAGCTCCATTTTGTGACTTCACACACCTCCATTCTATGACTTCACACACCTCCATTCTGTGACTTCACACACCTCCATTGTATGACTTCACACACTTCCATTGTGACGTCACTCACCTCCATTCTATGAGTTCACACACCTCCGTTCTGACTTCAAACACCTACATTCTATGACTTCACACACCTCCATTCTGTATTCACACAGCTCCATTCTGTGACTTCACAAAAATCCATTCTATGATTTCACACACCTCCATACTCTCACTTCACACAACTCCATCTATGACTTCACACACCTGCATTCTGACATCACACACCTCCATTCTATGACTTCACAGACCTCGAATCTGTGACTTCACTCACCTGCACTCTATGACTTCACACTCCTCCATTCTATGACTTTCCACACCTCCTTTCTATGACTTCACCACCTGCAATCTATGACTACACACCTCCATTCTGACTTCACACACCTTCATTCTGTGAATTCACACACCTCCATTCTCTGTGTTCACATACCTCCATTCTATGACTTCACACACCTTCATTCCTACTTCAGAAACATCCATTCTATGACTTCACACATTTCCATTCTATGACTTCACAAACCTCCATTCTGTGACTTCACACACCTCCATTCTGAGTTCACACAACTCCATTCGGTGACTTCACACACCTCCATTCTGACTTCACACACCTCCATTCTGTGACTTCACACACCTCCATTCTGTGTTCACACACATCCATTCTGTGACTTCACACACTTCCATTCTATGACTTCACACACCTCCATTCTGTGACTTCACACACCTCCATTCTGTGTTCACACACCTCCATTCTGTGACTTCACACACTTCCATTCTATGACTTCACACACCTCCATTCTATGACTTCACACACCTCCATTCTGTGACTTCACACACCTCCATTCTGTGACTTCACACACCTCCATTCTATGACCTCACACACCCTCAGTCTATGGTTTCACACACCTCCATTCTATGAATTCACACATCCATTTTGACTTTACACACCTCCAATATATTACTTCAAACACCTCAATTCTGTGACTTCACACACCACCAATCTATGAATTCACGCATCCATTTTGACTTCACACACCTCCTATATATGACTTCAAACACCTCAATTCTGTGACTTCACACACCTCCATTCTATAAGTTCATACCATCCATTCTGTGACTTCACACACCTCCATTCTATGACTTCACACACTTCCATTCTGTGACTTCCCACACCTCCATTCTGTGACTTCACACACCTCCATTCTATGACTTCACACACCTCTATTCTGACTTCACACACCTCCATTCTATGACTTCACACACCTCCATTGTGACTTCACACACCTCCATTCTATGACTTTGCACACCTCTATTCTGACTTCACAAACCTCCATTCGGTGACTTCACACATCTCCATTCTGACTTCACACACCCCCATTCTATGACTTCACACACCTCTATTCTGTGACTTCACAAACCTCCATTCTGAGTTCACACACCTCCATTCTGTGACTTCACACACCTCCATTCTGTGACTTCACACACCTCCATTGGTGACTTCACACACTTCCATTCTATGACTTCATAAACCTCCCTTTTATAATTTCACACACCTCCATTCTGTGACTTCACACACCTCCATTCTATGACCTCACACAAACTCATTCTATGATTTCACACACCTCCATTCTATGATTTCACACATCCATTTTGACTTCACACACCTCTAATATATGACTTCAAACACCTCAATTCTGTGACTTCACACACCTCCATTCTATGACTTCTTACCGTCCATTCTGTGACTTCAAACACCTCCATTCTATGACTTCACACACTTCCATTCTATGACTTCACGCACCTCCATTTTATAACCTCACTCACCTCCATTCTATGACTTCACACACCTCCATTCTGAGTTTACACACCTCCATTCTATGACTTCACACACCTCCACTGTTTGACGTCACACCTTTATTCTATGACTTCATACAACTTCATTCTTACTTTACAAACATCCATTCTATAACTTCACACACCTCCATTCAATGACTTCAAACAGCTCCATTCTGTGACTTCACACACCTCCATTCTATGACTTCACACACCTCCATTCTGTGACTTCACACACCTCCATTGTATGACTTCACACACTTCCATTGTGACGTCACTCACCTCCATTCTATGACTTCACATACCTCCATTCTGAGTTTACACACCTCCATTCTATGACTTCACACACCTCCATTCTTTGACGTCACACCTTTATTCTATGACTTCATACAACTTCATTCTTACTTTACAAACATCCATTCTATAACTTCACACACCTCCATTCTATGACTTCAAACAGCTCCATTCTGTGACTTCACACACCTCCATTCTACGACTTCACACACCTCCATTCTGTGACTTCACACACCTCCATTGTATGACTTCACACACTTCCATTGTGACGTCACTCACCTCCATTCTATGAGTTCACACACCTCCGTTCTGACTTCAAACACCTACATTCTATGACTTCACACACCTCCATTCTGTATTCACACAGCTCCATTCTGTGACTTCACAAATCTCCATTCTATGATTTCACACACCTCCGTATTATGACTTCACACAACTCCATCTATAACTTCACACACCTGCATTCTGATATCACACACCTCCATTCTATGACTTCACAGAACTCGAATCTGTGACTTTACTCACCTGCACTCTATGACTTCACACTCCTCCATTCTATGACTTTCCACACCTCCTTTCTATGACTTCACCACATGCAATCTATGACTACACACCTCCATTGTGACTTCACACACCTTCATTGTGTGAATTCACACACCTCCATTCTACGTGTTCACGTACCTCCATTCTATGACTTCACACACCTTCATTCTTTCTTCAGAACCATCCATTCTATGACTTCACACAACCCCATTCTATGAATTCACAAACCTCCATTCTGTGACTTCACACACCTCCATTCTGAGTTCACACAACTCCATTCGGTGACTTCACACACCTCCATTCTGACTTCACACACCTCCATTCTATGACTTCACACACTTCCATTCTATGACTTCACACACCTCCATTCTGTGACTTCACACAACTCCATTCTGTGTTCACACACCTCCATTCTGTGACTTCACACACCTCCATTCTGTGACTTCACACACCTCCATTCTGTGACTTCAAACACTTCCATTCTATGACTTCACACACCTCCATTCTATGACTTCACACAGCTCCATTCTGTGACTTCACACACCTCCATTCTATGACCTCACACACCCTCATTCTATGGTTTCACACACCTCCATTCTATGAATTCACACATCCATTTTGACTTTACACACATCCAATATATGACTTAAAACCCCTCAATTCTGTGACTTCACACACCTCCATTCTATGATTTCCCACATCCATTTTGACTTCACGCACCTCCTATATATGACTTCAAACACCTCAATTCTGTGACTTCACACACCTCCATTCTATGAGTTCATACCATCCATTCTGTGACTTCACACACCTCCATTCTATGACTTCACACACTTCCATTCTGTGACTTCCCACACCTCCATTCTGTGACTTCACACACCTCCATTCTATGACTTCACACACCTCTATTCTGACTTCACACACCTACATTCTATGACTTCACACACCTCCATTCTGACTTCACACACCTCCATTCTATGACTTTGCACACCTCTATTCTGACTTCACACACATCTCTTCTGTGACTTCACACACCTCCATTCTATGACTTCACACACCTTCATTGTATGACTTCGCACACCTCCATTCTATGAGGTCACACACTTCCATTCTATGATTTCACATACCTTCATACGATGACTTCACACACCTCCATCCTGTGCCTTCACACACCTCCATTCTGAGTTCACACACCTCCATTCTGTGACTTCACAAACCTGTATTCTCTGATTTCACACACCTCCATTCTATGACTTCTCACACCTCCATTTTAGGACGTCACACACCTCCATTTTGACTTCACACACTTCCATTCTGTGACTTCACACACCTCCATTCTATGACTTCACTCACTTCCATTGGAACGTCACACACCTCCATTCTCTGAGTTCACACAACTACATTCTATGACTTCACACACCTTCATTCGACTTCACACACCTCCATTCTATGACTTCACAGACCTCGAATCTGTGACTTTACTCACCTCCAATCTATGATTTCACACTCCTCCATTCTATGACTTCCCACACTTCCTTTTTATGACTTCACACCTCCATTCTGACTTCACACACCTCCATTATGTGACTTCACACACCTCCATTATATGACGTCACACAACTCCATTCTATGACTTCACACACATCCATTCTATGAGTTCACACACCTCCATTCTGTGACTTCACAAACATACATTCTATGACTTCACACACCTCCATTCTATGACTTCACACATCTCCATTCTTTGACTTCACACACCTCCATTCTGTGACTTCACACACCTCTATTCTGTGACCTCACACACCTCAATTCTGTGACTTCACACACCTCCATTCTGTGACTTCACACACCTCCATTCTCCGACTTCACACACCTCCATTCTATGACTTCACACATCCATTTTGACTTCACACACCTCCAATATATAACTTCAAACACCTCAATTCTGTGACTTCACAAACCTGCATTCTATGATTTCACACACCTTCATTCTGTGACTTCACCCACCTCCATTCTGTGACTTACCACACCTCCATTCTCCGACTTAACACCCCTCCAATTTGACTTCACATACATACATTCTATGACTTCACACACCTCAATTCTGTGACTTCACAAACCTCCATTCTATGATTTCACACACCTCCAATCTATGACTTCACACACCTACATTTTATGACGTCACACACCTCCATTTTGACTTCAGACACCTCCATTATGTGACTCCACACACCTCCCTTCTGTGACTTCACACACCTCCATTCTATGACTTCACACACTTCCATTCTATGACTTCGCACACAGCCATTCCATGACTTCACACACCTGTATTGTGAGTTCACACACCTCCATTCTGTGACCTCACACAACTCCATTCTGCGATTTCACACACCTCCATTCTGAGATGTCACACCTCCATTCTATGAATTCACACACCTCCATTCTGTGATTTCACACACCTCAATTCTATGACTTCACACAACTCCATTCTGTGACTTCACACATCTCCATTCTGAGTTCACACACCTCCATTCTGTGACCTCACACAACTCCATTCTGCGATTTCACACACCTCCATTCTGAGATGTCACACCTCCATTCTATGAATTCACACACCTCTATTCTGTGACTTCACACACCTCCAATCTATGACTTTACACACTTCCATTCTATGATTTCACATACCTTCATACGATGACTTCACACACCTCCATTCTGTGCCTTCACACACCTCCATTCTGAGTTCACACACCTCCATTCTGTGACTTCACAAACCTTTATTCTATGATTTCACACACCTCCACTCTATGACTTCTCACACCTCCATTTTAGGATGTCACACACCTCCATTTTGACTTCACACACTTCCATTCTGTGACTTCACACACCTCCATTCTATGACTTCACACACTTCCATTGGGACGTCTCACACCTCCATACTATGAGTTCACACACCTACATTCTATGACTTCACACACCTTCATTCGACTTCACACACCTCCATTCTATGACTTCACAGACCTCGAATCTGTGACTTCACTCACCTCCAATCTATGACTTCACACTCCTCCATTCTATGACTTCCCACAACTCCTGTCTATGACTTCACACCTCCATTCTGACTTCACACACCTCCATTATGTGACTTCACACAGCTCCATTCTGTGACTTCACACACCTCCATAGTATGACTTCCCCACACCTTCAATCTATGACTTCACACATCTCCATTCTATGACTTCACACGCTTCCAATCTATGACTTTAAACACCTCCATTCAATGACTTCACACACCTCCATTCTATGACTTCACACACCTGCATTCTGACTTCACACACCTCCATTCTCTGATTTCACACACCCCCATTCTATGACTTCACACACCTCCATTGTGACTTCATACACCTCCATTCTATGAGTTCATACACCTCCATTCTGACTTCACAAACCTCCATTCTATGACTTCACAGACTTTGAATATGTGCCTTCACTCACCTCCACTCTATGACTTCACACTTCTCCATTCTATGACTTCCCACACCTCCTTTCCATGACTTCACCCACCCCCATTCTATGACTTCACACCTCCATTCTGACTTCACACACCTCCATTCTGTGACTTCACACACCTCCATTCTATGAGTTCACACACCTCCAGTTTGACTTCACACACCACCATTCTATGACTTCACACACCTTCATTCTTACTTCAGAAACATCCATTCTATGATTTCACACACCTCCATTCTGTAACTTCACACACTTCCAATGTTTGACTTCACACACCTCCATTCCATGACTTCATACACCTACATTCTATGACTTCATACACATCCATTCTTTGACTTGACACACCGCCATTTTGACTTCACTCACCTCCATTCTGTGACTTCACACACATCCATTCTTTGACTTCACACACCACAATTTTGACTTCACACAAGTCCATTCATTGACTTCACACACCTCCATTCTCTGACTTCACGCACCTCCATTTTGACTTCACACACTTCCATTCTGTGACTTCACACACCTCCATTCTATGACTTCACACACCTCCCTTCTATGAATTCACAAACCTCCATTCTGTGACTTCACACACCTCCATTGTGAGTTCACCCACTTCAATTCTGTGTCTTCACACTCCTCCATTCTGTGGCTTCACACACCTCCATTGTATGACTTCACACACCTCCATTCTGTGACTTCACACACCTCCATTCTCAGTTCACACACCTCCATTCTGTGACTTCACACACCTCCATTCTGTGACTTCCACACCTCCATTCTATGACTTAACACACCTCCATTCTATGACTTCACACCCCTCCATTCTGTGACTTCACACACCACCATTCTATGACTTCACACACCTCCATTCTATGACTTCACACACCTCCATTCTGTCACTTCACCACCTCCATTCTATGACTTCACACACCTCCATTCTATGACTTCACACACCTGCATTGTGACTTTACCCACCTCAATTCTATGAGTTCACACACCTGCACTGTGACTTCACACACCTCCATTCTATGACTTCACACATCTCCATTCTGACTTCACACACCTCCATTCTATGATTTCACACACTTCGATTCTATGACTTCACACACCTCCATTCTATGACTTCACACACCTCGTTTCTGAGTTGACACACCTGCTTTCTGTGATTTCACACACCTCCAATCTGAGTTCACACACCTCCAGTCTATGACTTCACACACCTCCATTCTTTGACATCAAAAACCACCATTCTATGACTTCACACACCTCCATTTTGACTTCACACACCTCCAATCTGAGTTCACACACCTCCAGTCTATGACTTCACACACCTCCATTGTTTGACTTCACACACCTCCATTCTTGGACTTCACACACCTCCATTCCATGACTTCACACACCTCCATTCTTTGAGTTCACACACCTCCATTCTTTGAGTTCACACACCTCAATTTTGACTTCACACACCACCATTTTCATTTCACACAGCAACATTCTGTGACTTCACACACCTCCATTCTTTGACTTCACACACCTCCGTTTTGACTTCACACACTTCCATTCTGTGACTTCACACACCTCCATTCCATGACTTCACACACCTCCATTCTTTGAGTTCACACACCTCCATTCTTTGAGTTCACACACCTCAATTTTGACTTCACACACCACCATTTTCATTTCACACAGCACCATTCTGTGACTTCACACACCTCCATTCTTTGACTTCACACACCTCCGTTTTGACTTCACACACTTCCATTCTGTGACTTCACACACCTCCATTCCATGACTTCACACACCTCCATTCTTTGAGTTCACACACCTCCATTCTTTGACTTCACACACCTCCGTTTTGACTTCACACACTTCCATTCTGTGACTTCACACACCTCCATATTATGACTTCACAAACCTCTATTCTATGATTTCACACACCTCCATTCTATGACTTCACACACATACCATTTTAGGACGTCAAACACCTCCATTTTGACTTCACACACTTCCATTTTGTGACTTCACAAACCTCCATTCTATGACTTCACACACTTCCATTGTGACGTCACACACATCCATTATATTAGTTCACACACCTACATTCTCTGAGTTCACACACCTTCATTCGACTTCACACACCTCCATTCTGACTTCACACACCTCCATTTTGTGACTTCACACACCTCCATTATATGACGTCACACAACTCCGTTCTATGACTTCACACATCCATTTTGACTTCACACACCTCCAATATATAACTTCAAACACCTCAATTCTGTGACTTCACACACCTCCATTCTATGACTTCACACACCTCCATTCTATGACTTCACACACCTCCATTCTGTGACTTCACACACCTCCATTCGGTGACTTCACACAGCTGCATTCTGTGACTTCACACACCTCCATTCTCCGACTTCACACACCTCCATTCTATGACTTCACACATCCATTTTGACTTCACACACCTCAAATATATAACTTCAAACACCTCAATTCTGTGACTTCAAACACCTCCATTCTATGAAATCATACCCGTCCATTCTGTGACTTAACACACATCCATTCTTTGACTTCACACACCTCCATTCTGTGACTTCACCCACCTCCCTTCTGTGACTTCCCTCACCTCCATTCTCCGACTTCACACCTCTCCAATTTGACTTCACATACCTCCATTCTATGACTTCACACACCTCCATTCTGTGACTTCACACACCTCAATTCTGTGACTTCACAAACCTCCATTCTATGATTTCACACACCTCCAAACTATGGCTTCACACACCTACATTTTATGACGTCACACACCTCCATTTTGACTTCACACACCTCCATTATGTGACTCCACACACCTCGCTTCTGTGACTTCACACACCTCCATTCTATGACTTCACACACCTCCATTCTATGACTTCACACACCTCCATTCTGAGTTTACACACCTCCATTCTATGACTTCACACACCTCCATTCTTTGACGTCACACCTTTATTCTATGACTTCATACAACTTCGTTCTTACTTTACAAACATCCATTCTATAACTTCACGCACCTCCATTCTATGACTTCACACAGCTCCATTTTGTGACTTCACACACCTCCATTCTATGACTTCACACACCTCCATTCTGTGACTTCACACACCTCCATTGTATGACTTCACACACTTCCATTGTGACGTCACTCACCTCCATTCTATGAGTTCACACACCTCCGTTCTGACTTCAAACACCTACATTCTATGACTTCACACACCTCCATTCTGTATTCACACAGCTCCATTCTGTGACTTCACAAAAATCCATTCTATGATTTCACACACCTCCATACTCTCACTTCACACAACTCCATCTATGACTTCACACACCTGCATTCTGACATCACACACCTCCATTCTATGACTTCACAGACCTCGAATCTGTGACTTCACTCACCTGCACTCTATGACTTCACACTCCTCCATTCTATGACTTTCCACACCTCCTTTCTATGACTTCACCACCTGCAATCTATGACTACACACCTCCATTCTGACTTCACACACCTTCATTCTGTGAATTCACACACCTCCATTCTCTGTGTTCACATACCTCCATTCTATGACTTCACACACCTTCATTCCTACTTCAGAAACATCCATTCTATGACTTCACACATTTCCATTCTATGACTTCACAAACCTCCATTCTGTGACTTCACACACCTCCATTCTGAGTTCACACAACTCCATTCGGTGACTTCACACACCTCCATTCTGACTTCACACACCTCCATTCTGTGACTTCACACACCTCCATTCTGTGTTCACACACATCCATTCTGTGACTTCACACACTTCCATTCTATGACTTCACACACCTCCATTCTGTGACTTCACACACCTCCATTCTGTGTTCACACACCTCCATTCTGTGACTTCACACACTTCCATTCTATGACTTCACACACCTCCATTCTATGACTTCACACACCTCCATTCTGTGACTTCACACACCTCCATTCTGTGACTTCACACACCTCCATTCTATGACCTCACACACCCTCAGTCTATGGTTTCACACACCTCCATTCTATGAATTCACACATCCATTTTGACTTTACACACCTCCAATATATTACTTCAAACACCTCAATTCTGTGACTTCACACACCACCAATCTATGAATTCACGCATCCATTTTGACTTCACACACCTCCTATATATGACTTCAAACACCTCAATTCTGTGACTTCACACACCTCCATTCTATAAGTTCATACCATCCATTCTGTGACTTCACACACCTCCATTCTATGACTTCACACACTTCCATTCTGTGACTTCCCACACCTCCATTCTGTGACTTCACACACCTCCATTCTATGACTTCACACACCTCTATTCTGACTTCACACACCTCCATTCTATGACTTCACACACCTCCATTGTGACTTCACACACCTCCATTCTATGACTTTGCACACCTCTATTCTGACTTCACAAACCTCCATTCGGTGACTTCACACATCTCCATTCTGACTTCACACACCCCCATTCTATGACTTCACACACCTCTATTCTGTGACTTCACAAACCTCCATTCTGAGTTCACACACCTCCATTCTGTGACTTCACACACCTCCATTCTGTGACTTCACACACCTCCATTGGTGACTTCACACACTTCCATTCTATGACTTCATAAACCTCCCTTTTATAATTTCACACACCTCCATTCTGTGACTTCACACACCTCCATTCTATGACCTCACACAAACTCATTCTATGATTTCACACACCTCCATTCTATGATTTCACACATCCATTTTGACTTCACACACCTCTAATATATGACTTCAAACACCTCAATTCTGTGACTTCACACACCTCCATTCTATGACTTCTTACCGTCCATTCTGTGACTTCAAACACCTCCATTCTATGACTTCACACACTTCCATTCTATGACTTCACGCACCTCCATTTTATAACCTCACTCACCTCCATTCTATGACTTCACACACCTCCATTCTGAGTTTACACACCTCCATTCTATGACTTCACACACCTCCACTGTTTGACGTCACACCTTTATTCTATGACTTCATACAACTTCATTCTTACTTTACAAACATCCATTCTATAACTTCACACACCTCCATTCAATGACTTCAAACAGCTCCATTCTGTGACTTCACACACCTCCATTCTATGACTTCACACACCTCCATTCTGTGACTTCACACACCTCCATTGTATGACTTCACACACTTCCATTGTGACGTCACTCACCTCCATTCTATGACTTCACATACCTCCATTCTGAGTTTACACACCTCCATTCTATGACTTCACACACCTCCATTCTTTGACGTCACACCTTTATTCTATGACTTCATACAACTTCATTCTTACTTTACAAACATCCATTCTATAACTTCACACACCTCCATTCTATGACTTCAAACAGCTCCATTCTGTGACTTCACACACCTCCATTCTACGACTTCACACACCTCCATTCTGTGACTTCACACACCTCCATTGTATGACTTCACACACTTCCATTGTGACGTCACTCACCTCCATTCTATGAGTTCACACACCTCCGTTCTGACTTCAAACACCTACATTCTATGACTTCACACACCTCCATTCTGTATTCACACAGCTCCATTCTGTGACTTCACAAATCTCCATTCTATGATTTCACACACCTCCGTATTATGACTTCACACAACTCCATCTATAACTTCACACACCTGCATTCTGATATCACACACCTCCATTCTATGACTTCACAGAACTCGAATCTGTGACTTTACTCACCTGCACTCTATGACTTCACACTCCTCCATTCTATGACTTTCCACACCTCCTTTCTATGACTTCACCACATGCAATCTATGACTACACACCTCCATTGTGACTTCACACACCTTCATTGTGTGAATTCACACACCTCCATTCTACGTGTTCACGTACCTCCATTCTATGACTTCACACACCTTCATTCTTTCTTCAGAACCATCCATTCTATGACTTCACACAACCCCATTCTATGAATTCACAAACCTCCATTCTGTGACTTCACACACCTCCATTCTGAGTTCACACAACTCCATTCGGTGACTTCACACACCTCCATTCTGACTTCACACACCTCCATTCTATGACTTCACACACTTCCATTCTATGACTTCACACACCTCCATTCTGTGACTTCACACAACTCCATTCTGTGTTCACACACCTCCATTCTGTGACTTCACACACCTCCATTCTGTGACTTCACACACCTCCATTCTGTGACTTCAAACACTTCCATTCTATGACTTCACACACCTCCATTCTATGACTTCACACAGCTCCATTCTGTGACTTCACACACCTCCATTCTATGACCTCACACACCCTCATTCTATGGTTTCACACACCTCCATTCTATGAATTCACACATCCATTTTGACTTTACACACATCCAATATATGACTTAAAACCCCTCAATTCTGTGACTTCACACACCTCCATTCTATGATTTCCCACATCCATTTTGACTTCACGCACCTCCTATATATGACTTCAAACACCTCAATTCTGTGACTTCACACACCTCCATTCTATGAGTTCATACCATCCATTCTGTGACTTCACACACCTCCATTCTATGACTTCACACACTTCCATTCTGTGACTTCCCACACCTCCATTCTGTGACTTCACACACCTCCATTCTATGACTTCACACACCTCTATTCTGACTTCACACACCTACATTCTATGACTTCACACACCTCCATTCTGACTTCACACACCTCCATTCTATGACTTTGCACACCTCTATTCTGACTTCACACACATCTCTTCTGTGACTTCACACACCTCCATTCTATGACTTCACACACCTTCATTGTATGACTTCGCACACCTCCATTCTATGAGGTCACACACTTCCATTCTATGATTTCACATACCTTCATACGATGACTTCACACACCTCCATCCTGTGCCTTCACACACCTCCATTCTGAGTTCACACACCTCCATTCTGTGACTTCACAAACCTGTATTCTCTGATTTCACACACCTCCATTCTATGACTTCTCACACCTCCATTTTAGGACGTCACACACCTCCATTTTGACTTCACACACTTCCATTCTGTGACTTCACACACCTCCATTCTATGACTTCACTCACTTCCATTGGAACGTCACACACCTCCATTCTCTGAGTTCACACAACTACATTCTATGACTTCACACACCTTCATTCGACTTCACACACCTCCATTCTATGACTTCACAGACCTCGAATCTGTGACTTTACTCACCTCCAATCTATGATTTCACACTCCTCCATTCTATGACTTCCCACACTTCCTTTTTATGACTTCACACCTCCATTCTGACTTCACACACCTCCATTATGTGACTTCACACACCTCCATTATATGACGTCACACAACTCCATTCTATGACTTCACACACATCCATTCTATGAGTTCACACACCTCCATTCTGTGACTTCACAAACATACATTCTATGACTTCACACACCTCCATTCTATGACTTCACACATCTCCATTCTTTGACTTCACACACCTCCATTCTGTGACTTCACACACCTCTATTCTGTGACCTCACACACCTCAATTCTGTGACTTCACACACCTCCATTCTGTGACTTCACACACCTCCATTCTCCGACTTCACACACCTCCATTCTATGACTTCACACATCCATTTTGACTTCACACACCTCCAATATATAACTTCAAACACCTCAATTCTGTGACTTCACAAACCTGCATTCTATGATTTCACACACCTTCATTCTGTGACTTCACCCACCTCCATTCTGTGACTTACCACACCTCCATTCTCCGACTTAACACCCCTCCAATTTGACTTCACATACATACATTCTATGACTTCACACACCTCAATTCTGTGACTTCACAAACCTCCATTCTATGATTTCACACACCTCCAATCTATGACTTCACACACCTACATTTTATGACGTCACACACCTCCATTTTGACTTCAGACACCTCCATTATGTGACTCCACACACCTCCCTTCTGTGACTTCACACACCTCCATTCTATGACTTCACACACTTCCATTCTATGACTTCGCACACAGCCATTCCATGACTTCACACACCTGTATTGTGAGTTCACACACCTCCATTCTGTGACCTCACACAACTCCATTCTGCGATTTCACACACCTCCATTCTGAGATGTCACACCTCCATTCTATGAATTCACACACCTCCATTCTGTGATTTCACACACCTCAATTCTATGACTTCACACAACTCCATTCTGTGACTTCACACATCTCCATTCTGAGTTCACACACCTCCATTCTGTGACCTCACACAACTCCATTCTGCGATTTCACACACCTCCATTCTGAGATGTCACACCTCCATTCTATGAATTCACACACCTCTATTCTGTGACTTCACACACCTCCAATCTATGACTTTACACACTTCCATTCTATGATTTCACATACCTTCATACGATGACTTCACACACCTCCATTCTGTGCCTTCACACACCTCCATTCTGAGTTCACACACCTCCATTCTGTGACTTCACAAACCTTTATTCTATGATTTCACACACCTCCACTCTATGACTTCTCACACCTCCATTTTAGGATGTCACACACCTCCATTTTGACTTCACACACTTCCATTCTGTGACTTCACACACCTCCATTCTATGACTTCACACACTTCCATTGGGACGTCTCACACCTCCATACTATGAGTTCACACACCTACATTCTATGACTTCACACACCTTCATTCGACTTCACACACCTCCATTCTATGACTTCACAGACCTCGAATCTGTGACTTCACTCACCTCCAATCTATGACTTCACACTCCTCCATTCTATGACTTCCCACAACTCCTGTCTATGACTTCACACCTCCATTCTGACTTCACACACCTCCATTATGTGACTTCACACAGCTCCATTCTGTGACTTCACACACCTCCATAGTATGACTTCCCCACACCTTCAATCTATGACTTCACACATCTCCATTCTATGACTTCACACGCTTCCAATCTATGACTTTAAACACCTCCATTCAATGACTTCACACACCTCCATTCTATGACTTCACACACCTGCATTCTGACTTCACACACCTCCATTCTCTGATTTCACACACCCCCATTCTATGACTTCACACACCTCCATTGTGACTTCATACACCTCCATTCTATGAGTTCATACACCTCCATTCTGACTTCACAAACCTCCATTCTATGACTTCACAGACTTTGAATATGTGCCTTCACTCACCTCCACTCTATGACTTCACACTTCTCCATTCTATGACTTCCCACACCTCCTTTCCATGACTTCACCCACCCCCATTCTATGACTTCACACCTCCATTCTGACTTCACACACCTCCATTCTGTGACTTCACACACCTCCATTCTATGAGTTCACACACCTCCAGTTTGACTTCACACACCACCATTCTATGACTTCACACACCTTCATTCTTACTTCAGAAACATCCATTCTATGATTTCACACACCTCCATTCTGTAACTTCACACACTTCCAATGTTTGACTTCACACACCTCCATTCCATGACTTCATACACCTACATTCTATGACTTCATACACATCCATTCTTTGACTTGACACACCGCCATTTTGACTTCACTCACCTCCATTCTGTGACTTCACACACATCCATTCTTTGACTTCACACACCACAATTTTGACTTCACACAAGTCCATTCATTGACTTCACACACCTCCATTCTCTGACTTCACGCACCTCCATTTTGACTTCACACACTTCCATTCTGTGACTTCACACACCTCCATTCTATGACTTCACACACCTCCCTTCTATGAATTCACAAACCTCCATTCTGTGACTTCACACACCTCCATTGTGAGTTCACCCACTTCAATTCTGTGTCTTCACACTCCTCCATTCTGTGGCTTCACACACCTCCATTGTATGACTTCACACACCTCCATTCTGTGACTTCACACACCTCCATTCTCAGTTCACACACCTCCATTCTGTGACTTCACACACCTCCATTCTGTGACTTCCACACCTCCATTCTATGACTTAACACACCTCCATTCTATGACTTCACACCCCTCCATTCTGTGACTTCACACACCACCATTCTATGACTTCACACACCTCCATTCTATGACTTCACACACCTCCATTCTGTCACTTCACCACCTCCATTCTATGACTTCACACACCTCCATTCTATGACTTCACACACCTGCATTGTGACTTTACCCACCTCAATTCTATGAGTTCACACACCTGCACTGTGACTTCACACACCTCCATTCTATGACTTCACACATCTCCATTCTGACTTCACACACCTCCATTCTATGATTTCACACACTTCGATTCTATGACTTCACACACCTCCATTCTATGACTTCACACACCTCGTTTCTGAGTTGACACACCTGCTTTCTGTGATTTCACACACCTCCAATCTGAGTTCACACACCTCCAGTCTATGACTTCACACACCTCCATTCTTTGACATCAAAAACCACCATTCTATGACTTCACACACCTCCATTTTGACTTCACACACCTCCAATCTGAGTTCACACACCTCCAGTCTATGACTTCACACACCTCCATTGTTTGACTTCACACACCTCCATTCTTGGACTTCACACACCTCCATTCCATGACTTCACACACCTCCATTCTTTGAGTTCACACACCTCCATTCTTTGAGTTCACACACCTCAATTTTGACTTCACACACCACCATTTTCATTTCACACAGCAACATTCTGTGACTTCACACACCTCCATTCTTTGACTTCACACACCTCCGTTTTGACTTCACACACTTCCATTCTGTGACTTCACACACCTCCATTCCATGACTTCACACACCTCCATTCTTTGAGTTCACACACCTCCATTCTTTGAGTTCACACACCTCAATTTTGACTTCACACACCACCATTTTCATTTCACACAGCACCATTCTGTGACTTCACACACCTCCATTCTTTGACTTCACACACCTCCGTTTTGACTTCACACACTTCCATTCTGTGACTTCACACACCTCCATTCCATGACTTCACACACCTCCATTCTTTGAGTTCACACACCTCCATTCTTTGACTTCACACACCTCCGTTTTGACTTCACACACTTCCATTCTGTGACTTCACACACCTCCATATTATGACTTCACAAACCTCTATTCTATGATTTCACACACCTCCATTCTATGACTTCACACACATACCATTTTAGGACGTCAAACACCTCCATTTTGACTTCACACACTTCCATTTTGTGACTTCACAAACCTCCATTCTATGACTTCACACACTTCCATTGTGACGTCACACACATCCATTATATTAGTTCACACACCTACATTCTCTGAGTTCACACACCTTCATTCGACTTCACACACCTCCATTCTGACTTCACACACCTCCATTTTGTGACTTCACACACCTCCATTATATGACGTCACACAACTCCGTTCTATGACTTCACACATCCATTTTGACTTCACACACCTCCAATATATAACTTCAAACACCTCAATTCTGTGACTTCACACACCTCCATTCTATGACTTCACACACCTCCATTCTATGACTTCACACACCTCCATTCTGTGACTTCACACACCTCCATTCGGTGACTTCACACAGCTGCATTCTGTGACTTCACACACCTCCATTCTCCGACTTCACACACCTCCATTCTATGACTTCACACATCCATTTTGACTTCACACACCTCAAATATATAACTTCAAACACCTCAATTCTGTGACTTCAAACACCTCCATTCTATGAAATCATACCCGTCCATTCTGTGACTTAACACACATCCATTCTTTGACTTCACACACCTCCATTCTGTGACTTCACCCACCTCCCTTCTGTGACTTCCCTCACCTCCATTCTCCGACTTCACACCTCTCCAATTTGACTTCACATACCTCCATTCTATGACTTCACACACCTCCATTCTGTGACTTCACACACCTCAATTCTGTGACTTCACAAACCTCCATTCTATGATTTCACACACCTCCAAACTATGGCTTCACACACCTACATTTTATGACGTCACACACCTCCATTTTGACTTCACACACCTCCATTATGTGACTCCACACACCTCGCTTCTGTGACTTCACACACCTCCATTCTATGACTTCACACACTTCCATTCTATGACTTCACACACCGCCATTCCGTGACTTCACACACCTGCATTGTGAGTTCACACACCTCCATTCTGTGACCTCACACACCTCCATTCTTCGATTTTACACAACTCAATTCTGAGATGTCACACCTCCATTCTATGAATTCACACACCTCCATTCTGTGATTTCACACACCTCAATTCTATGACTTCACACAACTCCATTCTGTGACTTCAAACATCTCCATTCTGAGTTCACACACCTCCATTCTGTGACTTCACAAACCTCCATTCTGTGACTTCACACACCTCCATTCTATGACTTCACACACCTCCATTCTGTGACTTCACCTACCTCCATTCTGTGACTTCACAAACCTCCATTCTGTGACTTCACACACCTCCATTCTGTGACTTCACAAACCTCCATTCTATTATTTCACACACCTCCAATCGATGACCTCACACACCTCCATTTTATGACGTCACACACCTCCATTTTGACCTCTCACACCTCCATTATGTGACTTCACACACCTCTCTTCTGTGACTTCACACACTTCCAATCTATGACTTCACACACTTCCATTCTATGATTTCACATACCTTCTTACGATGACTTCACACACCTCCATTCTGTGCCTTCACACACCTCCATTCTGAGTTCACACACCTCCATTCTGTGACTTCACAAACCTCTATTCTATGATTTCACACACCTCCATTCTATGACTTCTCACACCTCCATTTTAGGATGTCACACACCTCCATTTTGACTTCACACACTTCCATTCTGTGACTTCACACACCTCCATTCTATGACTTCACACACTTCCATTGGGACGTCTCACACCTCCATACTATGAGTTCACACACCTACATTCTATGACTTCACACACCTTCATTCGACTTCACACACCTTCATTCTATGACTTCACAGACCTCGAATCTGTGACTTCACTCACCTCCAATCTATGACTTCACACTCCTCCATTCTATGACTTCCCACAACTCCTTTCTATGACTTCACACCTCCATTCTGACTTCACACACCTCCATTATGTGACTTCACACACCTCCATTATATGACGTCACACAACTCCGTTCTATGACTTCACACACCTCCATTCTATGACTTCACACACCTCCATTCTTTGACTTCACACACCTCCATTCTGTGACTTCACACACCTCCATTCTGTGACTTCACACACCTCCATTCTGTGACTTCACACAGCTCCATTCTGTGACTTCACACACCTCCATTCTCCGACTTCACACACCTCCATTCTATGAGTTCACACACCTCCATTCTATGACTTCACACACCTCCATTCTATGACCTCGCACACCTCTATTCTGACTTCACACACCTCCATTCTGTGACTTCACACACCTCCATTCGATGACTTCACACACCTACATTCTTTGACTTCACACACAACCATTTTGACTTCACACCTCCCTTCTGTGACTTCACACACTTACATTTGTGACTTCTCACACCACCTTTTTGACTTCACACATTTCCATTCTGTGACTTCACACACCTCCATTCTGTGACTTCACACACCTCCATTCTGTGATTTCACACACCTCCATTTTGACTTCACACACTTACATTCTGTGACTTCACACACCTCCATTCTATGATTTCAGATACCCTCATGGGATGACTTCACACACCTCCATTCTGTGACTTCACACACGTCCATTCTGAGTTCACACACCTCCATTCTGTGACTTCCCAAACCTCTATTCTATTATTTCATACACCTCCATTCTATGACTTCACTCATCTCCATTATGTGACTTCACACACCTCTCTTCTGTGACTTCACACACCTCCATTCTATGACTTCACACACCTTCATTGTATGACTTCGCACACCTCCACTCTATGACTTCACACATCTCCATTCTGTGACTTCACACACCTCTATTCTATGATTTCACACACCTCCATTCTATGACTTCTCACACCTCCATTTTAGGACGTCACACACCTCCATTTTGACTTCACACACTTCCATTCTGTGACTTCACACACCTCCATTCTATGACTTCACACACCTCCATTCTATGACTTCACACACCTCCATTCTATGACTTCGCACACCTCTATTCTGACTTCACACACCTCCATTCTATGACTTCACACACCTCCATTCGATGACTTCAGACACCTACATTCTTTGACTTCACACACAACCATTTTGACTTCACACCTCCCTTCTGTGACTTCACACACTTACATTTGTGACTTCTCACACCACCTTTTTGACTTCACACATTTCCATTCTGTGACTTCACACACCTCCATTCTGTGACTTCACACACCTCCATTCTGTGATTTCACACACCTCCCTTATGTGACTTCACCCACCTCCATTCTATGACTACACACACCTCCATTCTATGACTTCACACACTTCCATTCTATGACTTCACACACCTCCATTCTATGACTTCACACACCTCCATTCAATGACTTCCCATACCTGCATTCTGACTTCACACACCTCCATTCTATGACTTCCCACATCTTCTTTCTGTAACTTCCCACACTTCCAATCTTTGACTTCACAAACCTCCATTCCATGACTTCAAACACCTCCATTCTATGAGTTCACACACCTCCATTCTTTGACTTCACACACCTCCATTTTGACTTCACACACCTACATTCTGTGACTTCACACACCTCCATTTGTAACTTCACGCACCACCATTTTGATTTCACACACCACCATTCTGTGACTTCACACACCTCCATTCTTTAACGTCACACACCTCCGTTTTGATTTCACACACTTCCATTCTGTGACTTCACACACCTCCATTCTGAGTTCACACACCTCCATTTTGTGACTTCACAAAACTCTATTCTAAGATTTCACACACCTCCATTTTAGGACGTCACACACCTCCATTTTGACTTCACACACTTACATTCTGTGACTTCACACACCTCCATTCTATGATTTCAGATACCCTCATGGGATGACTTCGCACACCTCCATTCTGTGACTTCACACACCTCCATTCTGAGTTCACACACCTCCATTCTGTGACTTCCCAAACCTCTATTCTATGATTTCATACACCTCCATTCTATGACTTCACTGACCTCCATTATGTGACTTCACACACCTCTCTTCTGTGACTTCACACACTTCCATTTTGTGACTTCACACACCTCCATTCTATGACTTCACACACTTCCATTGTGACGTCACACACCTCCATTCTATTAGTTCACACACCTACATTCTATGACTTCACACACCTTCATTCGACTTCACACACCTCCATTCTGACTTCACACACCTCCATTATGTGACTTCACACACCTCCATTCTCCGACTTCACACACCTCCATTCTATGACTTCACACATCCATTTTGACTTCACACACCTCCAATATATAACTTCAAACACCTCAATTCTGTGACTTCACACACCTCCATTCTATGAAATCATACCCGTCCATTCTGTGACTTCACACACCTCCATTCTTTGACTTCACACACCTCCATTCTGTGACTTCACCCACCTCCATTCTGTGACTTCCCACACCTCCATTCTCCGACTCCACACCCCTCCAATTTGACTTCACATACCTCCATTCTATGACTTCACACACCTCCATTATGTGACTCCACACACCTCGCTTCTGTGACTTCACACACCTCCATTCTATGACTTCACACACTTCCATTCTATGATTTCACACACCGCCATTCCGTGACTTCACACACCTGCATTGTGAGTTCCCACACCTCCATTCTGTGACCTCACACACCTCCATTCTGTGACTTCACACACCTCCATACTATGAATTCACACACTTCCATTGTGACGTCACACACCTCTATTCTATGAGTTCACACACCTCCATTCTATGACTTCACACACCTCCATTCTGACTTCACACACCTCCATTCTATGACTTCACAGACCTCGAATCTGTGACTTCACTCACCTCCACTCTATAATTTCACACTCCTCCCTTCTCTGACTTCCCACACCTCCTTTCTATGACTTCACCCACCTCTATTCTATGACTTCACACCTCCATTCTGACTTCACACAACTCTATTCTGTGACTTCACACACCTCCATTATATGATATCACACACCTCCATTCTATGACTTCACACACCTCCATTCTATGACTTCACGCACTTCCATTGTGACGTCACACACCTCCATTCTATGAGTTCACACACCTCCATTCTGACTTCACACACCTCCATTCTATGACTTCACACACCTCCATTTTGACTTCACACACCTCTATTCTATGACTTCGCAAACCTCCATTCTGATATCACACACCTCCATTCTATGACTTCACAGACTTCGAATCTGTGACTTCACTCGCCTGCTTTCTATGACTTTACATTCCTCCATTCTATGACTTCCCACACCTCTTTCTATGACTTCACACACCTTCATTTTTACTTCAGAAACATCCATTCTATGACTTCACAGAACTACATTCTATGACTTCACAAACCTCCATTCTGTAACTTCACACATCTCCATTCTGAGTTCACACAACTCCATTCGGTGACTTCCCACATCTCCATTCTGACTTCACACACCTCCATTCTGTGACTTCACACACTTCCATTCTATGACTTCACACACCTCTATTCTGTGACTTCACAAACCTCCATTCTGAGTTCACACACCTCCATTCTGTGACTTCACACACCTCCGTTCTGTGACTTCACACACCTCCATTGTGTGACTTTACACACTTCCATTCTATGACTTCATAAACCTCCCTTTTATAATTTCACACACCTCCATTCTGTCACTTCACACACCTCCATTCTATGATTTCACACATCCATTTTGACTTCACACACCTCTAATATATGACTTCAAACACCTCAATTCTGTGACTTCACACACCTCCATTCTATGACTTCGTACCGTCCATTCTGTGACTTCAAACACCTCCATTCTATGACTTCACACACTTCCATTCTATGACTTCACACACCTCCATTTTATAACTTCACACACTTCCAATGTTTGACTTCACACACCTCCATTCCATGACTTCATACACCTACATTCTATGACTTCATACACATCCATTCTTTGACTTAACACACCGCCATTTTGACTTCACTCACCTCCATTCTGTGACTTCACACACATCCATTCTTTGACTTCACACACCTCCATTCTCTGACTTCACGCACCTCCATTTTGACTTCACACACTTCCATTCTGTGACTTCACACACCTCCATTCTATGACTTCACACACCTCCCTTCTATGAATTCACAAACCTCCATTCTGTGACTTCACACACCTCCATTGTGAGTTCACCCACTTCAATTCTGTGTCTTCACACTCCTCCATTCTGTGGCTTCACACACCTCCATTGTATGACTTCACACACCTCCATTCTGTGACTTCACACACCTCCATTCTCAGTTCACACACCTCCATTCTGTGACTTCACACACCTCCATTCTGTGACTTCCACACCTCCATTCTATGACTTAACACACCTCCATTCTATGACTTCACACCCCTCCATTCTATGACTTCACACACCACCATTCTATGACTTCACACACCTCCATTCTATGACTTCACACACCTCCATTCTGTCACTTCACCACCTCCATTCTATGACTTCACACACCTCCATTCTATGACTTCACACACCTGCATTGTGACTTTACCCACCTCAATTCTATGAGTTCACACACCTGCACTGTGACTTCACACACCTCCATTCTATGACTTCACACATCTCCATTCTCACTTCACACACGTCCATTCTATGATTTCACACACTTCGATTCTATGACTTCACACACCTCCATTCTATGACTTCACACACCTCGTTTCTGAGTTGACACACCTGCTTTCTGTGATTTCACACACCTCCAATCTGAGTTCACACACCTCCAGTCTATGACTTCACACATCTCCATTCTTTGACATCAAAAACCACCATTCTATGACTTCACACACCTCCATTTTGACTTCACACACCTCCATTCTACGAGTTCACACACTTCCATTCTGCCTTCACCCACCTCCATTCTATGACTTCACTCAGCTGCCTTTTGACTTCACACACCTCCATTTGTGAATTCACACACCAGCATTTTGACTTCACACACCTCCATTCTGTGACTTCACACACCTCCATTCTGTGACTTCACACACCTCCATTCTGTGACTTCCCAAACCTCTATTCTATGATTTCATACACCTCCATTCTATGACTTCACTGACCTCCATTATGTGACTTCACACACCTCTCTTCTGTGACTTCACACACTTCCATTTTGTGACTTCACACACCTCCATTCTATGACTTCACACACTTCCATTGTGACGTCACACACCTCCATTCTATTAGTTCACACACCTACATTCTATGACTTCACACACCTTCATTCGACTTCACACACCTCCATTCTGACTTCACACACCTCCATTATGTGACTTCACACACCTCCATTCTCCGACTTCACACACCTCCATTCTATGACTTCACACATCCATTTTGACTTCACACACCTCCAATATATAACTTCAAACACCTCAATTCTGTGACTTCACACACCTCCATTCTATGAAATCATACCCGTCCATTCTGTGACTTCACACACCTCCATTCTTTGACTTCACACACCTCCATTCTGTGACTTCACCCACCTCCATTCTGTGACTTCCCACACCTCCATTCTCCGACTCCACACCCCTCCAATTTGACTTCACATACCTCCATTCTATGACTTCACACACCTCCATTATGTGACTCCACACACCTCGCTTCTGTGACTTCACACACCTCCATTCTATGACTTCACACACTTCCATTCTATGATTTCACACACCGCCATTCCGTGACTTCACACACCTGCATTGTGAGTTCCCACACCTCCATTCTGTGACCTCACACACCTCCATTCTGTGACTTCACACACCTCCATACTATGAATTCACACACTTCCATTGTGACGTCACACACCTCTATTCTATGAGTTCACACACCTCCATTCTATGACTTCACACACCTCCATTCTGACTTCACACACCTCCATTCTATGACTTCACAGACCTCGAATCTGTGACTTCACTCACCTCCACTCTATAATTTCACACTCCTCCCTTCTCTGACTTCCCACACCTCCTTTCTATGACTTCACCCACCTCTATTCTATGACTTCACACCTCCATTCTGACTTCACACAACTCTATTCTGTGACTTCACACACCTCCATTATATGATATCACACACCTCCATTCTATGACTTCACACACCTCCATTCTATGACTTCACGCACTTCCATTGTGACGTCACACACCTCCATTCTATGAGTTCACACACCTCCATTCTGACTTCACACACCTCCATTCTATGACTTCACACACCTCCATTTTGACTTCACACACCTCTATTCTATGACTTCGCAAACCTCCATTCTGATATCACACACCTCCATTCTATGACTTCACAGACTTCGAATCTGTGACTTCACTCGCCTGCTTTCTATGACTTTACATTCCTCCATTCTATGACTTCCCACACCTCTTTCTATGACTTCACACACCTTCATTTTTACTTCAGAAACATCCATTCTATGACTTCACAGAACTACATTCTATGACTTCACAAACCTCCATTCTGTAACTTCACACATCTCCATTCTGAGTTCACACAACTCCATTCGGTGACTTCCCACATCTCCATTCTGACTTCACACACCTCCATTCTGTGACTTCACACACTTCCATTCTATGACTTCACACACCTCTATTCTGTGACTTCACAAACCTCCATTCTGAGTTCACACACCTCCATTCTGTGACTTCACACACCTCCGTTCTGTGACTTCACACACCTCCATTGTGTGACTTTACACACTTCCATTCTATGACTTCATAAACCTCCCTTTTATAATTTCACACACCTCCATTCTGTCACTTCACACACCTCCATTCTATGATTTCACACATCCATTTTGACTTCACACACCTCTAATATATGACTTCAAACACCTCAATTCTGTGACTTCACACACCTCCATTCTATGACTTCGTACCGTCCATTCTGTGACTTCAAACACCTCCATTCTATGACTTCACACACTTCCATTCTATGACTTCACACACCTCCATTTTATAACTTCACACACTTCCAATGTTTGACTTCACACACCTCCATTCCATGACTTCATACACCTACATTCTATGACTTCATACACATCCATTCTTTGACTTAACACACCGCCATTTTGACTTCACTCACCTCCATTCTGTGACTTCACACACATCCATTCTTTGACTTCACACACCTCCATTCTCTGACTTCACGCACCTCCATTTTGACTTCACACACTTCCATTCTGTGACTTCACACACCTCCATTCTATGACTTCACACACCTCCCTTCTATGAATTCACAAACCTCCATTCTGTGACTTCACACACCTCCATTGTGAGTTCACCCACTTCAATTCTGTGTCTTCACACTCCTCCATTCTGTGGCTTCACACACCTCCATTGTATGACTTCACACACCTCCATTCTGTGACTTCACACACCTCCATTCTCAGTTCACACACCTCCATTCTGTGACTTCACACACCTCCATTCTGTGACTTCCACACCTCCATTCTATGACTTAACACACCTCCATTCTATGACTTCACACCCCTCCATTCTATGACTTCACACACCACCATTCTATGACTTCACACACCTCCATTCTATGACTTCACACACCTCCATTCTGTCACTTCACCACCTCCATTCTATGACTTCACACACCTCCATTCTATGACTTCACACACCTGCATTGTGACTTTACCCACCTCAATTCTATGAGTTCACACACCTGCACTGTGACTTCACACACCTCCATTCTATGACTTCACACATCTCCATTCTCACTTCACACACGTCCATTCTATGATTTCACACACTTCGATTCTATGACTTCACACACCTCCATTCTATGACTTCACACACCTCGTTTCTGAGTTGACACACCTGCTTTCTGTGATTTCACACACCTCCAATCTGAGTTCACACACCTCCAGTCTATGACTTCACACATCTCCATTCTTTGACATCAAAAACCACCATTCTATGACTTCACACACCTCCATTTTGACTTCACACACCTCCATTCTACGAGTTCACACACTTCCATTCTGCCTTCACCCACCTCCATTCTATGACTTCACTCAGCTGCCTTTTGACTTCACACACCTCCATTTGTGAATTCACACACCAGCATTTTGACTTCACACACCTCCATTCTGTGACTTCACACACCTCCATTCTGTGACTTCACACACCTCCATTCTGTGACTTCCCAAACCTCTATTCTATGATTTCATACACCTCCATTCTATGACTTCACTGACCTCCATTATGTGACTTCACACACCTCTCTTCTGTGACTTCACACACTTCCATTTTGTGACTTCACACACCTCCATTCTATGACTTCACACACTTCCATTGTGACGTCACACACCTCCATTCTATTAGTTCACACACCTACATTCTATGACTTCACACACCTTCATTCGACTTCACACACCTCCATTCTGACTTCACACACCTCCATTATGTGACTTCACACACCTCCATTCTCCGACTTCACACACCTCCATTCTATGACTTCACACATCCATTTTGACTTCACACACCTCCAATATATAACTTCAAACACCTCAATTCTGTGACTTCACACACCTCCATTCTATGAAATCATACCCGTCCATTCTGTGACTTCACACACCTCCATTCTTTGACTTCACACACCTCCATTCTGTGACTTCACCCACCTCCATTCTGTGACTTCCCACACCTCCATTCTCCGACTCCACACCCCTCCAATTTGACTTCACATACCTCCATTCTATGACTTCACACACCTCCATTATGTGACTCCACACACCTCGCTTCTGTGACTTCACACACCTCCATTCTATGACTTCACACACTTCCATTCTATGATTTCACACACCGCCATTCCGTGACTTCACACACCTGCATTGTGAGTTCCCACACCTCCATTCTGTGACCTCACACACCTCCATTCTGTGACTTCACACACCTCCATACTATGAATTCACACACTTCCATTGTGACGTCACGCACCTCTATTCTATGAGTTCACACACCTCCATTCTATGACTTCACACACCTCCATTCTGACTTCACACACCTCCATTCTATGACTTCACAGACCTCGAATCTGTGACTTCACTCACCTCCACTCTATAATTTCACACTCCTCCCTTCTCTGACTTCCCACACCTCCTTTCTATGACTTCACCCACCTCTATTCTATGACTTCACACCTCCATTCTGACTTCACACAACTCTATTCTGTGACTTCACACACCTCCATTATATGATATCACACACCTCCATTCTATGACTTCACACACCTCCATTCTATGACTTCACGCACTTCCATTGTGACGTCACACACCTCCATTCTATGAGTTCACACACCTCCATTCTGACTTCACACACCTCCATTCTATGACTTCACACACCTCCATTTTGACTTCACACACCTCTATTCTATGACTTCGCAAACCTCCATTCTGATATCACACACCTCCATTCTATGACTTCACAGACCTCGAATCTGTGACTTCACTCGCCTGCTTTCTATGACTTTACATTCCTCCATTCTATGACTTCCCACACCTCTTTCTATGACTTCACACACCTTCATTTTTACTTCAGAAACATCCATTCTATGACTTCACAGAACTACATTCTATGACTTCACAAACCTCCATTCTGTAACTTCACACATCTCCATTCTGAGTTCACACAACTCCATTCGGTGACTTCCCACATCTCCATTCTGACTTCACACACCTCCATTCTGTGACTTCACACACTTCCATTCTATGACTTCACACACCTCTATTCTGTGACTTCACAAACCTCCATTCTGAGTTCACACACCTCCATTCTGTGACTTCACACACCTCCGTTCTGTGACTTCACACACCTCCATTGTGTGACTTTACACACTTCCATTCTATGACTTCATAAACCTCCCTTTTATAATTTCACACACCTCCATTCTGTCACTTCACACACCTCCATTCTATGATTTCACACATCCATTTTGACTTCACACACCTCTAATATATGACTTCAAACACCTCAATTCTGTGACTTCACACACCTCCATTCTATGACTTCGTACCGTCCATTCTGTGACTTCAAACACCTCCATTCTATGACTTCACACACTTCCATTCTATGACTTCACACACCTCCATTTTATAACTTCACACACCTCCATTCTATGACTTCACACACCTCCATTCTGAGTTTACACACCTCCATTCTATGACTTCACACACCTCCACTCTTTGACGTCACACATTTATTCTATGACTTCATACAACTTCGTTCTTGCTTTACAAACATCCATTCTATAATTCACAAACCTCCATTCTATGACTTCAAACAGCTCCATTCTGTGACTTCACACACCTCCCTTCTATGACTTCACACACCTCCATTCTGTGACTTCACACACCTCCATTGTATGACTTCACACACTTCCATTGTGACGTCACTCACCTCCATTCTATGAGTTCACACAACTCCGTTCTGACTTCAAACACCTACATTCTATGACTTCACACACCTCCATTCTGTATTCACACAGCTCCATTCTGTGACTTCACAAAACTCCATTCTATGATTTCACACACCTCCATACTATGACTTCACACAACTCCATCTATGACTTCACACACCTGCATTCTGCCATCACACACCTCCATTCTATGACTTCACAGAACTCGAATCTGTGACTTCACTCACCTGCACTCTATGACTTCACACTCCTCCATTCTATGATTTTCCACAC
Source organism: Megascapheus bottae (assembly GCA_024803745.1). Taxonomy (NCBI): domain Eukaryota; kingdom Metazoa; phylum Chordata; class Mammalia; order Rodentia; family Geomyidae; genus Megascapheus; species Megascapheus bottae. Next base: position 271,876 of record JANJXV010000106.1, on the reverse strand, counting down.
CTCCTTTCTATGACTTCACCACCTGCAATCTATGACTACACACCTCCATTCTGACTTCACACACTTTCATTCTGTGAATTCACACACCTCCATTCTCTGTGTTCACGTACCTCCATTCTATAACTTCACACACCTTCATTCTTACTTCAGAAACATCCATTCTATGACTTCACACAACCCCATTCTATGACTTCACAAACATCCATTCTGTGACTTCACACACCTCCATTCTGAGTTCACACAACTCCATTCGGTGACTTCACACACCTACATTCTGACTTCAAACACCTCCATTCTATGACTTCACACACTTCCATTCTATGACTTCACACACCTCCATTCTGTGACTTCACACACCTCCATTCTGTGTTCACACACCTCCATTCTGTGACTTCACACACCTCCATTCTGTTACTTCACATACCTCCATTCTGTGACTTCACACACTTCCATTCTATGACTTCACACACCTCCATTCTATGACTTCACACAACTCCATTCTGTGACTTCACACACCTCCATTCTATGACCTCACACACCCTCATTCTATGGTTTCACACACCTCCATTCTATGAATTCACACTTCCATTTTGACTTTACACACCTCCAATATATGACTTCAAACACCTCAATTCTGTGACTTCACACCCCTCCGTTCTATGAATTCACACATCCATTTTGACTTCACACACCTCCTATATATGACTTCAAACACCTCAATTCTGTGACTTCACACACCTCCATTCTATGAGTTCATACCATCCATTCTGTGAATTCACACACCTCCATTCTATGACTTCACACACTTCCATTCTGTGACTTCCCACCCCTCCATTCTGTGACTTCACACACCTCCATTCTATGACTTCACACACCTCTATTCTGACTTCACACACCTCCATTCTATGACTTCACACACCTCCATTGTGACTTCATACACCTCAATTCTATGACTTTGCACACCTCTATTCTGACTTCACAAACCTCCATTCTGTGACTTCACACACCTCCATTCTGAGTTCACACAACTCCATTCGGTGACTTCACACATCTGCATTCTGACTTCACACACCTCCATTCTATGACTTCACACACTTCCATTCTATGACTTCACACAGCTCTATTCTGTGACTTCACAAACCTACATTCTGAGTTCACTCACCTCCATTCTATGAATTCACACATCCATTTTGACTTCACACACCTCCTATATATGACTTCAAACACCTCAATTCTGTGACTTCACACATCTCCATTCTATGAGTTCATACCATCCATTCTGTGACTTCACACACCTCCCTTCTGTGACTTCACACACCTCCATTCTGTGACTTCACACACCTCCATTCTGCGACTTCACACAGCTCCATTCTGTGACTTCACACCCCTCCATTCTCTGACTTCACACACCTCCATCCTATGACTTCACACATCCATTTTGACTTCACACAACTCCAATATATAACTTCAAACACCTCAATTCTGTGACTTCACACACCACCATTCTATGCATTCATACCCGTCCATTCTGTGACTTCACACACCCCCATTCTTTGACTTCACACACCTCCATTCTGTGATTTCACCCACCTCCATTCTGTGACTTCCCACACCTCTATTCTCCGACTTCACAACCCTCCAATTTGACTTCACATACCTCCATTCTATGACTTCACACACCTCCATTCTGTGACTTCACAAACCTCCATTCTATGATTGCACACACCTCCAATCTATGACTTCATACATCTACATTTTATGACGTCACACACCTCCATTTTGACTTCACACACCTCCAATATGTGACTCCACACACCTCCCTTCTGTGAATTCACACACCTCCATTCTATGACTTCACACACCTTCATTGTATGACTTCACACACCTCCATTCTATGACTTCACACACTTCCATTCTATGATTTCACATACCTCCATACTATGACTTCACACACCTCCATTCTGTGACTTCACACATCTCCATTCTATGACTTCACATACCTCAATTCTCTGACTTCACAAACCTTCATTCTATGATTTCACACTCCTCCATTCTATGAATTCACACACTTCCATTGTGACGTCACACACCTCTATTCTATGAGTTCACACACCTCCATTCTATGACTTCACACACCTCCATTCTGACTTCACACACCTCCATTTTATGACTTCACAGACCTCGAATCTGTGACTTCACTCACCTCCACTGTATGACTTCACACTCCTCCATTCTCTGACTTCCCACACCTCCTTTCTATGACTTCACCCACCTCTATTCTATGACTTCACACCTCCATTCTGACTTCACACACCTCTATTCTGTGACTTCACACACCTCCATTATATGATATCACACACCTCCATTCTATGACTTCACACACCTCCATTCTATGACTTCACACACTTCCATTGTGACGTCACACACCTCCATACTATGAGTTCACACACCTCCATTCTGACTTCACACACCTAAATTCTATGACTTCACACACCTCCATTCTGACTTCACACACCTCTATTCTATGACTTCGCACACCTCCATTCTGATATCACACACCTCCATTCTATGACTTCACAGACCTCGAATCTGTGACTTCACTCGCCTGCATTTTATGACTTTACATTCCTCCATTCTATGACTTCCCACACCTCTTTCTCTGACTTCACACACCTTCATTTTTACTTCAGAAACATCCATTCTATGACTTCACACACCTCCATTCTATGACTTCACAAACCTCCATTCTGTGTCTTCACACATCTCCATTCTGACTTCACACACCTCCATTCTATGACTTCACACACTTCCATTCTATGACTTCACACACCTCTATTCTGTGACTTCACAAACCTCCATTCTGAGTTCACACACCTCCATTCTGTGACTTCACACACCTCCATTCTGTGACTTCACACACCTCCATTGTGTGACTTCACACACTTCCATTCTATGACTTCATAAACCTCCCTTTTATAATTTCACACACCTCCATTCTGTGACTTCACAAACCTCCATTCTATGACCTCACACACCCTCATTCTATGAATTCACACACCTCCATTCTATGATTTCACACATCCATTTTGATTCACACACCTCTAATATATGACTTCAAACACCTCATTTCTGTGACTTCACACACCTCCATTCTATGACTTCATACCGTCCATTCTGTGACTTCAAACACCTCCATTCTATGACTTCACACACTTCCATTCTATGACTTCACACACCTCCATTTTATAACTTCACACACCTCCATTCTATGACTTCACACACCTCCATTCTGAGTTTACACACCTCCATTCTATGACTTCACACAGCTCCATTTTGTGACTTCACACACCTCCATTCTATGACTTCACACACCTCCATTCTGTGACTTCACACACCTCCATTGTATGACTTCACACACTTCCATTGTGACGTCACTCACCTCCATTCTATGAGTTCACACACCTCCGTTCTGACTTCAAACACCTACATTCTATGACTTCACACACCTCCATTCTGTATTCACACAGCCCCATTCTGTGACTTCACAAAAATCCATTCTATGATTTCACACACCTCCATACTCTGACTTCACACAACTCCATCTATGACTTCACACACCTGCATTCTGACATCACACACCTCCATTCTATGACTTCACAGACCTCGAATCTGTGACTTCACTCACCTGCACTCTATGACTTCACACTCCTCCATTCTATGACTTTCCACACCTCCTTTCTATGACTTCACCACCTGCAATCTATGACTACACACCTCCATTCTGACTTCACACACCTTCATTCTGTGAATTCACACACCTCCATTCTCTGTGTTCACATACCTCCATTCTATGACTTCACACACCTTCATTCCTACTTCAGAAACATCCATTCTATGACTTCACACATTTCCATTCTATGACTTCACAAACCTCCATTCTGTGACTTCACACACCTCCATTCGGAGTTCACACAACTCCATTCGGTGACTTCACACACCTCCATTCTGACTTCACACACCTCCATTCTGTGACTTCACACACCTCCATTCTGTGTTCACACACATCCATTCTGTGACTTCACACACTTCCATTCTATGACTTCACACACCTCCATTCTGTGACTTCACACACCTCCATTCTGTGTTCACACACCTCCATTCTGTGACTTCACACACTTCCATTCTATGACTTCACACACCTCCATTCTATGACTTCACACACCTCCATTCTGTGACTTCACACACCTCCATTCTGTGACTTCACACACCTCCATTCTATGACCTCACACACCCTCAGTCTATGGTTTCACACACCTCCATTCTATGAATTCACACATCCATTTTGACTTTACACACCTCCAATATATTACTTCAAACACCTCAATTCTGTGACTTCACACACCACCAATCTATGAATTCACACATCCATTTTGACTTCACACACCTCCTATATATGACTTCAAACACCTCAATTCTGTGACTTCACACACCTCCATTCTATAAGTTCATACCATCCATTCTGTGACTTCACACACCTCCATTCTATGACTTCACACACTTCCATTCTGTGACTTCCCACACCTCCATTCTGTGACTTCACACACCTCCATTCTATGACTTCACACACCTCTATTCTGACTTCACACACCTCCATTCTATGACTTCACACACCTCCATTGTGACTTCACACACCTCCATTTTATGACTTTGCACACCTCTATTCTGACTTCACAAACCTCCATTCGGTGACTTCACACATCTCCATTCTTACTTCACACACCTCCATTCTATGACTTCACACACCTCTATTCTGTGACTTCACAAACCTCCATTCTGAGTTCACACACCTCCATTCTGTGACTTCACACACCTCCATTCTGTGACTTCACACACCTCCATTTGCGACTTCACACACTTCCATTCTATGACTTCATAAACCTCCCTTTTATAATTTCACACACCTCCATTCTGTGACTTCACACACCTCCATTCTATGACCTCACACAAACTCATTCTATGATTTCACACACCTCCATTCTATGATTTCACACATCCATTTTGACTTCACACACCTCTAATATATGACTTCAAACACCTCAATTCTGTGACTTCACACACCTCCATTCTATGACTTCTTACCGTCCATTCTGTGACTTCAAACACCTCCATTCTATGACTTCACACACTTCCATTCTATGACTTCACGCACCTCCATTTTATAACCTCACTCACCTCCATTCTATGACTTCACACACCTCCATTCTGAGTTTACACACCTCCATTCTATGACTTCACACACCTCCACTGTTTGACGTCACACCTTTATTCTATGACTTCATACAACTTCATTCTTACTTTACAAACATCCATTCTATAACTTCACACACCTCCATTCTATGACTTCAAACAGCTCCATTCTGTGACTTCACACACCTCCATTCTATGACTTCACACACCTCCATTCTGTGACTTCACACACCTCCATTGAATGACTTCACACACTTCCATTGTGACGTCACTCACCTCCATTCTATGACTTCACATACCTCCATTCTGAGTTTACACACCTCCATTCTATGACTTCACACACCTCCATTCTTTGACGTCACACCTTTATTCTATGACTTCATACAACTTCATTCTTACTTTACAAACATCCATTCTATAACTTCACACACCTCCATTCTATGACTTCAAACAGCTCCATTCTGTGACTTCACACACCTCCATTCTACGACTTCACACACCTCCATTCTGTGACTTCACACACCTCCATTGTATGACTTCACACACTTCCATTGTGACGTCACTCACCTCCATTCTATGAGTTCACACACCTCCGTTCTGACTTCAAACACCTACATTCTATGACTTCACACACCTCCATTCTGTATTCACACAGCTCCATTCTGTGACTTCACAAATCTCCATTGTATGATTTCACACACCTCCGTATTATGACTTCACACAACTCCATCTATAACTTCACACACCTGTATTCTGATATCACACACCTCCATTCTATGACTTCACAGAACTCGAATCTGTGACTTTACTCACCTGCACTCTATGACTTCACACTCCTCCATTCTATGACTTTCCACACCTCCTTTCTATGACTTCACCACATGCAATCTATGACTACACACCTCCATTGTGACTTCACACACCTTCATTGTGTGAATTCACACACCTCCATTCTACGTGTTCACGTACCTCCATTCTATGACTTCACACACCTTCATTCTTTCTTCAGAACCATCCATTCCATGACTTCACACAACCCCATTCTATGACTTCACAAACCTCCATTCTGTGACTTCACACACCTCCATTCTGAGTTCACACAACTCCATTCGGTGACTTCACACACCTCCATTCTGACTTCACACACCTCCATTCTATGACTTCACACACTTCCATTCTATGACTTCACACACCTCCATTCTGTGACTTCACACAACTCCATTCTGTGTTCACACACCTCCATTCTGTGACTTCACACACCTCCATTCTGTGACTTCACACACCTCCATTCTGTGACTTCAAACACTTCCATTCTATGACTTCACACACCTCCATTCTATGACTTCACACACCTCCATTCTGTGACTTCACACACCTCCATTCTATGACCTCACACACCCTCATTCTATGGTTTCACACACCTCCATTCTATGAATTCACACATCCATTTTGACTTTACACACCTCCAATATATGACTTAAAACACCTCAATTCTGTGACTTCACACACCTCCATTCTATGATTTCCCACATCCATTTTGACTTCACGCACCTCCTATATATGACTTCAAACACCTCAATTCTGTGACTTCACACACCTCCATTCTATGAGTTCATACCATCCATTCTGTGACTTCACACACCTCCATTCTATGACTTCACACACTTCCATTCTGTGACTTCCCACACCTCCATTCTGTGACTTCACACACCTCCATTCTATGACTTCACACACCTCTATTCTGACTTCACACACCTACATTCTATGACTTCACACACCTCCATTCTGACTTCACACACCTCCATTCTATGACTTTGCACACCTCTATTCTGACTTCACACACATCTCTTCTGTGACTTCACACACCTCCATTCTATGACTTCACACACCTTCATTGTATGACTTCGCACACCTCCATTCTATGAGGTCACACACTTCCATTCTATGATTTCACATACCTTCATACGATGACTTCACACACCTCCATCCTGTGCCTTCACACACCTCAATTCTGAGTTCACACACCTCCATTCTGTGACTTCACAAACCTGTATTCTCTGATTTCACACACCTCCATTCTATGACTTCTCACACCTCCATTTTAGGACGTCACACACCTCCATTTTGACTTCACACACTTCCATTCTGTGACTTCACACACCTCCATTCTATGACTTCACACACTTCCATTGGAACGTCACACACCTCCATTCTCTGAGTTCACACAACTACATTCTATGACTTCACACACCTTCATTCGACTTCACACACCTCCATTCTATGACTTCACAGACCTCGAATCTGTGACTTTACTCACCTCCAATCTATGATTTCACACTCCTCCATTCTATGACTTCCCACACTTCCTTTTTATGACTTCACACCTCCATTCTGACTTCACACACCTCCATTATGTGACTTCACACACCTCCATTATATGACGTCACACAACTCCATTCTATGACTTCACACACCTCCATTCTATGAGTTCACACACCTCCATTCTGTGACTTCACAAACATACATTCTATGACTTCACACACCTCCATTCTATGACTTCACACATCTCCATTCTTTGACTTCACACACCTCCATTCTGTGACTTCACACACCTCCATTCTGTGACCTCACACACCTCAATTCTGTGACTTCACACACCTCCATTCTGTGACTTCACACACCTCCATTCTCCGACTTCACACACCTCCATTCTATGACTTCACACATCCATTTTGACTTCACACACCTCCAATATATAACTTCAAACACCTCAATTCTGTGACTTCACAAACCTGCATTCTATGATTTCACACACCTTCATTCTGTGACTTCACCCACCTCCATTCTGTGACTTACCACACCTCCATTCTCCGACTTAACAACCCTCCAATTTGACTTCACATACCTCCATTCTGTGACTTCACACACCTCCATTCTGTGACTTCACAAACCTCCATTCTATGATTTCACACACCTCCAATCTATGACTTCACACACCTACATTTTATGACGTCACACACCTCCATTTTGACTTCAGACACCTCCATTATGTGACTCCACACACCTCCCTTCTGTGACTTCACACACCCCCATTCTATGACTTCACACACTTCCATTCTATGACTTCGCACACAGCCATTCCATGCCTACACACACCTGTATTGTGAGTTCACACACCTCCATTCTGTGACCTCACACAACTCCATTCTGCGATTTCACACACCTCCATTCTGAGATGTCACACCTCCATTCTATGAATTCACACACCTCCATTCTGTGATTTCACACACCTCAATTCTATGACTTCACACAACTCCATTCTGTGACTTCACACATCTCCATTCTGAGTTCACACACCTCCATTCTGTGACTTCACACACCTCCATTCTGTGACTTCACACACCTCCATTCTATGACTTCACACACCTCCATTCTGTGACTTCACAAACCTCCATTCTATGATTTCACACTCCTCCAAACTATGACTTCACACACCTCCAATTTATGACGTCACACACCTCCATTTTGACTTCTCACACCTCCATTATGTGACTTCACACACCTCTCTTCTGTGACTTCACACACCTCCATTCTATGACTTCACACACCTTCATTCGACTTCACACACCTCCATTCTATGACATCCCACACCTCCTTTCTATGACTTCCCACCTCCATTCTGACTTCACACACCTCCATTAGGTGACTTCACACACCTCCATTATATGACGTCACACAACTCCGTTCTATGACTTCACACACCTCCATTCTATGACTTCACACACCTCCATTCTGTGACTTCACACACCTCCATTCTATGACTTCACACACCTTCATTCTTACTTTACAAACATATATTCTATGACTTCACACACCTCCATTCTATGACTTCACACACCTCCATTCTTTGACTTCACACACCTCCATTCTGTGACTTCACACACCTCCATTCTGTGACTTCACACAGCTCCATTCTGTGACTTCACACACCTCCATTCTCCGACTTCACACACCTCCATTCTATGACTTCACACATCCATTTTGACTTCACACAACTCCAATATATAACTTCAAACACCTCAATTCTGTGTCTTCACACACCTCCATTCTATGAATTCATACCCGTCCATTCTGTGACTTCACACACCTCCATTCTTTGACATCACACACCTCCATTCTGTGACTTCACCCACCTCCATTCTGTGACTTCCCACATCTCCATTCTCCGACTTCACACCCCTCCAATTTAACTTCACATACCTCCATTCTATGACTTCACACACCTCCATTCTGTGACTTCACAAACCTCCATTCTATGATTTCACACACCTCCATTCTATGACTTTGCACACCTCTATTCTGACTTCACACACCTCTGTTCTATGACTTCACACACCTCAGTTCTATGACTTCACACACCTTCATTGTATGACTTCGCACACCTCCATTCTATGACTTCACACACTTCCATTCTATGATTTCACATACCTTCATACGATGACTTCACACACCTCCATTCTGTGCCTTCACACACCTCCATTCTGAGTTCACACACCTCCATTCTGTGACTTCACAAACCTCTATTCTATGATTTCACACACCTCCATTCTATGACTTCTCACACCTCCATTTTAGGACGTCACACACCTCCATTTTGACTTCACACACTTCCATTCTGTGACATCACACACCTCCATTCTATGACTTCACACACTTCCATTGGAACGTCACACACCTCCATTCTATGAGTTCACACACCTATATTCTATGACTTCACACACCTTCATTCGACTTCACACACCTCCATTCTATGACTTCACAGACCTCGAATCTGTGACTTCACTCACCTCCAATCTATGACTTCACACTCCTCCATTCTATGACTTCCCACACCTCCTTTCTATGACTTCACACCTCCATTCTGAATTCACACACCTCCATTATTTGACTTCACACACCTCCATTATATGACGTCACACAACTCCGTTCTATGACTTCACACACCTCCATTCTATGACTTCACACACCTCCATTCTATGACTTCACACACCTTCATAATTACTTCACAAACATACATTCTATGACTTCACACACCTCCATTCTTTGACTTCACACACCTCCATTCTTTGACTTCACACCCCTCCATTCTGTGACTTCACACACCTCCATTCTGTGACTTCACACACCTCCATTCTGTGACTTCACACAGCTCCATTCTGTGACTTCACACACCTCCATTCTCCGACTTCACACACCTCCATTCTATGACTTCACACATCCATTTTGACTTCACACACCTCCAATATATAACTTCAAACACCTCAATTCTGTGACTTCACACACCTCCATTCTATGAAATCATACCCGTCCATTCTGTGACTTCACACACCTCCATTCTGTGACTTCACCCACCTCCATTCTGTGACTTCACCCACCTCCATTCTGTGACTTCCCACACCTCCATTCTCCGACTTCACACCCCTCCAATTTGACTTCACATACCTCCATTCTATGACTTCACACACCTGCATTCTGTGACTTCACAAACCTCCATTCTATGATTTCACACACCTCCAATCTATGACTTCACACACCTATATTTTATGATGTCACACACCTCCATTTTGACTTCACACACCTCCATTATGTGACTCCACACAACTCCCTTCCGTGACTTCACACACCTCCATTCTATGACTTCACAGACTTCCATTCTATGACTTCACACACCGCCATTCCGTGACTTCACACACCTGCATTGTGAGTTCACACACCTCCATTCTGTGACCTCACACACCTCCATTCTGCGATTTCACACACCTCCATTCTGAGATGTCACACCTCCATTCTATGAATTCACACACCTCCATTCTGTGATTTCACACACCTCAATTCTATGACTTCACACAACTCCATTCTGTGACTTCACACATCTCCATTCTGAGTTCACACACCTCCATTCTGTGACATCACACACCTCCATTCTGTGACTTCACAGACCTCCATTCTATCACTTCACACACCTCCATTCTGTGACTTCACAAACCTCCATTCTATGATTTCACACACCTCCAATCTATGACTTCACACACCTCCATTTTATGACGTCACATACCTCCATTGTGACTTCTCACACCTCCATTATGTGACTTCACACACCTCTCATCTGTGACTTCACACACCTCCATTATGTGACTTCACACACTTTCATTGTATGACTTCGCACACCTCCATTCTATGACTTCACACACTTCCATTCTGTGATTTCACATACCTTCATACGATGACTTCACACACCTCCATTCTGTGACTTCACACACCTCCATTCTGAGTTCACACACCGCCATTCTGTTACTTCACAAACCTCTATTCTCTGATTTCACACACCTCCATTCTATGACTTCTCACACCTCCATTTTAGGAAGTCACACACCTCCATTTTGACTTCACACACTTCCATTCTGTGACTTCACACACCTCCATTCTATGACTTCACACACTTCCATTGGAACGTCACACACCTCCATTCTCTGAGTGCACACACCTACATTCTATGACTTCACACACCTTCATTCGACTTCACACACCTCCATTCTATGAGTTCACAGACCTCGAATCTGTGACTTCACTCACCTCCAATCTATGATTTCACACTCCTCAATTCTATGACATCCCACACTTCCTTTCTATGACTTCACACCTCCATTCTGACTTCACACACCTCCATTATGTGACTTCACACACCTCCATTATATGACGTCACACAACTCCATTCTATGACTTCACACACCTTCATTCTATGAGTTCACACACCTCCATTCTGTGACTTCACAAACATATATTCTATGACTTCACACACCTCCATTCTATGACTTCACACACCTCCATTCTTTGACTTCACACACCTCCATTCTGTGACTTCACACACCTCCATTCTGTGACCTCACACACCTCAATTCTGTGACTTCACACACCTCCATTCTGTGACTTCACACACCTCCATTCTCCGACTTCACACACCTGCATTCTATGACTTCACACATCCATTTTGACTTCACACACCTCCAATATATAACTTCAAACACCTCAATTCTGTGACTTCACAAACCTGCATTCTATGATTTCACACACCTCCATTCTGTGACTTCACCCACCTCCATTCTGTGACTTCCCACACCTCCATTCTCCGACTTAACACCCCTCCAATTTGACTTCACATATCTCCATTCTGTGACTTCACACACCTCCATTCTGTGACTTCACAAACCTCCATTCTATGATTTCACACACCTCCAATCTATGACTTCACACACCTACATTTTATGACGTCACACACCTCCATTTTGACTTCAGACACCTCCATTATGTGACTCCACACACCTCCCTTCTGTGACTTCACACACCTCCATTCTATGACTTCACACACTTCCATTCTATGACTTCACACACCGCCATTCCATGCCTACACACACCTGTATTGTGAGTTCACACACCTCCATTCTGTGACCTCACACAACTCCATTCTGCAATTTCACACACCTCCATTCTGAGATGTCACACCTCCATTCTATGAATTCACACACCTCCATTCTGTGATTTCACACACCTCAATTCTGTGACTTCACACAACTCCATTCTGTGACTTCACACATCTCCATTCTGAGTTCACACACCTCCATTCTGTGACTTCACACACCTCCATTCTGTGACTTCACACACCTCCATTCTATGACTTCACACACCTCCATTCTGTGACTTCACAAACCTCCATTCTATGATTTCACACTCCTCCAAACTATGACTTCACACACCTCCAATTTATGACGTCACACACCTCCATTTTGACTTCTCACACCTCCATTATGTGACTTCACACACCTCTCTTCTGTGACTTCACACACCTCCATTCTATGACTTCACACACCTCCATTGTATGACTTCGCACACCTCCATTCTATGACTTCACACACTTCCATACTATGATTTCACATACCTTCATACGATGACTTCACACACCTCTATTCTGTAACTTCACACACCTCCATTCTGAGTTCACACACCGCCACTCTGTGACTTCACAAACCTCTATTCTATGATTTCACACACCTCCATTCTATGACTTCTCACACCTCCATTTTAGGAAGTCACACACCTCCATTTTGACTTCACACACTTCCATTCTGTGACTTCACACACCTCCATTCTATGACTTCACACACTTCCATTGGGACGTCGGACGTCACACACCTCCATTCTATGAGTTCACACACCTACATTCTATGACTTCACACACCTTCATTCGACTTCACACACCTCCATTCTATGACATCCCACACCTCCTTTCTATGACTTCACACCTCCATTCTTACTTCACACACCTCCATTATGTGACTTCACACACCTCCATTATATGACGTCACACAACTCCGTTCTATGACTTCACACAACTCCATTCTATGACTTCACACACCTCCATTCTGTGACTTCCCACACCTCCATTCTCCGACTTCACACCCCTCCAATTTGACTTCACATACCTCCATTCTATGACTTCACACACCTCCATTCTGTGACTTCACAAACCTCCATTCTATGATTTCACACACCTCCATTCTATGACTTTGCACACCTCTATTCTGACTTCACACACCTCTGTTCTATGACTTCACACACCTCAATTCTATGACTTCACACACCTTCATTGTATGACTTCGCACACCTCCATTCTATGACTTCACACACTTCCATTCTATGATTTCACATACCTTCATACGATGACTTCACACACCTCCATTCTGTGACTTCACAAACCTCTATTCTATGATTTCACACACCTCCATTCTATGACTTCTCACACCTCCATTTTAGGACGTCACACACCTCCATTTTGACTTCACACACTTCCATTCTGTGACTTCAAACACATCCATTCTATGACTTCACACACTTCCACTGGAACGTCACACACCTCCATTCTATGAGTTCACACACCTACATTCTATGACTTCACACACCTTCATTCGACTTCACACACCTCCATTCTATGACTTCACAGACCTCGAATCTGTGACTTCACTCACCTCCAATCTATGACTTCACACTCCTCCATTCTATGACTTCCCACACCTCCTTTCTATGACTTCACACCTCCATTCTGAATTCACACACCTCCATTATTTGACTTCACACACCTCCATTATATGACGTCACACAACTCCGTTCTATGACTTCACACACCTCCATTCTATGACTTCACACACCTCCATTCTGTGACTTCACACACCTCCATTCTATGACTTCACACACCTTCGTAATTACTTCACAAACATACATTCTATGACTTCACACACCTCCATTCTTTGACTTCACACACCTCCATTCTTTGACTTCACACCCCTCCATTCTGTGACTTCACACACCTCCATTCTGTGACTTCACACACCTCCATTCTGTGACTTCACACAGCTCCATTCTATGACTTCACACATCCATTTTGACTTCACACACCTCCAATATATAACTTCAAACACCTCAAATCTGTGACTTCACACACCTCCATTCTATGAAATCATACCCGTCCATTCTGTGACTTCACACACCTCCATTCTTTGACTTCACACCCCTCCATTCTGTGACTTCACCCACCTCCATTCTGTGACTTCCCACACCTCCATTCTCCGACTTCACACCCCTCCAATTTGACTTCACATACCTCCATTCTATGACTTCAAAGACCAGCATTCTGTGACTTCAGAAACCTCCATTCTATGATTTCACACACCTCCAATCTATGACTTCACACACCTATATTTTATGACGTCACACACCTCCATTTTGACTTCACACACCTCCATTATGTGACTCCACACACCTCCCTTCTGTGAGTTCACACACCTCCATTCTATGACTTCACAGACTTCCATTCTATGACTTCACACACCGCCATTCCGTGACTTCACACACCTGCATTGTGAGTTCACACACCTCCAGTCTGTGACCTCACACACCTCCATTCTGCGATTTCACACACCTCCATTCTGAGATGTCACACCTCCATTCTATGAATTCACACACCTCCATTCTGTGATTTCACACACCTCAATTCTATAACTTCACACAACTCCATTCTGTGACTTCACACATCTCCATTCTGAGTTCACACACCTCCATTCTGTGACTTCACACACCTCCATTCTGTGACTTCACAGACCTCCATTCTATGACTTCACACACCTCCATTCTGTGACTTCACAAACCTCCATTCTATGATTTCACACACCTCCAATCTATGACTTCACACACTTCCATTCTGTGATTTCACATACCTTCATACGATGACTTCACACACCTCCATTCTGTGACTTCACACACCTCCATTCTGAGTTCACACACCGCCATTCTGTTACTTCACAAACCTCTATTCTCTGATTTCACACACCTCCATTCTATGACTTCTCACACCTCCATTTTAGGACGTCACACACCTCCATTTTGACTTCACTCACCTCCATTATGTGACTCCACACACCTCCATTCTATGACTTCACAAACTTCCATTGGGACGTCACACACCTCCATTCTATGAGTTCACACACCTACATTCTATGACTTCACATACCTTCATTCGACTTCACACACCTCCATTCTATGACTTCACAGACCTCGAATCTGTGACTTCACTCACCTCCAATCTATGACTTCACACTCCTCCATTCTATGACTTCCCACACCTCCTTTCTATGACTTCACACCTCCATTCTGACTTCACACACCTCCAATATGTGACTTCACACACCTCCATTATATGAAGTCACACAACTCCGTTCTATGACTTCACACACCTCCATTCTATGACTTCACACACCTCCATTCTGTGACTTCACACACCTCCATTCTATGACTTCACACACCTTCATTCTTACTTCACAAACATATATTCTATGACTTCACACACTTCCATTCTATGACTTCACACACCTCCATTCTTTGACTTCACACACCTCCATTCTGTGACTTCACCCACCTCCATTCTGTGACTTCCCACACCTCCATTCTCCGACTTCACACCCCTCCAATTTGACTTCATAAACCTCCATTCTATGACTTCACATACCTCCATTCTGTGACTTCACAAACCTCCATTCTATGATTTCACACACCTCCAATCTATGCGTTCACACACCTACATTTTATGACGTCACACACCTCCATTTTGACTTCACTCACCTCCATTATGTGACTCCACACACCTCCCTTCCATGACTTCACACACCTCCATTGTATGACTTCACACACCTTCATTGTATGACTTCACACACATCCATTCTATGACTTCACACACTTCCATTCTATGATTTCACATACCTCCATGGTATGACTTCACACACCTCCATTCTGTGACTTCACACACCTCCATTCTATGACTTCACACACCTCCATTCTGTGACTTCACAAAACTTCATTCTATGATTTCACACACCTCCATTCTATGACTTCACACACCTCCATTCTTTGACTTCACACACCTCCATTCTGTGACTTCACACACCTCCATTCTGTGACTTCACACAGCTCCATTCTGTGACTTCACACACCTCCATTCTCCGACTTCACACACCTCCATTCCATGACTTCACACATCCATTTTGACTTCACACAACTCCAATATATAACTTCAAACACCTCAATTCTGTGACTTCACACACCTCCATTCTATGAATTCATTCCCGTCCATTCTGTGACTTCACACACCTCCATTCTTTGACTTCACACACCTCCATTCTGTGACTTCACCCACCTCCATTCTGTGACTTCCCACACCTCCATTTTCCGACTTCACACCCCTCCAATTTGACTTCACATACCTCCATTCTATTACTTCACACACCTCCATTCTGTGACTTCACAAACCTCCATTCTATGATTTCACACACCTCCAATCTATGACTTCACACACCTATATTTTATGACGTCACACACCTCCATTTTGACTTCACACACCTCCATTATGTGACTCCACACACCTCCATTCTGTGACTTCACACACCTCCATTATATGATATCACACACCTCCATTCTATGACTTCACACACCTCCATTCTATGACTTCACACACCTCCATTCTTTGACTTCCCACACCTCCATTCTGAGTTTACACACCTCCATTCTATGATTTCACACACCTCCATTCTTTGACGTCACACACCTCCATTCTATGACTTCACACAACGTCATTCTTACTTTACAAACATCCATTCTATAACTTCACGCACCTCCATTCTATGACTTCAAACACCTCCATTCTGTGACTTCACACACCTCCATTCTTTGACTTCACACACCTCCGTTTTGACTTCACACACTTCCATTCTGGGACTTCACACACCTCCATTCTGTGACTTCACACACCACCATTGTTTGAATTCACACACCTCCATTCTTTGACTTCACACACCTCCATTCCACGACTTCACACAACTCCATTCTATGAGTTCAGAAACATCCATTCTATGAGTTCACACACCACAATTTTGTCTTCACACACCTCCATTCTATGACTTCACACACCTTCATTCTTAATTCAGAACCATCCATTCTATGACTTCACGCACCTCCATTCTATGACTTTATACACTTCCATTCTATGACTTCACACACCTCCATTCTGCGACTTCACACACCTCCATTCTGTGACTTCACACACCTTCATTCTATGACTTCGCACACCTCCATTCTATGACTTCACACAGCTCTATTCTATGATTTCACACATCCATTTTTAGTTCACACACATAAAATATATGACTTCAAACACCTCAATTCTGTGACTTCACACACCTCCATTCTATGACTTCATACTCGTCCATTCTGTGAGTTCACACACCTCCATTCTATGACTTCACACACCTCCATTCTGTGACTTCACCCACCTCCATTCTGTGACTTCACACACTTCTATTCTCAGAATTCACACCCCTCCAATTTGACTTCACATACCTCCATTCTATGACTTCACAAACCTCCATTCTGTGACGTCACACAACTCCATTCTGTGACTTCACAAACCTCCATTCTATAATTTCACACACCTCCATTCTATGACTTCACACACCTCCAGTTGATGACGTCACACGCCTCCATTTTGACTTCACACACCTCCATTATGTGACTTAACACACCTCCCTTCTGTGTCTTCACACACTTCCATTCTATGACTTCACACTCCTTCATTCTGTGACTTCACGCAGCTCTATTCTATGACTTCACACACTTCCATTCTATGATTTCACATACCTCCATGCTGTAACTTCTCACACCTCCATTCTGTGACTTCACACACCTCCATTCTGAGTTCACACACCTCCATTCTGTGACTTCACAAACCTCCATTCTATGATTTCACACAGCTCCATTCTATGACTTCACACATCTCCATTTTATGACGTCACACACCTCCATTTTGACTTCTCACACCTCCATTCTGTGACTTCACACACCTTCATTCTATGACTTCACACACTTCCTTTGTGACGTCAGACACCTCCATTCTATGAGTTCACACACCTCCTCTCTATGACTTCACACACCTCCATTCTGACTTCACACACCTCCATTCTCTGACTTCACAGACCTCGAATATGTGACTTCACTCACCTGCACTCTAGGACTTCACACTCCTCCATTCTATGACTTCCCACATCTCTTTCTATGACTTCACCCACCTCCATTTTACGACTTCACACACCTCCATTCTGTGACTTCACACACCTCCATTATATGACTTCACACACCCATTTTGAATTCACACACCTCCAATATATGACTTCAAACACCTCAATTCTGTGACTTCACACACCTCCATTCTATGACTTCATACCGTCCATTCTGTGACTTCACACACCTCCATTCTATGACTTCACACACTTCAATTCTATGACTTCACACACCTCCATTATGTGACTTTACACACCTCCATTCTGACTTCACACACCTCCATTCCGTGACGTAACACACCTCCATACTGTGACTTCCCACACCTCCATTCTGTGACTTCACACACCTCCATTCTATGATTTCACACACCTCCATTCTAAGACTTCACCCACCTCCATTCTATGACTTCACACCTCCATTCCGACTTCACACACATCCATTCTGTGACTTCACACACCTCCATTATATGACTTCACACACCTCCATTCTATGTCTTCACACACATCCATTCTATGACTTCACACACCTCCATTCTGTGACTTCACACACCTTCATTCTTGTTTCACAAACATACATTCTATGACTTCACACACCTCCATTCTATGACTTCACACACCTCCATTCTTTGACTTCACACACCTCCATTCTGTGACTTCACACACCTCCATTCGGTGACTTCGCACAGCTCAATTCTGTGACTTCACACACCGCCATACTCCGACTTCACACACCTCCATTCTATGACTTCACACATCCATTTTGACTTCACACACCTCCAATATATAACTTCAAACACCTAAAATCTGTGACTTCACACACATCCATTCTATGAAATCATACCCGTCCATTCTGTGACTTCACTCACCTCCATTCTTTGACTTCACACACCTCCATTCTGTGACTTCACCCACCTCAATTCTGTGACTTCCCACACCTCCATTCTGTGACTTCACAAACCTCCATTCTATGATTTCACACACCTCCAAAATATGACTTCACACACCTACATTTTATGAAGTCACACACCTCCATTTTGAGTTCACACACCTCCATTATGTGACTCCACACACGTCCCTTCTGTGACTTCACACACCTCCATTCTATGACTTCACACACTTCCATTCTATGACTTCACACACCGCCATTCCGTGACTTCACACACCTGCATTGTGAGTTCACACTCCTCCATTCTGTGACCTCACACACCTCCATTCTGCGATTTCACACACCTCCATTCTGAGATGTCACACCTCCATTCTATGAATACACACACCTCCATTCTGTGATTTCACACACCTCAATTCTATGACTTCACACAACTCCATTCTGTGACTTCACACATCTCCATTCTGAGTTCACACACCTCCATTCTGTGACTTCACAAACCTCCATTCTGTGACTTCACACACCTCCATTCTATGACTTCACACACCTCCATTCTGTGACATCACCTACCTCCATTCTATGACTTCACAAACCTCCATTCTGTGACTTCACACACCTCCATTCTGTGACTTCACAAACCTCCATTCTATGATTTCACACACCTCCAATCTATGACTTGATACAACTCCATTTTATGACGTCACACACCTCAATTTTGACTTCTCACACCTCCATTATGTGACTTCATACACCTCTCTTCTGTGACTTCACACACCTCCATTCTATGACTTCACACACCTTCATTGTATGACTTCGCACACCTCCATTCTATGACTTCACACACTTCCATTCTATGATTTCACATACCTTCATACGATGACTTCACACACCTCCATTCTGTGCCTTCACAAACCTCTATTCTATGATTTCACACACCTCCATTCTATGACTTCTCACACCTCCATTTTAGGACGTCACACACCTCCATTTTGACTTCACACACTTCCATTCTGTGACTTCACACACCTCCATTCTATGACTTCACACACTTCCATTGGGACATCACACCCCTCCATTCTATGAGTTCACACACCTACATTCTATGACTTCACACACCTTCATTCGACTTCACACACCTCCATTCTATGACTTCACAGACCTCGAATCTGTGACTTCACTCACCTCCAATCTATGACTTCACACTCCTCCATTCTATGATTTCCCACACCTCCTTTCTGTGACTTCACACCTCCATTCTTACTTCACACACCTCCATTATGTGACTTCACACACCTCCATTATATGATATCACACACCTCCATTCTATGACTTCACACACCTCCATTCTATGACTTCACACACCTCCATTCTTTGACTTCCCACACCTCCATTCTGAGTTTACACACCTCCATTCTATGATTTCACACACCTCCATTCTTTGACGTCACACACCTCCATTCTATGACTTCACACAACGTCATTCTTACTTTACAAACATCCATTCTATAACTTCACGCACCTCCATTCTATGACTTCAAACACCTCCATTCTGTGACTTCACACACCTCCATTCTTTGACTTCACACACCTCCGTTTTGACTTCACACACTTCCATTCTGGGACTTCACACACCTCCATTCTGTGACTTCACACACCACCATTGTTTGAATTCACACACCTCCATTCTTTGACTTCACACACCTCCATTCCACGACTTCACACAACTCCATTCTATGAGTTCAGAAACATCCATTCTATGAGTTCACACACCACAATTTTGTCTTCACACACCTCCATTCTATGACTTCACACACCTTCATTCTTAATTCAGAACCATCCATTCTATGACTTCACGCACCTCCATTCTATGACTTTATACACTTCCATTCTATGACTTCACACACCTCCATTCTGCGACTTCACACACCTCCATTCTGTGACTTCACACACCTTCATTCTATGACTTCGCACACCTCCATTCTATGACTTCACACAGCTCTATTCTATGATTTCACACATCCATTTTTAGTTCACACACATAAAATATATGACTTCAAACACCTCAATTCTGTGACTTCACACACCTCCATTCTATGACTTCATACTCGTCCATTCTGTGAGTTCACACACCTCCATTCTATGACTTCACACACCTCCATTCTGTGACTTCACCCACCTCCATTCTGTGACTTCACACACTTCTATTCTCAGAATTCACACCCCTCCAATTTGACTTCACATACCTCCATTCTATGACTTCACAAACCTCCATTCTGTGACGTCACACAACTCCATTCTGTGACTTCACAAACCTCCATTCTATAATTTCACACACCTCCATTCTATGACTTCACACACCTCCAGTTGATGACGTCACACGCCTCCATTTTGACTTCACACACCTCCATTATGTGACTTAACACACCTCCCTTCTGTGTCTTCACACACTTCCATTCTATGACTTCACACTCCTTCATTCTGTGACTTCACGCAGCTCTATTCTATGACTTCACACACTTCCATTCTATGATTTCACATACCTCCATGCTGTAACTTCTCACACCTCCATTCTGTGACTTCACACACCTCCATTCTGAGTTCACACACCTCCATTCTGTGACTTCACAAACCTCCATTCTATGATTTCACACAGCTCCATTCTATGACTTCACACATCTCCATTTTATGACGTCACACACCTCCATTTTGACTTCTCACACCTCCATTCTGTGACTTCACACACCTTCATTCTATGACTTCACACACTTCCTTTGTGACGTCAGACACCTCCATTCTATGAGTTCACACACCTCCTCTCTATGACTTCACACACCTCCATTCTGACTTCACACACCTCCATTCTCTGACTTCACAGACCTCGAATATGTGACTTCACTCACCTGCACTCTAGGACTTCACACTCCTCCATTCTATGACTTCCCACATCTCTTTCTATGACTTCACCCACCTCCATTTTACGACTTCACACACCTCCATTCTGTGACTTCACACACCTCCATTATATGACTTCACACACCCATTTTGAATTCACACACCTCCAATATATGACTTCAAACACCTCAATTCTGTGACTTCACACACCTCCATTCTATGACTTCATACCGTCCATTCTGTGACTTCACACACCTCCATTCTATGACTTCACACACTTCAATTCTATGACTTCACACACCTCCATTATGTGACTTTACACACCTCCATTCTGACTTCACACACCTCCATTCCGTGACGTAACACACCTCCATACTGTGACTTCCCACACCTCCATTCTGTGACTTCACACACCTCCATTCTATGATTTCACACACCTCCATTCTAAGACTTCACCCACCTCCATTCTATGACTTCACACCTCCATTCCGACTTCACACACATCCATTCTGTGACTTCACACACCTCCATTATATGACTTCACACACCTCCATTCTATGTCTTCACACACATCCATTCTATGACTTCACACACCTCCATTCTGTGACTTCACACACCTTCATTCTTGTTTCACAAACATACATTCTATGACTTCACACACCTCCATTCTATGACTTCACACACCTCCATTCTTTGACTTCACACACCTCCATTCTGTGACTTCACACACCTCCATTCGGTGACTTCGCACAGCTCAATTCTGTGACTTCACACACCGCCATACTCCGACTTCACACACCTCCATTCTATGACTTCACACATCCATTTTGACTTCACACACCTCCAATATATAACTTCAAACACCTAAAATCTGTGACTTCACACACATCCATTCTATGAAATCATACCCGTCCATTCTGTGACTTCACACACCTCCATTCTTTGACTTCACACACCTCCATTCTGTGACTTCACCCACCTCAATTCTGTGACTTCCCACACCTCCATTCTGTGACTTCACAAACCTCCATTCTATGATTTCACACACCTCCAAAATATGACTTCACACACCTACATTTTATGAAGTCACACACCTCCATTTTGAGTTCACACACCTCCATTATGTGACTCCACACACGTCCCTTCTGTGACTTCACACACCTCCATTCTATGACTTCACACACTTCCATTCTATGACTTCACACACCGCCATTCCGTGACTTCACACACCTGCATTGTGAGTTCACACTCCTCCATTCTGTGACCTCACACACCTCCATTCTGCGATTTCACACACCTCCATTCTGAGATGTCACACCTCCATTCTATGAATACACACACCTCCATTCTGTGATTTCACACACCTCAATTCTATGACTTCACACAACTCCATTCTGTGACTTCACACATCTCCATTCTGAGTTCACACACCTCCATTCTGTGACTTCACAAACCTCCATTCTGTGACTTCACACACCTCCATTCTATGACTTCACACACCTCCATTCTGTGACATCACCTACCTCCATTCTATGACTTCACAAACCTCCATTCTGTGACTTCACACACCTCCATTCTGTGACTTCACAAACCTCCATTCTATGATTTCACACACCTCCAATCTATGACTTGATACAACTCCATTTTATGACGTCACACACCTCAATTTTGACTTCTCACACCTCCATTATGTGACTTCATACACCTCTCTTCTGTGACTTCACACACCTCCATTCTATGACTTCACACACCTTCATTGTATGACTTCGCACACCTCCATTCTATGACTTCACACACTTCCATTCTATGATTTCACATACCTTCATACGATGACTTCACACACCTCCATTCTGTGCCTTCACAAACCTCTATTCTATGATTTCACACACCTCCATTCTATGACTTCTCACACCTCCATTTTAGGACGTCACACACCTCCATTTTGACTTCACACACTTCCATTCTGTGACTTCACACACCTCCATTCTATGACTTCACACACTTCCATTGGGACATCACACCCCTCCATTCTATGAGTTCACACACCTACATTCTATGACTTCACACACCTTCATTCGACTTCACACACCTCCATTCTATGACTTCACAGACCTCGAATCTGTGACTTCACTCACCTCCAATCTATGACTTCACACTCCTCCATTCTATGATTTCCCACACCTCCTTTCTGTGACTTCACACCTCCATTCTTACTTCACACACCTCCATTATGTGACTTCACACACCTCCATTATATGACGTCACACAACTCCGTTCTACGACTTCACACACCTCCATTCTATGACTTCACACACCTCGATTCTGTGACTTCACGCACCTCCATTCTATGACTTCACACACCTTCATTCTTACTTCACAAACATACATTCTGTGACTTCACACACCTCCATTCTATGACTTCCCACACCTCCTTTCTGTGACTTCACACCTCCATTCTTACTTCACACACCTCCATTATGTGACTTCACACACCTCCAATATATAACTTCAAACACCTCAATTCTGTGACTTCACACACCTCCATTCTATGAAATCATACCCGTCCATTCTGTGACTTCACACACATCCATTCTTTGACTTCACACACCTCCATTCTGTGACTTCACCCACCTCCATTCTGTGACTTCTCACACCTCCATTCTCCGACTTCACACCCCTCCAATTTGACTTCACATACCTCCATTCTATGACTTCACACACCTCCATTCTGTGACTTCACAAACCTCCATTTTATGATTTCACACACCTCCAATCGTTGACTTCACACACCTACATTTTATGACGTCACACACCTCCATTTTGACTTCACACACCTCCATTATGTGACTCCACACACCTCCCTTCTGTGAATTCACACACCTACATTCTATGACTTCACACACTTCCATTCTATGACTTCACACACCGCCCTTCCGTGACTTCACACACCTGCATTGTGAGTTCACACACCTCCATTCTGTGACCTCACACACCTCCATTCTGCGATTTCACACACCTCCATTCTGAGATGTCACACCTCCATTCTATGAATTCACACACCTCCATTCTGTGATTTCACACACCTCAATTCTAGGACTTCACAAAACTCCATTCTGTGACTTCACACATCTCCATTCTGAGTTCACACACCTCCATTCTGTGACTTCACACACCTCCCTTCTGTGACTTCATACACCTCCATTCTGTGACTTCACAAACCTCCATTCTATGATTTCACACACCTCCAATCTATGACTTCACACACCTCCATTTTATGACGTCACACACCTCCATTTTGACTTCTCACACCTCCATTATGTGACTTCACACACCTCTCTTCTGTGACTTCACACACCTCCATTCTATGACTTCACACACCTTCATTGTATGACTTTGCACACCTCCATTCTATGACTTCACACACTTCCATTCTATGATTTCACATACCTTCATACGATGACTTCACACACCTCCATTCTGTGACTTCACACACCTCCATTCTGAGTTCACACACCGCCATTATGTGACTTCACAAACCTCTATTCTATGATTTCACACACCTCCATTCTATGACTTCTCACACCTCCATTTTAGGACGTCACACACCTCCATTTTGACTTCACACACTTCCATTCTGTGACTTCACACACCTCCATTCTATGACTTCACACAATTCCATTGGGACGTCACACACCTCCATTCTATGAGTTCACACACCTACATTCTATGACTTCACACACCTAAATTCTTTGACTTCACACACGTCCATTCTGTGCCTTCACACAACTCCATTCTGTGACTTCACACAGCTCCATTCTGTGACTTCACACACCTCCATTCTCCGACTTCACACACCTCCATTCTATGACTTCACCCATCCATTTTGACTTCACACAACTCCAATATATAACTTCAAACACCTCAATTGTGTGACTTCACACACCTCCATTCTATGAATTCATACCCGTCCATTCTGTGATTTCACACACCTCCAATCTTTGACTTCACACACCTCCATTCTGTGACTTCACCCACCTCCATTCTGTGACTTCCCACACCTCCATTCTCAGACTTCACACCCCTCCAATTTGACTTCACATACCTCCATTTTATGACTACACACACCTCCATTCTGTGACTTCACAAACCTCCATTCTATGATTTCACACACCTCCAATCTATGACTTCACACACCTACATTTTATGACGTCACACACCTCCATTTTGACTTCACAAACCTCCATTATGTGACTCCACACACCTCCCATCTGTGAATTCACACACCTCCATTCTATGACTTCACACACCTTCATTGTATGACTTCACACACCTCCATTATATGACTTCACACACTTCCATTCTATGATTTCACATACCTCCATGCTATGACTTCACACAACTCCATTCTGTGACTTCACACACCTCCATTCTATGACTTCACACACCTCAATTCTGTGACTTCACAAACCTTCATTCTATGATTTCACACACCTCCATTCTATGACTTCACACACCTCCATTTTAGGACATCACACACCTCCATTCTATGACTTCACACACCTCCATTCTATGACTTCACACACCTCCATTCTATGACTTCACACACCTCCATTCTTTGACTTCCCACACCTCCATTCTGAGTTTACACACCTCCATTCTATGATTTCACACACCTCCATTCTTTGAAGTCACACACCTCCATTCTATGACTTCACACAACTTCATTGTTACTTTACAAACATCCATTCTATAACTTCACACACCTCCATTCTATGACTTCAAACCCCTCCATTCTGTGACTTCACAAACCTCCATTCTATGACTTCACCCACCTCCATTCTGTGACTTCACACACCTCCATTCTATGACTTCACACACCTCCATTCTATGACTTCACACACCTCCATTCTGAGTTCACACACCTCCATTCTGTGACTTCACACACCTCCATTCTTTGCCTTCACACACCTCCATTCCACGACTTCACACAACTCCATTCTATGAGTTCAGAAACATCCATTCTATGAGTTCACACACCACAATTTTGTCTTCACACACCTCCATTCTATGACTTCACACACCTTCATTCTTAATTCAGAAACATCCATTCTATGACTTCACACACCTCCATTCTATGACTTCAAAAACCTCCATTCTGTGACTTCACACACCTCCATTCTGAGTTCACACACCTCCTTTCATTGACTTCACACACCTCAATTCTGACTTCACGCACCTCCCTTCTATGACTTTACACACTTCCATTCTATGACTTCACACACCTCCATTCTGTGACTTCACACACCTCCATTCTGTGACTTCACACACCTTCATTCTATGACTTCACACACCTCCATTCTATGACTTCACACACCTCTATTCTATGATTTCACACATCAATTTTGACTTCACACACATAAAATATATGACTTCAAACACCTCAATTCTGTGACTTCACACACCTCCATTCTATGACTTCATACCCGATCATACTGTGACTTCACACACCTCCATTCTATGACTTCACACACCTCCATTCTGTGACTTCAACCACCTCCATTCTGTGACTTCACACACCTCTATTCTCCGACTTCACACCCCTCTAATTTGACTTCACATACCTCCATTCTATAATTTCACACACCTCGATTCTATGACTTCACACACCTCCAGTTTATGACGTCACACACCTCCTTTTTGACTTCACACAACTCCATTATGTGACTTCACACATCTCCCTTCTGTGTCTTCACACACCTCCATTCTATGACTTCACACACCTTCATTCTGTGACTTCACACACCTCCATTCTATGACTTCACACACTTCCATTCTATGATTTCACATACCTCCATGCTGTAACTTCTCACACCTCCATTCTGTGACTTCACACACCTCCATTCTGAGTTCACACACCTCCATTCTGTGACTTCACAAACCTCCATTCTATGATTTCACACAGCTCCATTCTATGACTTCACACACCTCCATTTTATGACTTCACCCACCTCCATTCTATGACTTCACACCTCCATTCTGACTTCACAGACATCCATTTTGTGACTTCACATACCTCCATTATATGACTTCACACACCTCCATTCTATGTCTTCACACACCTCCATTCTATGAGTTCACACACCTCCATTCTGTGACTTCACACACCTCCATTCTATGACTTCACACACCTTCATTCTTACTTCACAAACATACATTCTATGACTTCACACACCTCTATTATATCACTTCACACACCTACATTTTTGCCTTCACACACCTCCATTCTGTGTTCACAAACCTCAATTCTGTGAGTTCACACACCTCCATTCTGACTTCACACACCTCCATTCTATGACTTCACACACCGCCATTCTTTGACTTCACACACCTAAATTTTGAGTTGACACACCTCCATTCTGTGACTTAACACACCTCCATTCTGACCTCACACAGCGCCATTCTATGACTTCACACACCTCCATTCTTTGACGTCACACACCTACATTCGATGACTTCACACACCTTCATTCTTACTTTACAAACATCCATTCTATAACTTCACACACCTCCATTCTATGACTTTACACACCTCCATTCTATGACTTCACACACCGCCATTCTTTGAGTTCACACACCTAAATTTTGAGTTGACACACCTCCATTCTGTGACTTCACACACCTCCATTCTGACCTCACACAGCTCCATTCTATGACTTCACACACCTCGATTCTTTGACGTCACACACCTCCATTAGATGACTTCACACACCTTCATTCTTACTTTACAAACATCCATTCTATAACTTCACACACCTCCATTCTATGACTTTACACACCTCCATTGTGTGACTTCACATACCTGCATTCTATGACTTCACACACCTCCATTTTGTGACTTCACACACCTCCATTCCATGACTTCACACACTTCCATTGTGACGTCACACACCTCCATTCTATGGGTTCAAACACCTGCATTCTGACTTCACACACCTCCATTCTATGACTTCACACACCTCCATTCTGACTTCACACACCTCTATTCTATTACTTCGCACACCTCCATTCTGACATCACACACCTCCATTCTATGACTTCACAGACCTCGAATCTGTGACTTCACTCACCTGCACTCTATGACTTTACACTCTTCCATTCTATGACTTCCCACAACTCTTTCAAGACTTCACACACCTTCATTTTTACTTCAGAAACATCCATTCTATGACTTCACACACCTCCATTCTATGACTTCACAAACCTCCATTCTGTGACTTCACACACCTCCCTTCTGAGTTCACACAACTCCATTCGTTGACTTCACACATCTCCATTCTGACTTCACACACCTCCATTGTATGATTTCACACACTTCCATTCTATGACTTCACACACCTCTATTCTGTGACTTCACACACCTCCATTCTGTGACTTCACACACTTCCATTCTATGACTTCATAAACCTCCCTTTTATAATTTCACACACCTCCATTCTGTGACTTCACACACCTCCATTCTAGGACCTCTCACACCCTCCTTCTTTGATTTCACACACCTCCATTCTATGATTTCACACATCCATTTCGACTTCACACACCTCTAATATATGTCTTCCAACACCTCAATTCTGTGACTTCACACACCTGCATTCTATGACTTCATACCGTCCATTCTGTGACTTCAACACTTCCATTCTATGACTTCACACAATTCCATTCTATGACTTCACACACCTCCATTTTATAACTTCACACACCTCCATTCTATGACTTCACACACCTCCATTCTGAGTTTACACACCTCCATTCTATGACTTCACACACCTCCATTCTTTGACGTCACACATTTATTCTATGACTTCACACAACTTCATTCTTACTTTACAAACATCCATTCAATAACTTCACACACCTCCATTTTATGACTTCAAACACCTCCATTCTGTGACTTCACACACCTCCATTGTATGACTTCACACACCTCCATTCTGTGACTTCACACACCTCCATTCTATGACTTCACAAACTTCCATTGTGACGTCACCCACCTCCATTCTATGCGTTCACACACTTCTGTTCTGACTTCACACACCTACATTCTATGACTTCACACACCTCCATTCTGTATTCACACAGCTCCATTCTGTGACTTCACAAAACTCCATTCTATGATTTCACACACCTCCATACTATGACTTCACACAACTCCATCTATGACTTCACACACCATAATTCTCACATCACACACCTCCATTCTATGACTTCACAGACCTCGAATCTGTGACTTCACTCACCTGCACTCTATGACTTCACACTCCTCCATTCTATGACTTTCCACACCTCCCTTCTATGACTTCACCACCTCCAATCTATGACTACACACCTCCATTCTGACTTCACACACCTTCATTCTGTGAATTCACACACCTCCATTCTATGTGTTCACACACCTCCATTCTATGACTTCACACACCTTCATGCTTACTTCAGAAACATCAGTTCTATGACTTCACACAACTCCATTCTATGACTTCACAAACCTCCATTCTGTGACTTCACACACCACCATTCTGAGTTCACACAACTCCATTCGGTGACTTCACACACCTCCATTCTGACTTCACCCACCACCATTCTATGACTTCACACACCTCCATTCTATGACATCACACACGTCCATTCTATGACTTCACACACTTCCACTCTATGACTTCACACACCACCATTCTATGAGTTCACACACCTCCATTCTTTGACTTCACACACCTCCATTTTGACTTCACACACCTACATTCTGTGACTTCACACACGTCCATTTGTGACTTCACACACCTCCATTCCATGACTTCACACACTTCCATTGTGACGTCACACACCTCCATTCTATGGGTTCAAACACCTGCATTCTGACTTCACACACCTCCATTCTGTGACTTCACACACCTCCATTCTTTGACATCACACACCTCCGTTTTGACTTCACACAGTTCCATTCTGTGAGTTCACACACCTCCATTCTGTGACTTCACACACCACCATTGTTTGACTTCACACACCTCCATTCTTTGACTTCACACACCCCATTCCACGACTTCAAAAACCTCCATTCTATTAGTTCACAAACATCCATTCTATGAGTTCAACAACAAAATTTTGTCTTCACACACCTCCATTCTATGACTTCACACGCCTTCATTCTTAATTCAGAAACATCCATTCCATGACTTCACACACCTCCATTCTATGACTTCGCAAACCTCCATTCTGTGACTTCACACACCTCCATTCTGACTTCACACACCTCCATTCTATGACTTCACACACTTCCATTCTATGACTTCACACACCTCCATTCTGTGACTTCACACACCTCGATTCTGTGACTTCACACACCTCCATTCTATGACTTCACACACCAACATTCTATGACTTAACACACCTCCATTCTATGATTTCACACATCCATTTTGACTTCACACACCTAAAATATATGACTTCATACCCGTCCATTTTGTGACTTCACACACCTCCATTCTATGACTTCACACACCTCCTTTCTGTGACTTCACCAACCTCCATTCTTTCACTTCACACACCTCCATTATCCGACTTCACACCCCTCCAATTTGACATCACATACCTCCATTCTATGACTTCACAAACCTCCATTCTGTGACTTCACACACCTCCATTCTGTGACTTCACAAACCTCCATTCTATGATTTCTCACACCTCAATTCTGTGACTTCACACACCTCCAGTTTATGACGTCACACACCTCTATTTTGACTTCACACACCTCCATTATGTGACTTCACACACATCCCTTCTGTGACTTCACACACCTCCATTCTATGACTTCACAGACCTTCATTCTGTGACTTCACACACCTCCATTCTATGACTTCTCACACTTCCATTCTATGATTTCACATACCTCCATGCTATGACTTCACACACCTCCATTCTGTGACTTCACACACCTCTATTCTGAGTTCACACACCTCCACTCTGTGACTTCACAAACCTCCATTCTATGATTTCACACACCTCCATTCTATGACTTCACACACCTCCATTTTATGACGTCACACACCTCCATTTTGACTTCTCACACCTCCATTCTGTGACTTCACACACCTCCATTCTATGACTTCACACACCTCCATTCTATGACTTCACACACCTCCATTCTGACTTAACACACCTCCATTCTATGACTTCACACACCTCCATTCTATAACTTCACACACCTCCATTCTGTGACTGCCGGGGCCAGCCGGCAGCAAACCACGGTTCGCGGATTGGGATTCCTGAAATAGGGGCAAGGACTAGGAAAAAATAGAAGAGAGACAAACAGATGGAGTTCGGGAGGAGTACAGCCCAAGTCAGCAGTCCAAGAAGGCTGTGAGCTCCAGACTGCCGCCTAAGACTCTCTCGTTTATTTTAAGTTCCGACCTTAAATACTCTTCTTAAAACTTGGAGTTGCCAGAGGCTACATTCATACAAAATAGTAAACAAATCACATATAGGATAAATGAGAAAGGATTAACATTGCTTAAAGTCATCATGATAAGAACTGATTGACTTTGCTTAAAGTCATCCTGATCAGAGTTACTTCCTTGTGTATACAGTTGTGTAGGTCCAAGGTCAGGTCCAAGGTCATTGACCCCACAGTCGGTCCCCAACATCTCCCCCGTCTGTCTTTTAAAAGATGCGGTCTTGCTTGTCTTGGGTTGGGTGGATCGCTGACTCTGCCTTACCCGTCATGGGGAACTTCTTCAGATCAAGCTGAAGGCCCTGTCTTAGGTTGGTCAGAGAGCGTCCCCTCTTATCCCATCCTTGACTGCGATTCCTCTCGGGGGGGAATTCATCCATCTGGGGCTTAGATCTGCGGAGTTGTTCGATTGGTGACTGTTGCAGATGTGACCATTGGACGGCTACTGGCCATAGGTGTTGATTTGTTCCCAACCATAGCTTCAGTTGTCACTTTACTTGGAGTAGAAACAACAGCAGTTGGCTTGATATTGGCTGTTGGTGGATCTGAAGTGCTGGCAATTCCTCATTCTTCAGAAGCTGCAGTCGTTTTCAACGCAATTCCTCATTCTTCAGAAGCTGCAGTCGTTTTCAACGTGATCAGTCTCTGCTGTTCTGGGACCTTACTAGTAGGTTCTTGAGGCTCTTTTCTCTGCTCCAAGTGCCTCCCTTTATGATCTCGGAGTTCTCTCTCCAGTCTACTGATTCGACCTTCTTAATGGGACTTAAGAGCTGTCATACAATCATCAAGTACATTTTTTTTTGATCTAACATTCCATTCTCCCCCCTCTTTAAAACAATGCAATAATTCAAACATAAATGATTTTCTTGATTAAACCTTGAACATGTTCACTCACTCATTCACACACATTCATACTCAAAGATTTTAAAGTGCACAAAATTAATATTGGCCATTCATTTTCCGGAAGTTTGTGTCAAGAGAGCTTTGCCAATTTTACTCTTGCAGGTGAGAACCAGGTTCAAAACAAAACTTTAGAAAAAACATAAGGATCCATATTTAAAACTGGTACCAATTTCAAAGACAAAACTGGACAAGAAAAAATATGTAACATGAACAAGACAAAGAAACAGAGACTTTTACACTTAACACAAAAACATGAATTCAGGTCTTTTCTGCATTACTGGATGCATTACTGGAGGGTTGGGGGTGAAGGTCCAGTGGGTCGCTGCTTGGATGACCACTGTCACTCTCCACAATCCGAACATAGCGTTCGGGCAGCCAGCGGGCATCATTTTCTTCCTGTGAGAAAACACATACATGCCCTCTACCCCAGGTTAGAACAGGATCTGGTCCGTGCCAAGCACCAGTTAGGGGATTCTTCCATTTTACTAAGGCAAAAGCACGCTGCTCTCTTTTTTCCCAGAATCGCTGAGCAGGAGATAAATTATTTGAATCCAGATTCAAAAAATTTAAAACAAATAAAGCATGATTAAGTATATTCACAGGGGTAGCGGGATACGACTCTCCTTTCTGTATTTTAGCAATTTGATGTTTTAATAATCCATTAGCTCTCTCCACGATGCCTTGACCTTGAGGATTGTAAGGAATGCCTGTAATATGAGTGATATTATAAGAATGGCAGAAGGACTGAAATGCTTGGCCTGCATAGCCAGGGCCATTATCTGTTTTTATTTGCGAGGGAATCCCCATCACAGCAAAACATCGAATGCAGTGAGAAATACAATGTTTAGTAGCTTCCCCAGCAAGGGGGGTGGCTAGGATAAAATTAGAATAAGTATCTACAGTAACATGAACATATTTTAATCGGCCAAATGATGGAACATGTGTGACATCCATCTGCCAAATGTGATTAGAAAGCAGTCCTCGTGGATTTATACCTAAATGAGGAGCTGGTGAGAAGGGCACACAGTTGGAGCAAGTTTTAACTATTTGACGTGCCGCTTCTCTAGATAATTTAAACTGTCGGCGCAAGGCTCGGCTGTTTTGATGATGGATGGCATGTGACTGCTTAGCAAGTTCAACTTGAGTTAAATAAACTCTGGTGGAAGAATCAGTAACTGCGTTACCCTCACTTAAAGGGCCAGGAAGATTAGTGTGAGCTCGAATGAAGCCAAAAAAACAGGGGTGGTTGCGAGAACAAAGCAAAGTTTGTACTTGGTGAAATTGGGTTTGGATATTGGAGTTAGTAGTTCCAATAAAGGGAACAGTTTCTATGACTTGAAGAGCACGAATTACATATTGGCTGTCTGAGTATAAGTTAAAGGGCTCGTCTTGTAACAGGACGAGTGCTTGTAAAACAGCCTCTAACTCTACCTCTTGGGCGGAGGTAAAACCCGTAACCCAAGATTGAGTTTTCCCATTAATGGTCAAAGCAGCCGTTCCATTAGAGGATCCGTCTGTAAATACTAAAGCGGCAGAAGATAAAGGCGAGGCCCGTACTATGGAAGGAAATAGGAACGTATGACACGCAGCAAATTGGAGGAGTTTGTTAGATGGGTAGTGATGCAAAATTTTTCCCGTATAATTGGCCCAAGCAATGGCCCAAGAATCGCAATGGGCGAATAGCCAATCTTGTTGTTGTGAATTATATGGGACACAGATAAAATGAGTTTCCTGACCTAAATATTTACGGGAATCCACTCGGCACATATGTATCAGATTAGCTACCAATTCGTAGTAGGGGGTCAGCACTTTGCCGGGTGTTGATGGTAGATAAAGCCATAAAAGTGGGCCATCCTGCCACAATACAGCAGTTGGGGAGTGACAAGTAGCTAAAATGTAAACTCCCCATGGTTTAGAGTAGTCACAATAGTTCACTTGTTGCTGGGAAATTGCCTTTTCTACGATTTGGATGGCCCTCTCGGCGTCGGGATTTAAATTGCGCAAGGATGTAGGGTTGGTATCTCCTTTTAAGAGATCAAAGAGGGGTTTTAACTCTCCAGTGGACAGCTTTAAATAAGGCCGAAGCCAATTTATATCTCCTAAAAATTGCTGAAAATCATGAAGAGTTCTTAAGTGTGAAGTTTTTAATTGTATTTTTTGGCTTTTAAAATAGTGTGGGCCTAATATATGGCCTAAATACGTAAAAGGGGGGTGTTCCTGAACCTTTTCAGCTGCTATTATAAGGCCAAAGTGGCTCAGATCTTGCTTTAGTTGTCCAAAGGCTTGTCGTACGACGGTAGGGTCAGAACAAGCCAACAAGATGTCGTCCATATAATGAACAATATAAACAGAGGAGAATTTTTCACGGGTGGAAGAAATGGCTCTAGCTACAAAACTTTGACATAAAGTTGGGCTATTTGCCATGCCCTGTGGGAGCACAAGCCAATGATATCGCTTCATGGGTTCTTTAAAATTAACAGAGGGGACGCTGAAGGCAAAGCGCTTACAGTCTTGAGGCGCCAGGGGTATAGTATAGAAACAATCCTTCAAATCTATAATAATCTTATAAGTATCCTTTGGGATTGCCATGGGGGAAGGCAAGCCGGGCTGTAAGGCTCCCATCAGTTCCATAGTTGCATTTATCTTTCTCAGATCCTGTAACAGCCTCCATTTACCTGACTTTTTCTTTATAACAAAAATTGGAGAATTCCATGGAGAGTTAGAAGGGGCCACATGTCCCAAGTCTATCTGTTCCTGTACCAGCTGCTGAACTGCAATGATCTTTTCTAGAGAAAGAGGCCACTGTTCGACCCATACCGGTTCTTCCGAGAGCCAATTTATGGGATCAGCATGAGGGGCAGGACAAACAACAGCCCCCGTTAAAGAATACCCTAATCCTTGCCTCGCGGGGTGAGACTGGGGTTGGAGTGGCTCTAGCTCCCCCTGTGCTGCTCGGCCTAGTCCCCTAAAGGGGAGGAGGCCTTGATCAAGTAACTGCTTAGTGACCGCAGCACTAGGACTAAACATATACACTCCCATTTTTTCCATGATATCACGACCCCATAAATTAATTGGCAGATGATCCAAGACAAATGGCTGAAAATGACCGGAGTGCCCTTCCTCATCTCTCCAAACAAGGATCGCACTGCTCTGCTGTGGGTCAGTTGCTTGCCCAATCCCCTGTAGGGAAGTCATAGAGGTTGTCAGGGGCCATTGGGCTGGCCAATGCTTTTTAGATATTACAGACACATCCGCTCCTGTGTCTAATATTCCTTTAAAGGGTTTTTCTTGTATAAATATAGTCATCTCAGGCCTCTCTTGTTTTATGCTTTGTACCCAATAGATATCAGAGGATCCAAATCCTCTCTGTCCGCATGGGGAAGAAGAATTAGCAGTCTCCCCATGAGATAAAGGCACAAGTATTAGTTGTGCTAATTTTTGACCGGCTGGGATTGATACTACGTGTTTCGGGGCAGAGGCCATAACTTTGATTTCTCCAGTGAAATCCTGGTCAATTTTGCCAGGTGTAATCTGTATCCCTTTAAGGGCTGAGCTACTTCGCCCTAACAGCAATCCAGCCACTCCCGGGGGAAGGGGGCCGAAGACCCCCGTGGGGAGAGCTTGTGTCCCCATCTCTGGGGTCAATACTGAGCAGGTGGAGGAACAGAGGTCCAATCCTGCGCTGCCTGGGGTGGCACGGAAGAGGCTGGAGACTGATTTTGGGGGGTTGTTAGAAGATTTACTTGTGGCCGAGAAGAGGGAGGGACTGCCCCATGGTTTTGCGGGGCCAGAGGCTGGCCCCTTCTCCAGTTTCCCGAAAGCGGGCGGCAATTGCGGTCTGTTCTTGACCTGCAATCTTTAGCCCAGTGCTTCCCTTTACCACAGCGTGGACATGTGCCAGGTAATTTTTCTCTCTTTAACCTGGCCTGGCGTGGGCATTGCGTCATCCAATGTCCTATTTGTCCACAAGAGAAGCAACGCCCTGGGGGTCTAGCAGCCCGGGCCTCTGGCCTCTGGCCTCTATATTTTAGAAATTCAGTAGCAGTCTTTCCTTGAGGAGCGGCGGCTAAAGTAAGGCCTTGTACATGGGAGGGTCCAATATCAGCACATAGTGAAATAAAGTCCGTGATTCCTCCCTTATTCCTATGGGGTCTGATAGCCGCCTGACAGGCGGCGTTGGCATTTTCATAGGCTATGTGTCTAACTATAATATTCCTTGCGTTCTCATCTTGTACTAGGTGGTCTGCAGTCTCCATTAATCGAGACAAAAATTCTAGATAAGGTTCATTTGGTCCCTGTTTAACTTCTACTAAATTTTTTGTACGATTGGAATTACGTAACCTTTTCCAAGCCTCTCTCGCCGCAGCATTTATTTGTAAATAGGCTTCCTTTGCATAACCCAATTGATCTTCGGTGTTTTTATAGATTCCCTCTCCTAACAACTGATCAAAAGTGTAAGGCAGGTTCTTAGACCTATTTGTTTCAATTTTAGCCCGACACTGTGCAGTGAACTCTGTCTCCCATAATAAGTACTCTCCTGCACTAAGGCATGCTCTGGCAAGCCGCTTCCAGTCATTTGGGCATACAATACCAGCACACGCGGCCTCTAATATTACTTGAGTAAAAGGGGCAGTTGGCCCATATTGGGAGCAGGCACTCTTTAAATCCTGCAATAGTTTAACAGTAAAAGGTTGATGGTATACTTGTTCATCCTGATCAGCTAAACTAGGGAAGCATCGAGGCTCTGAAATGTCTTCCCTCTCTCTAGCAGCCTGAGCCAGGTTTAATTGTGATGCACTGTGCCTGGTTGTAGTGCCTCTTAAAAGGGATTTGTTGCTAGGGCTTTTAGGCTTGAAAGGTTGGAAAAGGGATTGAGGCCGTAAGGCTGCAGCCGGAGGCGGTGGGTGTGAGGGATAGGATTTAGAATCAGAAACCATAGTGGCCTGAGGGTCATATCTCCTTCCTAATTCTGGGGGGGCTCTCTGCTCTATCCCCATTTTAGATAGTAGATGTAGCATTTCTTCTAACCTCTTTTCTATTGTAGCTATCCGGTCCTCCATTGGCTCATCATAACTTTCCTCCCTCATATTAAAATTTGAATTCTGATACTCAATATCTACTGGTTGTTGTTCCCTTTTCAAGATCTCACTTAGACTCTCTTGGGCTGCGGCATATGGCTCAGTCTCAGGTTTTTCAGAAGGGTCCTTTAATTCATAAAGTTCCCTTAATTCAAATTCAGCATTCTCATGTTCAGGATCTATGCCTTCACTTACTAAATTATATACATCAATAGCCTCTACTGGGGTCTTTTCGGGGCCATATACATTATAATAATCTTTAATTCTTTTTCCTATCCCCTGCCAGGCTTTTTGGAATTCCTCCTCTATAGACCCCGGGCATGCCTCCTCGAGAAACTGTAGGAAGCTCTGAAGCACCCCTTTTTCCAACCACATTCCGTGGGCTTCAAGTAGGCCTGTTAAGATCGGTAAATATGACATATAGCTATTAACTTGACCCATAATTTTTTCTCCTGACTATACACTCTCCTAATAGTCCTACGATGTGTTACTCACCACAGGGGGGGGTCCTTCGCCTTCGTCCCAGATTTTCAGGGTCCCTGTTCGGGCGCCAGTTGCCGGGGCCAGCCGGCAGCAAACCAGGGTTCGCGGATTGGGATTCCTGAAATAGGGGCAAGGACTAGGAAAAAATAGAAGAGAGACAAACAGATGGAGTTCGGGAGGAGTACAGCCCAAGTCAGCAGTCCAAGAAGGCTGTGAGCTCCAGACTGCCGCCTAAGACTCTCTCGTTTATTTTAAGTTCCGACCTTAAATACTCTTCTTAAAACTTGGAGTTGCCAGAGGCTACATTCATACAAAATAGTAAACAAATCACATATAGGATAAATGAGAAAGGATTAACATTGCTTAAAGTCATCATGATAAGAACTGATTGACTTTGCTTAAAGTCATCCTGATCAGAGTTACTTCCTTGTGTATACAGTTGTGTAGGTCCAAGGTCAGGTCCAAGGTCATTGACCCCACAGTCGGTCCCCAACATGTGACTTCACACTCCTCCATTCTATGACTTCACACACCTTCTTCTTACTTCACAAACATACATTCTATGACTTCACACACCTCCATTCTATGACTTCACACACCTCAATTCTGTGACATCACACACCTACATTCTGACTTCACACAGCTCCATTCTATGACTTCACACACCTCCATTCTTACTTTACAAACATCCATTCTATAACTTCACACACCTCCATTCTATGATTTTACACACCTCCATTCTGTGACTTCACATACCTACATTCTATGACTTCAAACACCTCCATGCTGTGACTTCACACACCTCCATTCTATGACTTCACACACTTCCATTGTGACGTCACACACCTCCATTCTATGAGTTCACACACCTCCATTCTGACTTCACACACCTCCATTCTGTGACTTCACAAAACTCCATTCTATGGTTTCACACACCTCCATACTATGACTTCACACTCTTCCATTGTGACATCACACACCTCCATTCTATGAGTTCACACACCTCCATTCTATGACTTCACACACCTCCATTCTGACTTCACACACCTCCATTCTATGACTTCACAGACCTCGAATATGTGACTTCACTCACCTCCACTCTATGACTTCACACTCCTCCATTCTATGACTTCCCACACCTCCTTTCTATGACTTCACCCACCTCCATTTTATGACTTCACACACCTCCATTCTATGACCTCACACACCCTCATTCTATGATTTCACACACCTCCATTCTACGACTTCACACATCCATTTTGAATTCACACACCTCCAATATATGGCTTCAAACACCTCAATTCTGTCATTCACACACATCCATTCTATGACCTCATACCCTCCATTCTGTGACTTCACACACCTCCATTCTATGACTTCACACACCTTCATTTTTCCTTCAGAAACATCCATTATATGACTTCACGCACCTCCATTCTATGACTTCACACACTTCCATTCTATGACTTCACACACCTCCATTTTATAACTTCACACACCTCCATTCTGTGACTTCCACACATCCATTCTGAGTTCACACACCTCCATTCTGTGACTTCACAAACCTCCATTCTATGATTTCACACACCTCCATTCTATGACTTCACACACCTCCATTTTATGACGTCACACACCTCCATTTTGACTTCTCACACCTCCATTCTGTGACTTCACACACCTCCATTCTATGACTTCACACACTTCCATTGTGACATCACACACCTCCATTCTATGAGTTCAAAAACCTCCATTCTATGACTTCACACACCTCAATTCTGACTTCACACACCTCCATTCTATGAATTCACAGACCTCGAATATATCACTTCACTCACCTCCACTCTATGACTTCACACTCCTCAATTTTATGACTTCCCACACCTCCTTTCTATGACTTCACCCACCTCCATTTTATGACTTCACACACCTCCATTCTGTGACTTCACACACCTCCATTCTATGACCTCACACACCCTCATTCTATGATTTCACACAACTCCGTTCTATGACTTCACACATCCATTTTGACTTCACACACCTCCAATATATGACTTCAAACACCTCAATTCTGTCACTTCACACACCTCCATTCTATGAACACATACCCTCCATTCTGTGACTCCACACACCTCATTCTATGACTTCACACACTTCCATTCTATGACTTCACACACCTCCATTCTGTGACTTTTACACACCTCCATTGTGAGTTCACACTCCTCCATTCTGTGATGTCACACACCTCCATTCTGTGACTTCACACACCTCCATTCTATGACTTCACACAATTCCATTCTATGACTTCACACACCTCCATTTGTGACTTCACACACCACCATTTTGATTTCACACACCTCCATTCTGTGACTTCACACACCTCCATTTTTGAGTTCACAAACCTTCGTTTTGACTTCACACACTTCCACTCTGTGACTTCACACACCTCCATTCTGTGACTTCACACACCACAATTGTTTGACTTCACACACCTCCATTCTTTGACTTCACACACCTCCATTCCACGACTTCACACACCTCCATTCTATTAGTTCACACACTTCCATTATGTGACTTCACACACCTCCATTCTGACATCACACACCTCTATTCTATGACTTCGCACACCACCATTTTGACATTACACACCTCTATTCTTTGAGTTCACAGACCTGGAATCTGTGACTTCACTCACCTGCACTCTATGACTTCAGACTCCTCCATTCTATGACTTACCACACCTCCTTTCTTTGACTTCACCCACCTCCATTTTATGACTTCACACACATCCATTCTGTGACTTCACACACCTCCATTCTATGACCTCACACACCCTCATTCTATGATTTCACACACCTCCATTCTACGACTTCACACATCCATTTTGAATTCACACACCTCCAATATATGACATCAAACACCTCAATTCTGTCATTCACACACATCCATTCTATGACCTCATACCCACCATTCTGTGACTCCACACACCTCCATTCTATGACTTCACACACTTCCATTCTATCACTTCACATACCTCTATTCTGTGACTTTACACACCTCCATTATGAGTTCATACTCCTCCATTCTGTGGTGTCACACACCTCCATTCTGTGACTTCACACACCTCCATTCTATGACTTCACACAATTCCATTCTATGACTTCCCCACCTCCATTCTATGACTTCACACCTCCATTCTGACTTCACACACCTCCATTCTGTGACATCACACACCTCCATTCTATGACTTCACACACTTCCATTCTATGACTTCACACACCTCCATTCTATGACTTCACACCCCTCCATTCTATGACTTCCCTCACCTGCATTCTGACTTCACACACGTCCATTCTATGACTTCACACATCTTCTTTCTGTAACTTCCCACACTTCCAATGTTTGACTTCACAAACCTCCATTCCATGACTTCACACACCTCCATTCTATGAGTTCACACACCTCCATTCTTTGACTTCACACATCTCCATTTTGACTTCACACACTTACATTCTGTGACTTCACGCACCTCCATTTGTGACTTCACACACCACCCTTTTGATTTCACACACCTCCATTCTGTGACTTCACACACCTCCATTCTTTGACTTCACACACCTCCGTTTTGACTTCACACACTTCCATTCTGTGACTTCACACACCTCCATTCTGTGACTTTACACACCACCATTGTTTGACTTCACACACCTCCATTCTTTGACTTCACACACCTCCATTCTGACTTCACACACCTCCATTCTATGA
Organism: Megascapheus bottae; assembly: GCA_024803745.1. Taxonomy (NCBI): domain Eukaryota; kingdom Metazoa; phylum Chordata; class Mammalia; order Rodentia; family Geomyidae; genus Megascapheus; species Megascapheus bottae. The sequence goes on along the minus strand of JANJXV010000106.1, from coordinate 228,415 downwards.
CATCACAGACCTCGAATATGTGACTTCACTCACCTCCACTCTATGACTTCACACTCCTCCATTCTATGACTTCCCACACCTCCTTTCTATGACTTCACCCACCTCCATTTTATGACTTCACACACCTCCATTCTGTGACTTCACACACCTCCATTCTATGACCTCACACACCCTCATTCTATGATTTCACACACCTCCATTCTATGACTTCACACATCCATCTTGACTTCACACACCTCCAATATATGACTTCAAACACCTCAATTCTGTCACTTCACACACCTCCATTCTATGACCTCATACCCTCCATTCTGTGACTCCACACACATCCATTCTAAGACTTCACACACTTCCATTCTATGACTTCACACACCTCCATTCTGTGACTTTACACACCTCCATTGTGAGTTCACACTCCTCCATTCTGTGATGTCACACATCTCCATTCTGTGACTTCACACAACTCCATTCTATGACTTCACACACTTCCATTGTGACATCACACACCTCCATTCTATGAGTTCACACACCTCCATTCTATGACTTCACACCTCTATTCTGACTTCACACACCTCCATTCTGTGACATCACACACCTCCATTCTATGACTTCACACACTTCCATTCTATGACTTCACACACCTCCATTCTATGACTTCACACACCTCCATTCTATGACTTCCCACACCTGAATTCTGACTTCACACACCTCCATTCTATGACTTCACGCATCTTCTTTCTGTAACATCCCACACTTCCAATGTTTGACTTCACAAACCTACATTCCATGACTTCACACACCTCCATTCTATGAGCTCACACACCTCCGTTCTTTGACTTCACACACCTCCATTTTGACTTCACACACCTACATTCTGTGACTTCACACACCTCCATTTGTGACTTCACACACCACCATTTTGATTTCACACACCTCCATTCTGTGACTTCACACACCTCTATTCTTTGAGTTCACAAACCTCCGTTTTGACTTCACACACTTCCATTCCATGACTTCACACACCTCCATTATATGAGTTCACACACCTCCGTTCTTTTACTTCACACACCTCCATTTTGACTTCACACACCTACATTCTGTGACTTCACACACCTCCATTTGTGACGTCCCACACCACCATTTTGATTTCACACACCTCCATTCTGTGACTTCACACACCTCTATTCTTTGAGTTCACAAACCTCCGTTTTGACTTCACACACTTCCATTCTGTGACTTCACACACCTCCATTCTGTGACTTCACACACCACCATTGTTTCACTTCACACACCTCCATTCTTTGACTTCACACATCTCCATTCCACGACTTCACAAACCTCCATTCTATTAGTTCACACACTTCCATTCTATGAGTTCACACACCACAATTTTGTCTTCACACACCTCCATTCTATAACTTTGCAAACCTCCATTCGGTGACTTCACACACCTCCATTCTGACTTCACACACCTCAATTCTATGACTTCACACACTTCCATTCTATGACTTCACAAACCTCCATTCTGTGACTTCACCCACCACCATCCTGTGACTTCACACACCTCCATTCTCCGACTTCACACCCCTCCAATTTGACTTCACAAACCTCCATTCTCTGACTTCACAAACCTCCATTCTGTGACTTCACCCACCTCCATTCTGTGACTTCACACACCTCTATTCTATGACTTCACACACTTCCATTGTGACGTCACACACCTCCATTCTATGAGTTCACACACCTCCATTCTCTGACTTCAGACACCACCATTGTTTCAGTTCACACACCTCCATTCTTTGACTTCACACACCTCCATTCCACGACTTCACACACCTCCATTCTATTAGTTCACACACTTCCATTCTATGAGTTCACACACTACAATTTTGTCTTCACACACCTCCATTCTATGACTTCGCAAACCTCCATTCGGTGACTTCACACACCTCCATTCTGACTTCACACAACTCAATTCTATGACTTCACACACTTCCATTCTATGACTTCAAACACCTCCATTCTGTGACTTCACCCATCACCATTCTGTGACTTCACACACCTCCATTCTCCGACTTCACACCCCTCCAATTTGACTTCACATACCTCCATTCTCTGACTTCACAAACCTCCATTCTGTGACTTCACCCACCTCCATTCTGTGACTTCACACACCTCTATTCCATGACTTCACACACTTCCATTGTGACGTCACACACCTCCATTCTATGAGTTCACACACCTCCATTCTGACTTCACACACCTCCATTCTATTACTTCACACACCTCCATTCTGAATTCACACAGCTCAATTCTGTGACTTCACAAAACTCCATTCTATGATTTCACACACCTCCATACTATGACTTCACACAACTCAATCTATGACTTTACACACTTCCATTCTGACTTCACACACCTCTATTCTATGACTTCGCACACCTCAATTCTGACATCACACACCTCCATTCTATGGCTTCACAGACCTCGAATCTGTGACTTCACTCCCCCACATTCTATGACTTCACACTCCTCCATTCTATAACTTCCCACACCTCCTTTCTATGACTTCACCCACCTCCAATCTTTGACTACACACCTCCATTCTGACTTCACACACCTCCATTCTGTGACTTCACACACCTCCATTCTATGACTTCACACACCTTCATTTTTCCTTCAGAAACATCCATTCTATGACCTCACACACCTTCATTCTATGACTTCACAAACCTCCATTCTGTGACTTCACACACCTCCATTCTGAGTTCACACACCTCCATTCTGTGACTTCACACACCTCCATTCTATGACCTCACACACCCTCATTCTATGATTTCACACACCTCCATTCTATGACTTCACACATCCATTTTGACTTCACACACCTCTAATATATGACTTCAAACACCTCAATTCTGTGACTTCACACACCTCCATTCTATGACTTCACACACTTCCATTCTATGATTTCACATACCTCCATGCTATGACTTCACACACCTCCATTCTGTGACTTCACACACCTCCATTCTGAGTTCAAGGCCTCCATTCTGTGACTTCACAAACCTCCATTCTATGATTTCCCACACCTCCATTCTATGACTTCACACACCTCCATTTTATGACGTCACACACCTCCATTTTGACTCCTCACACCTCCATTCTGTGACTTCACACACCTCCATTCTAGGACTTGACACACTTCCATTGTGACGTCACACACCTCCATTCTATGAGTTCACACACCTCCATTCTATGATTTCACACACCTCCATTCTGACTTCACACACCTCCATTCTATGACTTCACAGACTTCGAATATGTGACTTCACTCACCTCCACTATATGACTTCACACTCCTCCATTCTATGACTTCCCACACCTCCTTTCTATGACTTCACCCACCTCCATTTTATGAGTTCACACACCTCCATTCTGTGACTTCACACACCTCTATTCTGTGACCTCACACACCCTCATTCTATGATTTCACACACCTCCATTCTATGACTTCACACATCCATTTTGACTTCACACACCTCCAATATATGACTTCAAACATCTCAATTCTGTGATTTCACACACCTCCATTCTATGACCTCACACACCCTCATTCTATGATTTCACACACCTCCATTCTATGACTTCACACATCCATCTTGACTTCACACACCTCCAATATATGACTTCAAACTCCTCAATTCTGTCACTTCACACACCTCCATTCTATGACCTCATACCCTCCATTCTGTGACTCCACACACATCCATTCTAAGACTTCACACACTTCCATTCTATGACTTCACACACCTCCATTCTGTGACTTTACACACCTCCATTGTGAGTTCACACTCCTCCATTCTGTGATGTCACACATCTCCATTCTGTGACTTCACACAACTCCATTCTATGACTTCACACACTTCCATTGTGACATCACACACCTCCATTCTATGAGTTCACACACCTCCATTCTATGACTTCACACCTCTATTCTGACTTCACACACATCCATTCTGTGACATCACACACCTCCATTCTATGACTTCACACACTTCCATTCTATGACTTCACACACCTCCATTCTATGACTTCACACACCTCCATTCTATGACTTCCCACACCTGAATTCTGACTTCACACACCTCCATTCTATGACTTCACGCATCTTCTTTCTGTAACATCCCACACTTCCAATGTTTGACTTCACAAACCTACATTCCATGACTTCACACACCTCCATTCTATGAGCTCACACACCTCCGTTCTTTGACTTCACACACCTCCATTTTGACTTCACACACCTACATTCTGTGACTTCACACACCTCCATTTGTGACTTCACACACCACCATTTTGATTTCACACACCTCCATTCTGTGACTTCACACACCTCTATTCTTTGAGTTCACAAACCTCCGTTTTGACTTCACACACTTCCATTCCATGACTTCACACACCTCCATTATATGAGTTCACACACCTCCGTTCTTTTACTTCACACACCTCCATTTTGACTTCACACACCTACATTCTGTGACTTCACACACCTCCATTTGTGACGTCCCACACCACCATTTTGATTTCACACACCTCCATTCTGTGACTTTACACACCTCTATTTTTTGAGTTCACAAACCTCCGTTTTGACTTCACACACTTCCATTCTGTGACTTCACACACCTCCATTCTGTGACTTCACACACCACCATTGTTTCACTTCACACACCTCCATTCTTTGACTTCACACATCTCCATTCCACGACTTCACAAAACTCCATTCTATTAGTTCACACACTTCCATTCTATGAGTTCACACACCACAATTTTGTCTTCACACACCTCCATTCTATGACTTTGCAAACCTCCATTCGGTGACTTCACACACCTCCATTCTGACTTCACACACCTCAATTCTATGACTTCACACACTTCCATTCTATGACTTCACAAACCTCCATTCTGTGACTTCACCCACCACCATTCTGTGACTTCACACACCTCCATTCTCCGAATTCACACCCCTCCAATTTGACTTCACAAACCTCCATTCTCTGACTTCACAAACCTCCATTCTGTGACTTCACCCACCTCCATTCTGTGACTTCACACACCTCTATTCTATGACTTCACACAGTTCCATTGTGACGTCACACACCTCCATTCTATGAGTTCACACACCTCCATTCTGTGACTTCAGACACCACCATTGTTTCAGTTCACACACCTCCATTCTTTGACTTCACACACCTCCATTCCACGACTTCACACACCTCCATTCTATTAGTTCACACACTTCCATTCTATGAGTTCACACACTACAATTTTGTCTTCACACACCTCCATTCTATGACTTCGCAAACCTCCATTCGGTGACTTCACACACCTCCATTCTGACTTCTCACACCTCAATTCTATGACTTCACACACTTCCATTCTATGACTTCAAACACCTCCATTCTGTGACTTCACCCACCACCATTCTGTGACTTCACACACCTCCATTCTCCGACTTCACACCCCTCCAATTTGACTTCACATACCTCCATTCTCTGACTTCACAAACCTCCATTCTGTGACTTCACCCACCTCCATTCTGTGACTTCACACACCTCTATTCCATGACTTCACACACTTCCATTGTGACGTCACACACCTCCATTCTATGAGTTCACACACCTCCATTCTGACTTCACACACCTCCATTCTATTACTTCACACACCTCCATTCTGAATTCACACAGCTCAATTCTGTGACTTCACAAAACTCCATTCTATGATTTCACACACCTCCATACTATGACTTCACACAACTCAATCTATGACTTTACACACTTCCATTCTGACTTCACACACCTCTATTCTATGACTTCGCACACCTCAATTCTGACATCACACACCTCCATTCTATGGCTTCACAGACCTCGAATCTGTGACTTCACTCCCCCACATTCTATGACTTCACACTCCTCCATTCTATAACTTCCCACACCTCATTTCTATGACTTCACCCACCTCCAATCTTTGACTACACACCTCCATTCTGACTTCACACACCTCCATTCTGTGACTTCACACACCTCCATTCTATGACTTCACACACCTTCATTTTTCCTTCAGAAACATCCATTCTATGACCTCACACACCTCCATTCTATGACTTCATACCTCCATATTGACTTCACACACCTCCATTCTGTGACTTCACACACCTCCATTATATGACTTCACACACCTCCATTCTATGACTTCACACACCTCCATTTTATGACTTCACACACCTCCATTCTGTGACTTCACACACCTCCATTCTATGACTTCACACACCTTCATTCTGACTTCACACACCTCCATTCTGTGACTTCACACACCTCCATTCTATGACTTCACAAACCTCCATTCAGTGACTTCACACATCTCTATTCTGACTTCACACACCTCCATTCTATGACTTCACACACCTCCATTCTATGACTTCACACACTTCCATTCTTTGACTTCACACACCTCCATTCTGTGTTCACACACCTCAATTCTGTGACTTCACACACCTCCATTCTGACTTCACACACCTCCATTCTATGACTTCACACACCTGCATTCTATGACTTCACATTCCTCCATTCTATAACTTCCCACACCTCCTTTCTATGACTTCACCCACCTCCAATCTATGACTACACACCTCCATTCTGACTTCACACACCTCCATTCTGTGACTTCACACACCTCCATTCTATGACTTCACACACCTTCATTTTTCCTTCAGAAACAACCATTCTATGACCTCACACACCTCCATTCTATGACTTCACAAACCTCCATTCTGTGACTTCACACACCTCCATTCTGAGTTCACACACCTCCATTCTGTGACTTCACACACCTCCATTCTATGACCTCACACACCCTCATTCTATGATTTTGCACACCTCCATTCTATGAATTCACACATCAATTTTGACTTCACACACCTCTAATATATGACATCAAACACCTCAATTCTGTGACTTCACACACCTCCATTCTATGACTTCACACACTTCCATTCTATGATTTCACATACCTCCATGCTATGACTTCACACACCTCCATTCTGTGACTTCACACACCTCCATTCTGAGTTCACAGGCCTCCATTCTGTGACTTCACAAACCTCCATTCTATGATTTCCCACACCTCCATTCTATGACTTCACACACCTCCATTTTATGACGTCACACACCTCCATTTTGACTCCTCACACCTCCATTCTGTGACTTCACACACCTCCACTCTAGGACTTGACACACTTCCATTGTGACGTCACACACCTCCATTCTATGAGTTCACACACCTCCATTCTATGATTTCACACACCTCCATTCTGACTTCACACACCTCCAATCTATGACTTCACAGACTTCGAATATGTGACTTCACTCACCTCCACTATATGACTTCACACTCCTCCATTCTATGACTTCCCACACCTCCTTTCTATGACTTCACCCACCTCCATTTTATGAGTTCACACACCTCCATTCTGTGACTTCACACACCTCTATTCTGTGACCTCACACACCCTCATTATATGATTTCACACACCTCCATTCTATGACTTCACACATCCATTTTGACTTCACACACCTCCAATATATGACTTCAAACATCTCAATTCTGTGATTTCACACACCTCCATTCTATGACTTCATACCCTCCATTCTGTGACTCCACACACCTCTATTCTATGACTTCACACACTTCCATTCTATGACTTCACACACCTCCATTCTGTGACTTTACACACCTCCATTCTGAGTTCACACACCTCCATTCTGTGACGTCACACACATCCATTCTGCGACTTCACATAACTCCATTCTATGATTTCACACACCTCCATTCTATGACTTCACCCACCTCCATTCTATGACTTCATACCTCCATATTGACTTCACACACCTCCATTCTGTGACTTCACACACCTCCATTATATGACTTCACACACCTCCATTCTATGACTTCACACACCTCCATTTTATGACTTCACACACCTCCATTCTGTGACTTCACACACCTCCATTCTATGACTTCACACACCTTCATTCTTACTTCACAAACATACATTCTATGACTTCACACACCTGCATTCTATGACTTCACAAACCTCCATTCAGTGACTTCACACATCTCTATTCTGACTTCACACACCTCCAATCTATGACTTCACACACCTCCATTCTATGACTTCACACACTTCCATTCTTTGACTTCACACACCTCCATTCTGTGTTCACACACCTCAATTCTGTGACTTCACACACCTCCATTCTGACTTCACACACCTCCATTCTATGACTTCACACACCTGCATTCTATGACTTCACACACCTCCATTCTTTGACTTCACACACCTAAATTCTGAGTTGACACACCTCCATTCTGTGACTTCACACACCTCCATTCTGACTTCACACAGCTCTATTCTATGACTTTGCACACCTCCATTCTTTGACGTCACACACCTCCATTCTATGACTTCACAAACCTATATTATTAAATTACAAACATCCTTTCTATAACTTCACACAACGCCATTCTATGACTTTACAGACCTCCGTTCTGTAACTTCACATACCTCCATTCTATGATTTCACACACCTCCATTCTTTGCCTTCACACACCTCCATTCTATGACTTCACACACTTCCATTCTGTGACTTCACACACCTCCATTCTATGATTTCCCACACGTCCATTCTATGACTTCACACACCTCCATTTTATGACGTCACACACCTCCATTTTGACTCCTCACACCTCCATTCTGTGACTTCACACACCTCCATTCTAGGACTTGACACACTTCCATTGTGACGTCACACACCTCCATTCTATGAGTTCACACACCTCCATTCTATGATTTCACACACCTCCATTCTGACTTCACACACCTCCATTCTATGACTTCACAGACTTCGAATATGTGACTTCACTCACCTCCACTATATGACTTCACACTCCTCCATTCTATGACTTCCCACACCTCCTTTCTATGACTTCACTCACCTCCATTTTATGAGTTCACACACCTCCATTCTGTGACTTCACACACCTCTATTCTATGACCTCACACACCCTCATTCTATGATTTCACACACCTCCATTCTATGACTTCACACATCCATTTTGACTTCACACACCTCCAATATATGACTTCAAACATCTCAATTCTGTGATTTCACACACCTCCATTCTATGACTTCATACCCTCCATTCTGTGACTCCACACACCTCTATTCTATGACTTCACACACTTCCATTCTATGACTTCACACACCTCCATTCTGTGACTTTTCACACCTCCATTCTGAGTTCACACACCTCCATTCTGTGACGTCACACACATCCATTCTGTGACTTCACACAACTTCATTCTATGATTTCACACACCTCCATTCTATGACTTCACCCACCTCCATTCTATGACTTCATACCTCCATATTGACTTCACACACCTCCATTCTGTGACTTCACACACCTCCATTATATGACTTCACACACCTCCATTCTATGACTTCACACACCTCCATTTTATGACTTCACACACCTCCATTCTGTGACTTCACACACCTCCATTCTATGACTTCACACACCTTCATTCTTACTTGACAAACATACATTCTATGACTTCACACACCTCCATTCTATGACTTCACAAACCTCCATTCATTGACTGCACACATCTCTATTCTGACTTCACACACCTCCATTCTATGACTTCACACACCTCCATTCTCTGACTTCACACACTTCCATTCTTTGACTTCACACACCTCCATTCTGTGTTCACACACCTCAATTCTGTGACTTCACACACCTCCATTCTGACTTCACACACCTCCATTCTTTGACTTCACACACCTGCATTCTATGACTTCACATTCCTCCATTCTATAACTTCCCACACCTCCTTTCTATGACTTCACCCACCTCCAATCTATGACTACACACCTCCATTCTGACTTCACACACCTCCATTCTGTGACTTCACACACATCCATTCTATGACTTCACACACCTTCATTTTTCCTTCAGAAACATCCATTCTATGACCTCACACACCTCCATTCTATGACTTCACAAACCTCCATTCTATGACTTCACACACCTGCATTCTATGACTTCACACTCCTCCATTCTATAACTTCCCACACCTCCTTTCTATGACTTCACCCACCTCCAGTCTATGACTACACACCTCCATTCTGACTTCACACACCTCCATTCTGTGACTTCACACACCTCCATTCTATGACTTCACACACCTTCATTTTTCCTTCAGAAACATCCATTCTATGACCTCACACACCTCCATTCTACGACTTCACAAACCTCCATTCTGTGACTTCACACACCTCCATTCTGAGTTCACACACCTCCATTCTGTGACTTCACACACCTCCATTCTATGACCTCACACACCCTCATTCTATGATTTCACACACCTCCATTCTATGACTTCACACATCCATTTTGACTTCACACACCTCTAATATATGACTTCAAACACCTCAATTCTGTGACTTCACACACCTCCATTCTATGACTTCACACACTTCCATTCTATGATTTCACATACCTCCATGCTATGACTTCACACACCTCCATTCTGTGACTTCACACACCTCCATTCTGAGTTCAAGGCCTCCATTCTGTGACTTCACAAACCTCCATTCTATGATTTCCCACACCTCCATTCTATGACTTCACACACCTCCATTTTATGACGTCACACACCTCCATTTTGACTCCTCACACCTCCATTCTGTGACTTCACACACCTCCATTCTAGGACTTGACACACTTCCATTGTGACGTCACACACCTCCATTCTATGAGTTCACACACCTCCATTCTATGATTTCACACACCTCCATTCTGACTTCACACACCTCCATTCTATGACTTCACAGACTTCGAATATGTGACTTCACTCACCTCCACTATATGACTTCACACTCCTCCATTCTATGACTTCCCACACCTCCTTTCTATGACTTCACCCACCTCCATTTTATGAGTTCACACACCTCCATTCTGTGACTTCACACACCTCTATTCTGTGACCTCACACACCCTCATTCTATGATTTCACACACCTCCATTCTATGACTTCACACATCCATTTTGACTTCACACACCTCCAATATATGACTTCAAACATCTCAATTCTGTGATTTCACACACCTCCATTCTATGACCTCACACACCCTCATTCTATGATTTCACACACCTCCATTCTATGACTTCACACATCCATCTTGACTTCACACACCTCCAATATATGACTTCAAACTCCTCAATTCTGTCACTTCACACACCTCCATTCTATGACCTCATACCCTCCATTCTGTGACTCCACACACATCCATTCTAAGACTTCACACACTTCCATTCTATGACTTCACACACCTCCATTCTGTGACTTTACACACCTCCATTGTGAGTTCACACTCCTCCATTCTGTGATGTCACACATCTCCATTCTGTGACTTCACACAACTCCATTCTATGACTTCACACACTTCCATTGTGACATCACACACCTCCATTCTATGAGTTCACACACCTCCATTCTATGACTTCACACCTCTATTCTGACTTCACACACCTCCATTCTGTGACATCACACACCTCCATTCTATGACTTCACACACTTCCATTCTATGACTTCACACACCTCCATTCTATGACTTCACACACCTCCATTCTATGACTTCCCACACCTGAATTCTGACTTCACACACCTCCATTCTATGACTTCACGCATCTTCTTTCTGTAACATCCCACACTTCCAATGTTTGACTTCACAAACCTACATTCCATGACTTCACACACCTCCATTCTATGAGCTCACACACCTCCGTTCTTTGACTTCACACACCTCCATTTTGACTTCACACACCTACATTCTGTGACTTCACACACCTCCATTTGTGACTTCACACACCACCATTTTGATTTCACACACCTCCATTCTGTGACTTCACACACCTCTATTCTTTGAGTTCACAAACCTCTGTTTTGACTTCACACACTTCCATTCCATGACTTCACACACCTCCATTATATGAGTTCACACACGTCCGTTCTTTTACTTCACACACCTCCATTTTGACTTCACACACCTACATTCTGTGACTTCACACACCTCCATTTGTGACGTCCCACACCACCATTTTGATTTCACACACCTCCATTCTGTGACTTTACACACCTCTATTTTTTGAGTTCACAAACCTCCGTTTTGACTTCACACACTTCCATTCTGTGACTTCACACACCTCCATTCTGTGACTTCACACACCACCATTGTTTCACTTCACACACCTCCATTCTTTGACTTCACACATCTCCATTCCACGACTTCACAAACCTCCATTCTATTAGTTCACACACTTCCATTCTATGAGTTCACACACCACAATTTTGTCTTCACACACCTCCATTCTATGACTTTGCAAACCTCCATTCGGTGACTTCACACACCTCCATTCTGACTTCACACACCTCAATTCTATGACTTCACACACTTCCATTCTATGACTTCACAAACCTCCATTCTGTGACTTCACCCACCACCATTCTGTGACTTCACACACCTCCATTCTCCGACTTCACACCCCTCCAATTTGACTTCACAAACCTCCATTCTCTGACTTCACAAACCTCCATTCTGTGACTTCACCCACCTCCATTCTGTGACTTCACACACCTCTATTCTATGACTTCACACACTTCCATTGTGACGTCACACACCTCCATTCTATGAGTTCACACACCTCCATTCTGTGACTTCAGACACCACCATTGTTTCAGTTCACACACCTCCATTCTTTGACTTCACACACCTCCATTCCACGACTTCACACACCTCCATTCTATGATTTCACACACCTCCATACTATGACTTCACACAACTCAATCTATGACTTTACACACTTCCATTCTGACTTCACACACCTCTATTCTATGACTTCGCACACCTCAATTCTGACATCACACACCTCCATTCTATGGCTTCACAGACCTCGAATCTGTGACTTCACTCCCCCACATTCTATGACTTCACACTCCTCCATTCTATAACTTCCCACACCTCATTTCTATGACTTCACCCACCTCCAATCTTTGACTACACACCTCCATTCTGACTTCACACACCTCCATTCTGTGACTTCACACACCTCCATTCTATGACTTCACACACCTTCATTTTTCCTTCAGAAACATCCATTCTATGACCTCACACACCTCCATTCTATGACTTCACAAACCTCCATTCTGTGACTTCACACACCTCCATTCTGAGTTCACACACCTCCATTCTGTGACTTCACACACCTCCATTCTATGACCTCACACACCCTCATTCTATGATTTCACACACCTCCATTCTATGACTTCACACATCCATTTTGACTTCACACACCTCTAATATATGACTTCAAACACCTCAATTCTGTGACTTCACACACCTCCATTCTATGACTTCACACACTTCCATTCTATGATTTCACATACCTCCATGCTATGACTTCACACACCTCCATTCTGTGACTTCACACACCTCCATTCTGAGTTCAAGGCCTCCATTCTGTGACTTCACAAACCTCCATTCTATGATTTTCCACACCTCCATTCTATGACTTCACACACCTCCATTTTATGACGTCACACACCTCCATTTTGACTCCTCACACCTCCATTCTGTGACTTCACACACCTCCATTCTAGGACTTGACACACTTCCATTGTGACGTCACACACCTCCATTCTATGAGTTCACACACCTCCATTCTATGATTTCACACACCTCCATTCTGACTTCACACACCTCCATTCTATGACTTCACAGACTTCGAATATGTGACTTCACTCACCTCCACTATATGACTTCACACTCCTCCATTCTATGACTTCCCACACCTCCTTTCTATGACTTCACCCACCTCCATTTTATGAGTTCACACACCTCCATTCTGTGACTTCACACACCTCTATTCTGTGACCTCACACACCCTCATTCTATGATTTCACACACCTCCATTCTATGACTTCACACATCCATTTTGACTTCACACACCTCCAATATATGACTTCAAACATCTCAATTCTGTGATTTCACACACCTCCATTCTATGACTTCATACCCTCCATTCTGTGACTCCACACACCTCTATTCTATGACTTCACACACTTCCATTCTATGACTTCACACACCTCCATTCTGTGACTTTACACACCTCCATTCTGAGTTCACACACCTCCATTCTGTGACGTCACACACATCCATTCTGTGACATCACACATCTTCATTCTATGATTTCACACACCTCCATTCTATGACTTCACCCACATCCATTCTATGACTTCATACCTCCAAATTGACTTCACACACCTCCATTCTGTGACTTCACACACCTCCATTATATGACTTCACACACCTCCATTCTATGACTTCACACACCTCCATTTTATGACTTCACACACCTCCATTCTGTGACTTCACACACCTCCATTCTATGACTTCACACACCTTCATTCTGACTTCACACACCTCCATTCTGTGACTTCACACACCTCCATTCTATGACTTCACAAACCTCCATTCAGTGACTTCACACATCTCTATTCTGACTTCACACACCTCCATTCTATGACTTCACACACCTCCATTCTCTGACTTCACACACTTCCATTCTTTGACTTCACACACCTCCATTCTGTGTTCACACACCTCAATTCTGTGATTTCACACACCTCCATTCTGACTTCACACACCTCCATTCTATGACTTCACACACCTGCATTCTATGACTTCACATTCCTCCATTCTATAACTTCCCACACCTCCTTTCTATGACTTCACCCACCTCCAATCTATGACTACACACCTCCATTCTGACTTCACACACCTCCATTCTGTGACTTCACACACCTCCATTCTATGACTTCACACACCTTCATTTTTCCTTCAGAAACAACCATTCTATGACCTCACACACCTCCATTCTATGACTTCACAAACCTCCATTCTGTGACTTCACACACCTCCATTCTGAGTTCACACACCTCCATTCTGTGACTTCACACACCTCCATTCTATGACCTCACACACCCTCATTCTATGATTTTAAACACCTCCATTCTATGAATTCACACATGAATTTTGACTTCACACACCTCTAATATATGACATCAAACACCTCAATTCTGTGACTTCACACACCTCCATTCTATGACTTCACACACTTCCATTCTATGATTTCACATACCTCCATGCTATGACTTCACACACCTCCATTCTGTGACTTCACACACCTCCATTCTGAGTTCACAGGCCTCCATTCTGTGACTTCACAAACCTCCATTCTATGATTTCCCACACCTCCATTCTATGACTTCACACACCTCCATTTTATGACGTCACACACCTCCATTTTGACTCCTCACACCTCCATTCTGTGACTTCACACACCTCCACTCTAGGACTTGACACACTTCCATTGTGACGTCACACACCTCCATTCTATGAGTTCACACACCTCCATTCTATGATTTCACACACCTCCATTCTGACTTCACACACCTCCAATCTATGACTTCACAGACTTCGAATATGTGACTTCACTCACCTCCACTATATGACTTCACACTCCTCCATTCTATGACTTCCCACACCTCCTTTCTATGACTTCACCCACCTCCATTTTATGAGTTCACACACCTCCATTCTGTGACTTCACACACCTCTATTCTGTGACCTCACACACCCTCATTCTATGATTTCACACACCTCCATTCTATGACTTCACACATCCATTTTGACTTCACACACCTCCAATATATGACTTCAAACATCTCAATTCTGTGATTTCACACACCTCCATTCTATGACTTCATACCCTCCATTCTGTGACTCCACACACCTCTATTCTATGACTTCACACACTTCCATTCTATGACTTCACACACCTCCATTCTGTGACTTTACACACCTCCATTCTGAGTTCACACACCTCCATTCTGTGACATCACACACATCCATTCTGCGACTTCACATAACTCCATTCTATGATTTCACACACCTCCATTCTATGACTTCACCCACCTCCATTCTATGACTTCATACCTCCATATTGACTTCACACACCTCCATTCTGTGACTTCACACACCTCCATTATATGACTTCACACACCTCCATTCTATGACTTCACACACCTCCATTTTATGACTTCACACACCTCCATTCTGTGACTTCACACACCTCCATTCTATGACTTCACACACCTTCATTCTTACTTCACAAACATACATTCTATGACTTCACACACCTCCATTCTATGACTTCACAAACCTCCATTCAGTGACTTCACACATCTCTATTCTGACTTCACACACCTCCAATCTATGACTTCACACACCTCCATTCTATGACTTCACACACTTCCATTCTTTGACTTCACACACCTCCATTCTGTGTTCACACACCTCAATTCTGTGACTTCACACACCTCCATTCTGACTTCACCACCTCCATTCTATGACTTCACACACCTGCATTCTATGACTTCACACACCTCCATTCTTTGGCTTCACACACCTAAATTCTGAGTTGACACACCTCCATTCTGTGACTTCACACACCTCCATTCTGACTTCACACAGCTCCATTCTATGACTTTGCACACCTCCATTCTTTGACGTCACACACCTCCATTCTATGACTTCACAAACCTATATTATTAAATTACAAACATCCATTCTATAACTTCACACAACGCCATTCTATGACTTTACAGACCTCCGTTCTGTAACTTCACATACCTCCATTCTATGATTTCACACACCTCCATTCTTTGCCTTCACACACCTCCATTCTATGACTTCACACACTTCCATTCTGTGACTTCACACACCTCCATTCTATGATTTCCCACACCTCCATTCTATGACTTCACACACCTCCATTTTATGACGTCACACACCTCCATTTTGACTCCTCACACCTCCATTCTGTGACTTCACACACCTCCATTCTAGGACTTGACACACTTCCATTGTGACGTCACACACCTCCATTCTATGAGTTCACACACCTCCATTCTATGATTTCACACACCTCCATTCTGACTTCACACACCTCCATTCTATGACTTCACAGACTTCGAATATGTGACTTCACTCACCTCCACTATATGACTTCACACTCCTCCATTCTATGACTTCCCACACCTCCTTTCTATGACTTCACCCACCTCCATTTTATGAGTTCACACACCTCCATTCTGTGACTTCACACACCTCTATTCTATGACCTCACACACCCTCATTCTATGATTTCACACACCTCCATTCTATGACTTCACACATCCATTTTGACTTCACACACCTCCAATATATGACTTCAAACATCTCAATTCTGTGATTTCACACACCTCCATTCTATGACTTCATACCCTCCATTCTGTGACTCCACACACCTCTATTCTATGACTTCACACACTTCCATTCTATGACTTCACACACCTCCATTCTGTGACTTTTCACACCTCCATTCTGAGTTCACACACCTCCATTCTGTGACGTCACACACATCCATTCTGTGACTTCACACAACTTCATTCTATGATTTCACACACCTCCATTCTATGACTTCACCCACCTCCATTCTATGACTTCATACCTCCATATTGACTTCACACACCTCCATTCTGTGACTTCACACACCTCCATTATATGACTTCACACACCTCCATTCTATGACTTCACACACCTCCATTTTATGACTTCACACACCTCCATTCTGTGACTTCACACACCTCCATTCTATGACTTCACACACCTTCATTCTTACTTGACAAACATACATTCTATGACTTCACACACCTCCATTCTATGACTTCACAAACCTCCATTCAGTGACTGCACACATCTCTATTCTGACTTCACACACCTCCATTCTATGACTTCACACACCTCCATTCTCTGACTTCACACACTTCCATTCTTTGACTTCACACACCTCCATTCTGTGTTCACACACCTCAATTCTGTGACTTCACACACCTCCATTCTGACTTCACACACCTCCATTCTATGACTTCACACACCTGCATTCTATGACTTCACATTCCTCCATTCTATAACTTCCCACACCTCCTTTCTATGACTTCACCCACCTCCAATCTATGACTACACACCTCCATTCTGACTTCACACACCTCCATTCTGTGACTTCACACACATCCATTCTATGACTTCACACACCTTCATTTTTCCTTCAGAAACATCCATTCTATGACCTCACACACCTCCATTCTATGACTTCACAAACCTCCATTCTATGACTTCACACACCTGCATTCTATGACTTCACACTCCTCCATTCTATAACTTCCCACACCTCCTTTCTATGACTTCACCCACCTCCAGTCTATGACTACACACCTCCATTCTGACTTCACACACCTCCATTCTGTGACTTCACACACCTCCATTCTATGACTTCACACACCTTCATTTTTCCTTCAGAAACATCCATTCTATGACCTCACACACCTCCATTCTATGACTTCACAAACCTCCATTCTGTGACTTCACACACCTCCATTCTGAGTTCACACACCTCCATTCTGTGACTTCACACACCTCCATTCTATGACCTCACACACCCTCATTCTATGATTTCACACACCTCCATTCTATGACTTCACACATCCATTTTGACTTCACACACCTCTAATATATGACTTCAAACACCTCAATTCTGTGACTTCACACACCTCCATTCTATGACTTCACACACTTCCATTCTATGATTTCACATACCTCCATGCTATGACTTCACACACCTCCATTCTGTGACTTCACACACCTCCATTCTGAGTTCAAGGCCTCCATTCTGTGACTTCACAAACCTCCATTCTATGATTTCCCACACCTCCATTCTATGACTTCACACACCTCCATTTTATGACGTCACACGCCTCCATTTTGACTCCTCACACCTCCATTCTGTGACTTCACACACCTCCATTCTAGGACTTGACACACTTCCATTGTGACGTCACACACCTCCATTCTATGAGTTCACACACCTCCATTCTATGATTTCACACACCTCCATTCTGACTTCACACACCTCCATTCTATGACTTCACAGACTTCGAATATGTGACTTCACTCACCTCCACTATATGACTTCACACTCCTCCATTCTATGACTTCCCACACCTCCTTTCTATGACTTCACCCACCTCCATTTTATGAGTTCACACACCTCCATTCTGTGACTTCACACACCTCTATTCTGTGACCTCACACACCCTCATTCTATGATTTCACACACCTCCATTCTATGACTTCACACATCCATTTTGACTTCACACACCTCCAATATATGACTTCAAACATCTCAATTCTGTGATTTCACACACCTCCATTCTATGACCTCACACACCCTCATTCTATGATTTCACACACCTCCATTCTATGACTTCACACATCCATCTTGACTTCACACACCTCCAATATATGACTTCAAACTCCTCAATTCTGTCACTTCACACACCTCCATTCTATGACCTCATACCCTCCATTCTGTGACTCCACACACATCCATTCTAAGACTTCACACACTTCCATTCTATGACTTCACACACCTCCATTCTGTGACTTTACACACCTCCATTGTGAGTTCACACTCCTCCATTCTGTGATGTCACACATCTCCATTCTGTGACTTCACACAACTCCATTCTATGACTTCACACACTTCCATTGTGACATCACACACCTCCATTCTATGAGTTCACACACCTCCATTCTATGACTTCACACCTCTATTCTGACTTCACACACCTCCATTCTGTGACATCACACACCTCCATTCTATGACTTCACACACTTCCATTCTATGACTTCACACACCTCCATTCTATGACTTCACACACCTCCATTCTATGACTTCCCACACCTGAATTCTGACTTCACACACCTCCATTCTATGACTTCACGCATCTTCTTTCTGTAACATCCCACACTTCCAATGTTTGACTTCACAAACCTACATTCCATGACTTCACACACCTCCATTCTATGAGCTCACACACCTCCGTTCTTTGACTTCACACACCTCCATTTTGACTTCACACACCTACATTCTGTGACTTCACACACCTCCATTTGTGACTTCACACACCACCATTTTGATTTCACACACCTCCATTCTGTGACTTCACACACCTCTATTCTTTGAGTTCACAAACCTCTGTTTTGACTTCACACACTTCCATTCCATGACTTCACACACCTCCATTATATGAGTTCACACACCTCCGTTCTTTTACTTCACACACCTCCATTTTGACTTCACACACCTACATTCTGTGACTTCACACACCTCCATTTGTGACGTCCCACACCACCATTTTGATTTCACACACCTCCATTCTGTGACTTCACACACCTCTATTTTTTGAGTTCACAAACCTCCGTTTTGACTTCACACACTTCCATTCTGTGACTTCACACACCTCCATTCTGTGACTTCACACACCACCATTGTTTCACTTCACACACCTCCATTCTTTGACTTCACACATCTCCATTCCACGACTTCACAAACCTCCATTCTATTAGTTCACACACTTCCATTCTATGAGTTCACACACCACAATTTTGTCTTCACACACCTCCATTCTATGACTTCACACACTTCCATTGTGACGTCACACACCTCCATTCTATGAGTTCACACACCTCCATTCTGTGACTTCAGACACCACCATTGTTTCAGTTCACACACCTCCATTCTTTGACTTCACACACCTCCATTCCACGACTTCACACACCTCCATTCTATTAGTTCACACACTTCCATTCTATGAGTTCACACACTACAATTTTGTCTTCACACACCTCCATTCTATGACTTCGCAAACCTCCATTCGGTGACTTCACACACCTCCATTCTGACTTCACACACCTCAATTCTATGACTTCACACACTTCCATTCTATGACTTCAAACACCTCCATTCTGTGACTTCACCCACCACCATTCTGTGACTTCACACACCTCCATCTCCGACTTCACACCCCTCCAATTTGACTTCACATACCTCCATTCTCTGACTTCACAAACCTCCATTCTGTGACTTCACCCACCTCCATTCTGTGACTTCACACACCTCTATTCCATGACTTCACACACTTCCATTGTGACGTCACACACCTCCATTCTATGAGTTCACACACCTCCATTCTGACTTCACACACCTCCATTCTATTACTTCACACACCTCCATTCTGAATTCACACAGCTCAATTCTGTGACTTCACAAAACTCCATTCTATGATTTCACACACCTCCATACTATGACTTCACACAACTCAATCTATGACTTTACACACTTCCATTCTGACTTCACACACCTCTATTCTATGACTTCGCACACCTCAATTCTGACATCACACACCTCCATTCTATGGCTTCACAGACCTCGAATCTGTGACTTCACTCCCCCACATTCTATGACTTCACACTCCTCCATTCTATAACTTCCCACACCTCCTTTCTATGACTTCACCCACCTCCAATCTTTGACTACACACCTCCATTCTGACTTCACACACCTCCATTCTGTGACTTCACACACCTCCATTCTATGACTTCACACACCTTCATTTTTCCTTCAGAAACATCCATTCTATGACCTCACACACCTCCATTCTATGACTTCACAAACCTCCATTCTGTGACTTCACACACCTCCATTCTGTGTTCACACACCTCCATTCTGTGACTTCACACACCTCCATTCTATGACCTCACACACCCTCATTCTATGATTTCACACACCTCCATTCTATGACTTCACACATCCATTTTGACTTCACACACCTCTAATATATGACTTCAAACACCTCAATTCTGTGACTTCACACACCTCCATTCTATGACTTCACACACTTCCATTCTATGATTTCACATACCTCCATGCTATGACTTCACACACCTCCATTCTGTGACTTCACACACCTCAATTCTGAGTTCAAGGCCTCCATTCTGTGACTTCACAAACCTCCATTCTATGATTTCCCACACCTCCATTCTATGACTTCACACACCTCCATTTTATGACGTCACACACCTCCATTTTGACTCCTCACACCTCCATTCTGTGACTTCACACACCTCCATTCTAGGACTTGACACACTTCCATTGTGACGTCACACACCTCCATTCTATGAGTTCACACACCTCCATTCTATGATTTCACACACCTCCATTCTGACTTCACACACCTCCATTCTATGACTTCACAGACTTCGAATATGTGACTTCACTCACCTCCACTATATGACTTCACACTCCTCCATTCTATGACTTCCCACACCTCCTTTCTATGACTTCACCCACCTCCATTTTATGAGTTCACACACCTCCATTCTGTGACTTCACACACCTCTATTCTGTGACCTCACACACCCTCATTCTATGATTTCACACACCTCCATTCTATGACTTCACACATCCATTTTGACTTCACACACCTCCAATATATGACTTCAAACATCTCAATTCTGTGATTTCACACACCTCCATTCTATGACCTCACACACCCTCATTCTATGATTTCACACACCTCCATTCTATGACTTCACACATCCATCTTGACTTCACACACCTCCAATATATGACTTCAAACTCCTCAATTCTGTCACTTCACACACCTCCATTCTATGACCTCATACCCTCCATTCTGTGACTCCACACACATCCATTCTAAGACTTCACACACTTCCATTCTATGACTTCACACACCTCCATTCTGTGACTTTACACACCTCCATTGTGAGTTCACACTCCTCCATTCTGTGATGTCACACATCTCCATTCTGTGACTTCACACAACTCCATTCTATGACTTCACACACTTCCATTGTGACATCACACACCTCCATTCTATGAGTTCACACACCTCCATTCTATGACTTCACACCTCTATTCTGACTTCACACACCTCCATTCTGTGACATCACACACCTCCATTCTATGACTTCACACACTTCCATTCTATGACTTCACACACCTCCATTCTATGACTTCACACACCTCCATTCTATGACTTCCCACACCTGAATTCTGACTTCACACACCTCCATTCTATGACTTCACGCATCTTCTTTCTGTAACATCCCACACTTCCAATGTTTGACTTCACAAACCTACATTCCATGACTTCACACACCTCCATTCTATGAGCTCACACACCTCC
Organism: Megascapheus bottae; assembly: GCA_024803745.1. Lineage (NCBI taxonomy): Eukaryota > Metazoa > Chordata > Mammalia > Rodentia > Geomyidae > Megascapheus > Megascapheus bottae. The sequence goes on along the minus strand of JANJXV010000106.1, from coordinate 205,077 downwards.
GTTCTTTGACTTCACACACCTCCATTTTGACTTCACACACCTACATTCTGTGACTTCACACACCTCCATTTGTGACTTAACACACCACCATTTTGATTTCACACACCTCCATTCTGTGACTTCACACACCTCTATTCTTTGAGTTCACAAACCTCTGTTTTGACTTCACACACTTCCATTCCATGACTTCACACACCTCCATTATATGAGTTCACACACCTCCGTTCTTTTACTTCACACACCTCCATTTTGACTTCACACACCTACATTCTGTGACTTCACACACCTCCATTTGTGACGTCCCACACCACCATTTTGATTTCACACACCTCCATTCTGTGACTTCACACACCTCTATTTTTTGAGTTCACAAACCTCCGTTTTGACTTCACACACTTCCATTCTGTGACTTCACACACCTCCATTCTGTGACTTCACACACCACCATTGTTTCACTTCACACACCTCCATTCTTTGACTTCACACATCTCCATTCCACGACTTCACAAACCTCCATTCTATTAGTTCACACACTTCCATTCTATGAGTTCACACACCACAATTTTGTCTTCACACACCTCCATTCTATGACTTTGCAAACCTCCATTCGGTGACTTCACACACCTCCATTCTGACTTCACACACCTCAATTCTATGACTTCACACACTTCCATTCTATGACTTCACAAACCTCCATTCTGTGACTTCACCCACCACCATTCTGTGACTTCACACACCTCCATTCTCCGACTTCACACCCCTCCAATTTGACATCACAAACCTCCATTCTCTGACTTCACAATCCTCCATTCTGTGACTTCACCCACCTCCATTCTGTGACTTCACACACCTCTATTCTATGACTTCACACACTTCCATTGTGACGTCACACACCTCCATTCTATGAGTTCACACACCTCCATTCTGTGACTTCAGACACCACCATTGTTTCAGTTCACACACCTCCATTCTTTGACTTCACACACCTCCATTCCACGACTTCACACACCTCCATTCTATTAGTTCACACACTTCCATTCTATGAGTTCACACACTACAATTTTGTCTTCACACACCTCCATTCTATGACTTCGCAAACCTCCATTCGGTGACTTCACACACCTCCATTCTGACTTCACACACCTCAATTCTATGACTTCACACACTTCCATTCTATGACTTCAAACACCTCCATTCTGTGACTTCACCCACCACCATTCTGTGACTTCACACACCTCCATTCTCCGACTTCACACCCCTCCAATTTGACTTCACATACCTCCATTCTCTGACTTCACAAACCTCCATTCTGTGACTTCACCCACCTCCATTCTGTGACTTCACACACCTCTATTCCATGACTTCACACACTTCCATTGTGACGTCACACACCTCCATTCTATGAGTTCACACACCTCCATTCTGACTTCACACACCTCCATTCTATTACTTCACACACCTCCATTCTGAATTCACACAGCTCAATTCTGTGACTTCACAAAACTCCATTCTATGATTTCACACACCTCCATACTATGACTTCACACAACTCAATCTATGACTTTACACACTTCCATTCTGACTTCACACACCTCTATTCTATGACTTCGCACACCTCAATTCTGACATCACACACCTCCATTCTATGGCTTCACAGACCTCGAATCTGTGACTTCACTCCCCCACATTCTATGACTTCACACTCCTCCATTCTATAACTTCCCACACCTCCTTTCTATGACTTCACCCACCTCCAATCTTTGACTACACACCTCCATTCTGACTTCACACACCTCCATTCTGTGACTTCACACACCTCCATTCTATGACTTCACACACCTTCATTTTTCCTTCAGAAACATCCATTCTATGACCTCACACACCTCCATTCTATGACTTCACAAACCTCCATTCTGTGACTTCACACACCTCCATTCTGAGTTCACACACCTCCATTCTGTGACTTCACACACCTCCATTCTATGACCTCACACACCCTCATTCTATGATTTCACACACCTCCATTCTATGACTTCACACATCCATTTTGACTTCACACACCTCTAATATATGACTTCAAACACCTCAATTCTGTGACTTCACACACCTCCATTCTATGACTTCACACACTTCCATTCTATGATTTCACATACCTCCATGCTATGACTTCACACACCTCCATTCTGTGACTTCACACACCTCCATTCTGAGTTCAAGGCCTCCATTCTGTGACTTCACAAACCTCCATTCTATGATTTCCCACACCTCCATTCTATGACTTCACACACCTCCATTTTATGACGTCACACACCTCCATTTTGACTCCTCACACCTCCATTCTGTGACTTCACACACCTCCATTCTAGGACTTGACACACTTCCATTGTGACGTCACACACCTCCATTCTATGACTTCACACACCTCCATTCTATGATTTCACACACCTCCATTCTGACTTCACACACCTCCATTCTATGACTTCACAGAATTCGAATATATGACTTTACTCACCTCCACTATATGACTTCACACTCCTCCATTCTATGACTTCCCACACCTCCTTTCTATGACTTCACCCACCTCCATTTTATGAGTTCACACACCTCCATTCTGTGACTTCACACACCTCTATTCTGTGACCTCACACACCCTCATTCTATGATTTCACACACCTCCATTCTATGACTTCACACATCCATTTTGACTTCACACACCTCCAATATATGACTTCAAACATCTCAATTCTGTGATTTCACACACCTCCATTCTATGACTTCATACCCTCCATTCTGTGACTCCACACACCTCTATTCTATGACTTCACACACTTCCATTCTATGACTTCACACACCTCCATTCTGTGACTTTACACACCTCCATTCTGAGTTCACACACCTCCATTCTGTGACGTCACACACATCCATTCTGTGACATCACACAACTTCATTCTATGATTTCACACACCTCCATTCTATGACTTCACCCACCTCCATTCTATGACTTCATACCTCCATATTGACTTCACACACCTCCATTCTGTGACTTCACACACCTCCATTATATGACTTCACACACCTCCATTCTATGACTTCACACACCTCCATTTTATGACTTCACACACCTCCATTCTGTGACTTCACACACCTCCATTCTATGACTTCACACACCTTCATTCTGACTTCACACACCTCCATTCTGTGACTTCACACACCTCCATTCTATGACTTCACAAACCTCCATTCAGTGACTTCACACATCTCTATTCTGACTTCACACACCTCCATTCTATGACTTCACACACCTCCATTCTATGACTTCACACACTTCCATTCTTTGACTTCACACACCTCCATTCTGTGTTCACACACCTCAATTCTGTGACTTCACACACCTCCATTCTGACTTCACACACCTCCATTCTATGACTTCACACACCTGCATTCTATGACTTCACATTCCTCCATTCTATAACTTCCCACACCTCCTTTCTATGACTTCACCCACCTCCAATCTATGACTACACACCTCCATTCTGACTTCACACACCTCCATTCTGTGACTTCACACACCTCCATTCTATGACTTCACACACCTTCATTTTTCCTTCAGAAACAACCATTCTATGACCTCACACACCTCCATTCTATGACTTCACAAACCTCCATTCTGTGACTTCACACACCTCCATTCTGAGTTCACACACCTCCATTCTGTGACTTCACACACCTCCATTCTATGACCTCACACACCCTCATTCTATGATTTTACACACCTCCATTCTATGAATTCACACATCAATTTTGACTTCACACACCTCTAATATATGACATCAAACACCTCAATTCTGTGACTTCACACACCTCCATTCTATGACTTCACACACTTCCATTCTATGATTTCACATACCTCCATGCTATGACTTCACACACCTCCATTCTGTGACTTCACACACCTCCATTCTGAGTTCACAGGCCTCCATTCTGTGACTTCACAAACCTCCATTCTATGATTTCCCACACCTCCATTCTATGACTTCACACACCTCCATTTTATGACGTCACACACCTCCATTTTGACTCCTCACACCTCCATTCTGTGACTTCACACACCTCCACTCTAGGACTTGACACACTTCCATTGTGACGTCACACACCTCCATTCTATGAGTTCACACACCTCCATTCTATGATTTCACACACCTCCATTCTGACTTCACACACCTCCAATCTATGACTTCACAGACTTCGAATATGTGACTTCACTCACCTCCACTATATGACTTCACACTCCTCCATTCTATGACTTCCCACACCTCCTTTCTATGACTTCACCCACCTCCATTTTATGAGTTCACACACCTCCATTCTGTGACTTCACACACCTCTATTCTGTGACCTCACACACCCTCATTCTATGATTTCACACACCTCCATTCTATGACTTCACACATCCATTTTGACTTCACACACCTCCAATATATGACTTCAAACATCTCAATTCTGTGATTTCACACACCTCCATTCTATGACTTCATACCCTCCATTCTGTGACTCCACACACCTCTATTCTATGACTTCACACACTTCCATTCTATGACTTCACACACCTCCATTCTGTGACTTTACACACCTCCATTCTGAGTTAACACACCTCCATTCTGTGACGTCACACACATCCATTCTGCGACTTCAAATAACTCCATTCTATGATTTCACACACCTCCATTCTATGACTTCACCCACCTCCATTCTATGACTTCATACCTCCATATTGACTTCACACACCTCCATTCTGTGACTTCACACACCTCCATTATATGACTTCACACACCTCCATTCTATGACTTCACACACCTCCATTTTATGACTTCACACACCTCCATTCTGTGACTTCACACACCTCCATTCTATGACTTCACACACCTTCATTCTTACTTCACAAACATACATTCTATGACTTCACACACCTGCATTCTATGACTTCACAAACCTCCATTCAGTGACTTCACACATCTCTATTCTGACTTCACACACCTCCAATCTATGACTTCACACACCTCCATTCTATGACTTCACACACTTCCATTCTTTGACTTCACACACCTCCATTCTGTGTTCACACACCTCAATTCTGTGACTTCACACACCTCCATTCTGACTTCACACACCTCCATTCTATGACTTCACACACCTGCATTCTATGACTTCACACACCTCCATTCTTTGACTTCACACACCTAAATTCTGAGTTGACACACCTCCATTCTGTGACTTCCCACACCTCCATTCTGACTTCACACAGCTCCATTCTATGACTTTGCACACCTCCATTCTTTGACGTCACACACCTCCATTCTATGACTTCACAAACCTATATTATTAAATTACAAACATCCATTCTATAACTTCACACAACGCCATTCTATGACTTTACAGACCTCCGTTCTGTAACTTCACATACCTCCATTCTATGATTTCACACACCTCCATTCTTTGCCTTCACACACCTCCATTCTATGACTTCACACACTTCCATTCTGTGACTTCACACACCTCCATTCTATGATTTCCCACACCTCCATTCTATGACTTCACACACCTCCATTTTATGACGTCACACACCTCCATTTTGACTCCTCACACCTCCATTCTGTGACTTCACACACCTCCATTCTAGGACTTGACACACTTCCATTGTGACGTCACACACCTCCATTCTATGAGTTCACACACCTCCATTCTATGATTTCACACACCTCCATTCTGACTTCACACACCTCCATTCTATGACTTCACAGACTTCGAATATGTGACTTCACTCACCTCCACTATATGACTTCACACTCCTCCATTCTATGACTTCCCACACCTCCTTTCTATGACTTCACCCACCTCCATTTTATGAGTTCACACACCTCCATTCTGTGACTTCACACACCTCTATTCTATGACCTCACACACCCTCATTCTATGATTTCACACACCTCCATTCTATGACTTCACACATCCATTTTGACTTCACACACCTCCAATATATGACTTCAAACATCTCAATTCTGTGATTTCACACACCTCCATTCTATGACTTCATACCCTCCATTCTGTGACTCCACACACCTCTATTCTATGACTTCACACACTTCCATTCTATGACTTCACACACCTCCATTCTGTGACTTTTCACACCTCCATTCTGAGTTCACACACCTCCATTCTGTGACGTCACACACATCCATTCTGTGACTTCACACAACTTCATTCTATGATTTCACACACCTCCATTCTATGACTTCACCCACCTCCATTCTATGACTTCATACCTCCATATTGACTTCACACACCTCCATTCTGTGACTTCACACACCTCCATTATATGACTTCACACACCTCCATTCTATGACTTCACACACCTCCATTTTATGACTTCACACACCTCCATTCTGTGACTTCACACACCTCCATTCTATGACTTCACACACCTTCATTCTTACTTGACAAACATACATTCTATGACTTCACACACCACCATTCTATGACTTCACAAACCTCCATTCAGTGACTGCACACATCTCTATTCTGACTTCACACACCTCCATTCTATGACTTCACACACCTCCATTCTCTGACTTCACACACTTCCATTCTTTGACTTCACACACCTCCATTCTGTGTTCACACACCTCAATTCTGTGACTTCACACACCTCCATTCTGACTTCACACACCTCCATTCTATGACTTCACACACCTGCATTCTATGACTTCACATTCCTCCATTCTATAACTTCCCACACCTCCTTTCTATGACTTCACCCACCTCCAATCTATGACTACACACCTCCATTCTGACTTCACACACCTCCATTCTGTGACTTCACACACCTCCATTCTATGACTTCACACACCTTCATTTTTCCTTCAGAAACAAACATTCTATGACCTCACACACCTCCATTCTATGACTTCACAAACCTCCATTCTGTGACTTCACACACCTCCATTCTGAGTTCACACACCTCCATTCTGTGACTTCACACACCTCCATTCTATGACCTCACACACCCTCATTCTATGATTTTACACACCTCCATTCTATGAATTCACACATCAATTTTGACTTCACACACCTCTAATATATGACATCAAACACCTCAATTCTGTGACTTCACACACCTCCATTCTATGACTTCACACACTTCCATTCTATGATTTCACATACCTCCATGCTATGACTTCACACACCTCCATTCTGTGACTTCACACACCTCCATTCTGAGTTCACAGGCCTCCATTCTGTGACTTCACAAACCTCCATTCTATGATTTCCCACACCTCCATTCTATGACTTCACACACCTCCATTTTATGACGTCACACACCTCCATTTTGACTCCTCACACCTCCATTCTGTGACTTCACACACCTCCATTCTAGGACTTGACACACTTCCATTGTGACGTCACACACCTCCATTCTATGAGTTCACACACCTCCATTCTATGATTTCACACACCTCCATTCTGACTTCACACACCTCCAATCTATGACTTCACAGACTTCGAATATGTGACTTCACTCACCTCCACTATATGACTTCACACTCCTCCATTCTATGACTTCCCACACCTCCTTTCTATGACTTCACCCACCTCCATTTTATGAGTTCACACACCTCCATTCTGTGACTTCACACACCTCTATTCTATGACCTCACACACCCTCATTCTATGATTTCACACACCTCCATTCTATGACTTCACACATCCATTTTGACTTCACACACCTCCAATATATGACTTCAAACATCTCAATTCTGTGATTTCACACACCTCCATTCTATGACTTCATACCCTCCATTCTGTGACTCCACACACCTCTATTCTATGACTTCACACACTTCCATTCTATGACTTCACACACCTCCATTCTGTGACTTTTCACACCTCCATTCTGAGTTCACACACCTCCATTCTGTGACGTCACACACATCCATTCTGTGACTTCACACAACTTCATTCTATGATTTCACACACCTCCATTCTATGACTTCACCCACCTCCATTCTATGACTTCATACCTCCATATTGACTTCACACACCTCCATTCTGTGACTTCACACACCTCCATTATATGACTTCACACACCTCCATTCTATGACTTCACACACCTCCATTTTATGACTTCACACACCTCCATTCTGTGACTTCACACACCTCCATTCTATGACTTCACACACCTTCATTCTTACTTGACAAACATACATTCTATGACTTCACACACCACCATTCTATGACTTCACAAACCTCCATTCAGTGACTGCACACATCTCTATTCTGACTTCACACACCTCCATTCTATGACTTCACACACCTCCATTCTCTGACTTCACACACTTCCATTCTTTGACTTCACACACCTCCATTCTGTGTTCACACACCTCAATTCTGTGACTTCACACACCTCCATTCTGACTTCACACACCTCCATTCTATGACTTCACACACCTGCATTCTATGACTTCACATTCCTCCATTCTATAACTTCCCACACCTCCTTTCTATGACTTCACCCACCTCCAATCTATGACTACACACCTCCATTCTGACTTCACACACCTCCATTCTGTGACTTCACACACCTCCATTCTATGACTTCACACACCTTCATTTTTCCTTCAGAAACAAACATTCTATGACCTCACACACCTCCATTCTATGACTTCACAAACCTCCATTCTGTGACTTCACACACCTCCATTCTGAGTTCACACACCTCCATTCTGTGACTTCACACACCTCCATTCTATGACCTCACACACCCTCATTCTATGATTTTACACACCTCCATTCTATGAATTCACACATCAATTTTGACTTCACACACCTCTAATATATGACATCAAACACCTCAATTCTGTGACTTCACACACCTCCATTCTATGACTTCACACACTTCCATTCTATGATTTCACATACCTCCATGCTATGACTTCACACACCTCCATTCTGTGACTTCACACACCTCCATTCTGAGTTCACAGGCCTCCATTCTGTGACTTCACAAACCTCCATTCTATGATTTCCCACACCTCCATTCTATGACTTCACACACCTCCATTTTATGACGTCACACACCTCCATTTTGACTCCTCACACCTCCATTCTGTGACTTCACACACCTCCATTCTAGGACTTGACACACTTCCATTGTGACGTCACACACCTCCATTCTATGAGTTCACACACCTCCATTCTATGATTTCACACACCTCCATTCTGACTTCACACACCTCCAATCTATGACTTCACAGACTTCGAATATGTGACTTCACTCACCTCCACTATATGACTTCACACTCCTCCATTCTATGACTTCCCACACCTCCTTTCTATGACTTCACCCACCTCCATTTTATGAGTTCACACACCTCCATTCTGTGACTTCACACACCTCTATTCTGTGACCTCACACACCCTCATTCTATGATTTCACACACCTCCATTCTATGACTTCACACATCCATTTTGACTTCACACACCTCCAATATATGACTTCAAACATCTCAATTCTGTGATTTCACACACCTCCATTCTATGACTTCATACCCTCCATTCTGTGACTCCACACACCTCTATTCTATGACTTCACACACTTCCATTCTATGACTTCACACACCTCCATTCTGTGACTTTACACACCTCCATTCTGAGTTAACACACCTCCATTCTGTGACGTCACACACATCCATTCTGCGACTTCAAATAACTCCATTCTATGATTTCACACACCTCCATTCTATGACTTCACCCACCTCCATTCTATGACTTCATACCTCCATATTGACTTCACACACCTCCATTCTGTGACTTCACACACCTCCATTATATGACTTCACACACCTCCATTCTATGACTTCACACACCTCCATTTTATGACTTCACACACCTCCATTCTGTGACTTCACACACCTCCATTCTATGACTTCACACACCTTCATTCTTACTTCACAAACATACATTCTATGACTTCACACACCTGCATTCTATGACTTCACAAACCTCCATTCAGTGACTTCACACATCTCTATTCTGACTTCACACACCTCCAATCTATGACTTCACACACCTCCATTCTATGACTTCACACACTTCCATTCTTTGACTTCACACACCTCCATTCTGTGTTCACACACCTCAATTCTGTGACTTCACACACCTCCATTCTGACTTCACACACCTCCATTCTATGACTTCACACACCTGCATTCTATGACTTCACACACCTCCATTCTTTGACTTCACACACCTAAATTCTGAGTTGACACACCTCCATTCTGTGACTTCCCACACCTCCATTCTGACTTCACACAGCTCCATTCTATGACTTTGCACACCTCCATTCTTTGACGTCACACACCTCCATTCTATGACTTCACAAACCTATATTATTAAATTACAAACATCCATTCTATAACTTCACACAACGCCATTCTATGACTTTACAGACCTCCGTTCTGTAACTTCACATACCTCCATTCTATGATTTCACACACCTCCATTCTTTGCCTTCACACACCTCCATTCTATGACTTCACACACTTCCATTCTGTGACTTCACACACCTCCATTCTATGATTTCCCACACCTCCATTCTATGACTTCACACACCTCCATTTTATGACGTCACACACCTCCATTTTGACTCCTCACACCTCCATTCTGTGACTTCACACACCTCCATTCTAGGACTTGACACACTTCCATTGTGACGTCACACACCTCCATTCTATGAGTTCACACACCTCCATTCTATGATTTCACACACCTCCATTCTGACTTCACACACCTCCATTCTATGACTTCACAGACTTCGAATATGTGACTTCACTCACCTCCACTATATGACTTCACACTCCTCCATTCTATGACTTCCCACACCTCCTTTCTATGACTTCACCCACCTCCATTTTATGAGTTCACACACCTCCATTCTGTGACTTCACACACCTCTATTCTATGACCTCACACACCCTCATTCTATGATTTCACACACCTCCATTCTATGACTTCACACATCCATTTTGACTTCACACACCTCCAATATATGACTTCAAACATCTCAATTCTGTGATTTCACACACCTCCATTCTATGACTTCATACCCTCCATTCTGTGACTCCACACACCTCTATTCTATGACTTCACACACTTCCATTCTATGACTTCACACACCTCCATTCTGTGACTTTTCACACCTCCATTCTGAGTTCACACACCTCCATTCTGTGACGTCACACACATCCATTCTGTGACTTCACACAACTTCATTCTATGATTTCACACACCTCCATTCTATGACTTCACCCAACTCCATTCTATGACTTCACACCTCCATTCTGACTTCACACACCTCCATTCTGTGACTTCACACACCTCCATTATATGACTTCACACACCTCCATTCTATGACTTCACACACCTCCATTTTATGACTTCACACACCTCCATTCTGTGACTTCACACACCTCCATTCTATGACTTCACACACCTTCATTCTTACTTGACAAACATACATTCTATGACTTCACACACCACCATTCTATGACTTCACAAACCTCCATTCAGTGACTGCACACATCTCTATTCTGACTTCACACACCTCCATTCTATGACTTCACAAACTTCCATTCTATGACTTCACACACCTCCATTCTAGGACTTCACACATCTTCTTTCTGTAACTTCCCACACTTCCAATGTTTGACTTCACAAACCTCCATTCCATGACTTCACACACCTCCATTCTATGAGTTCACACACCTCCATTCTTTGACTTCACACACCTCCATTTTGACTTCACACATCTACATTCTGTGACTTCACACAGCTCCATTTGTGACTTCACACACCTCCATTCTTTGACTTCACACATCTCCGTTTTGACTTCACACACTTCAATTCTGTGACTTCACACACCTCCATTCTGTGACTTCACACACCCCCCATGTTGGACTTCACACACCTGCATTCTTTGACTTCACACACCTCCATTCCACGACTTCACACACCTCCATTCTATTAGTTCACACACATCCATTCTATGCGTTCACACACCACAATTTTGTCTTCACACACCTCCATTCTATGACTTCGCAAACCTCCATTCTGTGACTTCACACACCTAAATTCGGAGTTCACCCACCACCATTCGGTGACTTCACACACCTCCATTCTGACTTTACACACCTCATTTCTATGATTTCACAAACTTCCATTCTATGACTTCACACACCTCCATTCTGTGACTTCACACATCTCCATTCTGTGACTTCACACACCTCAATTCTATGACTTCACACACCTCCATTCTATGATTTCACACATCCATTTTGACTTCACACACCTAAAATATATGACTTCATACCCGTCCATTCTGTGACTTCACCCACCTCCATTCTATGACTTCACACACCTCCATTCTGTGACTTCACCCACCTCCATTATGTGACTTCACACACCTCCATTCTGTGACTTCACACACCTCCAATTTGACTTCACATACCTCCATTCTATGAGTTCACAAACCTCCATTCGTTGACTTCACATACCTCAATTCTATGACTTCATACACCTCCATTCTGTGACTTCACACACCTCCATTATATGACTTCACACACTTCCATTGTGACGTCACACACCTCCATTCTATGAGTTCACACACCTCGATTCTGACTTCACACACCTCCATTCTATTAGTTCACACACCTCCATTCTGAATTCACAAAGCTGAATTCTGTGACTTCACAAAACTCCATTCTATGATTTCACACACCTCCATACTATGACTTCACACAACTCCATCTATGATTTCACACACCTCCATTCTGACTTCACACACCTCTATTCTATGACTTCGCACACCTCAATTCTGACATCACACACCTCCATTCTATGACTTCACAGACCTCGAATCTGTGACTTCACTCTCCTGCACTCGATGACTTCACACTCCTCCATTCTATGACTTCCCACACCTCTTTTCTATGACTTCACCCACCTCCAATCTATGACTACACACCTCCATTCTGACTTCACACACCTCCATTCTGTGACTTCACACACCTCCATTCTATGACTTCACATACCTTAATTTTTCCTTCAGAAACATCCATTCTATGACCTCACACACCTCCATTCTATGACTTCACAAACCTCCATTCTGTGACTTCACACACCTCCATTGTGTGTTCACACAACTCCATTCGGTGACTTCACACATCTCCATTCTGACTTCACACACCTCCATTCTATGACTTAACACACTTCCATTCTAAGACTTCACACACCTCCATTCTGTGACTTCAGAAACCTCCATTCTGAGTTCACACACCTCCATTCTGTGACTTCACACACCTCTATTCTGTGACTTCACACACCTCCATTGTGTGACTTCACACACTTCCATTCTATGACTTCACACACCTCCATTTTATAACTTCACACACCTCCATTCTGTGACTTCACACCCCTCCATTCTATGACCTCACACACTCTCATTCTATGATTTCACACACCTCCATTCTATGACTTCACACATCCATTTTTACTTCACACACCTCTAATATATGACTTCAAACACCTCAATTATGTGACTTCACACACCTCCATTCTCTGACTTCACACACTTCCATTCTATGATTTCACATACCTCCATGCTATGACTTCACACACCTCCATTCTGTGACTTCACACACCTCCATTCTGAGTTCACAGACCTCCATTCTGTGACTTCACAAACCTCCATTCTATGATTTCACACACCTCCATTTTATGACTTCACACACCTCCATTTTATGACGTCACACACCTCCATTTTGACTTCTCACACCTCCATTCTGTGACTTCACACACCTCCATTCTATGACTTGACACACTTCCATTGCGACGTCACACACCTCCATTCTATGAGTTCACACACCTGCATTCTATGACTTCACACACCTCCATTCTGACTTCACTCACCTCCCCTCTATGACTTCACACTCCTCCATTCTATGACTTCCCACACCTCCTTTCTATGACTTCACCCACCTCCATTTTATGAGTTCACACATCTCCATTCTGTGACTTCACACACCTCTATTCTATGACCTCACACACCCTCATTCTATGATTTCACACACCTCCATTCTATGACTTCACACATCCTTTTTTACTTCACACACCTCCAATATATGACTTCAAACACCTCAATTCTGTGACTTCACACACCTCCATTCTATTCCTTCATACCCTCCATTCTGTGACTCCACACACCTCCATTCTATGACTTCACACACTTCCATTCTATGACTTCACACACCTCCATTCTGTGAATTTACACACCTCCATTTTGAGTTCACACAAGTCCATTCTGTGACGTCACAAACCTCCATTCTGTGACTTCACACACATCCATTCTACGATTTCATACACCTCCATTCTATGACTTCACCCACCTCCATTCTATGACTTCATACCTCCATTCTGATTTCACACACCTCCATTCTGTGACTTCACACACCTCCATTCTATGACTTCCCACAACTCCATTCTTTGACTTCACACACCTCCATTATGTGTTCACACACCTCAATTCTGTGACTTCACACACCTCCATTCTGACTTCACACACCTCCATTCTATGACTTCACACACCTGCATTCTATGACTTCACACACCTCCATCCTTTGACTTCACACACCTAAATTCTGAGTTGACACATCTCCATTCTTTGACTTCACACACCTCCATTCTTACTTCACACAGCTCCATTCTATGAGTTTGCACACCTCCATTCTTTGACGTCACGCACCTCCATTCTATGACTTCACACACCTATATTCTTACTTTACAAACATCCATTCTATAACTTCACACACCTCCATTCTATGACTTTACACACCTCCATTCTGAGACTTCACATACCTCCATTCTATGACTTCACACACCTCCATTCTGTGACTTCACACACCTCCATTCTATGACTTCCCAAACTTCCATTCTGTGACTTCACACACCTCCATTCTATGAGTTCACACAACTCCATTCTGACTTCACACACCTCCATTCTATGACTTCACACACCTCCATTCTGAATTCACACAGCTCCATTCTGTGACTTCACAAAACTCCATTCTATTATCTCACACACCTCCATACTATGACTTCACACAACTTCATCTATGACTTCACACACCTCAATTCTGACTTCACACACCTCTATTCTATGACTTCGCACACCTCCATTCTGACATCACACAATTCCATTCTATGACTTCACAGACCTCGAATCTGTGACTTCACTCACCTGCACTCTATGACTTCATACTCCTCCATTCTATGACTTACCACACCTTCTTTCTATGACTTCAACCACCTCCAATCTACGACTACTCACCTCCATTCTGACTTCACAAACCTCAATTCTGTGACTTCACACACCTCCATTCTATGACTTCACACACCTTCATTTTTACTTCAGAAACATCCATTCTATGACTTCACACACCACCATTCTATGACTTCACAAACCTCCATTCGGTGACTTCACACATCTCCATTCTGACTTCACACACCTCCATTCTATGACTTAACACACTTCCATTCTATGACTTCACACACCTCCATTCTGTGACTTCAGAAACCTCCATTCTGAGTTCACACACCTCCATTCTGTGACTTCACACACCTCCATTCTGTGACTTCACACACCTCCATTGTGTGACTTCACACACTTCCATTCTATGACTTCACACACCTCCATTTTATAACTTCACACACCTCCATTCTGTGACTTCACACCCCTCCATTCTATGACCTCACACACCCTCATTCTATGATTTCACACACCTCCATTCTATGACTTCACACATACATTTCTACTTCACACACCTCTAATATATGACTTCAAACACCTCAATTCTGTGACTTCACACACCTCCATTCTATGACTTCACACACTTACATTCTATGATTTCACATACCTCCATGCTATGACTTCACACACCTCCATTCTGTGACTTCACACACCTCCATTCTGAGTTCACAGACCTCCATTCTGTGACTTCACACACCTCCATTCTATGATTTCACACACCTCCATTCTATGACTTCACACACCTCCATTTTATGATGTCACACACCTCCATTTTGACTTCTCACACCTCCATTCTGTGACTTCACACACCTCCATTCTATGACTTGACACACTTCCATTTCGACGTCACAAACCTCCATTCTATGAGTTCACACACCTCCATTCTATGACTTCACACACCTCCATTCTGACTTCACTCACCTCCACTCTATGAGTTCACACTCCTCCATTCTATGACTTCCCACACCTCCTTTCTATGACTTCACCCACCTCCATTTTATGAGTTCACACATCTCCATTCTGTGACTTACACACCTCTATTCTATGACCTCACACACCGTCATTCTATGATTTCACACACCTCCATTCTATGACTTCACACATCCATTTTTACTTCACACACCTCCAATATATGACTTCAAACACCTCAATTCTGTGACTTCACACACCTCCATTCTATGCCTTCATACCCTCCATTCTGTGACTCCACACACCTCCATTCTATGACTTCACACACTTCCATTCTATGACTTCACAAACCTCCATTCTGTGAATTTACACACCTCCATTCTGAGTTCACACACGTCCATTTTGTGACGTCACAAACCTCCATTCTGTGACTTCACACACATCCATTCTACGATTTCACACACCTCCATTCTATGACTTCACCCACCTCCATTCTATGACTTCAAACCTCCATTCTGATTTCACACACCTCCATTATATGACTTCAGACACCTCCATTCTATGACTTCACTCACCTCCATTCCATGACTTCACACACCTCCATTCTGTGACTTCACACAACTCCATTCTGTGACTTCAAACACCTTCATTCTTAATTCACAAACATACATTCTATGACTTCACACACCTCCATTCTATGACTTCACACACCTCCATTCTTTGACTTCACACACCTCCATTATGTGTTCACACACCTCAATTCTGTGACTTCACACACCTCCATTCTGACTTCACACACCTCCATTCTTTGACTTCACACACCTAAATTCTGAGTTGACACATCTCCATTCTGTGACTTCACACACCTCCATTCTGACTTCACACAGCTACATTCTATGACTTCACACACTTCCATTCTGACACTTCACACACCTCCATTCTATGAGTTCACACAACTCCATCTGACTTCATACACCTCCATTCTATGACTTCACACACCTCCATTCTGAATTCACACAGCTCCATTCTGTGACTTCACAAAACTCCATTCTATTATCTCACACACCTCGATACTATGACTTCACACAACTTCATCTATGACTTCACACACCTCCATTCTCACTTCACACACCTCTATTCTATGACTTCGCACACCTCCATTCTGACATCACACAATTCCATTCTATGACTTCACAGACCTCGAATCTGTGACTTCACTCACCTGCACTCTATGACTTCATACTCCTCCATTCTATGACTTCCCACACCTTCTTTCTATGACTTCAACCACCTCCAATCTACGACTACTCACCTCCATTCTGACTTCACACACCTCCATTCTGTGACTTCACACACCTCCATTCTATGAATTCACACACCTTCATTTTTACTTCAGAAACATCCATTCTATGACTTCACACACCTCCATTCTATGACGTCACAAACCTCCATTCGGTGACTTCACACATCTCCATTCTGACTTCACACACCTCCATTCTATGACTTCACACACCTCCATTCTATGACTTCACACACTTCCATTGTGACGTCACACACCTCTATTCTATGAGTTCACACACCTCCATTCTGACTTCATACACCTCCATTCTATGACTTCACACACCTCCATTCTGAATTCACACAGCTCCATTCTGTGACTTCACAAAACTCCATTCTATGATTTCACACACATCCATACTATGACTTCACACAACTCCATCTATGACTTCACACACCTCCATTCTGACTTCACACACCTCTATTCTATGACTTCGCCCACCTCCATTCTGACATCACACACCTCCATTCTATGACTTCACAGACCTCGAATCTGTGACTTCACTCACCTGCATTCTATGACTTCACACTCCTCCATCCTATGACTTTCCACACCTCCTTTCTATGGCTTCACCCACCTCCAATCTATGACTACACACCTCCATTCTGTCTTCACACACCTCCATTCTGTGACTTCACACACCTCCATTATATGACTTCACAAACTTCCATTCTGTGACTTCACACATGCATTTTGACTTCACACACCTCCAATATATGACTTCAAACACCTCAGTTCTGTGACTTCACACACCTCCATTCTATGACTTCATACCGTCCATTCTGTGACTTCACACATCACCATTCAATGACTTCACACACTTCCATTCTATGACTTCACACACCTCCATTCTGTGACTTTATACACCTCCATTCTGAGTTCACACACCTCCTTTCTGTGACGTAACTCACCTCCATTCTGTGACTTCCTACACCTCCATTCGGTGACTTCACACACCTCCATTCTATGACTTCACACACCTCTATTCTGACTTCAAACACCTCCATTCTATGACTTCACACACCTCCATTCTGACTTCACACACCTCCATTCTGTGACTTCACACACCTCCATTCAATGACTTCACACACTTACATTCTTTGACTTCACACACCTCCAATCTGACATCACACACCTCCATTCTATGATTTCACAGACCTTGAATCTGTGACTTCACTCACCTGCACTCTATGACTTCACACTCCTCCATTCTATGACTTCCCACACCTCCTTTCTATGACTTCACCCACCTCCAATCTATTACTACACACCTCCATTCTGACTTCACACACCTCCATTCTGTGACTTCACACACCTCCATTCTATGACTTCACACACCTCCATTCTATGGCTTCACACACCTTCATTCTTACTTCAGAAACATCAATTCTCTGACTTCACACCCCTCCATTCTGAGTTAAACACCTGTATTCTGTGACTTCACACACCTCCATTCTGTGACTTCACAGACCTCCACTCTGTGATTTCACACACTTCCCTTCTATGACTTCACACACCTTCATTCTATAATTTCACACACCTCCATTCTGTGCCTTCACAAACCTCCATTCTATGACCTCACACACCCTCATTCTATGATTTTACACACGTCCATTCTATCACTCCACACATCCATTTTGACTTCACACACCTCCAATATATGACTTCAAACACCTCAATTCTGTGACTTCACACACCTCCATTCTATGACTTCAAACAGTCCATTCTGTGAGTTCACACACCTCCATTCTATGACTTCACACACTTCCATTCTATGATTTCACACACCTCCATTCTGTGACTTTACACACCTCGATTCTGAGTTCACACACCTACATTCTGGGACTTCACACACCTCCAATCTGTGACTTCCCACACCTCCATTCTGTGACTTCACACACCTCCATTCTATGACTTCACACACCTCCATTCTATGACTTCACACACCTCCATTGTGACAACACACACTACCATGCTATGAGTTCATACACCTCCATTCTGACTTCACACACCTCCATTCTATGACTTCACACACCTCCATTCTATGACTTCACACACCTCCATTCTGTGACTTCACACACCTCCATTCTATGACTTCACACACCTCCATTGTGACAACACACACTACCATGCTATGAGTTCACACACCTCCATTTTGACTTCACACACCTCCATTCTATGACTTCACACACCTCCATTCTATGACTTCCCACACCTCCTTTCTATGACTTCACACAACTCCATTCTATGACTTCACACCTCCATTCTGACTTCACACACCTCCATTCTGTGACTTCACGCACTTCCATTGTGTGACTACACACACCTCCATTCTATGACTTCACACACCTTCATTCTTACGTCACAAACATACATTCTATGACTTCACACACCTCCATTCTATGACTTCACACACCTCCATTTTTTGACTTCACACACCTCCATTTTTGACCTCACACACCTAAATTCTGAGTTGACACACCTCCATTCTGTGACTTCACACACCTCCATTCTGACTTCACACAGCTCCATTCTATGACTTCACACACCTCCATTCTTTGACATCACACAACTCCATTCTATGACTTCACACACCTTCATTCTTACTTTACAAACATCCATTCTATAACCTCACACACCTCCATTCCATGACTTTACACACCTCCATTCTGTGACTTCACATACCTCCATTCTATGACTTCACAAACCTCCAATCTGTGACTTCACACACCTCCATTCTATGACCTCACACACTTCCATTGTTACGTCACACACCTCCATTCTATGAGTTCACACACCTCCCTTCTGACTTCACACACCTCCATTCTATGTCTTCACACACCTCCATTCTGACTTCACACACCTCCATTCTCTGGCTTCACAAACCTCCATTCAATGACTTCACACACCTACATTCTTTGACTTCACACACCTCCAATCTGACATCACACACCTCCATTCTATGATTTCACAGAACTCGAATCTGTGCCTTCACTCACCTGCACTCTATGACTTCACACTCCTACATTCTATGACTTCCCACACGTCCTTTCTATGAATTCACCCACCTCCAATCTATGACTACTCACCTCCATTCTGACTTCACACACCTCCATTCTGTGACTTCACACACCTCCATTCTATAACTTCACACACCTCCATTCTATGACTTCACACACCTCCATTCTATGACTTCACACACCTCTATTCTTTCACTTCACACACCTAAATTCTGAGTTGACACACCTCTATTCTATGACTTCACACACCTCCATTCTGACTTCACACAGCTCCATTCTATGACTTCACAAACCTAAATTCTTTGACATCACACACCTCCATTCTATGACTTCACACACCTTCATTCTTACTTTACACACATCCATTGTATTTCTTCACACACCTCCATTCTGTGACTTTACACACCTCCATTCTGTGACTTCACATACCTCAGTTCTATGACTTCACTCACCTCAATTCTGTGACTTCACACACTTCTATTCTATGACTTCACACTCTTCCATTGTGACGTCACGCACCTCCATTCTATGAGTTCATACACCTCCATTCTGACTTCACACACCTCCATTCTATGACCTCACACACCTCCATTCTGACTTCACACACCTCCATTCTATGACTTCACACACCTCCATTCTATGACTTTACACACCTTCATTCTTTCTTCAGAAACATCCATTCTATGACTTCACACACTTCTATTCTATGACTTCACAAACCTCCATTCTGTGACTTCACACACCTCCATTCTGACTTCACACACATCCATTCTATGAGTTCACACACTTCCATTCTATGACTTCACACACCTCCATTCTCTGACTTCACACACCTCCATTCTGAGTTCACACACCTCTATTCTGAGATTTCACACACCTCCATTCTGTGACTTCACACACCTCCATTGTGTGACTTCACACACTTCCATTCTATGACTTCACACACCTTCATTCTATGATTTCACACACCTCCATTCTGTGACTTCACAAACCTCCATTCTATGACCTCACACACCCTCATTCTATGATTTCACACACCTCCATTCTATGACCTCACACATCCATTTTGACTTCACACACCTCCAATATATGACTTCAAACACCTCAAATCTGTGACTTCACACACCTCCATTCTATGACTTCAAACCGTCCCTTCTGTGACTTCACACACCTCCATTCTATGACTTCAAATCGTCCATTCTGTGACTTTACACACCTCCATTCTGAGTTCACACACCTCAATTATGGGACTTCACAAACCTCCCTTCGGTGACTTTACAATACTCCATTCTATGACTTCACACATCTACATTCTATGACTTTACACACCTCAATTCTGACTCACACAACTCCATTCTGTGACTTCACAAAACTCCATTCTATGATTTCACATATCTCCATATTATGACTTCACACACCTCCATCTATGACTTCACACACTTCCATTCTGAGTTCACACACCTCCATTTTGTGACTTCACACACCTCCATTCTGACTTCACACACCTCCATTGTATGACTTCACACACCTCCATTCTGTGACTTCACACACCTCCAGTCTATGACTTCACAAACTTCCATTGTGACGTCACACACCTCCATTCTATGACTTCACACACCTCCATTCTATGACTTCACACACCTCCATCCTGACTTCACATAACTCTATTCTATGACTTCGAACACCTACATTCTGACTTCACACACCTCCATTCTATGACTTCACAGACCTCGAATATGTGACTTCATTCACCTCCACTCTATGACTTCTCATTTCTCCATTCTATGATTTCAGACACCTCCATTCTGTGACTTCACACACCTCCATTCTATAACTTCACACCTCCATTCTGACTTCACTCACCTCCATTCTAGGACTTCACACACCTCCATTCTGACTTCACAAACCTCCATTCTGTGACTTAACACACCTCCATTCTATGATTTCTCACACCTCCATTCCGTGACTTCACACACCTCCATTATATTACTTCACACACCTCCATTCTGTGACTTCACACACTTCCATTCTGAGTTCACAAACGTCTATTCTGTGATTTCACACACCTCCATTCTGTGACTTCACACACCTCCATTCTGTGACTTCACACACTTCCATTCTGTGACTTCACACACCTTCATTCTATGATTTCACACACCTCCATTCTATGACTTCACAAACCTCCATTCTATGACCTCACACACCCTCATTCTATGATTTCACACACCTCCATTCTATGACTTCACACATCCATTTTGACTTCACACACCTCCAATATATGACTTCAAACACCTCAATTCTGTGACTTCACACACCTCCATTCTATGACCTCATACCCTCCATTCTGTGACTCCACACACCTCATTCTATGACTTCACACACTTCCATTCTATGACTTCACACACCTCCATTCTGTGACTTTTACACACCTCCATTGTGAGTTCACACTCCTCCATTCTGTGATGTCACACGCCTCTATTCTGTGACTTCACACACCTCCATTCTATGACTTCACACAATTCCATTCTATGACTTCACACACCTCCATTTGTGACTTCACACACCACCATTTTGATTTCACACACCTCCATTCTGTGACTTCACACACCTCCATTCTTTGAGTTCACAAGCCTCCGTTTTGACTTCACACACTTCCATTCTGTGACTTCACACACCTCCATTCTGTGACTTCACACACCACAATTGTTTGACTTCACACACCTCCATTCTTTGACTTCACATACCTCCATTCCACGACTTCACACACCTCCATTCTATTAGTTCACACACATCCATTCTATGAGTTCACACACCACAATTTTGTCTTCACACACCTCCATTCTATGACTTCGCAAACCTCCATTCTGTGACTTCACACACCTCCATTCTGACTTCACACACCTCAATTCTATGACTTCACACACTTCCATTATGTGACTTCACACACCTCCATTCTGACATCACACACCTCTATTCTATGACTTCGCACACCCCCATTTTGACATCACACACCTCTATTCTCTGACTTCACAGACCTGGAATCTGTGACTTCACTCACCTGCACTCTATGACTTCACACTCCTCCATTCTATGACTTACCACACCTCCTTTCTTTGACGTCACCCACCTCCAATCTATGACTACCCACCTCCATTCTGACTTCACACACCTCCATTCTCTCACTTCACACACCTCCATTCTGTGACTTCACACACCTCCATTCTATGACTTCACACTCTTCCATTGTGACATCACACACCTCCATTCTATGAGTTCACACACCTCCATTCTATGACTTCACACACCTCCATTCTGACTTCACACACCTCCATTCTATGACTTCACACACTTCCATTCTATGACTTCACACACCTCTATTCTGTGACTTTACACACCTCCATTATGAGTTCACACTCCTCCATTCTGTGATGTCACACATCTCCATTCTGTGACTTCACACACCTCCATTCTATGACTTCACACAATTCCATTCTATGACTTCACCCACCTCCATTAAATAACTTCACACCTACATTCTGACTTCACACACCTCCATTCTGTGACATCACACACCTCCATTCTATGACATCACACACTTCCAATCTATGACTTCACAAACCTCCATTCTATGACTTCACACACCTCCATTCTATGACTTCCCACACCTGCATTCTGACTTCACACACCTCCATTCTATGACTTCACACATCTTCTTTCTGTAACTTCCCACACTTCCAATGTTTGACTTCACAAACCTCCATTCCATGACTTCACACACCTCCATTCTATGAGTTCACACACCTCCATTCTTTGACTTCACACATCTCCATTTTGACTTCACACACCTACATTCTGTGACTTCACGCACCTCCATTTCTGACTTCACACACCTCACTTTGATTTCCCACACCTCCATTCTGTGACTTCACACACCTCCATTCTTTGACTTCACACACCTCCGTTTTGACTTCACACACTTCCATTCTGTGACTTCACACACCTCCATTCTGTGACTTTACACACAACCATTGTTTGACTTCACACACCTCCATTCTTTGACTTCACACACCTCAATTCTGACTTCACACACCTCCATTCTATGACTTCACAGACCTCGAATATGTGACTTCACTCACCTCCACTCTATGACTTCACACTCCTCCATTCTATGACTTCCCACACCTCCTTTCTATGACTTCACCCACCTCCATTTTATGACTTCACACACCTCCATTCTGTGACTTCACACACCTCCATTCTATGAACTCACACACCCTCATTCTATGATTTCAGACACCTCCATTCTATGACTTCACACATCCATTTTGACTTCACACACCTCCAATATATGACTTCAAACACCTCAGTTCTGTCACTTCACACACCTCCATTCTATGACCTCATACCCTCCATTCTGTGACTCCACACACATCCATTCTAAGACTTCACACACTTCCATTCTATGACTTCACACACCTCCATTCTGTGACTTTACACACCTCCATTGTGAGTTCACACTCCTCCATTCTGTGATGTCACACATCTCCATTCTGTGACTTCACACACCTCCATTCTATGACTTCACATACTTCCATTGTGACATCACACACCTCCATTCTATGAGTTCACACACCTCCATTCTATGACTTCACACCTCTATTCTGACTTCACACACCTCCATTCTGTGACATCACACACCTCCATTCTATGACTTCACACACTTCCATTCTATGACTTCACACACCTCCATTCTATGACTTCACACACCTCCATTCTATGACTTCCCACACCTGAATTCTGACTTCACACACCTCCATTCTATGACTTCACGCATCTTCTTTCTGTAACTTCCCACACTTCCAATGTTTGACTTCACAAACCTCCATTCCATGACTTCACACACCTCCATTCTATGAGTTCACACACCTCCGTTCTTTGATTTCACACACCTACTTTCTGTGACTTCACACACCTCCATTTGTGACTTCACACACCACCATTTTGATTTCACACACCTCCATTCTGTGACTTCACACACCTCTATTCTTTGAGTTCACAAACCTCCGTTTTGACTTCACACACTTCCATTCCATGACTTCACACACCTCCATTATATGAGTTCACACACCTCCGTTCTTTTACTTCACACACCTCCATTTTGACTTCACACACCTACATTCTGTGACTTCACACACCTCCATTTGTGACGTCCCACACCACCATTTTGATTTCACACACCTTCATTCTGTGACTTCACACACCTCTATTCTTTGAGTTCACAAACCTCCGTTTTGACTTCACACACTTCCATTCTGTGACTTCACACACCTCCATTCTGTGACTTCACACACCACCATTGTTTCACTTCACACACCTCCATTCTTTGACTTCACACACCTCCATTCCACGACTTCACACACCTCCATTCTATTAGTTCACAACTTCCATTCTATGAGTTCACACACCACAATTTTGTCTTCACACACCTCCATTCTATGACTTTGCAAACCTCCATTCGGTGACTTCACACACCTCCATTCTGACTTCACACACCTCAATTCTATGACTTCACACACTTCCATTCTATGACTTCACAAACCTCCATTCTGTGACTTCACCCACCACCATTCTGTGACTTCACACACCTCCATTCTCCGACTTCACACCCCTCCAATTTGACTTCACAAACCTCCATTCTCTGACTTCACAAACCTCCATTCTGTGACTTCACCCACCTCCATTCTGTGACTTCACACACCTCTATTCTATGACTTCACACACTTCCATTGTGACGTCACACACCTCCATTCTATGAGTTCACACACCTCCATTCTGACTTCACACACCTCCATTGTATTACTTCACACACCTCCATTCTGAATTCACACAGCTCAATTCTGTGACTTCACAAAACTCCATTCTATGATTTCACACACCTGCATACTATGACTTCACACAACTCCATCTATGACTTTACACACCTCCATTCTGACTTCACACACCTCTATTCTATGACTTCGCACACCTCAATTCTGACATCACACACCTCCATTCTATCGCTTCACAGACCTCGAATCTGTGACTTCACTCACCTGCACTCTATGACTTCACACTCCTCCATTCTATAACTTCCCACACCTCCTTTCTATGACTTCACCCACCTCCAGTCTATGACTACACACCTCCATTCTGACTTCACACACCTCCATTCTGTGACTTCACACACCTCCATTCTATGACTTCACACACCTTCATTTTTCCTTCAGAAACATCCATTCTATGACCTCACACACCTCCATTCTATGACTTCACAAACCTCCATTCTGTGACTTCACACACCTCCATTCTGAGTTCACACACCTCCATTCTGTGACTTCACACACCTCCATTCTATGACCTCACACACCCTCATTCTATGATTTCACAAACCTCCATTCTATGACTTCACACATCCATTTTGACTTCACACACCTCTAATATATGACTTCAAACACCTCAATTCTGTGACTTCACACACCTCCATTCTATGACTTCACACACTTCCATTCTATGATTTCACATACCTCCATGCTATGACTTCACACACCTCCATTCTGTGACTTCACACACCTCCATTGTGAGTTCACAGACCTCCATTCTGTGACTTCACAAACCTCCATTCTATGATTTCACACACCTCCATTCTATGACTTCACACACCTCCATTTTATGACGTCACACACCTCCATTTTGACTCCTCACACCTCCATTCTGTGACTTCACACACCTCCATTCTATGACTTGACACACTTCCATTTTGACGTCACACACCTCCATTCTATGAGTTCACACACCTCCATTCTATGATTTCACACACCTCCATTCTGACTTCACACACCTCCATTCTATGACTTCACAGACCTCGAATATGTGACTTCACTCACCTCCAATATACGACTTCACACTCCTCCATTCTATGACTTCCCACACCTCCATTCTATGACTTCACCCACCTCCATTTTATGACTTCACACACCTCCATTCTTTGACTTCACACACCTCTATTCTATGACCTCACACACCCTCATTCTATGATTTCACACACCTCCATTCTATGACTTCAAAGACCTCGAATATGTGACTTCACTCACCTCCACTCTATGACTTCACACTCCTCCATTCTATGACTTCCCACACCTCCTTTCTATGACTTCACCCACCTCCATTTTATGACTTCACACACCTCCATTCTGTGACTTCACACACCTCCATTCTATGACCTCACACACCCTCATTGTATGATTTCACACACCTCCATTCTATGACTTCACACATCCATTTTGACTTCACACACCTCCAATATATGACTTCAAACACCTCAATTCTGTCACTTCACACACCTCCATTCTATGACCTCATACCCTCCATTCTGTGACTCCACACACCTCCATTCTAAGACTTTACACACTTCCATTCTATGACTTCACACACCTCCATTCTGTGACTTTACACACCTCCATTGTGAGTTCACACTCCTCCATTCTGTGATGTCACACATCTCCATACTGTGACTTCACACACCTCCATTCTATGACTTCACACAATTCCATTCTATGACTTCACCCACCTCCATTCTATGACTTCACACCTCCATTCTGAATTCACACACCTCCATTCTGTGACAACACACACCTCCATTCTATGACTTCACACACTTCCATTCTATGACTTCACACACCTCCATTCTATGATTTCACACACCTCCATTCTATGCCTTCCCACACCTGCATTCTGACTTCACACACCTCCATTCTATGACTTCACGCATCTTCTTTCTGTAACTTCCCACACTTCCAATGTTTGACTTCACAAACCTCCATTCCATGACTTCACACACCTCCATTCTATGAGTTCACACACCTCCGTTCTTTGACTTCACACACCTCCATTTTGACTTCACACCCCTACATTCTGTGACTTCACACACCTCCATTTGTGACTTCACACACCACCATTTTGATTTCACACACCTACATTCTGTGACTTCACACACCTCTATTCTTTGAGTTCACAAACCTCCGTTTTGACTTCACACACTTCCATTCTCTGACTTCACACACCTCCATTCTGTGACTTCAGACACCACCATTGTTTCAGTTCACACACCTCCATTCTTTGACTTCACACACCTCCATTCCACGACTTCACACACCTCCATTCTATTAGTTCACACACTTCCATTCTATGAGTTCACACACTACAATTTTGTCTTCACACACCTCCATTCTATGACTTCGCAAACCTCCATTTGGTGACTTCACACACCTCCATTCGGAGTTCACACACCTCCATTCGGTGACTTCACACACCTCCATTCTGACTTCACACACCTCAATTCTATGACTTCACACATTTCCATTCTATGACTTCACACACCTCCATTCTGTGACTTCACCCACCACCATTCTGTGACTTCACACACCTCCATTCTCCGACTTCACACCCCTCCAATTTGACTTCACATACCTCCATTCTCTGACTTCACAAACCTCAATTCTGTGACTTCACCCACCTCCATTCTGTGACTTCACACACCTCTATTCTATGACTTCACACACTTCCATTGTGACGTCACACACCTCCATTCTATGAGTTCACACACCTCCATTCTGACTTCACACACCTCCATTCTATTATTTCACACACCTCCATTCTGAATTCACACAGCTCAATTCTGTGACTTCACAAAATTCCATTCTATGATTTCACACACCTCCATACTATGACTTCACACAACTCAATCTATGACTTTACACACCTCCAATCTGACTTCACACACCTCTATTCTATGACTTCGCACACCTCAATTCTGACATCACACACCTCCATTCTATGTCTTCACAGACCTCGAATCTGTGACTTCACTCCCCCGCACTCTATGACTTCACATTCCTCCATTCTATAACTTCCCACACCTCCTTTCTATGACTTCACCCACCTCCAATCTATGACTACACACCTCCATTCTGACTTCACACACCTCCATTCTGTGACTTCACACACCTCCATTCTATGACTTCACACACCTTCATTTTTCCTTCAGAAACATCCATTCTATGACCTCACACACCTCCATTCTATGCCTTCACAAACCTCCATTCTGTGACTTCACACACCTCCATTCTGAGTTCACACACCTCCATTCTGTGACTTCACACACCTCCATTCTATGACCTCACACACCCTCATTCTATGATTTTACACACCTCCATTCTATGACTTCACACATCCATTTTGACTTCACACACCTCTAATATATGACTTCAAACACCTCAATTCTGTGACTTCACACACCTCCATTCTATGACTTCACACACTTCCATTCTATGATTTCACATACCTCCATGCTATGACTTCACACACCTCCATTCTGTGACTTCACACACCTCCATTCTGAGTTCACAGGCCTCCATTCTGTGACTTCACAAACCTCCATTCTATGATTTCCCACACCTCCATTCTATGACTTCACACACCTCCATTTTATGACGTCACACACCTCCATTTTGACTCCTCACACCTCCATTCTGTGACTTCACACACCTCCATTCTAGGACTTGACACACTTCCATTGTGACGTCACACACCTCCATTCTATGAGTTCACACACCTCCATTCTGACTTCACACACCTCCATTCTATGACTTCACAGACTTCGAATATGTGACTTCACTCACCTCCACTATATGACTTCACACTCCTCCATTCTATGACTTCCCACACCTCCTTTCTATGACTTCACCCACCTCCATTTTATGAGTTCACACACCTCCATTCTGTGACTTCACACAGCTCTATTCTATGACCTCACACACCCTCATTCTATGATTTCACACACCTACATTCTATGACTACACACATCCATTTTGACTTCACACACCTCCAATATATGACTTCAAACATCTCAATTCTGTGATTTCACACACCGCCATTCTATGACTTCATACCCTCCATTCTGTGACTCCACACACCTCTATTCTATGACTTCACACACTTCCATTCTATGACTTCACACACCTCCATTCTGTGACTTTACACACCTCCATTCTGAGTTCACACACCTCCATTCTGTGACGTCACACACATCCATTCTGTGACTTCACACAACTTCATTCTATGATTTCACACACCTCCATTCTATGACTTCACCCACCTCCATTCTATGACTTCATACCTCCATATTGACTTCACACACCTCCATTCTGTGACTTCACACACCTCCATTCTATGACTTCACACACCTCCATTTTATGACTTCACACACCTCCATTCTGTGACTTCACACACCTCCATTCTATGACTTCACACACCTTCATTCTTACTTCACAAACATACATTCTATGACTTCACACACCTCCATTCTATGACTTCACAAACCTCCATTCAGTGACTTCACACATCTCTATTCTGACTTCACACACCTCCATTCTATGACTTCACACACCTCCATTCTATGACTTCACACACTTCCATTCTTTGACTTCACACACCTCCATTCTGAATTCACACAGCTCAATTCTGTGACTTCACAAAACTCCATTCTATGATTTCACACACCTGCATACTATGACTTCACACAACTCCATCTATGACTTTACACACCTCCATTCTGACTTCACACACCTCTATTCTATGACTTCGCACACCTCAATTCTGACATCACACACCTCCATTCTATCGCTTCACAGACCTCGAATCTGTGACTTCACTCACCTGCACTCTATGACTTCACACTCCTCCATTCTATAACTTCCCACACCTCCTTTCTATGACTTCACCCACCTCCAGTCTATGACTACACACCTCCATTCTGACTTCACACACCTCCATTCTGTGACTTCACACACCTCCATTCTATGACTTCACACACCTTCATTTTTCCTTCAGAAACATCCATTCTATGACCTCACACACCTCCATTCTATGACTTCACAAACCTCCATTCTGTGACTTCACACACCTCCATTCTGAGTTCACACACCTCCATTCTGTGACTTCACACACCTCCATTCTATGACCTCACACACCCTCATTCTATGATTTCACACACCTCCATTCTATGACTTCACACATCCATTTTGACTTCACACACCTCTAATATATGACTTCAAACACCTCAATTCTGTGACTTCACACACCTCCATTCTATGACTTCACACACTTCCATTCTATGATTTCACATACCTCCATGCTATGACTTCACACACCTCCATTCTGTGACTTCACACACCTCCATTGTGAGTTCACAGACCTCCATTCTGTGACTTCACAAACCTCCATTCTATGATTTCACACACCTCCATTCTATGACTTCACACACCTCCATTTTATGACGTCACACACCTCCATTTTGACTCCTCACACCTCCATTCTGTGACTTCACACACCTCCATTCTATGACTTGACACACTTCCATTTTGACGTCACACACCTCCATTCTATGAGTTCACACACCTCCATTCTATGATTTCACACACCTCCATTCTGACTTCACACACCTCCATTCTATGACTTCACAGACCTCGAATATGTGACTTCACTCACCTCCAATATACGACTTCACACTCCTCCATTCTATGACTTCCCACACCTCCATTCTATGACTTCACCCACCTCCATTTTATGACTTCACACACCTCCATTCTTTGACTTCACACACCTCTATTCTATGACCTCACACACCCTCATTCTATGATTTCACACACCTCCATTCTATGACTTCAAAGACCTCGAATATGTGACTTCACTCACCTCCACTCTATGACTTCACACTCCTCCATTCTATGACTTCCCACACCTCCTTTCTATGACTTCACCCACCTCCATTTTATGACTTCACACACCTCCATTCTGTGACTTCACACACCTCCATTCTATGACCTCACACACCCTCATTGTATGATTTCACACACCTCCATTCTATGACTTCACACATCCATTTTGACTTCACACACCTCCAATATATGACTTCAAACACCTCAATTCTGTCACTTCACACACCTCCATTCTATGACCTCATACCCTCCATTCTGTGACTCCACACACCTCCATTCTAAGACTTTACACACTTCCATTCTATGACTTCACACACCTCCATTCTGTGACTTTACACACCTCCATTGTGAGTTCACACTCCTCCATTCTGTGATGTCACACATCTCCATACTGTGACTTCACACACCTCCATTCTATGACTTCACACAATTCCATTCTATGACTTCACCCACCTCCATTCTATGACTTCACACCTCCATTCTGAATTCACACACCTCCATTCTGTGACAACACACACCTCCATTCTATGACTTCACACACTTCCATTCTATGACTTCACACACCTCCATTCTATGATTTCACACACCTCCATTCTATGCCTTCCCACACCTGCATTCTGACTTCACACACCTCCATTCTATGACTTCACGCATCTTCTTTCTGTAACTTCCCACACTTCCAATGTTTGACTTCACAAACCTCCATTCCATGACTTCACACACCTCCATTCTATGAGTTCACACACCTCCGTTCTTTGACTTCACACACCTCCATTTTGACTTCACACCCCTACATTCTGTGACTTCACACACCTCCATTTGTGACTTCACACACCACCATTTTGATTTCACACACCTACATTCTGTGACTTCACACACCTCTATTCTTTGAGTTCACAAACCTCCGTTTTGACTTCACACACTTCCATTCTCTGACTTCACACACCTCCATTCTGTGACTTCAGACACCACCATTGTTTCAGTTCACACACCTCCATTCTTTGACTTCACACACCTCCATTCCACGACTTCACACACCTCCATTCTATTAGTTCACACACTTCCATTCTATGAGTTCACACACTACAATTTTGTCTTCACACACCTCCATTCTATGACTTCGCAAACCTCCATTTGGTGACTTCACACACCTCCATTCGGAGTTCACACACCTCCATTCGGTGACTTCACACACCTCCATTCTGACTTCACACACCTCAATTCTATGACTTCACACATTTCCATTCTATGACTTCACACACCTCCATTCTGTGACTTCACCCACCACCATTCTGTGACTTCACACACCTCCATTCTCCGACTTCACACCCCTCCAATTTGACTTCACATACCTCCATTCTCTGACTTCACAAACCTCAATTCTGTGACTTCACCCACCTCCATTCTGTGACTTCACACACCTCTATTCTATGACTTCACACACTTCCATTGTGACGTCACACACCTCCATTCTATGAGTTCACACACCTCCATTCTGACTTCACACACCTCCATTCTATTATTTCACACACCTCCATTCTGAATTCACACAGCTCAATTCTGTGACTTCACAAAATTCCATTCTATGATTTCACACACCTCCATACTATGACTTCACACAACTCAATCTATGACTTTACACACCTCCAATCTGACTTCACACACCTCTATTCTATGACTTCGCACACCTCAATTCTGACATCACACACCTCCATTCTATGTCTTCACAGACCTCGAATCTGTGACTTCACTCCCCCGCACTCTATGACTTCACATTCCTCCATTCTATAACTTCCCACACCTCCTTTCTATGACTTCACCCACCTCCAATCTATGACTACACACCTCCATTCTGACTTCACACACCTCCATTCTGTGACTTCACACACCTCCATTCTATGACTTCACACACCTTCATTTTTCCTTCAGAAACATCCATTCTATGACCTCACACACCTCCATTCTATGCCTTCACAAACCTCCATTCTGTGACTTCACACACCTCCATTCTGAGTTCACACACCTCCATTCTGTGACTTCACACACCTCCATTCTATGACCTCACACACCCTCATTCTATGATTTTACACACCTCCATTCTATGACTTCACACATCCATTTTGACTTCACACACCTCTAATATATGACTTCAAACACCTCAATTCTGTGACTTCACACACCTCCATTCTATGACTTCACACACTTCCATTCTATGATTTCACATACTTCCATTCTATGATTTCACATACCTCCATGCTATGACTTCACACACCTCCATTCTGTGACTTCACACACCTCCATTCTGAGTTCACAGGCCTCCATTCTGTGACTTCACAAACCTCCATTCTATGATTTCCCACACCTCCATTCTATGACTTCACACACCTCCATTTTATGACGTCACACACCTCCATTTTGACTCCTCACACCTCCATTCTGTGACTTCACACACCTCCATTCTAGGACTTGACACACTTCCATTGTGACGTCACACACCTCCATTCTATGAGTTCACACACCTCCATTCTGACTTCACACACCTCCATTCTATGACTTCACAGACTTCGAATATGTGACTTCACTCACCTCCACTATATGACTTCACACTCCTCCATTCTATGACTTCCCACACCTCCTTTCTATGACTTCACCCACCTCCATTTTATGAGTTCACACACCTCCATTCTGTGACTTCACACAGCTCTATTCTATGACCTCACACACCCTCATTCTATGATTTCACACACCTACATTCTATGACTACACACATCCATTTTGACTTCACACACCTCCAATATATGACTTCAAACATCTCAATTCTGTGATTTCACACACCGCCATTCTATGACTTCATACCCTCCATTCTGTGACTCCACACACCTCTATTCTATGACTTCACACACTTCCATTCTATGACTTCACACACCTCCATTCTGTGACTTTACACACCTCCATTCTGAGTTCACACACCTCCATTCTGTGACGTCACACACATCCATTCTGTGACTTCACACAACTTCATTCTATGATTTCACACACCTCCATTCTATGACTTCACCCACCTCCATTCTATGACTTCATACCTCCATATTGACTTCACACACCTCCATTCTGTGACTTCACACACCTCCATTCTATGACTTCACACACCTCCATTTTATGACTTCACACACCTCCATTCTGTGACTTCACACACCTCCATTCTATGACTTCACACACCTTCATTCTTACTTCACAAACATACATTCTATGACTTCACACACCTCCATTCTATGACTTCACAAACCTCCATTCAGTGACTTCACACATCTCTATTCTGACTTCACACACCTCCATTCTATGACTTCACACACCTCCATTCTATGACTTCACACACTTCCATTCTTTGACTTCACACACCTCCATTCTGAATTCACACAGCTCAATTCTGTGACTTCACAAAACTCCATTCTATGATTTCACACACCTGCATACTATGACTTCACACAACTCCATCTATGACTTTACACACCTCCATTCTGACTTCACACACCTCTATTCTATGACTTCGCACACCTCAATTCTGACATCACACACCTCCATTCTATCGCTTCACAGACCTCGAATCTGTGACTTCACTCACCTGCACTCTATGACTTCACACTCCTCCATTCTATAACTTCCCACACCTCCTTTCTATGACTTCACCCACCTCCAGTCTATGACTACACACCTCCATTCTGACTTCACACACCTCCATTCTGTGACTTCACACACCTCCATTCTATGACTTCACACACCTTCATTTTTCCTTCAGAAACATCCATTCTATGACCTCACACACCTCCATTCTATGACTTCACAAACCTCCATTCTGTGACTTCACACACCTCCATTCTGAGTTCACACACCTCCATTCTGTGACTTCACACACCTCCATTCTATGACCTCACACACCCTCATTCTATGATTTCACACACCTCCATTCTATGACTTCACACATCCATTTTGACTTCACACACCTCTAATATATGACTTCAAACACCTCAATTCTGTGACTTCACACACCTCCATTCTATGACTTCACACACTTCCATTCTATGATTTCACATACCTCCATGCTATGACTTCACACACCTCCATTCTGTGACTTCACACACCTCCATTGTGAGTTCACAGACCTCCATTCTGTGACTTCACAAACCTCCATTCTATGATTTCACACACCTCCATTCTATGACTTCACACACCTCCATTTTATGACGTCACACACCTCCATTTTGACTCCTCACACCTCCATTCTGTGACTTCACACACCTCCATTCTATGACTTGACACACTTCCATTTTGACGTCACACACCTCCATTCTATGAGTTCACACACCTCCATTCTATGATTTCACACACCTCCATTCTGACTTCACACACCTCCATTCTATGACTTCACAGACCTCGAATATGTGACTTCACTCACCTCCAATATACGACTTCACACTCCTCCATTCTATGACTTCCCACACCTCCATTCTATGACTTCACCCACCTCCATTTTATGACTTCACACACCTCCATTCTTTGACTTCACACACCTCTATTCTATGACCTCACACACCCTCATTCTATGATTTCACACACCTCCATTCTATGACTTCAAAGACCTCGAATATGTGACTTCACTCACCTCCACTCTATGACTTCACACTCCTCCATTCTATGACTTCCCACACCTCCTTTCTATGACTTCACCCACCTCCATTTTATGACTTCACACACCTCCATTCTGTGACTTCACACACCTCCATTCTATGACCTCACACACCCTCATTGTATGATTTCACACACCTCCATTCTATGACTTCACACATCCATTTTGACTTCACACACCTCCAATATATGACTTCAAACACCTCAATTCTGTCACTTCACACACCTCCATTCTATGACCTCATACCCTCCATTCTGTGACTCCACACACCTCCATTCTAAGACTTTACACACTTCCATTCTATGACTTCACACACCTCCATTCTGTGACTTTACACACCTCCATTGTGAGTTCACACTCCTCCATTCTGTGATGTCACACATCTCCATACTGTGACTTCACACACCTCCATTCTATGACTTCACACAATTCCATTCTATGACTTCACCCACCTCCATTCTATGACTTCACACCTCCATTCTGAATTCACACACCTCCATTCTGTGACAACACACACCTCCATTCTATGACTTCACACACTTCCATTCTATGACTTCACACACCTCCATTCTATGATTTCACACACCTCCATTCTATGCCTTCCCACACCTGCATTCTGACTTCACACACCTCCATTCTATGACTTCACGCATCTTCTTTCTGTAACTTCCCACACTTCCAATGTTTGACTTCACAAACCTCCATTCCATGACTTCACACACCTCCATTCTATGAGTTCACACACCTCCGTTCTTTGACTTCACACACCTCCATTTTGACTTCACACCCCTACATTCTGTGACTTCACACACCTCCATTTGTGACTTCACACACCACCATTTTGATTTCACACACCTACATTCTGTGACTTCACACACCTCTATTCTTTGAGTTCACAAACCTCCGTTTTGACTTCACACACTTCCATTCTCTGACTTCACACACCTCCATTCTGTGACTTCAGACACCACCATTGTTTCAGTTCACACACCTCCATTCTTTGACTTCACACACCTCCATTCCATGACTTCACACACCTCCATTCTATTAGTTCACACACTTCCATTCTATGAGTTCACACACTACAATTTTGTCTTCACACACCTCCATTCTATGACTTCGCAAACCTCCATTTGGTGACTTCACACACCTCCATTCGGAGTTCACACACCTCCATTCGGTGACTTCACACACCTCCATTCTGACTTCACACACCTCAATTCTATGACTTCACACATTTCCATTCTATGACTTCACACACCTCCATTCTGTGACTTCACCCACCACCATTCTGTGACTTCACACACCTCCATTCTCCGACTTCACACCCCTCCAATTTGACTTCACATACCTCCATTCTCTGACTTCACAAACCTCAATTCTGTGACTTCACCCACCTCCATTCTGTGACTTCACACACCTCTATTCTATGACTTCACACACTTCCATTGTGACGTCACACACCTCCATTCTATGAGTTCACACACCTCCATTCTGACTTCACACACCTCCATTCTATTATTTCACACACCTCCATTCTGAATTCACACAGCTCAATTCTGTGACTTCACAAAATTCCATTCTATGATTTCACACACCTCCATACTATGACTTCACACAACTCAATCTATGACTTTACACACCTCCAATCTGACTTCACACACCTCTATTCTATGACTTCGCACACCTCAATTCTGACATCACACACCTCCATTCTATGTCTTCACAGACCTCGAATCTGTGACTTCACTCCCCCGCACTCTATGACTTCACATTCCTCCATTCTATAACTTCCCACACCTCCTTTCTATGACTTCACCCACCTCCAATCTATGACTACACACCTCCATTCTGACTTCACACACCTCCATTCTGTGACTTCACACACCTCCATTCTATGACTTCACACACCTTCATTTTTCCTTCAGAAACATCCATTCTATGACCTCACACACCTCCATTCTATGCCTTCACAAACCTCCATTCTGTGACTTCACACACCTCCATTCTGAGTTCACACACCTCCATTCTGTGACTTCACACACCTCCATTCTATGACCTCACACACCCTCATTCTATGATTTTACACACCTCCATTCTATGACTTCACACATCCATTTTGACTTCACACACCTCTAATATATGACTTCAAACACCTCAATTCTGTGACTTCACACACCTCCATTCTATGACTTCACACACTTCCATTCTATGATTTCACATACCTCCATGCTATGACTTCACACACCTCCATTCTGTGACTTCACACACCTCCATTCTGAGTTCACAGGCCTCCATTCTGTGACTTCACAAACCTCCATTCTATGATTTCCCACACCTCCATTCTATGACTTCACACACCTCCATTTTATGACGTCACACACCTCCATTTTGACTCCTCACACCTCCATTCTGTGACTTCACACACCTCCATTCTAGGACTTGACACACTTCCATTGTGACGTCACACACCTCCATTCTATGAGTTCACACACCTCCATTCTGACTTCACACACCTCCATTCTATGACTTCACAGACTTCGAATATGTGACTTCACTCACCTCCACTATATGACTTCACACTCCTCCATTCTATGACTTCCCACACCTCCTTTCTATGACTTCACCCACCTCCATTTTATGAGTTCACACACCTCCATTCTGTGACTTCACACAGCTCTATTCTATGACCTCACACACCCTCATTCTATGATTTCACACACCTACATTCTATGACTACACACATCCATTTTGACTTCACACACCTCCAATATATGACTTCAAACATCTCAATTCTGTGATTTCACACACCGCCATTCTATGACTTCATACCCTCCATTCTGTGACTCCACACACCTCTATTCTATGACTTCACACACTTCCATTCTATGACTTCACACACCTCCATTCTGTGACTTTACACACCTCCATTCTGAGTTCACACACCTCCATTCTGTGACGTCACACACATCCATTCTGTGACTTCACACAACTTCATTCTATGATTTCACACACCTCCATTCTATGACTTCACCCACCTCCATTCTATGACTTCATACCTCCATATTGACTTCACACACCTCCATTCTGTGACTTCACACACCTCCATTCTATGACTTCACACACCTCCATTTTATGACTTCACACACCTCCATTCTGTGACTTCACACACCTCCATTCTATGACTTCACACACCTTCATTCTTACTTCACAAACATACATTCTATGACTTCACACACCTCCATTCTATGACTTCACAAACCTCCATTCAGTGACTTCACACATCTCTATTCTGACTTCACACACCTCCATTCTATGACTTCACACACCTCCATTCTATGACTTCACACACTTCCATTCTTTGACTTCACACACCTCCATTCTGTGTTCACACACATCAATTCTGTGACTTCACACACCTCCATTCTGACTTCACACACCTCCATTCTATGACTTCACACACCTGCATTCTATGACTTCACATTCCTCCATTCTATAACTTCCCACACCTCCTTTCTATGACTTCACCCACCTCCAATCTATGACTACACACCTCCATTCTGACTTCACACACCTCCATTCTGTGACTTCACACACCTCCATTCTATGACTTCACACACTTTCATTTTTCCTTCAGAAACATCCATTCTATGACCTCACACACCTCCATTCTATGACTTCACAAACCTCCATTCTGTGACTTCACAGACCTCCATTCTGAGTTCACACACCTCCATTCTGTGACTTCACACACCTCCATTCTATAACCTCACACACCCTCATTCTATGATT
Source organism: Megascapheus bottae (assembly GCA_024803745.1). NCBI lineage: Eukaryota > Metazoa > Chordata > Mammalia > Rodentia > Geomyidae > Megascapheus > Megascapheus bottae. The sequence continues at coordinate 164,105 of JANJXV010000106.1, read as the reverse complement.
TTACACACCTCCATTCTATGATTTCACACATCCATTTTGACTTCACACACCTCTAATATATGACTTCAAACACCTCAATTCTGTGACTTCACACACCTCCATTCTATGACTTCACACACTTCCATTCTATGATTTCACATACCTCCATGCTATGACTTCACACACCTCCATTCTGTGACTTCACACACCTCCATTCTGAGTTCACAGGCCTCCATTCTGTGACTTCACAAACCTCCATTCTATGATTTCCCACACCTCCATTTTATGACGTCACACACCTCCATTTTGACTCCTCACACCTCCATTCTGTGACTTCACACACCTCCACTCTAGGACTTGACACACTTCCATTGTGACGTCACACACCTCCATTCTATGAGTTCACACACCTCCATTCTATGATTTCACACACCTCCATTCTGACTTCACACACCTCCATTCTATGACTTCACAGACTTCGAATATGTGACTTCACTCACCTCCACTATATGACTTCAAACTCCTCCATTCTATGACTTCCCACACCTCCTTTCTATGACTTCACACACCTCCATTTTATGAGTTCACACACCTCCATTCTGTGACTTCACACACCTCTATTATATGACCTCACACACCCTCATTCTATGATTTCACACACCTCCATTCTATGACTTCACACATCCATTTTGACTTCACACACCTCCAATATATGACTTCAAACATCTCAATTCTGTGATTTCACACACCTCCATTCTATGACTTCATACCCTCCATTCTGTGACTCCACACAACTCTATTCTATGACTTCACACACTTCCATTCTATGACTTCACACACCTCTATTCTGTGACTTTACACACCTCCATTCTGAGTTCACACACCTCCATTCTGTGACGTCACACACATCCATTCTGTGACTTCACACAACTCCATTCTATGATTTCACACACCTCCATTCTATGACTTCACCCACCTCCATTCTATGACTTCATACCTCCATATTGACTTCACACACCTCCATTCTGTGACTTCACACACCTCCATTATATGACTTCACACACCTCCATTCTATGACTTCACACACCTCCATTTTATGACTTCACACGCCTCCATTCTGTGATTTCACACACCTCCATTCTATGACTTCACACACCTTCATTCTTACTTCACAAACATACATTCTATGACTTCACACACCTCCATTCTATGACTTCACAAACCTCCATTCAGTGACTTCACACATCTCTATTCTGACTTCACACACCTCCATTCTATGACTTCACACACCTCCATTCTATGACTTCACAAACTTCCATTCTTTGACTTCACACACCTCCATTCTGTGTTCACACACCTCAATTCTGTGACTTCACACACCTCCATTCTGACTTCACACACCTCCATTCTATGACTTCACACACCTGCATTCTATGACTTCACACACCTCCATTCTTTGACTTCAGACACCTAAATTCTGAGTTGACACACCTCCATTCTGTGACTTCAAACACCTCCATTCTGACTTCACACAGCTCCATTCTATGACTTTGCACACCTCCATTCTTTGACGTCACACACCTCCATTCTATGACTTTACAAACCTATATTATTAATTTACAAACATCCATTCTATAACTTCACACAACGCCATTCTATGACTTTACAGACCTCCATTCTGTAACTTCACATACCTCCATTCTATGATTTCACACACCTCCATTCTTTGCCTTCACACACCTCCATTCTATGACTTCACACACTTCCATTCTGTGACTTCACACACCTCCATTCTATGAGTTCACACACCTCCATTCTGACTTCACACACCTCCATTCTATGAATTCACACACCTCCATTCTGAATTCACAGAGCTCCATTCTGTGACTTCACAAAACTCCATTCTATGATTTCACACACCTGCATACTATGACTTCACACAACTCCACCTATGACATCACACACCTCCATTCTGACTTCACACACCTCCATTCTATGACTTCATAGACCTCGAATCTGTGACTTCACTCTCCTACACTCTATGAGTTCATACTCCTCCATTCTATGACTTCCCACACCTTCTTTCTATGACTTCACCCACCTCCAATGTATGACTACACACCTCCATTCTGACTTCACACACCTCCATTCTATGACTTCACACACCTCCATTCTATGACTTCACAAACCTCCATTCGGTGACTTCACATATCTCCATTCTGACTTCACACACCTCCATTCTATGACTTCACACACTTCCATTCTATGACTTCACACACCTCCATTCTGTGACTTCACAAACCTCCATTCTGAGTCACACACCTCCATTCTGTGACTTCACACACCTACATTCTGTGACTTCACACACCTCCATTGTGTGACTTCACGCACTGCCATTCTATGACTTCACACACCACCATTTTATGACTTCACACATCTCCATTCTGTGACTTCACACACCTCCATTCTATGACCGCACACACCCTCACTCTATGATTTCACACACCTCCATTCTATGACTTCACACATCCATTTTGAATTCACACACCTCCAATATATGACTTCAAACACCTCAATTCTGTAACTTCACACACCTCCATTCTATGACTTCATACCGTCCATTCTGTGACCTCACACACCTCCATTCTATGATTTCACACACTTCCATTCTATGACTTCACACACCTACATTCTGTGACTTTACACACCTCCATTCTGAGTTCACACACCTCCATTCTGTTACATCACACACCTCCATTCTGTGACTTCCCACACCTCCATTCTGTGACTTGACACACCTCCATTCTATGACTTCACACAATTCCATTCTATGACTTCAACCACCTCCATTCTATGACTTCAGAGACCTCCATGCTATGACTTCCCACACCTGCATTCTGACTTCACACACCTCCATTCTAGGGCTTCACACACCTCCATTCTATGACTTCACAAACTTCCATTCTATGACTTCACACACATCCATTCTAGGACTTCACACATCTTCTTTCTGTAACTTCCCACACTTCCAATGTTTGACTTCACAATGCTCCATTCCATGACTTCACACACCTCCATTCTATGACTTCACACAATTCCATTCTATGACTTCAATCACCTCCATTCTATGACTTCAGACACCTCCATTCTATGACTTCAGAAACTTCCATTCTATGACTTCACACACCTCCATTCTAGGACTTCACACATCTTCTTTCTGTAACTTCCCACACTTCCAATGTTTGACTTCACAAACCTCCATTCCATGACTTCACACACCTCCATTCTATGAGTTCACACACCTCCATTCTTTGACTTCACACACCTCCATTTTGACTTCACACATCTACATTCTGTGACTTCACACAGCTCCATTTGTGACTTCACACACCACAATTTTGATTTCACACACCTCCATTCTGTGACTTCACACACCTCCATTCTTTGACTTCACACATCTCCGTTTTGACTTCACACACTTCAATTCTGTGACTTCACACACCTCCATTCTGTGACTTCACACACCCCCCATGTTGGACTTCACACACCTGCATTCTTTGACTTCACACACCTCCATTCCACGACTTCACACACCTCCATTCTATTAGTTCACACACATCCATTCTATGCGTTCACACACCACAATTTTGTCTTCACACACCTCCATTCTATGACTTCGCAAACCTCCATTCTGTGACTTCACACACCTCCATTCGGAGTTCACCCACCACCATTCGGTGACTTCACACACCTCCATTCTCACTTTACACACCTCATTTCTATGATTTCACAAACTTCCATTCTATGACTTCACACACCTCCATTCTGTGACTTCACACATCTCCATTCTGTGACTTCACACACCTCAATTCTATGACTTCACACACCTCCATTCTATGATTTCACACATCCATTTTGACTTCACACACCTAAAATATATGACTTCATACCCGTCCATTCTGTGACTTCACCCACCTCCATTCTATGACTTCACACACCTCCATTCTGTGACTTCACCCACCTCCATTATGTGACTTCACACACCTCCATTCTGTGACTTCACACACCTCCATTATATGACTTCACACACTTCCATTGTGACGTCACACACCTCCATTCTGTGAGTTCACACACCTCGATTCTGACTTCACACACCTCCATTCTATTAGTTCACACACCTCCATTCTGAATTCACAAAGCTGAATTCTGTGACTTCACAAAACTCCATTCTATGATTTCACACACCTCCATACTATGACTTCACACAACTCCATCTATGATTTCACACACCTCCATTCTGACTTCACACACCTCTATTCTATGACTTCGCAAACCTCAATTCTGACATCACACACCTCCATTCTATGACTTCACAGACCTCGAATCTGTGACTTCACTCACCTGCACTCGATGACTTCACACTCCTCCATTCTATGACTTCCCACACCTCTTTTCTATGACTTCACCCACCTCCAATCTATGACTACACACCTCCATTCTGACTTCACACACCTCCATTCTGTGACTTCACACACCTCCATTCTATGACTTCACATACCTTAATTTTTCCTTCAGAAACATCCATTCTATGACCTCACACACCTCCATTCTATGACTTCACAAACCTCCATTCTGTGACTTCACACACCTCCATTCTGAGTTCACACAACTCCCTTCGGTGACTTCACACATCTCCATTCTGACTTCACACACCTCCATTCTATGACTTAACACACTTCCATTCTAAGACTTCACACACCTCCATTCTGTGACTTCAGAAACCTCCATTCTGAGTTCACACACCTCCATTCTGTGACTTCACACACCTCCATTCTGTGACTTCACACACCTCCATTGTGTGACTTCACACACTTCCATTCTATGACTTCACACACCTCCATTTTATAACTTCACACACCTCCATTCTATGACCTCACACACTCTCATTCTATGATTTCACACACCTCCATTCTATGACTTCACACATCCATTTTTACTTCACACACCTCTAATATATGACTTCAAACACCTCAATTCTGTGACTTCACACACCTCCATTCTATGACTTCACACACTTACATTCTATGATTTCACATACCTCCATGCTATGACTTCACACACCTCCATTCTGTGACTTCACACACCTCCATTTTGAGTTCACAGACCTCCATTCTGTGACTTCACAAACCTCCATTCTATGATTTCACACACCTCCATTTTATGACTTCACACACCTCCATTTTATGACGTCACACACGTCCATTTTAACTTCTCACATGTCCATTCTGTGACTTCACACACCTCCATTCTATGACTTGACACACTTCCATTGCGACGTCACACACCTCCATTCTATGAGTTCACACACCTGCATTCTATGACTTCACACACCTCCATTCTGACTTCACTCACCTCCACTCTATGACTTCACACTCCTCCATTCTATGACTTCCCACACCTCCTTTCTATGACTTCACCCACCTCCATTTTATGAGTTCACACATCTCCATTCTGTGACTTCACACACCTCTATTCTATGACCTCACACACCCTCATTCTATGATTTCACACACCTCCATTCTATGACTTCACACATCCATTTTGACTTCACACACCTCCAATATATGACTTCAAACACCTCAATTCTGTGACTTCACACACCTCCATTCTATTCCTTCATACGCTCCATTCTGTGACTCCACACACCTCCATTCTATGACTTCACACACATCCATTCTATGACTTCACACACCTCCATTCTGTGAATTTACACACCTCCATTCTGAGTTCACACAAGTCCATTCTGTGACGTCACAAACCTCCATTCTGTGACTTCACACACATCCATTCTACGATTTCACACACCTCCATTCTATGACTTCACCCACCTCCATTCTATGACTTCATACCTCCATTCTGATTTCACACACCTCCATTCTGTGACTTCACACACCTCCATTCTTTGACTTCACACAACTCCATTCTTTGACTTCACACACCTCCATTATGTGTTCACACACCTCAATTCTGTGACTTCACACACCTCCATTCTGACTTCACACACCTCCATTCTATGACTTCACATACCTGCATTCTATGACTTCACACACCTCCATTCTTTGACTTCACACACCTAAATTCTGAGTTGACACATCTCCATTCTTTGACTTCACACACCTCCATTCTGACTTCACACAGCTCCATTCTATGACTTTGCACACCTCCATTCTTTGACGTCACACACCTCCATTCTATGACTTCACACACCTATATTATTACTTTACAAACATCCATTCTATAACTTCACACACCTCCATTCTATGACTTTACACACCTCCATTCTGAGACTTCACATACCTCCATTCTATGACTTCACACACCTCCATTCTGTGACTTCACAAACCTCCATTCTATGACTTCACACACTTCCATTCTGTGACTTCACACACCTCCATTCTATGAGTTCACACAACTCCATTCTGACTTCACACACCTCCATTCTATGACTTCACACACCTCCATTCTGAATTCACACAGCTCCATTCTGTGACTTCACAAAACTCCATTCTATTATCTCACACACCTCCATACTATGACTTCACACAACTTCATCTATGACTTCACACACCTCAATTCTGACTTCACACACCTCTATTCTATGACTTCGCACACCTCCATTCTGACATCACACAACTCCTTTCTATGACTTCACAGACCTCGAATCTGTGACTTCACTCACCTGCACTCTATGACTTCATACTCCTCCATTCTATGACTTACCACACCTTCTTTCTATGACTTCAACCACCTCCAATCTACGACTACTCACCTCCATTCTGACTTCACAAACCTCCATTCTGTGACTTCACACACCTCCATTCTATGACTTCACACACCTTCATTTTTACTTCAGAAACATCCATTCTATGACTTCACACACCTCCATTCTATGACTTCACAAACCTCCATTCGGTGGCTTCACACATCTCCATTCTGACTTCACACACCTCCATTCTATGACTTAACACACTTCCATTCTATGACTTCACACACCTCCATTCTGTGACTTCAGAAACCTCCATTCTGAGTTCACACACCTCCATTCTGTGACTTCACACACCTCCATTCTGTGACTTCACACACCTCCATTGTGTGACTTCACACACTTCCATTCTATGACTTCACACACCTCCATTTTATAACTTCACACACCTCCATTCTGTGACTTCACACCCCTCCATTCTATGACCTCACACACCCTCATTCTATGATTTCACACACCTCCATTCTATGACTTCACACATACATTTCTACTTCACACACCTCTAATATATGACTTCAAACACCTCAATTCTGTGACTTCACACACCTCCATTCTATGACTTCACACACTTACATTCTATGATTTCACATACCTCCATGCTATGACTTCACACACCTCCATTCTGTGACTTCACACACCTCCATTCTGAGTTCACAGACCTCCATTCTGTGACTTCACAAACCTCCATTCTATGATTTCACACACCTCCATTCTATGACTTCACACACCTCCATTTTATGATGTCACACACCTCCATTTTGACTTCTCACACCTCCACTCTAGGACTTGACACACTTCCATTCTATGACTTGACACACTTCCATTGCGACGTCACAAACCTCCATTCTATGAGTTCACACACCTCCATTCTATGACTTCACACACCTCCATTCTGACTTCACTCACCTCCACTCTATGAGTTCACACTCCTCCATTCTATGACTTCCCACACCTCCTTTCTATGACTTCACCCACCTCCATTTTATGAGTTCACACATCTCCATTCTGTGACTTTACACACCTCTATTCTATGACCTCACACACCGTCATTCTATGATTTCACACACCTCCATTCTATGACTTCACACATACATTTTTACTTCACACACCTCCAATATATGACTTCAAACACCTCCATTCTGTGACTTCACACACCTCCATTCTATGCCTTCATACCCTCCATTCTGTGACTCCACACACCTCCATTCTATGACTTCATACCCTCCATTCTGTGACTCCACACACCTCTATTCTATGACTTCACACACTTCCATTCTATGACTTCACACACCTCCATTCTGTGACTTTACACACCTCCATTCTGAGTTCACACACCTCCATTCTGTGACGTCACACACATCCATTCTGTGACTTCACACAACTCCATTCTATGATTTCACACACCTCCATTCTATGACTTCACCCACCTCCATTCTATGACTTCATACCTCCATATTGACTTCACACACCTCCATTCTGTGACTTCACACACCTCCATTATATGACTTCACACACCTCCATTCTATGACTTCACACACCTCCAATTTATGACTTCACACACCTCCATTCTGTGACTTCACACACCTCCATTCTATGACTTCACACACCTTCATTCTTACTTCACAAACATACATTCTATGACTTCACACACCTCCATTCTATGACTTCACAAACCTCCATTCAGTGACTTCACACATCTCTATTCTGACTTCACACACCTCCATTCTATGACTTCACACACCTCCATTCTATGACTTCACACACTTCCATTCTTTGACTTCACACACCTCCATTCTGTGTTCACACACCTCAATTCTGTGACTTCACACACCTCCATTCTGACTTCACACACCTCCATTCTATGACTTCACACACCTGCCTTCTATGACTTCACACACCTCCATTCTTTGACTTCACACACCTAAATTCTGAGTTGACACACCTCCATTCTGTGACTTCACACACCTCCATTCTGACTTCACACAGCTCCATTCTATGACTTTGCACACCTCCATTCTTTGACGTCACACACCTCCATTGTATGACTTCACAAACCTATATTATTAAATTACAAACATCCATTCTATAACTTCACCCAACGCCATTCTATGACTTTACAGACCTCCATTCTGTAACTTCACATACCTCCATTCTATGATTTCACACACCTCCATTCTTTGCCTTCACACACCTCCATTCTATGACTTCACACACTTCCATTCTGTGACTTCACACACCTCCATTCTATGAGTTCACACACCTCCATTCTGACTTCACACACCTCCATTCTATGACTTCACACACCTCCATTCTGAATTCACAGAGCTCCATTCTGTGACTTCACAAAACTCCATTCTATGATTTCACACACCTCCATACTATGACTTCACACAACTCCATCTATGACATCACACACCTCCATTCTGACTTCACACACCTCCACTCTATGACTTCACAGACCTCGAATCTGTGACTTCACTCACCTACACTCTATGACTTCATACTCCTCCATTCTATGACTTCCCACACCTTCTTTCTATGACTTCACCCACCTCCAATCTATGACTACACACCTCCATTCTGACTTCACACACCTCCATTCTATGACTTCACACACCTCCATTCTATGACTTCACAAACCTCGATTCGGTGACTTCACATATCTCCATTCTGACTTCACACACCTCCATTCTATGACTTCACACACTTCCATTCTATGACTTCACACACCTCCATTCTGTGACTTCACAAACCTCCATTCTGAGTCACACACCTCCATTCTGTGACTTCACACACCTCCATTCTGTGAGTTCACACACCTCCATTGTGTGACTTCACACACTTCCATTCTATGACTTCACACACCACCATTTTATGACTTCACACATCTCCATTCTGTGACTTCACACACCTCCATTCTATGACCTCACACACCCTCACTCTATAATTTCACACACCTCCATTCCATGACTTCACACATCCATTTTGAATTCACACACCTCCAATATATGACTTCAAACACCTCAATTCTGTAACTTCACACACCTCCATTCTATGACTTCATACCATCCATTCTGTGACCTCACACACCTCCATTCTATGATTTCACACACTTCCATTCTATGACTTCACACACCTACATTCTGTGACTTTACACACCTCCATTCTGAGTTCACACACCTCCATTCTGTTACATCACACACCTCCATTCTGTGACTTCCCACACCTCCATTCTGTGACTTGACACACCTCCATTCTATGACTTCACACAATTCCATTCTATGACTTCAACCACCTCCATTCTATGACTTCAGACACCTCCATTCTATGACTTCAGAAACTTCCATTCTATGACTTCACACACCTCCATTCTAGGACTTCACACATCTTCTTTCTGTAACTTCCCACACTTCCAATGTTTGACTTCACAAACCTCCATTCCATGACTTCACACACCTCCATTCTATGAGTTCACACACCTCCATTCTTTGACTTCACACACCTCCATTTTGACTTCACACATCTACATTCTGTGACTTCACACAGCTCCATTTGTGACTTCACACACCACAATTTTGATTTCACACACCTCCATTCTGTGACTTCACACACCTCCATTCTTTGACTTCACACATCTCCGTTTTGACTTCACACACTTCAATTCTGTGACTTCACACACCTCCATTCTGTGACTTCACACACCCCCCATGTTGGACTTCACACACCTGCATTCTTTGACTTCACACACCTCCATTCCACGACTTCACACACCTCCATTCTATTAGTTCACACACATCCATTCTATGCGTTCACACACCACAATTTTGTCTTCACACACCTCCATTCTATGACTTCGCAAACCTCCATTCTGTGACTTCACACACCTCCATTCGGAGGTCACCCACCACCATTCGGTGACTTCACACACCTCCATTCTCACTTTACACACCTCATTTCTATGATTTCACAAACTTCCATTCTATGACTTCACACACCTCCATTCTGTGACTTCACACATCTCCATTCTGTGACTTCACACACCTCAATTCTATGACTTCACACACCTCCATTCTATGATTTCACACATCCATTTTGACTTCACACACCTAAAATATATGACTTCATACCCGTCCATTCTGTGACTTCACCCACCTCCATTCTATGACTTCACACACCTCCATTCTGTGACTTCACCCACCTCCATTATGTGACTTCACACACCTCCATTCTGTGACTTCACACACCTCCAATTTGACTTCACATACCTCCATTCTATGAGTTCACAAACCTCCATTCGTTGACTTCACATACCTCCATTCTATGACTTCATACACCTCCATTCTGTGACTTCACACACCTCCATTATATGACTTCACACACTTCCATTGTGACGTCACACACCTCCATTCTATGTGTTCACACACCTCGATTCTGACTTCACACACCTCCATTCTATTAGTTCACACACCTCCATTCTGAATTCACAAAGCTGAATTCTGTGACTTCACAAAACTCCATTCTATGATTTCACACACCTCCATACTATGACTTCACACAACTCCATCTATGATTTCACACACCTCCATTCTGACTTCACACACCTCTATTCTATGACTTCGCACACCTCAATTCTGACATCACACACCTCCATTCTATGACTTCACAGACCTCGAATCTGTGACTTCACTCACCTGCACTCGATGACTTCACACTCCTCCATTCTATGACTTCCCACACCTCTTTTCTATGACTTCACCCACCTCCAATCTATGACTACACACCTCCATTCTGACTTCACACACCTCCATTCTGTGACTTCACACACCTCCATTCTATGACTTCACATACCTTAATTTTTCCTTCAGAAACATCCATTCTATGACCTCACACACCTCCATTCTATGACTTCACAAACCACCATTCTGTGACTTCACACACCTCCATTCTGAGTTCACACAACTCCATTCGGTGACTTCACACATCTCCATTCTGACTTCACACACCTCCATTCTATGACTTAACACACTTCCATTCTAAGACTTCACACACCTCCATTCTGTGACTTCAGAAACCTCCATTCTGAGTTCACACACCTCCATTCTGTGACTTCACACACCTCCATTCTGTGACTTCACACACCTCCATTGTGTGACTTCACACACTTCCATTCTATGACTTCACACACCTCCATTTTATAACTTCACACACCTCCATTCTGTGACTTCACACCCCTCCATTCTATGAACTCACACACTCTCATTCTATGATTTCACACACCTCCATTCTATGACTTCACACATCCATTTTTACTTCACACACCTCTAATATATGACTTCAAACACCTCAATTCTGTGACTTCACACACCTCCATTCTATGACTTCACACACTTACATTCTATGATTTCACATACCTCCATGCTATGACTTCACACACCTCCATTCTGTGACTTCACACACCTCCATTTTGAGTTCACAGACCTCCATTCTGTGACTTCACAAACCTCCATTCTATGATTTCACACACCTCCATTTTATGACTTCACACACCTCCATTTTATGACGTCACACACCTCCATTTTGACTTCTCACACCTCCATTCTGTGACTTCACACACCTCCATTCTATGACTTGACACACTTCCATTGCGACGTCACACACCTCCATTCTATGAGTTCACACACCTGCATTCTATGACTTCACACACCTCCATTCTGACTTCACTCACCTCCACTCTATGACTTCACACTCCTCCATTCTATGACTTCCCACACCTCCTTTCTATGACTTCACCCACCTCCATTTTATGAGTTCACACATCTCCATTCTGTGACTTCACACACCTCTATTCTATGACCTCACACACCCTCATTCTATGATTTCACACACCTCCATTCTATGACTTCACACATCCATTTTTACTTCTCACACCTCCAATATATGACTTCAAACACCTCAATTCTGTGACTTCACACACCTCCATTCTATTCCTTCATACCCTCCATTCTGTGACTCCACACACCTCCATTCTATGACTTCACACACTTCCATTCTATGACTTCACACACCTCCATTCTGTGAATTTACACACCTCCATCCTGAGTTCACATAAGTCCATTCTGTGACGTCACAAACCTCCATTCTGTGACTTCACACACATCCATTCTACGATTTCACACACCTCCATTCTATGACTTCACCCACCTCCATTCTATGACTTCATACCTCCATTCTGATTTCACACACCTCCATTCTGTGACTTCACACACCTCCATTCTATGACTTCACACAACTCCATTCTTTGACTTCACACACATCCATTATGTGTTCACACACCTCAATTCTGTGACTTCACACACCTCCATTCTGACTTCACACACCTCCATTCTATGACTTCACATACCTGCATTCTATGACTTCACACACCTCCATTCTTTGACTTCACACACCTAAATTCTGAGTTGACACATCTCCATTCTTTGACTTCACACACCTCCATTCTGACTTCACACAGCTCCATTCTATGACTTTGCACACCTCCATTCTTTGACGTCACACACCTCCATTCTATGACTTCACACACCTATATTCTTACTTTACAAACATCCATTCCATAACTTCACACACCTCCATTCTATGACTTTACACACCTCCATTCTGAGACTTCACATACCTCCTTTCTATGACTTCACACACCTCCATTCTGTGACTTCACACACCTCCATTCTATGAGTTCACACAACTCCATTCTGACTTCACACACCTCCATTCTATGACTTCACACACCTCCATTCTGAATTCACACAGCTCCATTCTGTGACTTCACAAAACTCCATTCTATTATCTCACACACCTCCATACTATGACTTCACACAACTTCATCTATGACTTCACACACCTCAATTCTGACTTCACACACCTCTATTCTATGACTTTGCACACCTCCATTCTGACATCACACAACTCCATTCTATGACTTCACAGACCTCGAATCTGTGACTTCACTCACCTGCACTCTATGACTTCATACTCCTCCATTCTATGACTTACTACACCTTCTTTCTATGACTTCAACCACCTCCAATCTACGACTACTCACCTCCATTCTGACTTCACAAACCTCCATTCTGTGACTTCACACACCTCCATTCTATGACTCCACACACCTTCATTTTTACTTCAGAAACATCCATTCTATGACTTCACACACCTCCATTCTATGACTTCACAAACCTCCATTCGGTGACTTCACACATCTCCATTCTGACTTCACACACCTCCATTCTATGACTTAACACACTTCCATTCTATGACTTCACACACCTCCATTCTGTGACTTCAGAAACCTCCATTCTGAGTTCACACACCTCCATTCTGTGACTTCACACACCTCCATTCTGTGACTTCACACACCTCCATTGTGTGACTTCACACACTTCCATTCTATGACTTCACACACCTCCATTTTATAACTTCACACACCTCCATTCTGTGACTTCACACCCCTCCATTCTATGACCTCACACACCCTCATTCTATGATTTCACACACCTCCATTCTATGACTTCACACATACATTTCTACTTCACACACCTCTAATATATGACTTCAAACACCTCAATTCTGTGACTTCACACACCTCCATTCTATGACTTCACACACTTACATTCTATGATTTCACATACCTCCATGCTATGACTTCACACACCTCCATTCTGTGACTTCATACACCTCCATTCTGAGTTCACAGACCTCCATTCTGTGACTTCACAAACCTCCATTCTATGATTTCACACACCTCCATTCTATGACTTCACACACCTCCATTTTATGATGTCACACACCTCCATTTTGACTTCTCACACCTCCACTCTAGGACTTGACACACTTCCATTCTATGACTTGACACACTTCCATTGCGACGTCACAAACCTCCATTCTATGAGTTCACACACCTCCATTCTATGACTTCACACACCTCCATTCTGACTTCACTCACCTCCACTCTATGAGTTCACACTCCTCCATTCTATGACTTCCCACACCTCCTTTCTATGACTTCACCCACCTCCATTTTATGAGTTCACACATCTCCATTCTGTGACTTTACACACCTCTATTCTATGACCTCACACACCGTCATTCTATGATTTCACACACCTCCATTCTATGACTTCACACATACATTTTTACTTCACACACCTCCAATATATGACTTCAAACACCTCAATTCTGTGACTTCACACACCTCCATTCTATTCCTTCATACCCTCCATTCTGTGACTCCACACACCTCCATTCTATGACTTCATACCCTCCATTCTGTGACTCCACACACCTCTATTCTATGACTTCACACACTTCCATTCTATGACTTCACACACCTCCATTCTGTGACTTTACACACCTCCATTCTGAGTTCACACACCTCCATTCTGTGACGTCACACACATCCATTCTGTGACTTCACACAACTCCATTCTATGATTTCACACACCTCCATTCTATGACTTCACCCACCTCCATTCTATGACTTCATACCTCCATATTGACTTCACACACCTCCATTCTGTGACTTCACACACCTCCATTATATGACTTCACACACCTCCATTCTATGACTTCACACACCTCCAATTTATGACTTCACACACCTCCATTCTGTGACTTCACACACCTCCATTCTATGACTTCACACACCTTCATTCTTACTTCACAAACATACATTCTATGACTTCACACACCTCCATTCTGTGACTTCACAAACCTCCATTCTGAGTCACACACCTCCATTCTGTGACTTCACACACCTCCATTCTGTGAGTTCACACACCTCCATTGTGTGACTTCACACACTTCCATTCTATGACTTCACACACCACCATTTTATGACTTCACACATCTCCATTCTGGGACTTCACACACCTCCATTCTATGACCTCACACACCCTCACTCTATGATTTCACACACCTCCATTCTATGACTTCACACATCCATTTTGAATTCACACACCTCCAATATATGACTTCAAACACCTCAATTCTGTAACTTCACACACCTCCATTCTATGACTTCATACCGTCCATTCTGTGACCTCACACACCTCCATTCTATGATTTCACACACTTCCATTCTATGACTTCACACACCTACATTCTGTGACTTTGCACACCTCCATTCTGAGTTCACACACCTCCATTCTGTTACATCACACACCTCCATTCTGTGACTTCCCACACCTCCATTCTGTGACTTGACACACCTCCATTCTATGACTTCACACAATTCCATTCTATGACTTCAACCACCTCCATTCTATGACTTCAGAGACCTCCATGCTATGACTTCCCACACCTGCATTCTGACTTCACACACCTCCATTCTAGGGCTTCACACACCTCCATTCTATGACTTCACAAACTTCCATTCTATGACTTCACACACCTCCATTCTAGGACTTCACACATCTTCTTTCTGTAACTTCCCACACTTCCAATGTTTGACTTCACAATCCTCCATTCCATGACTTCACACACCTCCATTCTATGAGTTCACACACCTCCATTCTTTGACTTCACACACCTCCATTTTGACTTCACACATCTACATTCTGTGACTTCACACAGCTCCATTTGTGACTTCACACACCACAATTTTGATTTCACACACCTCCATTCTGTGACTTCACACATCTCCATTCTTTGACTTCACACATCTCCGTTTTGACTTCACACACTTCAATTCTGTGACTTCACACACCTCCATTCTGTGACTTCACACACCCCCCATGTTGGACTTCACACACCTGCATTCTTTGACTTCACACACCTCCATTCCACGACTGCACACACCTCCATTCTATTAGTTCACACACATCCATTCTATGCGTTCACACACCACAATTTTGTCTTCACACACCTCCATTCTATGACTTCGCAAACCTCCATTCTGTGACTTCACACACCTCCATTCGGAGTTCACCCACCACCATTCGGTGACTTCACACACCTCCATTCTCACTTTACACACCTCATTTCTATGATTTCACAAACTTCCATTCTATGACTTCACACACCTCCATTCTGTGACTTCACACATCTCCATTCTGTGACTTCACACACCTCAATTCTATGACTTCACACACCTCCATTCTATGATTTCACACATCCATTTTGACTTCACACACCTAAAATATATGACTTCATACCCGTCCATTCTGTGACTTCACCCACCTCCATTCTATGACTTCACACACCTCCATTCTGTGACTTCACCCACCTCCATTATGTGACTTCACACACCTCCATTCTGTGACTTCACACACCTCCAATTTGACTTCACATACCTCCATTCTATGAGTTCACAAACCTCCATTCGTTGACTTCACATACCTCCATTCTATGACTTCATACACCTCCATTCTGTGACTTCACACACCTCCATTATATGACTTCACACACTTCCATTGTGACGTCACACACCTCCATTCTATGAGTTCACACACCTCGATTCTGACTTCACACACCTCCATTCTATTAGTTCACACACCTCCATTCTGAATTCACAAAGCTGAATTCTGTGACTTCACAAAACTCCATTCTATGATTTCACACACCTCCATACTATGACTTCACACAACTCCATCTATGATTTCACACACCTCCATTCTGACTTCACACACCTCTATTCTATGACTTCGCACACCTCAATTCTGACATCACACACCTCCATTCTATGACTTCACAGACCTCGAATCTGTGACTTCACTCACCTGCACTCGATGACTTCACACTCCTCCATTCTATGACTTCCCACACCTCTTTTCTATGACTTCACCCACCTCCAATCTATGACTACACACCTCCATTCTGACTTCACACACCTCCATTCTGTGACTTCACACACCTCAATTCTATGACTTCACATATCTTAATTTTTCCTTCAGAAACATCCATTCTATGACCTCACACACCTCCATTCTATGACTTCACAAACCTCCATTCTGTGACTTCACACCCCTCCATTCTGAGTTCACACAACTCCATTCGGTGACTTCACACATCTCCATTCTGACTTCACACACCTCCATTCTATGACTTAACACACTTCCATTCTAAGACTTCACACACCTCCATTCTGTGACTTCAGAAACCTCCATTCTGAGTTCACACACCTCCATTCTGTGACTTCACACACCTCCATTGTGTGACTTCACACACTTCCATTCTATGACTTCACACACCTCCATTTTATAACTTCACACACCTCCATTCTATGACCTCACACACTCTCATTCTATGATTTCACACACCTCCATTCTATGACTTCACACATCCATTTTTACTTCACACACCTCTAATATATGACTTCAAACACCTCAATTCTGTGACTTCACACACCTCCATTCTATGACTTCACACACTTACATTCTATGATTTCACATACCTCCATGCTATGACTTCACACACCTCCATTCTGTGACTTCACACACCTCCATTTTGAGTTCACAGACCTCCATTCTGTGACTTCACAAACCTCCATTCTATGATTTCACACACCTCCATTTTATGACTTCACACACCTCCATTTTATGACGTCACACACCTCCATTTTAACTTCTCACATGTCCATTCTGTGACTTCACACACCTCCATTTTATGACTTGACACACTTCCATTGCGACGTCACACACCTCCATTCTATGAGTTCACACACCTGCATTCTATGACTTCACACACCTCCATTCTGACTTCACTCACCACCACTCTATGACTTCACACTCCTCCATTCTATGACTTCCCACACCTCCTTTCTATGACTTCACCCACCTCCATTTTATGAGTTCACACATCTCCATTCTGTGACTTCACACACCTCTATTCTATGACCTCACACACCCTCATTCTATGATTTCACACACCTCCATTCTATGACTTCACACATCCATTTTGACTTCACACACCTCCAATATATGACTTCAAACACCTCAATTCTGTGACTTCACACACCTCCATTCTATTCCTTCATACGCTCCATTCTGTGACTCCACACACCTCCATTCTATGACTTCACACACATCCATTCTATAACTTCACACACCTCCATTCTGTGAATTTACACACCTCCATTCTGAGTTCACACAAGTCCATTCTGTGACGTCACAAACCTCCATTCTGTGACTTCACACACATCCATTCTACGATTTCACACACCTCCATTCTATGACTTCACCCACCTCCATTCTATGACTTCATACCTCCATTCTGATTTCACACACCTCCATTCTGTGACTTCACACACCTCCATTCTTTGACTTCACACAACTCCATTCTTTGACTTCACACACCTCCATTATGTGTTCACACACCTCAATTCTGTGACTTCACACACCTCCATTCTGACTTCACACACCTCCATTCTATGACTTCACATACCTGCATTCTATGACTTCACACACCTCCATTCTTTGACTTCACACACCTAAATTCTGAGTTGACACATCTCCATTCTTTGACTTCACACACCTCCAATCTGACTTCACACAGCTCCATTCTATGACTTTGCACACCTCCATTCTTTGACGTCACACACCTCCATTCTATGACTTCACACACCTATATTATTACTTTACAAACATCCATTCTATAACTTCACACACCTCCATTCTATGACTTTACACACCTCCATTCTGAGACTTCACATACCTCCATTCTATGACTTCACACACCTCCATTCTGTGACTTCACAAACCTCCATTCTATGACTTCACACACTTCCATTCTGTGACTTCACACACCTCCATTCTATGAGTTCACACAACTCCATTCTGACTTCACACACCTCCATTCTATGACTTCACACACCTCCATTCTGAATTCACACAGCTCCATTCTGTGACTTCACAAAACTCCATTCTATTATCTCACACACCTCCATACTATGACTTCACACAACTTCATCTATGACTTCACACACCTCAATTCTGACTTCACACACCTCTATTCTATGACTTCGCACACCTCCATTCTGACATCACACAACTCCTTTCTATGACTTCACAGACCTCGAATCTGTGACTTCACTCACCTGCACTCTATGACTTCATACTCCTCCATTCTATGACTTACCACACCTTCTTTCTATGACTTCAACCACCTCCAATCTACGACTACTCACCTCCATTCTGACTTCACAAACCTCCATTCTGTGACTTCACACACCTCCATTCTATGACTTCACACACCTTCATTTTTACTTCAGAAACATCCATTCTATGACTTCACACACCTCCATTCTATGACTTCACAAACCTCCATTCGGTGACTTCACACATCTCCATTCTGACTTCACACACCTCCATTCTATGACTTAACACACTTCCATTCTATGACTTCACACACCTCCATTCTGTGACTTCAGAAACCTCCATTCTGAGTTCACACACCTCCATTCTGTGACTTCACACACCTCCATTCTGTGACTTCACACACCTCCATTGTGTGACTTCACACACTTCCATTCTATGACTTCACACACCTCCATTTTATAACTTCACACACCTCCATTCTGTGACTTCACACCCCTCCATTCTATGGCCTCACACACCCTCATTCTATGATTTCACACACCTCCATTCTATGACTTCACACATACATTTCTACTTCACACACCTCTAATATATGACTTCAAACACCTCAATTCTGTGACTTCACACACCTCCATTCTATGACTTCACACACTTACATTCTATGATTTCACATACCTCCATGCTATGACTTCACACACCTCCATTCTGTGACTTCACACACCTCCATTCTGAGTTCACAGACCTCCATTCTGTGACTTCACAAACCTCCATTCTATGATTTCACACACCTCCATTCTATGACTTCACAC
Organism: Megascapheus bottae; assembly: GCA_024803745.1. NCBI lineage: Eukaryota > Metazoa > Chordata > Mammalia > Rodentia > Geomyidae > Megascapheus > Megascapheus bottae. The sequence goes on along the minus strand of JANJXV010000106.1, from coordinate 143,409 downwards.
ACCTCCATTTTATGATGTCACACACCTCCATTTTGACTTCTCACACCTCCACTCTAGGACTTGACACACTTCCATTCTATGACTTGACACACTTCCATTGCGACGTCACAAACCTCCATTCTATGAGTTCACACACCTCCATTCTATGACTTCACACACCTCCATTCTGACTTCACTCACCTCCACTCTATGAGTTCACACTCCTCCATTCTATGACTTCCCACACCTCCTTTCTATGACTTCACCCACCTCCATTTTATGAGTTCACACATCTCCATTCTGTGACTTTACACACCTCTATTCTATGACCTCACACACCGTCATTCTATGATTTCACACACCTCCATTCTATGACTTCACACATACATTTTTACTTCACACACCTCCAATATATGACTTCAAACACCTCCATTCTGTGACTTCACACACCTCCATTCTATGCCTTCATACCCTCCATTCTGTGACTCCACACACCTCCATTCTATGACTTCATACCCTCCATTCTGTGACTCCACACACCTCTATTCTATGACTTCACACACTTCCATTCTATGACTTCACACACCTCCATTCTGTGACTTTACACACCTCCATTCTGAGTTCACACACCTCCATTCTGTGACGTCACACACATCCATTCTGTGACTTCACACAACTCCATTCTATGATTTCACACACCTCCATTCTATGACTTCACCCACCTCCATTCTATGACTTCATACCTCCATATTGACTTCACACACCTCCATTCTGTGACTTCACACACCTCCATTATATGACTTCACACACCTCCATTCTATGACTTCACACACCTCCAATTTATGACTTCACACACCTCCATTCTGTGACTTCACACACCTCCATTCTATGACTTCACACACCTTCATTCTTACTTCACAAACATACATTCTATGACTTCACACACCTCCATTCTATGACTTCACAAACCTCCATTCAGTGACTTCACACATCTCTATTCTGACTTCACACACCTCCATTCTATGACTTCACACACCTCCATTCTATGACTTCACACACTTCCATTCTTTGACTTCACACACCTCCATTCTGTGTTCACACACCTCAATTCTGTGACTTCACACACCTCCATTCTGACTTCACACACCTCCATTCTATGACTTCACACACCTGCCTTCTATGACTTCACACACCTCCATTCTTTGACTTCACACACCTAAATTCTGAGTTGACACACCTCCATTCTGTGACTTCACACACCTCCATTCTGACTTCACACAGCTCCATTCTATGACTTTGCACACCTCCATTCTTTGACGTCACACACCTCCATTGTATGACTTCACAAACCTATATTATTAAATTACAAACATCCATTCTATAACTTCACCCAACGCCATTCTATGACTTTACAGACCTCCATTCTGTAACTTCACATACCTCCATTCTATGATTTCACACACCTCCATTCTTTGCCTTCACACACCTCAATTCTATGACTTCACACACTTCCATTCTGTGACTTCACACACCTCCATTCTATGAGTTCACACACCTCCATTCTGACTTCACACACCTCCATTCTATGACTTCACACACCTCCATTCTGAATTCACAGAGCTCCATTCTGTGACTTCACAAAACTCCATTCTATGATTTCACACACCTCCATACTATGACTTCACACAACTCCATCTATGACATCACACACCTCCATTCTGACTTCACACACCTCCACTCTATGACTTCACAGACCTCGAATCTGTGACTTCACTCACCTACACTCTATGACTTCATACTCCTCCATTCTATGACTTCCCACACCTTCTTTCTATGACTTCACCCACCTCCAATCTATGACTACACACCTCCATTCTGACTTCACACACCTCCATTCTATGACTTCACACACCTCCATTCTATGACTTCACAAACCTCCATTCGGTGACTTCACATATCTCCATTCTGACTTCACACACCTCCATTCTATGACTTCACACACTTCCATTCTATGACTTCACACACCTCCATTCTGTGACTTCACAAACCTCCATTCTGAGTCACACACCTCCATTCTGTGACTTCACACACCTCCATTCTGTGAGTTCACACACCTCCATTGTGTGACTTCACACACTTCCATTCTATGACTTCACACACCACCATTTTATGACTTCACACATCTCCATTCTGTGACTTCACACACCTCCATTCTATGACCTCACACACCCTCAATCTATAATTTCACACACCTCCATTCCATGACTTCACACATCCATTTTGAATTCACACACCTCCAATATATGACTTCAAACACCTCAATTCTGTAACTTCACACACCTCCATTCTATGACTTCATACCATCCATTCTGTGACCTCACACACCTCCATTCTATGATTTCACACACTTCCATTCTGTGACTTCACACACCTACATTCTGTGACTTTACACACCTCCATTCTGAGTTCACACACCTCCATTCTGTTACATCACACACCTCCATTCTGTGACTTCCCACACCTCCATTCTGTGACTTGACACACCTCCATTCTATGACTTCACACAATTCCATTCTATGACTTCAACCACCTCCATTCTATGACTTCAGACACCTCCATTCTATGACTTCAGAAACTTCCATTCTATGACTTCACACACCTCCATTCTAGGACTTCACACATCTTCTTTCTGTAACTTCCCACACTTCCAATGTTTGACTTCACAAACCTCCATTCCATGACTTCACACACCTCCATTCTATGAGTTCACACACCTCCATTCTTTGACTTCACACACCTCCATTTTGACTTCACACATCTACATTCTGTGACTTCACACAGCTCCATTTGTGACTTCACACACCACAATTTTGATTTCACACACCTCCATTCTGTGACTTCACACACCTCCATTCTTTGACTTCACACATCTCCGTTTTGACTTCACACAATTCAATTCTGTGACTTCACACACCTCCATTCTGTGACTTCACACACCCCCCATGTTGGACTTCACACACCTGCATTCTTTGACTTCACACACCTCCATTCCACGACTTCACACACCTCCATTCTATTAGTTCACACACATCCATTCTATGCGTTCACACACCACAATTTTGTCTTCACACACCTCCATTCTATGACTTCGCAAACCTCCATTCTGTGACTTCACACACCTCCATTCGGAGTTCACCCACCACCATTCGGTGACTTCACACACCTCCATTCTCACTTTACACACCTCATTTCTATGATTTCACAAACTTCCATTCTATGACTTCACACACCTCCATTCTGTGACTTCACACATCTCCATTCTGTGACTTCACACACCTCAATTCTATGACTTCACACACCTCCATTCTATGATTTCACACATCCATTTTGACTTCACACACCTAAAATATATGACTTCATACCCGTCCATTCTGTGACTTCACCCACCTCCATTCTATGACTTCACACACCTCCATTCTGTGACTTCACCCACCTCCATTATGTGACTTCACACACCTCCATTCTGTGACTTCACACACCTCCAATTTGACTTCACATACCTCCATTCTATGAGTTCACAAACCTCCATTCGTTGACTTCACATACCTCCATTCTATGACTTCATACACCTCCATTCTGTGACTTCACACACCTCCATTATATGACTTCACACACTTCCATTGTGACGTCACACACCTCCATTCTATGTGTTCACACACCTCTATTCTGACTTCACACACCTCCATTCTATTAGTTCACACACCTCCATTCTGAATTCACAAAGCTGAATTCTGTGACTTCACAAAACTCCATTCTATGATTTCACACACCTCCATACTATGACTTCACACAACTCCATCTATGATTTCACACACCTCCATTCTGACTTCACACACCTCTATTCTATGACTTCGCACACCTCAATTCTGACATCACACACCTCCATTCTATGACTTCACAGACCTCGAATCTGTGACTTCACTCACCTGCACTCGATGACTTCACACTCCTCCATTCTATGACTTCCCACACCTCTTTTCTATGACTTCACCCACCTCCAATCTATGACTACACACCTCCATTCTGACTTCACACACCTCCATTCTGTGACTTCACACACCTCCATTCTATGACTTCACATACCTTAATTTTTCCTTCAGAAACATCCATTCTATGACCTCACACACCTCCATTCTATGACTTCACAAACCTCCATTCTGTGACTTCACACACCTCCATTCTGAGTTCACACAACTCCATTCGGTGACTTCACACATCTCCATTCTGACTTCACACACCTCCATTCTATGACTTAACACACTTCCATTCTAAGACTTCACACACCTCCATTCTGTGACTTCAGAAACCTCCATTCTGAGTTCACACACCTCCATTCTGTGACTTCACACACCTCCATTCTGTGACTTCACACACCTCCATTGTGTGACTTCACACACTTCCATTCTATGACTTCACACACCTCCATTTTATAACTTCACACACCTCCATTCTGTGACTTCACACCCCTCCATTCTATGAACTCACACACTCTCATTCTATGATTTCACACACCTCCATTCTATGACTTCACACATCCATTTTTACTTCACACACCTCTAAAATATGACTTCAAACACCTCAATTCTGTGACTTCACACACCTCCATTCTATGACTTCACACACTTACATTCTATGATTTCACATACCTCCATGCTATGACTTCACACACCTCCATTCTGTGACTTCACACACCTCCATTCTGAGTTCACAGACCTCCATTCTGTGACTTCACAAACCTCCATTCTATGATTTCACACACCTCCATTTTATGACTTCACACACCTCCATTTTATGACGTCACACACGTCCATTTTGACTTCTCACACCTCCATTCTGTGACTTCACACACCTCCATTCTATGACTTGACACACTTCCATTGCGACGTCACACACCTCCATTCTATGAGTTCACACACCTGCATTCTATGACTTCACACACCTCCATTCTGACTTCACTCACCTCCACTCTATGACTTCACACTCCTCCATTCTATGACTTCCCACACCTCCTTTCTATGACTTCACCCACCTCCATTTTATGAGTTCACACATCTCCATTCTGTGACTTCACACACCTCTATTCTATGACCTCACACACCCTCATTCTATGATTTCACACACCTCCATTCTATGACTTCACACATCAATTTTTACTTCTCACACCTCCAATATATGACTTCAAACACCTCAATTCTGTGACTTCACACACCTCCATTCTATTCCTTCATACCCTCCATTCTGTGACTCCACACATCTCCATTCTATGACTTCACACACCTCCATTCTGTGAATTTACACACCTCCATTCTGAGTTCACACAAGTCCATTCTGTGACGTCACAAACCTCCATTCTGTGACTTCACACACATCCATTCTACGATTTCACACACCTCCATTCTATGACTTCACCCACCTCCATTCTATGACTTCATACCTCCATTCTGATTTCACACACCTCCATTCTGTGACTTCACACACCTCCATTCTATGACTTCACACAACTCCATTCTTTGACTTCACACACATCCATTATGTGTTCACACACCTCAATTCTGTGACTTCACACACCTCCATTCTGACTTCACACACCTCCATTCTATGACTTCACATACCTGCATTCTATGACTTCACACACCTCCATTCTTTGACTTCACACACCTAAATTCTGAGTTGACACATCTCCATTCTTTGACTGCACACACCTCCATTCTGACTTCACACAGCTCCATTCTATGACTTTGCACACCTCCATTCTTTGACGTCACACACCTCCATTCTATGACTTCACACACCTATATTCTTACTTTACAAACATCCATTCCATAACTTCACACACCTCCATTCTATGACTTTACACACCTCCATTCTGAGACTTCACATACCTCCTTTCTATGACTTCACACACCTCCATTCTGTGACTTCACACACCTCCATTCTATGAGTTCACACAACTCCATTCTGACTTCACACACCTCCATTCTATGACTTCACACACCTCCATTCTGAATTCACACAGCTCCATTCTGTGACTTCACAAAACTCCATTCTATTATCTCACACACCTCCATACTATGACTTCACACAACTTCCTCTATGACTTCACACACCTCAATTCTGACTTCACACACCTCTATTCTATGACTTCGCACACCTCCATTCTGACATCACACAACTCCATTCTATGACTTCACAGACCTCGAATCTGTGACTTCACTCACCTGCACTCTATGACTTCATACTCCTCCATTCTATGACTTACCACACCTTCTTTCTATGACTTCAACCACCTCCAATCTACGACTACTCACCTCCATTCTGACTTCAGAAACCTCCATTCTGTGACTTCACACACCTCCATTCTATGACTTCACACACCTTCATTTTTACTTCAGAAACATCCATTCTATGACTTCACACACCTCCATTCTATGACTTCACAAACCTCCATTCGGTGACTTCACACATCTCCATTCTGACTTCACACACCTCCATTCTATGACTTAACATACTTCCATTCTATGACTTCACACACCTCCATTCTGTGACTTCAGAAACCTCCATTCTGAGTTCACACACCTCCATTCTGTGACTTCACACACCTCCATTCTGTGACTTCACACACCTCCATTGTGTGACTTCACACACTTCCATTCTATGACTTCACACACCTCCATTTTATAACTTCACACACCTCCATTCTGTGACTTCACACCCCTCCATTCTATGACCTCACACACCCTCATTCTATGATTTCACACACCTCCATTCTATGACTTCACACATACATTTCTACTTCACACACCTCTAATATATGACTTCAAACACCTCAATTCTGTGACTTCACACACCTCCATTCTATGACTTCACACACTTACATTCTATGATTTCACATACCTCCATGCTATGACTTCACACACCTCCATTCTGTGACTTCACACACCTCCATTCTGAGTTCACAGACCTCCATTCTGTGACTTCACAAACCTCCATTCTATGATTTCACACACCTCCATTCTATGACTTCACACACCTCCATTTTATGATGTCACACACCTCCATTTTGACTTCTCACACCTCCGCTCTAGGACTTGACACACTTCCATTCTATGACTTGACACACTTCCATTGCGACGTCACAAACCTCCATTCTATGAGTTCACACACCTCCATTCTTTGACTTCACACACCTCCATTCTGACTTCACTCACCTCCACTATATGAGTTCACACTCCTCCATTCTATGACTTCCCACACCTCCTTTCTATGACTTCACCCACCTCCATTTTATGAGTTCACACATCTCCATTCTGTGACTTTACACACCTCTATTCTATGACCTCACACACCGTCATTCTATGATTTCACACGCCTCCATTCTATGACTTCACACATCCATTTTTACTTCACACACCTCCAACATATGACTTCAAACACCTCAATTCTGTGACTTCACACACCTCCATTCTATGCCTTCATACCCTCCATTCTGTGACTCCACACACCTCCATTCTATGACTTCACACACTTCCATTCTATGACTTCACACACCTCCATTCTGTGAATTTACACACTTCCATTCTGAGTTCACACACGTCCATTTTGTGACGTCACAAACCTCCATTCTGTGACTTCACACACATCCATTCTACGATTTCACACACCTCCATTCTATGACTTCACCCACCTCCATTCTATGACTTCATACCTCCATTCTGATTTCACACACCTCCATTCTCTGACTTCACACACCTCCATTATATGACTTCACACACCTCAATTCTATGACTTCACACACCTCCATTCCATGACTTCACACACCTCCATTCTGTGACTTCACACAACTCCATTCTGTGACTTCAAACACCTTCATTCTTAATTCACAAACATACATTCTATGACTTCACACACCTCCATTCTATGACTTCACACACCTCCATTCTTTGACTTCACACACCTCCATTATGTGTTCACACACCTCAATTCTGTGACTTCACACACCTCCATTCTGACTTCACACACCTCCAATCTATGACTTCACACACCTGCATTCTATGACTTCACACACCTCCATTCTTTGACTTCACACACCTAAATTCTGAGTTGACACATCTCCATTCTGTGACTTCACACACCTCCATTCTGACTTCACACAGCTCCATTCTATGACTTTGCACACCTCCATTCTTTGACGTCACACACCTCCATTCTATGACTTCACACACCTATATTCTTACTTTACAAACATCAGTTCTATAACTTCACACACCTCCATTCTATGACTTTACACACCTCCATTCTGAGACTTCACATACCTGCATTCTATGACTTAACACACCTCCATTCTGTGACTTCACACACCTCCATTCTATGACTTCACACACTTCCATTCTGTGACTTCACACACCTCCATTCTATGAGTTCACACAACTCCATTCTGACTTCATACACCTCCATTCTATGACTTCACACACCTCCATTCTGAATTCACACAGCTCCATTCTGTGACTTCACAAAACTCCATTCTATTATCTCACACACCTCCATACTATGACTTCACACAACTTCATCTATGACTTCACACACCTCCATTCTCACTTCACACACCTCTATTCTATGACTTCGCACACCTCCATTCTGACATCACACAACTCCATTCTATGACTTCACAGACCTCGAATCTGTGACTTCACTCACCTGCACTCTATGACTTCATATTCCTCCATTCTATGACTTCCCACACCTTCTTTCTATGACTTCAACCACCTCCAATCTACGACTACTCACCTCCATTCTGACTTCACACACCTCCATTCTGTGACTTCACACACCTCCATTCTATGAATTCACACACCTTCATTTTTACTTCAAAAACATCCATTCTATGACTTCACACACCTCCATTCTATGACGTCACAAACCTCCATTCGGTGACTTCACACATCTCCATTCTGACTTCACAAACCTCCATTCTATGACTTCACACACCTCCATTCTATGACTTCACACACCTCCAATCTATGACGTCACACACCTCCATTCTTTGACTTCATACACCTAAATTCTGAGTTGACAAACCTCCATGATGTGACTTCACACACCTCCATTCTGACTTCACACAGCTCCATTCTATGACTTCACACATCTCCATTCTTTGACGTCACACACCTACATTCTATGACTTCACACACCTTCATTCTTACTTTACAAACATCCATTCTATAACTTCACACACCTCAATTCTATGACTTTACACACCTCCATTCTGTCACTTCACATACCTCCATTCTATGACTTCACACACCTCCATTCTCTGACTTCACACACCTCCATTCTATGACTTCACACACTTCCATTGTGACGTCACACACCTCCATTCTATGAGTTCACACACCTCCATTCTGACTTCATACACCTCCATTCTATGACTTCACACACCTCCATTCTGAATTCACACAGCTCCATACTGTGACTTCACACAACTCCATCTATGACTTCACACACCTCCATTCTGACTTCACACACCTCTATTCTATGACTTTGCCCACCTCCATTCTGACATCACACACCTCCATTCTATGACTTCACAGACCTCGAATCTGTGACTTCACTCACCTGCATTCTATGACTTCACACTCCTCCATTCTATGACTTTCCACACCTCCTTTCTATGGCTTCACCCACCTCCAATCTATGACTACACACCTCCATTCTGACTTCACACACCTCCATTCTGTGACTTCACACACCTCCATTATATGACTTCACACACCTTCATTTTTACTTCAGAAACATCCATTCTATGAGTTCACACACCTCCATTATATGACTTCACAAACTTCCATTCTGTGACTTCACACATGCATTTTGACTTCACACACCTCCAATATATGACTTCAAACACCTCAGTTCTGTGACTTCACACACCTCCATTCTATGACTTCATACCGTCCATTCTGTGACTTCACACAGCACCATTCAATGACTTCACACACTTCCATTCTATGACTTCACACACCTCCATTCTGTGACTTTATACACCTCCATTCTGAGTTCACACACCTCCTTTCTGTGACGTAACTCACCTCTATTCTTTGACTTCCTACACCTCCATTCGGTGACTTCACACACCTCCATTCTATGACTTCACACACCTCTATCCTGACTTCAAACACCTCCATTCTATGACTTCACACACCTCCATTCTGACTTCACACACCTCCATTCTGTGACTTCACACACCTCCATTCAATGATTTCACACACTTACATTCTTTGACTTCACACACCTCCAATCTGACATCACACACCTCCATTCTATGATTTCACAGACCTTGAATCTGTGACTTCACTCACCTGCACTCTATGACTTCACACTCCTCCATTCTATGACTTCCCACAGCTCCTTTCTATGACTTCACCCACCTCCAATCTATTACTACACACCTCCATTCTGACTTCACATACCTCCATTCTGTGACTTCACACACCTCCATTCTATGACTTCACACAACTCCATTCTATGGCTTCACACACCTTCATTCTTACTTCAGAAACATCAATTCTCTGACTTCACACCCCTCCATTCTGAGTTAAACACCTGTATTCTGTGACTTCACACACCTCCATTCTGTGACTTCACAGACCTCCACTCTGTGATTTCACACACTTCCCTTCTATGACTTCACACACCTTCATTCTATGATTTCACACACCTCCATTCGGTGTCTTCACAAACCTCCATTCTATGACCTCACACACCCTCATTCTATGATTTTACACACGTCCATTCTATGACTCCACACATCCATTTTGACTTCACACACCTCCAATATATGACTTCAAACACCTCAATTCTGTGACTTCACACACCTCCATTCTATGACTTCAAACAGTCCATTCTGTGAGTTCACACACCTCCATTCTATGACTTCACACACTTCCATTCTATGATTTCACACACATCCATTCTGTGACTTTACACACCTCGATTCTGAGTTCACACACCTACATTCTGGGACTTCACACACCTCCAATCTGTGACTTCCAACACCTCCATTCTGTGACTTCACACAACTCCATTCTATGACTTCACACACCTCCATTCTATGACTTCACACACCTCCATTGTGACAACACACACTACCATGCTATGAGTTCACACACCTCCATTCTGACTTCACACACCTCCATTCTATGACTTCACACACCTCCATTCTATGACTTCACACACCTCCATTCTGTGACTTCACACACCTCCATTCTATGACTTCACACACCTCCATTGTGACAACACACACTACCATGATATGAGTTCACACACCTCCATTCTGACTTCACACACCTCCATTCTATGACTTCACACACCTCCATTCTATGACTTCCCACACCTCCTTTCTATGACTTCACACAACTCCATTCTATGACTTCACACCTCCATTCTGACTTCACACACCTCCATTCTGTGACTTCACACACTTCCATTGTGTGACTACACACACCTCCATTCTATGACATCCCACACCTTCATTCTTACTTCACAAACATACATTCTATGACTTCACACACCTCCATTCTATGACTTCACACACCTCCATTTTTTGACTTCACACACCTCCATTTTTGACCTCACACACCTAAATTCTGAGTTGACACACCTCCATTCTGTGACTTCACACACCTCCATTCTGACTTCACACAGCTCCATTCTATGACTTCACACACCTCCATTCTTTGACATCACACAACTCCATTCTATGACTTCACACACCTTCATTCTTACTTTACAAACATCCATTCTATAACTTCACACACCTCCATTCCATGACTTTACACACCTCCATTCTGTGACTTCACATACCTCCATTCTATGACTTCACAAACCTCCACTCTGTGACTTCACACACCTCCATTCTATGACCTCACACACTTCCATTGTTACGTCACACACCTCCATTCTATGAGTTCACACACCTCCATTCTGACTTCACACTCCTCCATTCTATGTCTTCACACACCTCCATTCTGACGTCACACACCTCCATTCTCTGGCTTCACACACCTCCATTCAATGACTTCACACACCTACATTCTTTGACTTCACACACCTCCAATCTGACATCACACACCTTCATTCTTATTTCAGAAACATCCATTCTATGACTTCCCACACCTCCATTCTATGACTTCACAAACCTCCATTCTGTGACTTCACACACCTCCATTCTGGGTTCACACAACTCCTTTCGGTGACTTCACACACCTCCATTCTGACTTCACACACCTCCATTCTATGACTTCACACACTTCCATTCTATGACTTCACACACCTCCATTCTGTGACTTCACACACCTCCATTCTGAGTTCACACACTTCCATTCTGTGACTTCTAACACCTCGATTCTGTGACTTCACACAGCTCCAATCTGTGACTTCACACACCTCCATTCTATTACCTCACACACCCTCATTCTATGATTTCACACACCTCCATTCTATGACTTCACACACCTCCATTCTATGACTTCACACACCTCCTTTCTATGACTTCACACACCTCCATTCTGTGTTCACACACATTCATTCTGTGACTTCTCACACCTCGAATCTGTGACTTCACACACCTCCAATCTGTGACTTCACACGTTCCATTCTATGACTTCACACACCTCCATTCTATGACTACACACATCCATTTTGATCTCACACACCTCCAATATATGACTTCAAACACCTCAATTCTGTGACTTCACACACCTCCATTCTATGACTTCATACCGCCCATACTGTGACTTCACACACCTCCATTCTATGACTTCACACACCTCCATTCTGTGACTTCACACAGCTCCATTTTGTGACTTTACACACCTCCATTCTGGGTTCACACACCTCTATTCTCTGACTTCACACTCCTGCAATCTGTGACTTCCCACACCTCCATTCTGTGACTTCACACACCTCCATTCTATGACTTCACACACTTTCATTCTATGACTTCACAAACCTCCATTCTGTGACTTCACAGACCTCCATTCTATGACTTCACACACCTCCTTTCTATGACTTCATCCAACTCCATTCTATGACTTCACACCTCCATTCTGACTTCACACACCTCCATTCTGTGACTTCACAAACCTCCATTCTGTGACTTCACACACCTCCATTCTATGACTTCACAAACCTCCATTCTGTGACTTCACACACCTCCATTCTGAGTTCACACAACTCCATTTGGTGACTTCACACACCTCCATTCTGACTTCACACACCTCCATTCTATGACTTCACACACTTCCATTCTATGACTTCACACACCTCCATTCTGTGACTTCACACACCTCCATTCTGAGTTCACACACCTCCATTCTGTGACTTCTAACACCTCGATTCTGTGACTTCACACAGCTCCAATCTGTGACTTCACACACCTCCATTCTATTACCTCACACACCCTCATTCTATGATTTCACACACCTCCATTCTATGACTTCACACACCTCCATTCTATGACTTCACACACCTCCTTTCTATGACTTCATCCAACTCCATTCTATGACTTCACACCTCCATTCTGACTTCACACACCTCCATTCTGTGACTTCACACACCTCCATTATATGACTTCACACACCTCCATTCTATGACTTCACACATCTCCATTCTATGCCTTCACACACCTCCATTCTGTGACTTCACACACCTCCATTCTATGCCTTCACACACCTTAATTCTTACTTCACAAAGATACATTCTATGACTTAACACTCCTCCATTCTTTGACTTCAAACACCTCCATTCTTTGACTTCACACACCTCCATTCTGTGTTCACACACCTCAATTCTGTGACTTCACACACCTCCATTCTGACTTCACACACCTCCATTCTATGACTTCACACACCTCCATTCTATGTCTTCACAAACCTCCAGTCTTTGACTTCACACACCTAAATTCTCACTTGACATATCTCCATTCTGTGACTTCACACACGTCCATTCTGACTTCAGACATCTATATTCTATGACTTCACACACCTTCATTTTTACTTTACAAACATCCATTCTATAACTTCACGCACCTCCATTCTATGACTTTACACACCTCCATTCTGTGACTTCACATACCTCCATTCTATGACTTTACACACCTCCATTCTGTGACTTCACACACCTCCATTCTATGACTTCACACACCTCCATTGTGACTACACACACTACCATTCTATGAGTTCACACACCTCCATTCTGACTTCACACACCTCCATTCTATGACTACACACACATCCATTCTATGACTTCACACACCTCCTTTCTATGACTTCACCCAACTCCATTCTATGACTTCACACCTCCATTCTGACTTCACACACCTCCATTCTGTGACTTCACACACCTCCATTATATGACTTCACACACTTCCATTCTATGACTTCACACACCTCCATTCTATGCCTTCACACACCTCCATTCTGTGACTTCACACACCTCCATTCTATGACTTCACAGACCTCGAATCTGTGATTTCACTCACATGCACTCTATGACTTCACACTCCTCAATTCTATGACTTCAATCACCTCCAATCTTTGACTTCACACACCTCCATTCTGTGTTCACACACCTCAATTCTGTGACTTCACACACCTCCATTCTGACTTCACCCACCTCCAATCGATGACTACACACCTCTATTCTGACTTCACACACCTCCATTCTGTGACTTCACACGCCCCCATTCTATGAGTTCACATACCTCCATTCTATGACTTCACACACCTTCATTCTTACTTCAGAAACATCCATTCTATGACTTCAGACAACTCCATTCTATGACTTCACAAACCTCCATTCTGTGACTTCACACACCTCCATTCTGAGTTCACACAACTCCATTCGGTGACTTCACACACCTCCATTCTTACTTCACACACCTCCATTCTATGACTTCACACACTTCCATTCTATGACTTCACACACCTCCATTCTGTGACTTCACACACCTCCATTCTGAGTTCACACACCTCCATTCTGTGACTTCTCACACCTCGATTCTGTGACTTCACACAGCTCCAATCTGTGACTTCACACACTTCCATTCTATGACTTCACACACCTCCATTCTGTGACTTTACACACCTCCATTCTGAGTTCACACACCTCAATTCTGGGACTTCACAGACCTCCAATCTGTGACTTCCCACACCTCCATTCTGTGACTTCACACACCTCCATTGTATGACTTTACACACCTCCATTCTATGACTTCACACACGTCCATTCTGTGACTTCACACACCTCCATTCTATGACTTCACACACCTCCATTGTGACTACACACACAACCATTCTATGAGTTCACACACCTCCATTCTGACTTCACACACCTCCATTCTATGACTACACACACATCCATTCTATGACTTCACACACCTCCTTTCTATGACTTCACCCAACTCCATTCTATGACTTCACACCTCCATTCTGACTTCACACACCTCCATTCTGAGACTTCACACACATCCATACTGAGTTCACACACCTCTATTCTGTGATTTCACACACCTTCCATTCTGTGACTTCACACACCTCCATTCTGTGACTTCACAGACTTCCATTCTATGACTTCACAAACCTTCATTCTATGATTTCACACACCTCCATTCTGTGACTTCACAAACTCCATTCTATGACCTCACACACCCTCATTCTATGATTTCACACACCTCCATTCTACGACTTCACACATCCATTTTGACTTCACACACCTCCAATATATGACTTCAAACACCTCAATTCTGTGACTTCACACACCTCCATTCTATGTCTTCAAACCGTCCATTCTGTGACTTCACACACCTCAATTCTATGACTTCACACACTTCCATTCTATGACTTCACATACCTCCATTCTGTGACTTTACACACCTCCATTCTGAGTTCACACACCTCAATTCTGGGACTTCACAGACCTACAATCTGTGACTTCCCACACCTCCATTCTGTGACTTCACACACCTCCATTCTATGATTTCACACACCTCCATTCTATGGCTTCACACACGTCCATTCTGTGACTTCACACACCTCCTTTCTATGACTTCACCCAACTCGATTCTATGACTTCACACCTCCATTCTGAGTTCACACACCTCCATTCTGTGACGTCACACACCTCCATTCTGTGACTTCACACACCTCCATTCTATGACTTCACAGACCTCGAATCTGTGATTTCACTCACATGCACTCTATGACTTCACACTCCTCCATTCTATGACTTCAATCACCTCCATTCTTTGACTTCACACACCTCCATTCTGTGTTCACACACCTCAATTCTGTGACTTCACACACCTCCATTCTGACTTCACCCACCTCCACTCGATGACTACACACCTCTATTCTGACTTCACACACCTCCATTCTGTGACTTCACACACCTTCATTCTATGATTTCACACACCTCCATTCTGTGACTTCACAAAACTCCATTCTATGACCTCACACACCCTCATTCTATGATTTCACACACCTCCATTCTATGACCTCACACATCAATTTTGACTTCACACACCTCCAATATATGACTTCAAACACCTCAATTTTGTGACTTCACACACGTCCATTCTATGACTTCAAACCGTCCATTCTGTGACTTCAGACACCTCCATTCTATGACTTCACTCACCTCCATTCTGAGTTCACACACCTCTATTTTGTGATTTCACACACCTTCCATTCTGTGACTTCACACACCTCCATTCTGTGACTTCACACACTACCATTCTATGACTTCACAAACCTTCATTCTATGATTTCACATAACTCCATTCTGTGACTTCACAAACCTCTATTCTATGACCTCACACACCCTCATTCTATGATTTCACACACCTCCATTCTATGACTTCACACATCCATTTTGACTTCACACACCTCCAATATATGACTTCAAACACCTCAATTCTGTGACTTCACACACCTCCATTCTATGACTTCAAACCGTCCATTCTGTGACTTCACACACCTCCATTCTATGACTTCACACACTTCCATTCTATGACTTCACACACCTCCATTCTGTGACTTTACACACCTCCATTCTGAGTTCACACACCTCAATTCTGGGACTTCACAGACCTCCAATCTGTGCCTTCCCACACCTCCATTCTGTGACTTCACACACCTCCATTCTATGACTTCACACACCTCCATTCTATGACTTCACACACGTCCATTCTGTGACTTCACACACCTCCATTCTATGACTTCACACACCTCCATTGTGACTACACACACTACAATTCTATGAGTTCACACACCTCCATTCTGACTTCACACACCTCCATTCTATGACTACACACACATCCATTCTATGACTTCACACACCTTCATTCTATGATTTCACACACCTCCATTCTGTGACTTCACAAAACTCCATTCTATGACCTCACACACCCTCATTCTATGATTTCACACACCTCCATTCTATGACCTCACACATCAATTTTGACTTCACACACCTCCAATATATGACTTCAAACACCTCAATTCTGTGACTTCACACACGTCCATTCTATGATTTCAAACCGTCCATTCTGTGACTTCAGACACCTCTATTCTATGACTTCACTCACCTCCATTCTGACTTCACACACCTCTATTTTGTGATTTCACACACCTTCCATTCTGTGACTTCACACACCTCCATTCTATGTCTTCAAACCGTCCATTCTGTGACTTCACACACCTCCATTCTATGACTTCACACACTTCCATTCTATGACTTCACACACCTCCATTCTGTGACTTTATACACCTCCATTCTGAGTTCACACACCTCAATTCTGGGACTTCACAGACCTCCAATCTGTGCCTTCCCACACCTCCATTCTGTGACTTCACACACCTCCATTCTATGACTTCACACACCTCCATTCTATGACTTCACACACGTCCATTCTGTGACTTCACACACCTCCATTCTATGACTTCACACACCTCCATTGTGACTACACACACTACCATTCTTTGAGTTCACACACCTCCATTCTGACTTCACACACCTCCATTCTATGACTACACACACATCCATTCTATGACTTCACACACCTCCTTTCTATGACTTCACCCAACTCCATTCTATGACTTCACACCTCCATTCTGACTTCACACACCTCCATTCTGTGACTTCACACACCTCCATTATATGACTTCACACACCTCCATTCTATGACTTCACACACCTCCATTCTATGCCTTCACACACCTCCATTCTGTGACTTCACACACCTCCATTCTATGCCTTCACACACTTTCATTCTTACTTCACAAACATACATTCTATGACATCACACACGTCCACTCTATGACTTCACACTCCGCCATTCTATGACTTCCCACACCTCCTTTCTATGACTTCACCCACCTCCAATCGATGACTACACACCTCCATTTTGACTTCACACACCTCCATTCTGTGACTTCACACACCCCCATTCTATGAGTTCACATACCTCCATTCTATGACTTCACACACCTTCATTCTTACTGCAGAAACATACATTCTATGACTTCACACACCTCCATTCTATGACTTCACAAACCTCCATTCTGTGACTTCACACACCTCCATTCTGAGTTCACACAACTCCATTTGGTGACTTCACACACCTCCATTCTGACTTCACACACCTCCATTCTATGACTTCACACACTTCCATTCTATGACTTCACACACCTCCATTCTGTGACTTCACACACCTCCATTCTGAGTTCACACACCTCCATTCTGTGACTTCTAACACCTCGATTCTGTGACTTCACACAGCTCCAATCTGTGACTTCACACACCTCCATTCTATTACCTCACACACCCTCATTCTATGATTTCACACACCTCCATTCTATGACTTCACACACCTCCATTCTATGACTTCACACACCTCCTTTCTATGACTTCATCCAACTCCATTCTATGACTTCACACCTCCATTCTGACTTCACACACCTCCATTCTGTGACTTCACACACCTCCATTATATGACTTCACACACCTCCATTCTATGACTTCACACATCTCCATTCTATGCCTTCACACACCTCCATTCTGTGACTTCACACACCTCCATTCTATGCCTTCACACACCTTAATTCTTACTTCACAAAGATACATTCTATGACTTAACACTCCTCCATTCTTTGACTTCAAACACCTCCATTCTTTGACTTCACACACCTCCATTCTGTGTTCACACACCTCAATTCTGTGACTTCACACACCTCCATTCTGACTTCACACACCTCCATTCTATGACTTCACACACCTCCATTCTATGTCTTCACAAACCTCCAGTCTTTGACTTCACACACCTAAATTCTCACTTGACATATCTCCATTCTGTGACTTCACACACGTCCATTCTGACTTCAGACATCTATATTCTATGACTTCACACACCTTCATTTTTACTTTACAAACATCCATTCTATAACTTCACGCACCTCCATTCTATGACTTTACACACCTCCATTCTGTGACTTCACATACCTCCATTCTATGACTTTACACACCTCCATTCTGTGACTTCACACACCTCCATTCTATGACTTCACACACCTCCATTGTGACTACACACACTACCATTCTATGAGTTCACACACCTCCATTCTGACTTCACACACCTCCATTCTATGACTACACACACATCCATTCTATGACTTCACACACCTCCTTTCTATGACTTCACCCAACTCCATTCTATGACTTCACACCTCCATTCTGACTTCACACACCTCCATTCTGTGACTTCACACACCTCCATTATATGACTTCACACACCTCCATTCTATGACTTCACACACCTCCATTCTATGCCTTCACACACCTCCATTCTGTGACTTCACACACCTCCATTCTATGACTTCACAGACCTCGAATCTGTGATTTCACTCACATGCACTCTATGACTTCACACTCCTCAATTCTATGACTTCAATCACCTTCAATCTTTGACTTCACACACCTCCATTCTGTGTTCACACACCTCAATTCTGTGACTTCACACACCTCCATTCTGACTTCACCCACCTCCAATCGATGACTACACACCTCTATTCTGACTTCACACACCTCCATTCTGTGACTTCACACGCCCCCATTCTATGAGTTCACATACCTCCATTCTATGACTTCACACACCTTCATTCTTACTTCAGAAACATCCATTCTATGACTTCAGACAACTCCATTCTATGACTTCACAAACCTCCATTCTGTGACTTCACACACCTCCATTCTGAGTTCACACAACTCCATTCGGTGACTTCACACACCTCCATTCTTACTTCACACACCTCCATTCTATGACTTCACACACTTCCATTCTATGACTTCACACACCTCCATTCTGTGACTTCACACACCTCCATTCTGAGTTCACACACCTCCATTCTGTGACTTCTCACACCTCGATTCTGTGACTTCACACAGCTCCAATCTGTGACTTCACACACTTCCATTCTATGACTTCACACACCTCCATTCTGTGACTTTACACACCTCCATTCTGAGTTCACACACCTCAATTCTGGGACTTCACAGACCTCCAATCTGTGACTTCCCACACCTCCATTCTGTGACTTCACACACCTCCATTGTATGACTTTACACACCTCCATTCTATGACTTCACACACGTCCATTCTGTGACTTCACACACCTCCATTCTATGACTTCACACACCTCCATTGTGACTACACACACAACCATTCTATGAGTTCACGCACCTCCATTCTGACTTCACACACCTCCATTCTATGACTACACACACATCCATTCTATGACTTCACACACCTCCTTTCTATGACTTCACCCAACTCCATTCTATGACTTCACACCTCCATTCTGACTTCACACACCTCCATTCTGAGACTTCACACACATCCATACTGAGTTCACACACCTCTATTCTGTGATTTCACACACCTTCCATTCTGTGACTTCACACACCTCCATTCTGTGACTTCACAGACTTCCATTCTATGACTTCACAAACCTTCATTCTATGATTTCACACACCTCCATTCTGTGACTTCACAAACCTCCATTCTATGACCTCACACACCCTCATTCTATGATTTCACACACCTCCATTCTACGACTTCACACATCCATTTTGCCTTCACACACCTCCAATATATGACTTCAAACACCTCAATTCTGTGACGTCACACACCTCCATTCTATGTCTTCAAACCGTCCATTCTGTGACTTCACACACCTCCATTCTGTGACTTCACAGACTTCCATTCTATGACTTCACAAACCTTCATTCTATGATTTCACACACCTCCATTCTGTGACTTCACAAACCTCCATTCTATGACCTCACACACCCTCATTCTATGATTTCACACACCTCCATTCTACGACTTCACACATCCATTTTGACTTCACACACCTCCAATATATGACTTCAAACACCTCAATTCTGTGACTTCACACACCTCCATTCTATGTCTTCAAACCGTCCATTCTGTGACTTCACACACCTCAATTCTATGACTTCACACACTTCCATTCTATGACTTCACATACCTCCATTCTGTGACTTTACACACCTCCATTCTGAGTTCACACACCTCAATTCTGGGACTTCACAGACCTACAATCTGTGACTTCCCACACCTCCATTCTGTGACTTCACACACCTCCATTCTATGATTTCACACACCTCCATTCTATGGCTTCACACACGTCCATTCTGTGACTTCACACACCTCCTTTCTATGACTTCACCCAACTCGATTCTATGACTTCACACCTCCATTCTGAGTTCACACACCTCCATTCTGTGACGTCACACACCTCCATTCTGTGACTTCACACACCTCCATTCTATGACTTCACAGACCTCGAATCTGTGATTTCACTCACATGCACTCTATGACTTCACACTCCTCCATTCTATGACTTCAATCACCTCCATTCTTTGACTTCACACACCTCCATTCTGTGTTCACACACCTCAATTCTGTGACTTCACACACCTCCATTCTGACTTCACCCACCTCCACTCGATGACTACACACCTCTATTCTGACTTCCCACACCTCCATTCTGTGACTTCACACACCTTCATTCTATGATTTCACACACCTCCATTCTGTGACTTCACAAAACTCCATTCTATGACCTCACACACCCTCATTCTATGATTTCACACACCTCCATTCTATGACCTCACACATCAATTTTGACTTCACACACCTCCAATATATGACTTCAAACACCTCAATTCTGTGACTTCACACACGTCCATTCTATGACTTCAAACCGTCCATTCTGTGACTTCAGACACCTCCATTCTATGACTTCACTCACCTCCATTCTGAGTTCACACACCTCTATTTTGTGATTTCACACACCTTCCATTCTGTGACTTCACACACCTCCATTCTGTGACTTCACACACTACCATTCTATGACTTCACAAACCTTCATTCTATGATTTCACATAACTCCATTCTGTGACTTCACAAACCTCCATTCTATGACCTCACACACCCTCATTCTATGATTTCACACACCTCCATTCTATGACTTCACACATCCATTTTGACTTCACACACCTCCAATATATGACTTCAAACACCTCAATTCTGTGACTTCACACACCTCCATTCTATGACTTCAAACCGTCCATTCTGTGACTTCACACACCTCCATTCTATGACTTCACACACTTCCATTCTATGACTTCACACACCTCCATTCTGTGACTTTACACACCTCCATTCTGAGTTCACACACCTCAATTCTGGGACTTCACAGACCTCCAATCTGTGCCTTCCCACACCTCCATTCTGTGACTTCACACACCTCCATTCTATGACTTCACACACCTCCATTCTATGACTTCACACACGTCCATTCTGTGACTTCACACACCTCCATTCTATGACTTCACACACCTCCATTGTGACTACACACACTACCATTCTATGAGTTCACACACCTCCATTCTGACTTCACACACCTCCATTCTATGACTACACACACATCCATTCCATGACTTCACACACCTCCTTTCTATGACTTCACCCAACTCCATTCTATGACTTCACACCTCCATTCTGACTTCACACACCTCCATTCTGTGACTTCACACACCTCCATTATATGACTTCACACACCTCCATTCTATGACTTCACACACCTCCATTCTATGCCTTCACACACCTCCATTCTGTGACTTCACACACCTCCATTCTATGCCTTCACACACTTTCATTCTTACTTCACAAACATACATTCTATGACATCACACACGTCCACTCTATGACTTCACACTCCGCCATTCTATGACTTCCCACACCTCTTTCTATGACTTCACCCACCTCCAATCGATGACTACACACCTCCATTTTAACTTCACACACCTCCATTCTGTGACTTCACACACCCCCATTCTATGAGTTCACATACCTCCATTCTATGACTTTACACACCTCCATTCTGTGACTTCACATACCTCCATTCTATGACTTCACACACCTCCATTCTGTGACTTCACACACCTCCATTCTATGACTTCACAAACCTCCATTGTGACTACACACACTACCATTCTATGAGTTCACACACCTCCATTCTGACTTCACACACCTCCATTCTATGACTACACACACATCCATTCTATGACTTCACACACCTCCTTTCTATGACTTCACCCAACTCCATTCTATGACTTCACACCTCCATTCTGACTTCACACACCTCCATTCTGTGACTTCACACACCTCCATTATATGACTTCACACACCTCCATTCTATGACTTCACACACCTCCATTCTATGCCTTCACACACCTCCATTCTGTGACTTCACACACCTCCATTCTATGACTTCACAGACCTCGAATCTGTGATTTCACTCACATGCACTCTATGACTTCACACTCCTCAATTCTATGACTTCAATCACCTCCAATCTTTGACTTCACACACCTCCATTCTGTGTTCACACACCTCAATTCTGTGACTTCACACACCTCCATTCTGACTTCACCCACCTCCAATCGATGACTACACACCTCTATTCTGACTTCACACACCTCCATTCTGTGACTTCACACACCCCCATTCTATGAGTTCACATACCTCCATTCTATGACTTCACAAACCTCCATTCTGTGACTTCACACACCTCCATTCTGAGTTCACACAACTCCATTCGGTGACTTCACACACCTCCATTCTGACTTCACACACCTCCATTCTATGACTTCACACACCTCCATTGTGACTACACACACAACCATTCTATGAGTTCACACACCTCCATTCTGACTTCACACACCTCCATTCTATGACTACACACACATCCATTCTATGACTTCACACACCTCCTTTCTATGACTTCACCCAACTCCATTCTATGACTTCACACCTCCATTCTGACTTCACACACCTCCATTCTGAGACTTCACACACCTCCATACTTAGTTCACACACCTCTATTCTGTGATTTCACACACCTTCCATTCTGTGACTTCACACACCTCCATTCTGTGACTTCACAGACTTCCATTCTATGACTTCACAAACCTTCATTCTATGATTTCACACACCTCCATTCTGACTTCACAAACCTCCATTCTATGACCTCACACACCCTCATTCTATGATTTCACACACCTCCATTCTACGACTTCACACATCCATTTTGCCTTCACACACCTCCAATATATGACTTCAAACACCTCAATTCTGTGACGTCACACACCTCCATTCTATGTCTTCAAACCGTCCATTCTGTGACTTCACACACCTCCATTCTGTGACTTCACACACTTCCATTCTATGACTTCACAAACCTTCATTCTATGATTTCACACACCTCCATTCTGTGACTTCACAAACCTCCATTCTATGACCTCACACACCCTCATTCTATGATTTCACACACCTCCATTCTACGACTTCACACATCCATTTTGACTTCACACACCTCCAATATATGACTTCAAACACCTCAATTCTGTGACTTCACACACCTCCATTCTATGTCTTCAAACCGTCCATTCTGTGACTTCACACACCTCAATTCTATGACTTCACACACTTCCATTCTATGACTTCACATACCTCCATTCTGTGACTTTACACACCTCCATTCTGAGTTCACACACCTCAATTCTGGGACTTCACAGACCTACAATCTGTGACTTCCCACACCTCCATTCTGTGACTTCACACACCTCCATTCTATGATTTCACACACCTCCATTCTATGGCTTCACACACGTCCATTCTGTGACTTCACACACCTCCATTCTATGACTTCACACAGCTCCATTGTGACTACACACACTACCATTCTATGAGTTCACACACCACCATTCTGACTTCACACACCTCATTCTATGACTACACACACATCCATTCTATGACATCACACACCTCCTTTCTATGACTTCACCCAACTCGATTCTATGACTTCACACCTCCATTCTGAGTTCACACACCTTCATTCTGTGACGTCACATACCTCCATTCTGTGACTTCACACACCTCCATTCTATGACTTCACAGACCTCGAATCTGTGATTTCACTCACATGCACTCTATGACTTCACACTCCTCCATTCTATGACTTCAATCACCTCCATTCTTTGACTTCACACACCTCCATTCTGTGTTCACACACCTCAATTCTGTGACTTCACACACCTCCATTCTGACTTCACCCACCTCCACTCGATGACTACACACCTCTATTCTGACTTCACACACCTCCATTCTGTGACTTCACACACCTTCATTCTATGATTTCACACACCTCCATTCTGTGACTTCACAAAACTCCATTCTATGACCTCACACACCCTCATTCTATGATTTCACACACCTCCATTCTATGACCTCACACATCAATTTTGACTTCACACACCTCCAATATATGACTTCAAACACCTCAATTCTGTGACTTCACACAGGTCCATTCTATGACTTCAAACCGTCCATTCTGTGACTTCAGACACCTCCATTCTATGACTTCACTCACCTCCATTCTGAGTTCACACACCTCTATTTTGTGATTTCACACACCTTCCATTCTGTGACTTCACACACCTCCATTCTGTGACTTCACACACTACCATTCTATGACTTCACAAACCTTCATTCTATGATTTCACTTAACTCCATTCTGTGACTTCACAAACCTCCATTCTATGACCTCACACACCCTCATTCTATGATTTCACACACCTCCATTCTATGACTTCACACATCCATTTTGACTTCACACACCTCCAATATATGACTTCAAACACCTCAATTCTGTGACTTCACACACCTCCATTCTATGACTTCAAACCGTCCATTCTGTGACTTCACACACCTCCATTCTATGACTTCACACACTTCCATTCTATGACTTCACACACCTCCATTCTGTGACTTTACACACCTCCATTCTGAGTTCACACACCTCAATTCTGGGACTTCACAGACCTCCAATCTGTGCCTTCCCACACCTCCATTCTGTGACTTCACACACCTCCATTCTATGACTTCACACACCTCCATTCTGACTTCACACACCTCCATTCTATGACTACACACACATCCATTCTATGACTTCACACACCTCCTTTCTATGACTTCCCCCAACTCCATTCTATGACTTCACACCTCCATTCTGACTTCACACACCTCCATTCTGTGACTTCACACACCTCCATTATATGACTTCACACACCTCCATTCTATGACTTCACACACCTCCATTCTATGCCTTCACACACCTCCATTCTGTGACTTCACACACCTCCATTCTATGCCTTCACACACTTTCATTCTTACTTCACAAACATACATTCTATGACATCACACACGTCCACTCTATGACTTCACACTCCGCCATTCTATGACTTCCCACACCTCTTTCTATGACTTCACCCACCTCCAATCGATGACTACACACCTCCATTTTAACTTCACACACCTCCATTCTGTGACTTCACACACCCCCATTCTATGAGTTCACATACCTCCATTCTATGACTTTACACACCTCCATTCTGTGACTTCACATACCTCCATTCTATGACTTCACACACCTCCATTCTGTGACTTCACACACCTCCATTCTATGACTTCACACACCTCCATTGTGACTACACACACTACCATTCTATGAGTTCACACACCTCCATTCTGACTTCACACACCTCCATTCTATGACTACACACACATCCATTCTATGACTTCACACACCTCCTTTCTATGACTTCACCCAACTCCATTCTATGACTTCACACCTCCATTCTGACTTCACACACCTCCATTCTGTGACTTCACACACCTCCATTATATGACTTCACACACCTCCATTCTATGACTTCACACACCTCCATTCTATGCCTTCACACACCTCCATTCTGTGACTTCACACACCTCCATTCTATGACTTCACAGACCTCGAATCTGTGATTTCACTCACATGCACTCTATGACTTCACACTCCTCAATTCTATGACTTCAATCACCTCCAATCTTTGACTTCACACACCTCCATTCTGTGTTCACACACCTCAATTCTGTGACTTCACACACCTCCATTCTGACTTCACCCACCTCCAATCGATGACTACACACCTCTATTCTGACTTCACACACCTCCATTCTGTGACTTCACACACCCCCATTCTATGAGTTCACATACCTCCATTCTATGACTTCACAAACCTCCATTCTGTGACTTCACACACCTCCATTCTGAGTTCACACAACTCCATTTGGTGACTTCACACACCTCCATTCTGACTTCACACACCTCCATTCTATGACTTCACACACTTCCATTCTATGACTTCACACACCTCCATTCTGTGACTTCACACACCTCCATTCTGAGTTCACACACCTCCATTCTGTGACTTCTAACACCTCGATTCTGTGACTTCACACAGCTCCAATCTGTGACTTCACACACCTCCATTCTATTACCTCACACACCCTCATTCTATGATTTCACACACCTCCATTCTATGACTTCACACACCTCCATTCTATGACTTCACACACCTCCTTTCTATGACTTCATCCAACTCCATTCTATGACTTCACACCTCCATTCTGACTTCACACACCTCCATTCTGTGACTTCACACACCTCCATTATATGACTTCACACACCTCCATTCTATGACTTCACACATCTCCATTCTATGCCTTCACACACCTCCATTCTGTGACTTCACACACCTCCATTCTATGCCTTCACACACCTTAATTCTTACTTCACAAAAATACATTCTATGACTTAACACTCCTCCATTCTATGACTTCAAACACCTCCATTCTTTGACTTCACACACCTCCATTCTGTGTTCACACACCTCAATTCTGTGACTTCACACACCTCCATTCTGACTTCACACACCTCCATTCTATGACTTCACACACCTCCATTCTATGTCTTCACAAACCTCCAGTCTTTGACTTCACACACCTAAATTCTCACTTGACATATCTCCATTCTGTGACTTCACACACGTCCATTCTGACTTCAGACATCTATATTCTATGACTTCACACACCTTCATTTTTACTTTACAAACATCCATTCTATAACTTCACGCACCTCCATTCTATGACTTTACACACCTCCATTCTGTGACTTCACATACCTCCATTCTATGACTTTACACACCTCCATTCTGTGACTTCACACACCTCCATTCTATGACTTCACACACCTCCATTGTGACTACACACACTACCATTCTATGAGTTCACACACCTCCATTCTGACTTCACACACCTCCTTTCTATGACTTCACCCAACTCCATTCTATGACTTCACACCTCCATTCTGACTTCACACACCTCCATTCTGTGACTTCACACACCTCCATTATATGACTTCACACACCTCCATTCTATGACTTCACACACCTCCATTCTATGCCTTCACACACCTCAATTCTGTGACTTCACACACCTCCATTCTATGACTTCACAGACCTCGAATCTGTGATTTCACTCACATGCACTCTATGACTTCACACTCCTCAATTCTATGACTTCAATCACCTCCAATATTTGACTTCACACACCTCCATTCTGTGTTCACACACCTCAATTCTGTGACTTCACACACCTCCATTCTGACTTCACCCACCTCCAATCGATGACTACACACCTCTATTCTGACTTCACACACCTCCATTCTGTGACTTCACACGCCCCCATTCTATGAGTTCACATACCTCCATTCTATGACTTCACACACCTTCATTCTTAATTCAGAAACATCCATTCTATGACTTCACACAACTCCATTCTATGACTTCACAAACCTCCATTCTGTGACTTCACACACCTCCATTCTGAGTTCACACAACTCCATTCGGTGACTTCACACACCTCCATTCTTACTTCACACACCTCCATTCTATGACTTCACACACTTCCATTCTATGACTTCACACACCTCCATTCTGTGACTTCACACACCTCCATTCTGAGTTCACACACCTCCATTCTGTGACTTCTCACACCTCGATTCTGTGACTTCACACAGCTCCAATCTGTGACTTCACACACTTCCATTCTATGACTTCACACACCTCCATTCTGTGACTTTACACACCTCCATTCTGAGTTCACACACCTCAATTCTGGGACTTCACAGACCTCCAATCTGTGACTTCCCACACCTCCATTCTGTGACTTCACACACCTCCATTGTATGACTTTACACACCTCCATTCTATGACTTCACACACGTCCATTCTGTGACTTCACACACCTCCATTCTATGACTTCACACACCTCCATTGTGACTACACACACAACCATTCTATGAGTTCACACACCTCCATTCTGACTTCACACACCTCCATTCTATGACTACACACACATCCATTCTATGACTTCACACACCTCCTTTCTATGACTTCACCCAACTCCATTCTATGACTTCACACCTCCATTCTGACTTCACACACCTCCATTCTGAGACTTCACACACATCCATACGGAGTTCACACACCACTATTCTGTGATTTCACACACCTTCCATTCTGTGACTTCACACACCTCCATTCTGTGACTTCACAGACTTCCATTCTATGACTTCACAAACCTTCATTCTATGATTTCACACACCTCCATTCTGTGACTTCACAAACCTCCATTCTATGACCTCACACACCCTCATTCTATGATTTCACACACCTCCATTCTACGACTTCACACATCCATTTTGCCTTCACACACCTCCAATATATGACTTCAAACACCTCAATTCTGTGACGTCACACACCTCCATTCTATGTCTTCAAACCGTCCATTCTGTGACTTCACACACCTCCATTCTGTGACTTCACACACTTCCATTCTATGACTTCACAAACCTTCATTCTATGATTTCACACACCTCCATTCTGTGACTTCACAAACCTCCATTCTATGACCTCACACACCCTCATTCTATGATTTCACACACCTCCATTCTACGACTTCACACATCCATTTTGACTTCACACACCTCCAATATATGACTTCAAACACCTCAATTCTGTGACTTCACACACCTCCATTCTATGTCTTCAAACCGTCCATTCTGTGACTTCACACACCTCAATTCTATGACTTCACACACTTCCATTCTATGACTTCACATACCTCCATTCTGTGACTTTACACACCTCCATTCTGAGTTCACACACCTCAATTCTGGGACTTCACAGACCTACAATCTGTGACTTCCCACACCTCCATTCTGTGACTTCACACACCTCCATTCTATGATTTCACACACCTCCATTCTATGGCTTCACACACGTCCATTCTGTGACTTCACACACCTCTTTTCTATGACTTCACCCAACTCGATTCTATGACTTCACACCTCCATTCTGAGTTCACACACCTCCATTCTGTGACGTCACACACCTCCATTCTGTGACTTCACACACCTCCATTCTATGACTTCACAGACCTCGAATCTGTGATTTCACTCACATGCACTCTATGACTTCACACTCCTCCATTCTATGACTTCAATCACCTCCATTCTTTGACTTCACACACCTCCATTCTGTGTTCACACACCTCAATTCTGTGACTTCACACACCTCCATTCTGACTTCACCCACCTCCACTCGATGACTACACACCTCTATTCTGACTTCACACACCTCCATTCTGTGACTTCACACACCTTCATTCTATGATTTCACACACCTCCATTCTGTGACTTCACAAAACTCCATTCTATGACCTCACACACCCTCATTCTATGATTTCACACACCTCCATTCTATGACCTCACACATCAATTTTGACTTCACACACCTCCAATATATGACTTCAAACACCTCAATTCTGTGACTTCACACACGTCCATTCTATGACTTCAAACCGTCCATTCTGTGACTTCAGACACCTCCATTCTATGACTTCACTCACCTCCATTCTGAGTTCACACACCTCTATTTTGTGATTTCACACACCTTCCATTCTGTGACTTCACACACCTCCATTCTGTGACTTCACACACTACCATTCTATGACTTCACAAACCTTCATTCTATGATTTCACATAACTCCATTCTGTGACTTCACAAACCTCCATTCTATGACCTCACACACCCTCATTCTATGATTTCACACACCTCCATTCTATGACTTCACACATCCATTTTGACTTCACACACCTCCAATATATGACTTCAAACACCTCAATTCTGTGACTTCACACACCTCCATTCTATGACTTCAAACCGTCCATTCTGTGACTTCACACACCTCCATTCTATGACTTCACACACTTCCATTCTATGACTTCACACACCTCCATTCTGTGACTTTACACACCTCCATTCTGAGTTCACACACCTCAATTCTGGGACTTCACAGACCTCCAATCTGTGCCTTCCCACACCTCCATTCTGTGACTTCACACACCTCCATTCTATGACTTCACACACCTCCATTCTATGACTTCACACACGTCCATTCTGTGACTTCACACACCTCCATTCTATGACTTCACACACCTCCATTGTGACTACACACACTACCATTCTATGAGTTCACACACCTCCATTCTGACTTCACACACCTCCATTCTATGACTACACACACATCCATTCTATGACTTCACACACCTCCTTTCTATGACTTCACCCAACTCCATTCTATGACTTCACACCTCCATTCTGACTTCACACACCTCCATTCTGTGACTTCACACACCTCCATTATATGACTTCACACACCTCCATTCTATGACTTCACACACCTCCATTCTATGCCTTCACACACCTCCATTCTGTGACTTCACACACCTCCATTCTATGCCTTCACACACTTTCATTCTTACTTCACAAACATACATTCTATGACATCACACACGTCCACTCTATGACTTCACACTCCGCCATTCTATGACTTCCCACACCTCTTTCTATGACTTCACCCACCTCCAATCGATGACTACACACCTCCATTTTAACTTCACACACCTCCATTCTGTGACTTCACACACCCCCATTCTATGAGTTCACATACCTCCATTCTATGACTTTACACACCTCCATTCTGTGACTTCACATACCTCCATTCTATGACTTCACACACCTCCATTCTGTGACTTCACACACCTCCATTCTATGACTTCACACACCTCCATTGTGACTACACACACTACCATTCTATGAGTTCACACACCTCCATTCTGACTTCACACACCTCCATTCTATGACTACACACACATCCATTCTATGACTTCACACACCTCCTTTCTATGACTTCACCCAACTACATTCTATGACTTCACACCTCCATTCTGACTTCACACACCTCCATTCTGTGACTTCACACACCTCCATTATATGACTTCACACACCTCCATTCTATGACTTCACACACCTCCATTCTATGCCTTCAAACACCTCCATTCTGTGACTTCACACACCTCCATTCTATGACTTCACAGACCTCGAATCTGTGATTTCACTCACATGCACTCTATGACTTCACACTCCTCAATTCTATGACTTCAATCACCTCCAATCTTTGACTTCACACACCTCCATTCTGTGTTCACACACCTCAATTCTGTGACTTCACACACCTCCATTCTGACTTCACCCACCTCCAATCGATGACTACACACCTCTATTCTGACTTCACACACCTCCATTCTGTGACTTCACACACCCCCATTCTATGAGTTCACATACCTCCATTCTATGACTTCACAAACCTCCATTCTGTGACTTCACACACCTCCATTCTGAGTTCACACAACTCCATTTGGTGACTTCACACACCTCCATTCTGACTTCACACACCTCCATTCTATGACTTCACACACTTCCATTCTATGACTTCACACACCTCCATTCTGTGACTTCACACACCTCCATTCTGAGTTCACACACCTCCATTCTGTGACATCTAACACCTCGATTCTGTGACTTCACACAGCTCCAATCTGTGACTTCACACACCTCCATTCTATTACCTCACACACCCTCATTCTATGATTTCACACACCTCCATTCTATGACTTCACACACCTCCATTCTATGACTTCACACACCTCCTTTCTATGACTTCATCCAACTCCATTCTATGACTTCACACCTCCATTCTGACTTCACACACCTCCATTCTGTGACTTCACACACCTCCATTATATGACTTCACACACCTCCATTCTATGCCTTCACACACCTTAATTCTTACTTCACAAAGATACATTCTATGACTTAACACTCCTCCATTCTATGACTTCAAACACCTCCATTCTTTGACTTCACACACCTCCATTCTGTGTTCACACACCTCAATTCTGTGACTTCACACACCTCCATTCTGACTTCACACACCTCCATTCTATGACTTCACACACCTCCATTCTATGTCTTCACAAACCTCCAGTCTTTGACTTCACACACCTAAATTCTCACTTGACATATCTCCATTCTGTGACTTCACACACGTCCATTCTGACTTCAGACATCTATATTCTATGTCTTCACACACCTTCATTTTTACTTTACAAACATCCATTCTATAACTTCACGCACCTCCATTCTATGACTTTACACACCTCCATTCTGTGACTTCACATACCTCCATTCTATGACTTTACACACCTCCATTCTGTGACTTCACACACCTCCATTCTATGACTTCACACACCTCCATTGTGACTACACACACTACCATTCTATGAGTTCACACACCTCCATTCTGACTTCACACACCTCCATTCTATGACTTCACACACATCCATTCTATGACTTCACACACCTCCTTTCTATGACTTCACCCAACTCCATTCTATGACTTCACACCTCCATTCTGACTTCACACACCTCCATTCTGTGACTTCACACACCTCCATTATATGACTTCACACACCTCCATTCTATGACTTCACACACCTCCATTCTATGCCTTCACACACCTCCATTCTGTGACTTCACACACCTCCATTCTATGACTTCACAGACCTCGAATCTGTGATTTCACTCACATGCACTCTATGACTTCACACTCCTCAATTCTATGACTTCAATCACCTCCAATCTTTGACTTCACACACCTCCATTCTGTGTTCACACACCTCAATTCTGTGACTTCACACACCTCCATTCTGACTTCACCCACCTCCAATCGATGACTACACACCTCTATTCTGACTTCACACACCTCCATTCTGTGACTTCACACGCCCCCATTCTATGAGTTCACATACCTCCATTCTATGACTTCACACACCTTCATTCTTACTTCAGAAACATCCATTCTATGACTTCACACAACTCCATTCTATGACTTCACAAACCTCCATTCTGTGACTTCACACACCTCCATTCTGAGTTCACACAACTCCATTCGGTGACTTCACACACCTCCATTCTTACTTCACACACCTCCATTCTATGACTTCACACACTTCCATTCTATGACTTCACACACCTCCATTCTGTGACTTCACACACCTCCATTCTGAGTTCACACACCTCCATTCTGTGACTTCTCACACCTCGATTCTGTGACTTCACACAGCTCCAATCTGTGACTTCACACACTTCCATTCTATGACTTCACACACCTCCATTCTGTGACTTTACACACCTCCATTCTGAGTTCACACACCTCAATTCTGGGACTTCACAGACCTCCAATCTGTGACTTCCCACACCTCCATTCTGTGACTTCACACACCTCCATTGTATGACTTTACACACCTCCA
The DNA here is from genome assembly GCA_024803745.1 of Megascapheus bottae. Classification (NCBI taxonomy): domain Eukaryota; kingdom Metazoa; phylum Chordata; class Mammalia; order Rodentia; family Geomyidae; genus Megascapheus; species Megascapheus bottae. The sequence continues at coordinate 108,076 of JANJXV010000106.1, read as the reverse complement.
TTCTATGACTTCACACACGTCCATTCTGTGACTTCACACACCTCCATTCTATGACTTCACACACCTCCATTGTGACTACACACACAACCATTCTATGAGTTCACACACCTCCATTCTGACTTCACACACCTCCATTCTATGACTACACACACATCCATTCTATGACTTCACACACCTCCTTTCTATGACTTCACCCAACTCCATTCTATGACTTCACACCTCCATTCTGACTTCACACACCTCCATTCTGAGACTTCACACACCTCCATACTGAGTTCACACACCTCTATTCTGTGATTTCACACACCTTCCATTCTGTGACTTCACACACCTCCATTCTGTGACTTCACAGACTTCCATTCTATGACTTCACAAACCTTCATTCTATGATTTCACACACCTCCATTCTGTGACTTCACAAACCTCCATTCTATGACCTCACACACCCTCATTCTATGATTTCACACACCTCCATTCTACGACTTCACACATCCATTTTGCCTTCACACACCTCCAATATATGACTTCAAACACCTCAATTCTGTGACGTCACACACCTCCATTCTATGTCTTCAAACCGTCCATTCTGTGACTTCACACACCTCCATTCTGTGACTTCACACACTTCCATTCTATGACTTCACAAACCTTCATTCTATGATTTCACACACCTCCATTCTGTGACTTCACAAACCTCCATTCTATGACCTCACACACCCTCATTCTATGATTTCACACACCTCCATTCTACGACTTCACACATCCATTTTGACTTCACACACCTCCAATATATGACTTCAAACACCTCAATTCTGTGACTTCACACACCTCCATTCTATGTCTTCAAACCGTCCATTCTGTGACTTCACACACCTCAATTCTATGACTTCACAGACTTCCATTCTATGACTTCACATACCTCCATTCTGTGACTTTACACACCTCCATTCTGAGTTCACACACCTCAATTCTGGGACTTCACAGACCTACAATCTGTGACTTCCCACACCTCCATTCTGTGACTTCACACACCTCCATTCTATGATTTCACACACCTCCATTCTATGGCTTCACACACGTCCATTCTGTGACTTCACACACCTCCATTCTATGACTTCACACAGCTCCATTGTGACTACACACACTACCATTCTATGAGTACACACACCACCATTCTGACTTCACACACCTCATTCTATGACTACACACACATCCATTCTATGACATCACACACCTCCTTTCTATGACTTCACCCAACTCGATTCTATGACTTCACACCTCCATTCTGAGTTCACACACCTCCATTCTGTGACGTCACACACCTCCATTCTGTGACTTCACACACCTCCATTCTATGACTTCACAGACCTCGAATCTGTGATTTCACTCACATGCACTCTATGACTTCACACTCCTCCATTCTATGACTTCAATCACCTCCATTCTTTGACTTCACACACCTCCATTCTGTGTTCACACACCTCAATTCTGTGACTTCACACACCTCCATTCTGACTTCACCCACCTCCAATCGATGACTACACACCTCTATTCTGACTTCACACACCTCCATTCTGTGACTTCACACACCTTCATTCTATGATTTCACACACCTCCATTCTGTGACTTCACAAAACTCCATTCTATGACCTCACACACCCTCATTCTATGATTTCACACACCTCCATTCTATGACCTCACACATCAATTTTGACTTCACACACCTCCAATATATGACTTCAAACACCTCAATTCTGTGACTTCACACACGTCCATTCTATGACTTCAAACCATCCATTCTGTGACTTCAGACACCTCCATTCTATGACTTCACTCACCTCCATTCTGAGTTCACACACCTCTATTTTGTGATTTCAAACACCTTCCATTCTGTGACTTCACACACCTCCATTCTGTGACTTCACACACTACCATTCTATGACTTCACAAACCTTCATTCTATGATTTCACATAACTCCATTCTGTGACTTCACAAACCTCCATTCTATGACCTCACACACCCTCATTCTATGATTTCACACACCTCCATTCTATGACTTCACACATCCATTTTGACTTCACACACCTCCAATATATGACTTCAAACACCTCAATTCTGTGACTTCACACACCTCCATTCTATGATTTCAAACCGTCCATTCTGTGACTTCACACACCTCCATTCTATGACTTCACACACTTCCATTCTATGACTTCACACACCTCCATTCTGTGACTTTACACACCTCCATTCTGAGTTCACACACCTCAATTCTGGGACTTCACAGACCTCCAATCTGTGCCTTCCCACACCTCCATTCTGTGACTTCACACACCTCCATTCTATGACTTCACACACCTCCATTCTATGACTTCACACACGTCCATTCTGTGACTTCACACACCTCCATTCTATGACTTCACACACCTCCATTGTGACTACACACACTACCATTCTATGAGTTCACACACCTCCATTCTGACTTCACACACCTCCATTCTATGACTACACACACATCCATTCTATGACTTCACACACCTCCTTTCTATGACTTCACCCAACTCCATTCTATGACTTCACACCTCCATTCTGACTTCACACACCTCCATTCTGTGACTTCACACACCTCCATTATATGACTTCACACACCTCCATTCTATGACTTCACACACCTCCATTCTATGCCTTCACACACCTCCATTCTGTGACTTCACACACCTCCATTCTATGCCTTCACACACTTTCATTCTTACTTCACAAACATACATTCTATGACATCACACACGTCCACTCTATGACTTCACACTCCGCCATTCTATGACTTCCCACACCTCTTTCTATGACTTCACCCACCTCCAATCGATGACTACACACCTTCATTTTAACTTCACACACCTCCATTCTGTGACTTCACACACCCCCATTCTATGAGTTCACATACCTCCATTCTATGACTTTACACACCTCCATTCTGTGACTTCACATACCTCCATTCTATGACTTCACACACCTCCATTCTGTGACTTCACACACCTCCATTCTATGACTTCACAAACCTCCATTGTGACTACACACACTACCATTCTATGAGTTCACACACCTCCATTCTGACTTCACACACCTCCATTCTATGACTACACACACATCCACTCTATGACTTCACACACCTCCTTTCTATGACTTCACCCAACTCCATTCTATGACTTCACACCTCCATTCTGACTTCACACACCTCCATTCTGTGACTTCACACACCTCCATTATATGACTTCACACACCTCCATTCTATGACTTCACACACCTCCATTCTATGCCTTCACACACCTCCATTCTGTGACTTCACACACCTCCATTCTATGACTTCACAGACCTCGAATCTGTGATTTCACTCACATGCACTCTATGACTTCACACTCCTCAATTCTATGACTTCAATCACCTCCAATCTTTGACTTCACACACCTCCATTCTGTGTTCACACACCTCAATTCTGTGACTTCACACACCTCCATTCTGACTTCACCCACCTCCAATCGATGACTACACACCTCTATTCTGACTTCACACACCTCCATTCTGTGACTTCACACACCCCCATTCTATGAGTTCACATACCTCCATTCTATGACTTCACACACCTTCATTCTTACTTCAGAAACATCCATTCTATGACTTCACACACCTCCATTCTATGACTTCACAAACCTCCATTCTGTGACTTCACACACCTCCATTCTGAGTTCACACAACTCCATTCGGTGACTTCACACACCTCCATTCTTACTTCACACACCTCCATTCTATGACTTCACACACTTCCATTCTATGACTTCACACACCTCCATTCTGTGACTTCACACACCTCCATTCTGAGTTCACACACCTCCATTCTGTGACTTCTCACACCTCGATTCTGTGACTTCACACAGCTCCAATCTGTGACTTCACACACTTCCATTCTATGACTTCACACACCTCCATTCTGTGACTTTACACACCTCCATTCTGAGTTCACACACCTCAATTCTGGGACTTCACAGACCTCCAATCTGTGACTTCCCACACCTCCATTCTGTGACTTCACACACCTCCATTGTATGACTTTACACACCTCCATTCTATGACTTCACACACGTCCATTCTGTGACTTCACACACCTCCATTCTATGACTTCACACACCTCCATTGTGACTACACACACAACCATTCAATGAGTTCACACACCTCCATTCTGACTTCACACACCTCCATTCTATGACTACACACACATCCATTCTATGACTTCACACACCTCCTTTCTATGACTTCACCCAACTCCATTCTATGACTTCACACCTCCATTCTGACTTCACACACCTCCATTCTGAGACTTCACACACCTCCATACTGAGTTCACACACCTCTATACTGTGATTTCACACACCTTCCATTCTGGGACTTCACACACCTCCATTCTGTGACTTCACAGACTTCCATTCTGTGACTTCACAAACCTTCATTCTATGATTTCACACACCTCCATTCTGTGACTTCACAAACCTCCATTCTATGACCTCACACACCCTCATTCTATGATTTCACACACCTCCATTCTACGACTTAACACATCCATTTTGCCTTCACACACCTCCAATATATGACTTCAAACACCTCAATTCTGTGACGTCACACACCTCCATTCTATGTCTTCAAACCGTCCATTCTGTGACTTCACACACCTCCATTCTGTGACTTCACACACTTCCATTCTATGACTTCACAAACCTTCATTCTATGATTTCACACACCTCCATTCTGTGACTTCACAAACCTCCATTCTATGACCTCACACACCCTCATTCTATGATTTCACACACCTCCATTCTACGACTTCACACATCCATTTTGACTTCACACACCTCCAATATATGACTTCAAACACCTCAATTCTGTGACTTCACACACCTCCATTCTATGTCTTCAAACCGTCCATTCTGTGACTTCACAGACCTCCATTCTATGACTTCACACACTTCCATTCTTTGACTTCACATACCTCCATTCTGTGACTTTACACACCTCCATTCTGAGTTCACCCCCCTCAATTCTGGGACTTCACAGACCTACAATCTGTGACTTCCCACACCTCCATTCTGTGACTTCACACACCTCCATTCTATGACTTCACACACCTCCATTCTATGGCTTCACACACGTCCATTCTGTGACTTCACACACCTCCATTCTATGACTTCACACAGCTCCATTGTGACTACACACACTACCATTCTATGAGTTCACACACCTCCATTCTGACTTCACACACCTCATTCTATGACTACACACACATCCATTCTATGACATCACACACCTCCTTTCTATGACTTCACCCAACTCGATTCTATGACTTCACACCTCCATTCTGAGTTCACACACCTCCATTCTGTGACGTCACACACCTCCATTATATGACTTCACACACCTCCATTCTATGACTTCACACACCTCCATTCTATGCCTTCACACACCTCCATTCTGTGACTTCACACACCTCCATTCTATGACTTCACAGACCTCGAATCTGTGATTTCACTCACATGCACTCTATGACTTCACACTCCTCCATTCTATGACTTCAATCACCTCCATTCTTTGACTTCACACACCTCCATTCTGTGTTCACACACCTCAATTCTGTGACTTCACACACCTCCATTCTGACTTCACCCACCTCCTCTCGATGACTACACACCTCTATTCTGACTTCACACACCTCCATTCTGTGACGTCACACACCTTCATTCTATGACTTCACACACTTCCATTCTATGACTTCACACAACTCCATTCTGTGACTTCACACACCCCCATTCTATGAGTTCACATACCTCCATTCTATGACTTCACACACCTTCATTCTTACTTCAGAAACATCCATTCTATGACTTCACACACCTCCATTCTATGACTTCACAAACCTCCATTCTGTGACTTCACACACCTCCATTCTGAGTTCACACAACTCCATTCGGTGACTTCACACACCTCCATTCTTACTTCACACACCTCCATTCTATGACTTCACACACTTCCATTCTATGACTTCACACACCTCCATTCTGTGACTTCACACACCTCCATTCTGAGTTCACACACCTCCATTCTGTGACTTCTCACACCTCGATTCTGTGACTTCACACAGCTCCAATCTGTGACTTCACACACTTCCATTCTATGACTTTACACACCTCCATTCTGTGACTTTACACACCTCCATTCTGAGTTCACACACCTCAATTCTGGGACTTCACAGACCTCCAATCTGTGAATTCCCACATCTCCATTCTGTGACTTCACACACCTCCAATTTATGACTTTACACACCTCCATTCTATGACTTCACACACGTCCATTCTGTGACTTCACACACCTCCATTCTATGACTTCACACACCTCCATTGTGACTACACACACAACCATTCTATGAGTTCACACACCTCCATTCTGACTTCACACACCTCCATTCTATGACTACACACACATCCATTCTATGACTTCACACACCTCCTTTCTATGACTTCACCCAACTCCATTCTATGACTTCACACCTCCATTCTGACTGCACACACCTCCATTCTGAGACTTCACACACCTCCATACTGAGTTCACACACCTCTATACTGTGATTTCACACACCTTCCATTCTGTGACTTCACACACCTCCATTCTGTGACTTCACAGACTTCCATTCTATGACTTCACAAACCTTCATTCTATGATTTCACACACCTCCATTCTGTGACTTCACAAACCTCCATTCTATGACCTCACACACCCTCATTCTATGATTTCACACACCTCCATTCTACGACTTCACACATCCATTTTGCCTTCACACACCTCCAATATATGACTTCAAACACCTCAATTCTGTGACGTCACACACCTCCATTCTATGTCTTCAAACCGTCCATTCTGTGACTTCACACACCTCCATTCTGTGACTTCACACACTTCCATTCTATGACTTCACAAACCTTCATTCTATGATTTCACACACCTCCATTCTGTGACTTCACAAACCTCCATTCTATGACCTCACACACCCTCATTCTATGATTTCACACACCTCCATTCTACGACTTCACCCATCCATTTTGACTTCACACACCTCCAATATATGACTTCAAACACCTCAATTCTGTGACTTCACACACCTCCATTCTATGTCTTCAAACCGTCCATTCTGTGACTTCACACACCTCCATTCTATGACTTCACACACTTCCATTCTATGACTTCACATACCTCCATTCTGTGACTTTACACACCTCCATTCTGAGTTCACCCCCCTCAATTCTGGGACTTCACAGACCTACAATCTGTGACTTCCCACACCTCCATTCTGTGACTTCACACACCTCCATTCTATGACTTCACACACCTCCATTCTATGGCTTCACACACGTCCATTCTGTGACTTCACACACCTCCATTCTATGACTTCACACAGCTCCATTGTGACTACACACACTACCATTCTATGAGTTCACACACCTCCATTCTGACTTCACACACCTCATTCTATGACTACACACACATCCATTCTATGACATCACACACCTCCTTTCTATGACTTCACCCAACTCGATTCTATGACTTCACACCTCCATTCTGAGTTCACACACCTCCATTCTGTGACGTCACACACCTCCATTATATGACTTCACACACCTCCATTCTATGACTTCACACACCTCCATTCTATGCCTTCACACACCTCCATTCTGTGACTTCACACACCTCCATTCTATGACTTCACAGACCTCGAATCTGTGATTTCACTCACATGCACTCTATGACTTCACACTCCTCCATTCTATGACTTCAATCACCTCCATTCTTTGACTTCACACACCTCCATTCTGTGTTCACACACCTCAATTCTGTGACTTCACACACCTCCATTCTGACTTCACCCACCTCCTCTCGATGACTACACACCTCTATTCTGACTTCACACACCTCCATTCTGTGACGTCACACACCTTCATTCTATGACTTCACACACTTCCATTCTATGACTTCACACACCTCCATTCTGTGACTTCACACACCCCCATTCTATGAGTTCACATACCTCCATTCTATGACTTCACACACCTTCATTCTTACTTCAGAAACATCCATTCTATGACTTCACACACCTCCATTCTATGACTTCACAAACCTCCATTCTGTGACTTCACACACCTCCATTCTGAGTTCACACAACTCCATTCGGTGACTTCACACACCTCCATTCTTACTTCACACACCTCCATTCTATGACTTCACACACTTCCATTCTATGACTTCACACACCTCCATTCTGTGACTTCACACACCTCCATTCTGAGTTCACACACCTCCATTCTGTGACTTCTCACACCTCGATTCTGTGACTTCACACAGCTCCAATCTGTGACTTCACACACTTCCATTCTATGACTTTACACACCTCCATTCTGTGACTTTACACACCTCCATTCTGAGTTCACACACCTCAATTCTGGGACTTCACAGACCTCCAATCTGTGACTTCCCACATCTCCATTCTGTGACTTCACACACCTCCAATTTATGACTTTACACACCTCCATTCTATGACTTCACACACGTCCATTCTGTGACTTCACACACCTCCATTCTATGACTTCACACACCTCCATTGTGACTACACACACAACCATTCTATGAGTTCACACACCTCCATTCTGACTTCACACACCTCCATTCTATGACTACACACACATCCATTCTATGACTTCACACACCTCCTTTCTATGACTTCACCCAACTCCATTCTATGACTTCACACCTCCATTCTGACTTCACACACCTCCATTCTGAGACTTCACACACCTCCATACTGAGTTCACACACCTCTATACTGTGATTTCACACACCTTCCATTCTGTGACTTCACACACCTCCATTCTGTGACTTCACAGACTTCCATTCTATGACTTCACAAACCTTCATTCTATGATTTCACACACCTCCATTCTGTGACTTCACAAACCTCCATTCTATGACCTCACACACCCTCATTCTATGATTTCACACACCTCCATTCTACGACTTCACACATCCATTTTGCCTTCACACACCTCCAATATATGACTTCAAACACCTCAATTCTGTGACGTCACACACCTCCATTCTATGTCTTCAAACCGTCCATTCTGTGACTTCACACACCTCCATTCTGTGACTTCACACACTTCCATTCTATGACTTCACAAACCTTCATTCTATGATTTCACACACCTCCATTCTGTGACTTCACAAACCTCCATTCTATGACCTCACACACCCTCATTCTATGATTTCACACACCTCCATTCTACGACTTCACCCATCCATTTTGACTTCACACACCTCCAATATATGACTTCAAACACCTCAATTCTGTGACTTCACACACCTCCATTCTATGTCTTCAAACCGTCCATTCTGTGACTTCACACACCTCCATTCTATGACTTCACACACTTCCATTCTATGACTTCACATACCTCCATTCTGTGACTTTACACACCTCCATTCTGAGTTCACCCCCCTCAATTCTGGGACTTCACAGACCTACAATCTGTGACTTCCCACACCTCCATTCTGTGACTTCACACACCTCCATTCTATGACTTCACACACCTCCATTCTATGGCTTCACACACGTCCATTCTGTGACTTCACTCACCTCCATTCTATGACTTCACACAGCTCCATTGTGACTACACACACTACCATTCTATGAGTTCACACACCACCATTCTGACTTCACACACCTCATTCTATGACTACACACACATCCATTCTATGACATCACACACCTCCTTTCTATGACTTCACCCAACTCGATTCTATGACTTCACACCTCCATTCTGAGTTCACACACCTCCATTTTGTGACGTCACACACCTCCATTATATGACTTCACACACCTCCATTCTATGACTTCACACACCTCCATTCTATGCCTTCACACACCTCCATTCTGTGACTTCACACACCTCCATTCTATGACTTCACAGACCTCGAATCTGTGATTTCACTCACATGCACTCTATGACTTCACACTCCTCCATTCTATGACTTCAATCACCTCCATTCTTTGACTTCACACACCTCCATTCTGTGTTCACACACCTCAATTCTGTGACTTCACACACCTCCATTCTGACTTCACCCACCTCCTCTCGATGACTACACACCTCTATTCTGACTTCACACACCTCCATTCTGTGACTTCACACACCTTCATTCTATGATTTCACACACCTCCATTCTGTGACTTCACAAAACTCCATTCTATGACCTCACACACCCTCATTCTATGATTTCACACACCTCCATTCTATGACCTCACACATCAATTTTGACTTCACACACCTCCAATATATGACTTCAAACACCTCAATTCTGTGACTTCACACACGTCCATTCTATGACATCAAACCGTCCATTCTGTGACTTCAGACACCTCCATTCTATGACTTCACTCACCTCCATTCTGAGTTCACACACCTCTATTTTGTGATTTCACACACCTTCCATTCTGTGACTTCACACACCTCCATTCTGTGACTTCACAAACTACCATTCTATGACTTCACAAACCTTCATTCTATGATTTCACATAACTCCATTCTGTGACTTCACAAACCTCCATTCTATGACCTCACACACCCTCATTCTATGATTTCACACACCTCCATTCTATGACTTCACACATCCATTTTGACTTCACACACCTCCAATATATGACTTCAAACACCTCAATTCTGTGACTTCACACACCTCCATTCTATGACTTCAAACCGTCCATTCTGTTACTTCACACACCTCCATTCTATGACTTCACACACTTCCATTCTATGACTTCACACACCTCCATTCTGTGACTTTACACACCTCCATTCTGAGTTCACACACCTCAATTCTGGGACTTCACAGACCTCCAATCTGCGCCTTCCCACACCTCCATTCTGTGACTTCACACACCTCCATTCTATGACTTCACACACCTCCATTCTATGACTTCACACACGTCCATTCTGTGACTTCACACACCTCCATTCTATGAATTCACACACCTCCATTGTGACTACACACACTACCATTCTATGAGTTCACACACCTCCATTCTGACTTCACACACCTCCATTCTATGACTTCACACACCTCCATTCTGTGACTTCACACACCTCCATTCTATGCCTTCACACACTTTCATTCTTACTTCACAAACATACATTCTATGACATCACACACGTCCACTCAATGACTTCACACTCCGCCATTCTATGACTTCCCACACCTCCTTTCTATGACTTCACCCACCTCCAATCGATGACTACACACCTCCATTTTGACTTCACACACCTCCATTCTGTGACTTCACACACCCCCATTCTATGAGTTCACATACCTCCATTCTATGACTTCACACACCTTCATTCTTACTGCAGAAACATACATTCTATGACTTCACACACCTCCATTCTATGACTTCACAAACCTCCATTCTGTGACTTCACACACCTCCATTCTGAGTTCACACAACTCCATTTGGTGACTTCACACACCTCCATTCTGACTTCACACACCTCCATTCTATGACGTCACACACTTCCATTCTATGACTTCACACACCTCCATTCTGTGACTTCACACACCTCCATTCTGAGTTCACACACCTCCATTCTGTGACTTCTAACACCTCGATTCTGTGACTTCACACAGCTCCAATCTGTGACTACACACACCTCCATTCTATTACCTCACACACCCTCATTCTATGATTTCACACACCTCCATTCTATGACTTCACACACCTCCATTCTATGACTTCACACACCTCCTTTCTATGACTTCATCCAACTCCATTCTATGACTTCACACCTCTATTCTGACTTCACACACCTCCATTCTGTGACTTCACACACCTCCATTATATGACTTCACACACCTCCATTCTATGACTTCACACATCTCCATTCTATGCCTTCACACACCTCCATTCTGTGACTTCACACACCTCCATTCTATGCCTTCACACACCTTAATTCTTACTTCACAAAGATACATTCTATGACTTCACACTCCTCCATTCTATGACTTCAAACACCTCCATTCTTTGACTTCACACACCTCCATTCTGTGTTCACACACCTCAATTCTGTGACTTCACACACCTCCATTCTGACTTCACACACCTCCATTCTATGACTTCACACACCTCCATTCTATGTCTTCACAAACCTCCAGTCTTTGACTTCACACACCTAAATTCTCACTTGACATATCTCCATTCTGTGACTTCACACACGTCCATTCTGACTTCAGACATCTATATTCTATGACTTCACACACCTTCATTTTTACTTTACAAACATCCATTCTATAACTTCACGCACCTCCATTCTATGACTTCACACACCTCCATTCTGTGACTTCACATACCTCCATTCTATGACTTCACACACCTCCATTCTGTGACTTCACACACCTCCATTCTATGACTTCACACACCTCCATTGTGACTACACACACTACCATTCCATGAGTTCACACACCTCCATTCTGACTTCACACACCTCCATTCTATGACTACACACACATCCATTCTATGACTTCACACACCTCCTTTCTATGACTTCACCCAACTCCATTCTATGACTTCACACCTCCATTCTGACTTCACACACCTCCATTCTGTGACTACACACCTCCATTATATGACTTCACACACCTCCATTCTATGACTTCACACACCTCCATTCTATGCCTTCACACACCTCCATTCTGTGACTTCACACACCTCCATTCTATGACTTCACAGACCTCGAATCTGTGATTTCACTCACATGCACTCTATGACTTCACACTCCTCAATTCTATGACTTCAATCACCTCCAATCTTTGACTTCACACACCTCCATTCTGTGTTCACACACCTCAATTCTGTGACTTCACACACCTCCATTCTGACTTCACCCACCTCCAATCGATGACTACACACCTCTATTCTGACTTCACACACCTCCATTCTGTGACTTCACACACCCCCATTCTATGAGTTCACATACCTCCATTGTATGACTTCACACACCTTCATTCTTACTTCAGAAACATCCATTCTATGACTTCACACACCTCAATTCTATGACTTCACAAACCTCCATTCTGTGACTTCACACACCTCCATTCTGAGTTCACACAACTCCATTCGGTGACTTCACACACCTCCATTCTTACTTCACACACCTCCTTTCTATGACTTCACACACTTCCATTCTATGACTTCACACACCTCCATTCTGTGACTTCACACACCTCCATTCTGAGTTCACACACCTCCATTCTGTGACTTCTCACACCTCGATTCTGTGACTTCACACAGCTCCAATCTGTGACTTCACACACTTCCATTCTATGACTTCACACACCTCCATTCTGTGACTTTACACACCTCCATTCTGAGTACACACACCTCAATTCTGGGACTTCACAGACCTCCAATCTGTGACTTCCCACACCTCCATTCTGTGACTTCACACACCTCCATTGCATGACTTTACACACCTCCATTCTATGACTTCACACACGTCCATTCTGTGACTTCACACACCTCCATTCTATGACTCCACACACCTCCATTGTGACTACACACACAACCATTCTATGAGTTCACACACCTCCATTCTGACTTCACACACCTCCATTCTATGACTACACACACATCCATTCTATGACTTCACACACCTCCTTTCTATGACTTCACCCAACTCCATTCTATGACTCCACACCTCCATTCTGACTTCACACACCTCCATTCTGAGACTTCACACACCCCCATACTGAGTTCACACACCTCTATTCTGTGATTTCATACACCTTCCATTCTGTGACTTCACACACCTCCATTCTGTGACTTCACACACTTCCATTCTATGACTTCACAAACCTTCATTCTATGATTTCACACACCTCCATTCTGTGACTTCACAAACCTCCATTCTATGACTTCACACACCCTCATTCTATGATTTCACCCACCTCCATTCTACGACTTCACACATCCATTTTGCCTTCACACATCTCCAATATATGACTTCAAACACCTCAATTCTGTGACGTCACACACCTCCATTCTATGTCTTCAAACCGTCCATTCTGTGACTTCACACACCTCCATTCTGTGACTTCACACACTTCCATTCTATGACTTCACAAACCTTCATTCTATGATTTCACACACCTCAATTCTGTGACTTCACAAACCTCCATTCTGTGACCTCACACACCCTCATTCTATGATTTCACACACCTCCATTCTACGACTTCACACATCCATTTTGACTTCACACACCTCCAATATATGACTTCAAACACCTCAATTCTGTGACTTCACACATCTCCATTCTATGTCTTCAAACCGTCCATTCTGAGACTTCACACACCTCCATTCTATGACTTCACACACTTCCATTCTATGACTTCACATACCTCCATTCTGTGACTTTACACACCTCCATTCTGAGTTCACACACCTCAATTCTGGGACTTCACAGACCTACAATCTGTGACTTCCCACACCTCCATTCTGTGACTTCACACACCTCCATTCTATGACTTCACACACCTCCATTCTATGACTTCACACACGTCCATTCTGTGACTTCACACACCTCCATTCTATGACTTCACACACCTCCATTGTGACTACACACACTACCATTCTATGAGTTCACACACCACCATTCTGACTTCACACACCTCATTCCATGACTACACACACATCCATTCTATGACATCACACACCTCCTTTCTATGACTTCACCCAACTCGATTCTATGACTTCACACCTCCATTCTGACTTCACACACCTCCATTCTGTGACGTCACACACCTCCATTATATGACTTCACACACCTCCATTCTATGACTTCACACACCTCCATTCTATGCCTTCACACACCTCCATTCTGTGACTTCACACACCTCCATTCTATGACTTCACAGACCTCGAATCTGTGATTTCACTCACATGCACTCTATGACTTCACACTCCTCCATTCTATGACTTCAATCACCTCCATTCTTTGACTTCACACACCTCCATTCTGTGTTCACACACCTCAATTCTGTGACTTCACACACCTCCATTCTGACTTCACCCACCTCCACTCGATGACTACACACCTCTATTCTGACTTCACACACCTCCATTCTGTGACTTCACACACCCCCATTCTATGAGTTTACATACCTCCATTCTATGACTTCACACACCTTCATTCTTACTTCAGAAACAGCCATTCTATGACTTCACACACTTCCATTCTATGACTTCACACACTTCCATTCTGTGACTTCACACACCTTCATTCTGAGTTCACACACCTCCATTCTGTGACTTCTCACACCTCGATTCTCTGACTTCACACAGCTCCAATCTGTGACTTCACGCACTTCCATTCTATGACTTCACACACCTCCATTCTGTGACTTTACACACCTCCATTCTGAGTTCACACACCTCAATTCTGGGACTTCACAGACCTCCAATCTGTGACTTCCCACACCTCCATTCTGTGACTTCACACACCTACATTGTATGACTTCACACACGTCCATTCTGTGACTTCACACACCTCCATTCTATGACTTCACACACCTCCATTGTGACTACACACACAACCATTCTATGAGTTCACACACCTCCATTCTGACTTCACACACCTCCATTCTATGACTAAACACACATCCATTCTATGACTTCACACACCTCCTTTCTCTGACTTCACACAACTCCATTCTATGACTTCACACCTCCATTCTGACTTCACACACCACCATTCTGAGACTTCACACACCTCCATACTGAGTTCACACATCTCTATTCTGTGATTTCACACACCTTCCATTCTGTGACTTCACACACCTCCATTCTGTGACTTCACACACTTCCATTCTATGACTTCACAAACCTTCATTCTATGATTTCACACACCTCCATTCTGTGACTTCACAAACCTCCATTCTATGACCTCACACACCCTCATTCTATGATTTCACACACCTCCATGCTACGACTTCACACATCCATTTTGACTTCACACACCTCCAATATATGACTTCAAACAACTCAAGTCTGTGACTTCACACACCTCCATTCTATGACTTCACACATGTCCATTCTGTGACTTCACACACCTCCATTCTATGACTTCACACACCTCCATTGTGACTACACACACTACCATTCTATGAGTTCACACACCACCATTCTGACTTCACACACCTCCATTCTATGACTACACACACATCCATTCTATGACTTCACACATCTCCTTTCTATGACTTCACCCAACTCGATTCTATGACTTCACACCTCCATTCTGACTTCACACACCTCCATTCTGTGACTTCAAACACCTCCATTATATGACTTCACACACCTCCATTCTATGACTTCACACACCTCCATTCTATGCCTTCACACACCTCCATTCTGTGACTTCACACACCTCCATTCTATGCCTTCACACACCATCATTCTTACTTCACAATCATACATTCTATGACTTCACACTCCTCCATTCTATGACTTCAGACACCTCCATTCTTTCACTTCACACACCTCCATTCTGTGTTCACACACCTCAATTCTGTGACCTCACACACCTCCATTCTGACTTCACACACCTCCATTCTATGACTTCACACACCTCCGTTCTATGTCTTCACACACCTCCATTCTTTGACTTCACACACCTAAATTCTGACTTGACACATCTCCATTCTGTTACTTCACACACCTCCATTCTGACTTCACACATCTCCATTCTATGACTTCACACACCTTCATTTTTACTTTACAAACATCCATTCTATAACTTCACACACCTCCATTCTATGACTTCACAAACCTCCTTTCTATGACTTCACCCAACTCCATTCTATGACTTCACACCTCCATTCTGTCTTCACACACCTCCATTCTGTGACTTCACACACCTCCATTCTATGTCTTCAAACAGTCCATTCTGTGACTTCACACACCTCCATTCTGAGTTCACACACCTCCATTTTTGTGACTTCTCACACCTCGATTCTGTGACTTCACACAGCTCCAATCTGTGACTTCACACACTTCCATTCTATGACTTCACACACCTCCATTCTGTGACTTTACACACCTCCATTCTGAGTTCACACACCTCAATTCTGGGACTTCAAAGACCTCCAATCTGTGACTTCCCACACCTCCATTCTGTGACTTCACACACCTCCATTCTATGACTTCACACACCTCCATTCTATGACTTCACACACGTCCATTCTGTGACTTCACACACCTCCATTCTATGACTTCACACACCTCCATTGTGACTACACACAGTACCATTCTATGAGTTCACACACCTCCATTCTGACTTCACACACCTCTATTCTATGACTACACACACATCCATTCTATGACTTCACACACCTCCTTTCTATGACTTCACCCAACTCCATTCTATGACTTCACACCTCCATTCTGACTTCACACACCTCCATTCTGTGACTTCACACACTTCCATTCTATGACTTCACAAACCTTCATTCTATGATTTCACACACCTCCATTCTGTGACTTCACAAACCTCCATTCTATGACCTCACACACCCTCATTCTATGATTTCACACACCTCCATGCTACGACTTCACACATCCATTTTGACTTCACACACCTCCAATATATGACTTCAAACACCTCAATTCTGTGACTTCACACACCTCCATTCTATGACTTCACACATGTCCATTCTGTGACTTCACACACCTCCATTCTATGACTTCACACACCTCCATTGTGACTACACACACTACCATTCTATGAGTTCACACACCACCATTCTGACTTCACACACCTCCATTCTATGACTACACACACATCCATTCTATGACTTCACACATCTCCTTTCTATGACTTCACCCAACTCGATTCTATGACTTCACACCTCCATTCTGACTTCACACACCTCCATTCTGTGACTTCAAACACCTCCATTATATGACTTCACACACCTCCATTCTATGACTTCACACACCTCCATTCTATGCCTTCACACACCTCCATTCTGTGACTTCACACACCTCCATTCTATGCCTTCACACACCATCATTCTTACTTCACAATCATACATTCTATGACTTCTCACTCCTCCATTCTATGACTTCAGACACCTCCATTCTTTCACTTCACACACCTCCATTCTGTGTTCACACACCTCAATTCTGTGACCTCACACACCTCCATTCTGACTTCACACACCTCCATTCTATGACTTCACACACCTCCATTCTATGTCTTCACACACCTCCATTCTTTGACTTCACACACCTAAATTCTGACTTGACACATCTCCATTCTGTGACTTCACACACCTCCATTCTGACTTCACACATCTCCATTCTATGACTTCACACACCTTCATTTTTACTTTACAAACATCCATTCTATAACTTCACACACCTCCATTCTATGACTTCACAAACCTCCTTTCTATGACTTCACCCAACTCCATTCTATGACTTCACACCTCCATTCTGTCTTCACACACCTCCATTCTGTGACTTCACACACCTCCATTCTATGTCTTCAAACAGTCCATTCTGTGACTTCACACACCTCCATTCTGAGTTCACACACCTCCATTTTGTGACTTCTCACACCTCGATTCTGTGACTTCACACAGCTCCAATCTGTGACTTCACACACTTCCATTCTATGACTTCACACACCTCCATTCTGTGACTTTACACACCTCCATTCTGAGTTCACACACCTCAATTCTGGGACTTCAAAGACCTCCAATCTGTGACTTCCCACACCTCCATTCTGTGACTTCACACACCTCCATTCTATGACTTCACACACCTACATTCTATGACTTCACACACGTCCATTCTGTGACTTCACACACCTCCATTCTATGACTTCACACACCTCCATTGTGACTACACACAGTACCATTCTATGAGTTCACACACCTCCATTCTGACTTCACACACCTCCATTCTATGACTACACACACATCCATTCTATGACTTCACACACCTCCTTTCTATGACTTCACCCAACTCCATTCTATGACTTCACACCTCCATTCTGACTTCACACACCTCCATTCTGAGACTTCACACACCTCCATACTGAGTTCACACACTTCTATTCTGTGATTTCACACACCTTCCATTTTGTGACTTCACACACCTCCATTCTGTGACTTCACACACTTCCATTCTATGACTTCACAAACCTTCATTCTATGATTTCACACACCTCCATTCTACGACTTCACACATCCATTTTGACTTCACACACCTACAATATATGACTTCAAACACCTCCATTCTATGACTTCACACATCTCCTTTCTGAGTTGACACACCTCCATTCTATGACTTCACACACCTCCAATCTGAATTCATACACCTCCATTCTATGACTTCACCCACCTCAATTCTATGACTTCACTCACCTCCATTCTCCGACTTCACACCCCTCTAATTTGATTTCTCATACCTGCATTCTATGACTTCAAAAAACTCCCTTCGGTGACTTCACAATACTCCATTCTATGACTTCACACATCTACATTCTATGACTTCACACACCTCAATTCTGATTCACACAACTCCATTCTGTGACTTCACAAAACTCCATTCTATGATTTCACATATCTCCATACTATGACTTCACACACCTCCATCTATGATTGCACACACCTCCATTCTGAGTTCACACACCTCCAATCTGTGACTTCACACACCTCCATTCTGACTTCACACACCTCCATTGTATGACTTCACACACCTCCATTCTGTGACTTCACACACCTCCATTCTATGACTTCACAAACTTCCATTGTGACGTCACACACCTCCATTCTATGAATTCACACACCTCCATTCTATGACTTCACACACCTACATTCTGACTTCACACACTTCCATTCTGACTTCACACACCTACATTCTATGACTTCACACACCTCCATTCTGACTTCACACACCTCCATTCTGACTTCACACACCTACATTCTATGACTTCACACACCTCCATTCTATGTCTTCACACACCTCCATTCTTTGACTTCACACACCTAAATTCTGAGTTGACACATCTCCATTCTGTGACTTCACATACCTCCATTCTGACTTCACACATCTCCATTCTATGACTTCACACACCTTCATTTTTACTTTACAAACATCCATTCTATAGCTTCACACACCTCCATTCTTTGACTTCACACACGTCCATTTAGTGACTTCACACACCTCCATTCTATGACTTCACACACCTCCATTCTGTGACTTCACATACCTACATTCTGTGATTTCACACACTTCCATTGTGACGTCACACACCTCCATTCTATGAGTTCACACACCTCCATTCTGACTTCACACACCTCCATTCTATGACTTCACACACCTCCATTCTGAAATCACACAGCTCCATTCTGTGCTTTCACAAAACTCTATTCTATGATTTCACACACTTCCATACTATGACTTCACACAACTCCATCTATGACTTCACACACCTCCATTCTGACTACACACAACTATATTCTATGACTTCGCACACCTCCATTCTGACATCACACACATCCGTTCTATGACTTCACAGACCTCGAATCTGTGATTTCACTCACATGCACTCTATGACTTCACACTCCTCCATTGTATGACTTCAAACACCTCCATTCTTTGACTTCACACACCTCCATTCTGTGTTCACACACCTCAATTCTGTGACTTCACACACCTCCATTCTGACTTCACCCACCTCCAATCGAAGACTACACACCTCTATTCTGACTTCACACACCTCCATTCTGTGACTTCACACACCCCCATTCTATGAGTTCATATACCTCCATTCTATGACTTCACACACCTTCATTCTTACTTCAGAAACATCCGTTCTATGACTTCACACACCTCCATTCTATGACTTCACAAACCTCCATTCTGTGACTTCACACAACTCCATTCTATGACTTCACAAACTTCCAATGTGACGTCACAGACCTCCATTCTATGTGTTCACACACCTCCATTCTATGACTTCACTCACCTCCATTCTATGACTTCACACATCTCCTTTCTGAGTTGACACACCTCCATTCTATGACTTCACACACCTCCAATCTGAATTCATACACCTCCATTCTATAACTTCACCCACCTCAATTCTATGACTTAACTCACCTCCATTCTCCGACTTCACACCCCTCTAATTTTATTTCTCATACCTCCATTCTATGACTTCAAAAAACTCCCTTCGGTGACTTCACAATACTCCATTCTATGACTTCACACATCTACATTCTATGACTTCACACACCTCAATTCTGATTCACACAACTTCATTCTGTGACTTCACAAAACTCCATTCTATGATTTCACATATCTCCATACTATGACTTCACACACCTCCATCTATGATTGCACACACCTCCATTCTGAGTTCACACACCTCCAATCTGTGACTTCACACACCTCCATTCTGACTTCACACACCTCCATTGTATGACTTCACACACCTCCATTCTGTGACTTCACACACCTCCATTCTATGACTTCACAAACTTCCATTGTGACGTCACACACCTCCATTCTATGAATTCACACACCTCCATTCTATGACTTCACACACCTACATTCTGACTTCACACACCTCCATTCTGACTTCACACACCTACATTCTATGACTTCACACACCTCCATTCTGACTTCACACACCTCCATTCTGACTTCACACACCTACATTCTATGACTTCACACACCTCCATTCTATGTCTTCACACACCTCCATTCTTTGACTTCACACACCTAAATTCTGAGTTGACACATCTCCATTCTGTGACTTCACATACCTCCATTCTGACTTCACACATCTCCATTCTATGACTTCACACACCTTCATTTTTACTTTACAAACATCCATTCTATAGCTTCACACACCTCCATTCTTTGACTTCACACACGTCCGTTCAGTGACTTCACACACCTCCATTCTATGACTTCACACACCTCCATTCTGTGACTTCACATACCTACATTCTGTGATTTCACACACTTCCATTGTGACGTCACACACCTCCATTCTATGAGTTCACACACCTCCATTCTGACTTCACACACCTCCATTCTATGACTTCACACACCTCCATTCTGAAATCACACAGCTCCATTCTGTGCTTTCACAAAACTCTATTCTATGATTTCACACACTTCCATACTATGACTTCACACAACTCCATCTATGACTTCACACACCTCCATTCTGACTACACACAACTATATTCTATGACTTCGCACACCTCCATTCTGACATCACACACATCCGTTCTATGACTTCACAGACCTCGAATCTGTGATTTCACTCACATGCACTCTATGACTTCACACTCCTCCATTCTATGACTTCAAACACCTCCATTCTTTGACTTCACACACCTCCATTCTGTGTTCACACACCTCAATTCTGTGAATTCACACACCTCCATTCTGACTTCACCCACCTCCAATCGAAGACTACACACCTCTATTCTGACTACACACACCTCCATTCTGTGACTTCACACACCCCCATTCTATGAGTTCATATACCTCCATTCTATGACTTCACACACCTTCATTCTTACTTCAGAAACATCCGTTCTATGACTTCACACACCTCCATTCTATGACTTCACAAACCTCCATTCTGT
Source organism: Megascapheus bottae (assembly GCA_024803745.1). Classification (NCBI taxonomy): domain Eukaryota; kingdom Metazoa; phylum Chordata; class Mammalia; order Rodentia; family Geomyidae; genus Megascapheus; species Megascapheus bottae. The sequence goes on along the minus strand of JANJXV010000106.1, from coordinate 85,269 downwards.
GACTTCACACAACCCCATTCTATGACTTCACAAACTTCCAATGTGACGTCACAGACCTCCATTCTATGTGTTCACACACCTCCATTCTATGACTTCACTCACCTCCATTCTATGACTTCACACATCTCCTTTCTGAGTTGACACACCTCCATTCTATGACTTCACACACCTCCAATCTGAATTCATACACCTCCATTCTATAACTTCACCCACCTCAATTCTATGACTTAACTCACCTCCATTCTCCGACTTCACACCCCTCTAATTTTATTTCTCATACCTCCATTCTATGACTTCAAAAAACTCCCTTCGGTGACTTCACAATACTCCATTCTATGACTTCACACATCTACATTCTATGACTTCACACACCTCAATTCTGATTCACACAACTCCATTCTGTGACTTCACAAAACTCCATTCTATGATTTCACATATCTCCATACTATGACTTCACACACCTCCATCTATGATTGCACACACCTCCATTCTGAGTTCACACACCTACAATCTGTGACTTCACACACCTCCATTCTGACTTCACACACCTCCATTGTATGACTTCACACACCTCCATTCTGTGACTTCACACACCTCCATTCTATGACTTCACAAACTTCCATTGTGACGTCACACACCTCCATTCTATGAGTTCACACACTTCCATTCTATGACTTCACACACCTACATTCTGACTTCACACACCTCCATTCTGACTTCACACACCTACATTCTATGACTTCACACACCTCCATTCTGACTTCACACACCTCCATTCTGACTTCACACACCTACATTCTATGACTTCACACACCTCCATTCTATGTCTTCACACACCTCCATTCTTTGACTTCACACACCTAAATTCTGAGTTGACACATCTCCATTCTGTGACTTCACACACCTCCATTCTGACTTCACACATCTCCATTCTATGACTTCACACACCTTCATTTTTACTTTACAAACATCCATTCTATAGCTTCACACACCTCCATTCTTTGACTTCACACACGTCCATTCAGTGACTTCACACACCTCCATTCTATGACTTCACACACCTCCATTCTGTGTCTTCACATACCTACATTCTATGATTTCACACACTTCCATTGTGACGTCACACACCTCCATTCTATGAGTTCACACACCTCCATTCTGACTTCACACACCTCCATTCTATGACTTCACACACCTCCATTCTGAAATCACACAGCTCCATTCTGTGCTTTCACAAAACTCTATTCTATGATTTCACACACCTCCATACTATGACTTCACACAACTCCATCTATGACTTTACACACCTCCATTCTGACTACACACAACTATATTCTATGACTTCGCACACCTCCATTCTGACATCACACACATCCGTTCTATGACTTCACAGACCTCGAATCTGTGATTTCACTCACATGCACTCTATGACTTCACACTCCTCCATTCTATGACTTCAAACACCTCCATTCTTTGACTTCACACACCTCCATTCTGTGTTCACACACCTCAATTCTGTGACTTCACACACCTCCATTCTGACTTCACCCACCTCCAATCGATGACTACACACCTCTATTGTGACTTCACACACCTCCATTCTGTGACTTCACACACCCCCATTCTATGAGTTAACATACCTCCATTCTATGACTTCACACACCTTCATTCTTACTTCAGAAACATCCATTCTATGACTTCACACACCTCCATTCTATGACTTCACAAACCTCCATTCTGTGACTTCACACACCTCCATTCTGAGTTCACACAACTCCATTCGGTGACTTCACACACCTCCATTCTTACTTCACACACCTCCATTCTATGACTTCACACACTTCCATTCTATGACTCCACACACCTCCATTCTGTGACTTCACACACCTCCATTCTGAGTTCACACACCTCCATTCTGTGACTTCTCACACCTCGATTCTGTGAATTCACACAGCTCCAATCTTTGACTTCACACACTTCCATTCTATGACTTCACACACCTCCATTCTGTGACTTTACACACCTCCATTCTGAGTTCACACACCTCAATTCTGGGACTTCACAGACCTCCAATCTGTGACTTCCCACACCTCAATTCTGGGACTTCACACACCTCCATTCTATGACTTCACACACCTCCATTGTGACTACACACACTACCATTCTATGAGTTCACACACCTCCATTCTGACTTCACACACCTCCATTCTATGACTACACACAAATCCATTCTATGACTTCACACACCTCCTTTCTATGACTTCACCCAACTCCATTCTATGACTTCACAACTCCATTCTGACTTCACACACTTCCATTCTATGACTTCACACACCTCCATTCTGTGACTTCACACACCTCCATTCTGAGTTCACACACCTCCATTCTGTGACTTCTCACACCTCGATTCTGTGAATTCACACAGCTCCAATCTGTGACTTCACACACTTCCATTCTATGACTTCACACACCTCCATTCTGACCTCACACACCTCCATTCTGACTTCACACACCTAAATTCTGTGACTTCACACACCTCCACTGTATGATTTCACACCCCTCCATTCTATGACTTCACTCACCTCCATTCTATGACTTCACACACCTCCTTTCTGAGTTGACACACCTCCATTCTATGACTTCACACACCTCCAATCTGAATTCACACACCTCCATTCTATGACTTCACCCACCTCCATTCTATGACTTCACACAACTCCATTCTACGACTTCACACCCCTCTAATTTGATTTCTCATACCTCCATTCTATGACTTCACAAACCTCTCTTCGGTGACTTCACAATACTCCATTCTATGACTTCACACACCTCCATTGTATGACTTCACAGACCTCGAATCTGTGACTTCACTCACCTCCACTCTATGATTTCACACTTCTCCATTCCATGACTTCCCACACCTAAGTTCTTTGACTTCACCCACCTCCATTCTATGACTTCACACCTCCATTCTGACTTCACACACCTCCACTCTATGACTTCACACACCTCCATTCTGACTTCACACACCTCCATTCTGTGACGTCTCACACCTCCATTCTATGACTTCACACACCTCCATTCTGTGACCTCACACACCTCCAATCTATGACTTCACACACCTCCATTCTGTGACGTCACACACCTCCATTCTGAGTTCACACACCTCCATTCTGTGACTTCTCACACCTCGATTCTGTGACTTCACACAGCTCCAATCTGTGACTTCACACACTTCCATTCTATGACTTCACACACCTCCATTCTATGACTTCACACACCTACATTCTGTGACTTCACACACCTCCATTCTATGACCTCACACACCCTCATTCTATGATTTCACACACCTACATTCTATGACTTCACACATCCATTTTGATTTCACACACCTCCAATATATGTCTTCAAAAACATCAATTCTGTGACTTCACACACTTCCATTCTATGACTTCATACCGTCCATTCTATGACTTCATACACCTCCATTTTGTGACTTTACACACCTCCATTCTGGGTTTACACACCTCCATTCTGTGACTTCACACTCCTGCAATCTGTGACTTCCCACACCTCCATTCTGTGACTTCCCACACCTCCATTCTATGACTTCACACACCTTCATTCTTACCTCACAAACACCCATTCTATGACTTCACAAACCTCCATTCTATGACTTCACACACCTCCATTCTGTGACTTCACACACCTCCATTCTATGACTTCACACACCTCCATTGTGACTACTCACACCTCCATTTTATGAGTTCACTCACCTCCATTCTGACTTCACACACCTCCATTCTCTGACTTCACACACCTCCATTCTGAATTCACACAGCTCAATTCTGTGACTTTACAAAATTCCATTCTGACTTCACACACCTCCATAGTATGAATTCACACACCTCCATTCTGTGACTTCACACACTTCCATTGTGACGTCACACACCTCCATTCTATGAGTTCACACACCTCCATTCTATGACTTCACACACCTCCATTCTGACTTCACAAACCTCTATTCTATGACTTCGCACACCTCCATTCTGACATCACACACGTCCAATCTATGACTTCACAGACCTCGAATCTGTGACTTCACTCACATCCACTCTATGACTTCACACTCCTCCATTCTATGACTTCCCACACCTCCTTTCTATGACTTCACCCACGTTCATTCTATGATTTCACACCTCCATTCTGACTTCACACACTTCCATTCAGTGACTTCACACACCTCCATTCAATGACTTCACACACCTCCATTCTATGACTTCACACACCTTCATTCTTACTTCAGAAACATCCATTCAATGACCTCACACACCTCCATCTATGACTTCACAAACCTCCATTCTGTGACTTCACACACCTCCATACTGAGTTCACAAAACTCCATTCGGTGACCTAACACACCTCCATTCTGACTTCACACACGTCCATTCTATGACTTCACACACTTCCATTCTATGACTTCACAAACCTCCATTCTGTGACTTCACACACCTCCATTCTGAGTTCACACACCTCCATTCTGTGACTTCACACACCTCCATTCTATGACTTCACACACTTGCATTCTATGACTTCACACATCCATTTTGACTTCACACACCTCCAATATATGACTTCAAACAGCTCAATTCTCTGACTTCACACACCTCCATTTTATGACTTTAAACCCGTCCATTCAGTGACTTCACACACCTCCATTCTATGACTTCACACACCTCCATTCTGAATTCACACAGCTCAATTCTGTGACTTTACAAAATTCCATTCTGACTTCACACACCTTCATTGTATGAATTCACACACCTCCATTCTGTGACTTCACACACTTCCATTGTGACGTCACACACCTCCATTCTATGAGTTCACACACCTCCATTCTATGACTTCACACACCTCCATTCTGACTTCACAAACCTCTATTCTATGACTTCGCACACCTCCATTCTGACATCACACACGTCCAATCTATGACTTCACAGACCTCGAATCTGTGACTTCACTCACATCCACTCTATGACTTCACACTCCTCCATTCTATGACTTCCCACACCTCCTTTCTATGACTTCACCCACGTTCATTCTATTTCACACCTCCATTCTGACTTCACATACTTCCATTCAGTGACTTCACACACCTCCATTCAATGACTTCACACACCTCCATTCTATGACTTCACACACCTTCATTCTTACTTCAGAAACATCCATTCAATGACCTCACACACCTCCATCTATGACTTCACAAACCTCCATTCTGTGACTTCACACACCTCCATTCTGTGACTTTACACAGCTCCATTCTATCACTTCACACACTCCATTGTGACATCACACACCTCCATTCTATGAGTTCACACACCTCCATTCTCACTTCACACACCTCCATTCTTTGACTTCACACACGTCCATTCAGTGACTTCACACACCTCCATTCTATGACTTCACACACCTCCATTCTGTGACTTCACATACCTACATTCTATGATTTCACACACTTCCATTGTGACGAAACACACCTCCATTCTATGAGTTCACACACCTCCATTCTGACTTCACACACCTCCATTCTATGACTTCACACACCTCCATTCTGAAATCACACAGCTCCATTCTGTGCTTTCACAAAACTCTATTCTATGATTTCACACACCTCCATACTATGACTTCACACAACTCCATCTATGACTTCACACACCTCCATTCTGACTACACACAACTATATTCTATGACTTCGCACACCTCCATTCTGACATCACACACATCCGTTCTATGACTTCACAGACCTCGAATCTGTGATTTCACTCACATGCACTCTATGACTTCACACTCCTCCATTCTATGACTTCAAACACCTCCATTCTTTGACTTCACACACCTCCATTCTGAGTTCACACAATTCCATTCGGTGACTTCACACACCTCCATTCTTACTTCACACACCTCCATTCTATGACTTCACACACTTCCATTCTATGACTTCACACACCTCCATTCTGTGACTTCACACACCTCCATTCTGAGTTCACACACCTCCATTCTGTGACTTCTCACACCTCGATTCTGTGACTTCACACAGCTCCAATCTGTGACTTCACACACTTCCATTCTATGACTTCACACACCTCCATTCTGTGACTTTACACACCTCCATTCTGAGTTCACACACCTCAATTCTGGGACTTCACAGACCTCCAATCTGTGACTTCCCACACCTCAATTCTGGGACTTCACACACCTCCATTCTATGACTTCACAAACCTCCATTGTGACTACACACACTACCATTCTATGAGTTCACACACCTCCATTCTGACTTCACACACCTCCATTCTATGACTACACACACATCCATTCTATGACTTCACACACCTCCTTCCTATGACTTCACCCAACTCCATTCTATGACTTCACACCTCCATTCTGACTTCACACACCTCCATTCTGTGACTTCACACACCTCCATCCTGAGTTCACACACCTCTATTCTGTGATTTCACACACCTTCCATTCTGTGACTTCACACACCTCCATTCTGTGACTTCACAAACCTCCATTCTATGACCTCACACACCCTCATTCTATGATTTCACACACCTCCATTCTACGACTTCACACATCCATTTTGACTTCACACACCTCCAAGATATGACTTCACACACCTCCATTCTGTGACTTCACACACCTCCATTCTATGATTTCACACAACTCCATTCTGTGACTTCACACACCTCCATTCTATGACTTCACACACCTCCCTTCTGTGACTTCACACACCTTCATTCTATGATTTCACACACCTCCATTCTATGACTTCACACTCTACACTGTGACTTCACACACCTCCATTCTATGAGTTCACACACCTGCATTGTGACTTCACCCACCTCCATTCTATGACTTCACACACCTCCATTCTGACCTCACACACCTCCATTCTGACTTCACACACCTAAATTCTGTGACTTCACACACCTCCACTCTATGATTTCACACAACTCCATTCTATGACTTCACTCACCTCCATTCTATGACTTCACACACCTCCTTTCTGAGTTGACACACCTCCATTCTATGACTTCACACACCTCCAATCTGAATTCACACACCTCCATTCTATGACTTCACCCACCTCCATTCTATGACTTCACACACCTCCATTCTACGACTTCACACCCGTCTAATTTGATTTCTCATACCTCCATTCTATGACTTCACAAACCTCTCTTCGGTGACTTCACAATACTCCATTCTATGACTTCACACACCTCCATTCTATGACTTCACAGACCTCGAATCTGTGACTTCACTCACCTCCACTCTATGATTTCACACTTCTCCATTCCATGACTTCCCACACCTAAGTTCTTTGACTTCACCCACCTCCATTCTATGACTTCACACCTCCATTCTGACTTCACACACCTCCACTCTATGACTTCACACACCTCCATTCTGACTTCACACACCTCCATTCTGTGACGTCTCACACCTCCATTCTATGATTTCACACACCTCCATTCTGTGACCTCACACACCTCCATTCTATGACTTCACACACCTCCATTCTGTGACGTCACACACCTCCATTCTGAGTTCACACACCTCCATTCTGTGACTTCTCACACCTCGATTCTGTGACTTCACACAGCTCCAATCTGTGACTTCACACACTTCCATTCTATGACTTCACACACCTCCATTCTATGACTTCACACACCTACATTCTGTGACTTCACACACCTCCATTCTATGACCTCACAAACCCTCATTCTATGATTTCACACACCTACATTCTATGACTTCACACATCCATTTTGATTTCACACACCTCCAATATATGTCTTCAAACACCTCAATTCTGTGACTTCACACACCTCCATTCTATGACTTCACACACCTCCATTCTGAATTCACACAGCTCCATTCTGTGCCTTCACAAAACTCTATTCTATGATTTCACACACCTCCATACTATGACTTCACACAACTCCATCTATGACTTCACACACCTCCATTCTGACTTCACACACCTCTATTCTATGACTTCGCACACCTCCATTCTGACATCACACACCTCCATTCTATGACTTCACAGACCTCGAATCTGTGATTTCACTCACATGCACTCTATGACTTCACACTCCTCCATTCTATGACTTCAAACACCTCCACTCTTTGACTTCACACACCTCCATTCTGTGTTCACACACCTCAATTCTGTGACTTCACACACCTCCATTCTGACTTCACACACCTCCATTCTATGACTTCCCACACCTCCTTTCTATGACTTCACCCACCTCCAATCGATGACTATACACCTCCATTCTGACTTCCCACACCTCCATTTTGTGACTTCACACACCCCCATTCTATGAGTTCACATACCTCCATTCTATGACTTCACACACCTTCATTCTTACTTCAGAAACATCCATTCTATGACTTCACACACCTCCATTCTATGACTTCACAAACCTCCATTCTGTGATTTCACACACCTCCATTCTGAGTTCACACAACTCCATTCGGTGACTTCACACACCTCCATTCTGACTTCACACACCTCCATTCTATGACTTCACACTCTTCCATTCTATGACTTCACACACCTTCATTCTGTTACTTCACACACCTCCATTCTGAGTTCACACACCTCCATTCTGTGACTTCTCACACCTCGATTCTGTGACTTCACACAGCTCCAATCTGTGACTTCACACACTTCCATTCTATGACTTCACACACCTCCATTCTATGACTTCACACACATCCATTCTGTGACTTCACACACCTCCATTCTATGACCTCACACACCCTCATTCTATGATTTCACACACCTCCATTCTATGAATTCACACATCCATTTTGATTTCACACACCTCCAATATATGACTTCAATACCTCAATTCTGTGACTTCACACACCTCCATTTTATGACTTCATATCGTCCATTCTGTGACTACACACACCTCCATTCTATGACTTCACACACTTCCATCCTATTTCTTCAAACACCTCCATTCTGTGACTTTACACACCTCCATTCTGGGTTCACACCCCTCCATTCTGTGACTTCACACTCCTGCAATCTTTGACTTCCCACACCTCCATTCTGTGACTTCACACACCTCCATTCTATGACTTCACACACCTTCACTCTTACTTCACAAACACCCATTCTATGACTTCACACACCTCCATTCTATGACTTCACACACCTCCATTCTCTGACTTCACACACCTCCATTTTATGACTTCACACACCTCCATTGTGACTTCACACACCTCCATTCTATGAGTTCACACACCTCCATTCTTACTTCACACACCTCCATTCTATGACTTCACACACCTCCGTTCTGAATTCACACAGCTCAATTCTGTGACTTCACAAAATTCCATTCTGACTTCACACACCTCCATTGTATGTATTCACACACCTCCATTCTGTGACTTCACACACCTCCATTGTGACGTCACACACCTCCATTCTATGAGTTCACACACCTCCATTCTGACTTCACATACCTCTATTCTATGACTTCGCACACCTCCATTCTGACATCACACACCTCCAATCTATGATTTCACAGACCTCGAATCTGTGACTTCACTCACCTCCACTCTATGACTTCACACTCCTCCATTCTATGACTGCCCACACCTCCTTTCTATGACTTCACCCACCTTCATTCTATGACTTCACACAGCTTCATTCTTACTTAAGAAACATCCATTCTATGACCTCACACACCTCCATCTATGACTTCACCAACCTCCATTCTGTGACTTCACACACCTCCATACTGAGTACACAAAACTCCATTCGGTGACTTCACACACCTCCATTCTTACTTCACACACGTCCATTCTATGACTTCACACACTTCCATTCTATGACTTCACAAAGCTCCATTCTGTGACTTCACACACCTCCATTCTGAGTTCACACACCTCCATTCTGTGACTTCACACACCTCCATTCTATGACTTCACACAACTACATTCTATGACTTCACACATCCATTTTGACTTCACACACCTCCAATATATGACTTCAAACGGCTCAATTCTCTGACTTCACACACCTCCATTCTATGACTTTAAACTCGTCCATTTAGTGACTTCACACACCTCCATTCTATGACTTCACCCACCTCCATTCTATGACTTCACACACCTCCATTCTCCGACTTCACACCCCTCTAATTTGATTTCTCATACCTCCATCCTATGACTTCACAAACCTCCCTTCGTTGACTTCACAATACTCCATTCTATGACTTCACACATCTACATTCTATGACTTCACACACCTCAATTCTGACTCACACAACTCCATTCTGTGACTTCACAAAACTCCATTCTATGATTTCACATATCTCCATACTATGACTTCACACACCTCCATCTATGACTTCAAACACCTCCATTATGAGTTCACACACCTACATTCTGTGACGTCACACACCTCCATTCTGACTTCACACACCTCCATTGTATGACTTCACACACCTCCATTCTGTGACTTCACACACCTCCATTCTATGACTTCATAAACTTCCATTGTGATGTCACACACCTCCATTCTATGAGTTCACACACCTACATTCTATGACTTCACACACCTAATTTCTATGACTTCACCCACCGCCATTCCATGACTTCACACCTCCATTCTGACTTCACACACCTCCATTCTGTGACTTCACACACCTCCATTCTATGACTTCACAAACTTCCAATGTGACGTCACAGACCTCCATTCTATGTGTTCACACACCTCCATTCTATGACTTCACTCACCTCCATTCTATGACTTCACACATCTCCTTTCTGAGTTGACACACCTCCATTCTATGACTTCACACACCTCCAATCTGAATTCATACACCTCCATTCTATGAGTTCACCCACCTCAATTCTATGACTTCACTCACCTCCATTCTCCGACTTCACACCCCTCTAATTTGATTTCTCATACCTCCATTCTATGACTTCACAAAACTCCCTTCGGTGACTTCACAATACTCCATTCTATGACTTCACACATCTACATTCTATGACTTCACACACCTCAATTCTGATTCACACAACTCCATTCTGTGACTTCACAAAACTCCATTCTATGATTTCACATATCTCCATACTATGACTTCACACACCTCCATCTATGATTGCACACACCTCCATTCTGAGTTCACACACCTCCAATCTGTTACTTCACACACCTCCATTCTGACTTCACACACCTCCATTGTATGACTTCACACACCTCCATTCTGTGACTTCACACACCTCCATTCTATGACTTCACAAACTTCCATTGTGACGTCACACACCTCCATTCTATGAGTTCACACACCTCCATTCTATGACTTCACACACCTACATTCTGACTTCACACACTTCCATTCTGACTTCACACACCTACATTCTATGACTTCACACACCTCCATTCTGACTTCACACACCTCCATTCTGACTTCACACACCTCCATTCTATGACTTCACACACCTCCATTCTATGTCTTCACACACCTCCATTCTTTGACTTCACACACCTAAATTCTGAGTTGACACATCTCCATTCTATGAGTTCACACACCTCCATTCTGACTTCACACACCTCCATTCTATGACTTCACACACCTCCATTCTGAAATCACACAGCTCCATTCTGTGCTTTCACAAAACTATATTGTATGATTTCACACACCTCCATACTATGACTTCACACAACTCCATCTATGACTTCACACACCTCCATTCTGACTACACACAACTATATTCTATGACTTCGCACACCTCCATTCTGACATCACACACATCCGTTCTATGACTTCACAGACCTCGAATCTGTGATTTCACTCACATGCACTCTATGACTTCACACTCCTCCATTCTATCACTTCAAACACCTCCATTCTTTGACTTCACACACCTCCATTCTGTGTTCACACACCTCAATTCTGTGACTTCACACACCTCCATTCTGACTTCACCCACCTCCAATCGAAGACTACACACCTCTATTGTGACTTCACACACCTCCATTCTGTGACTTCACACACCCCCATTCTATGAGTTCATATACCTCCATTCTATGACTTCACACACCTTCATTCTTACTTCAGAAACATCCATTCTATGACTTCACACACCTCCATTCTATGACTTCACAAACCTCCATTCTGTGACTTCACACACCTCCATTCTGAGTTCACAAAACTCCATTCGGTGACTTCACACACCTCCATTCTTACTTCACACACCTCCATTCTATGACTTCACACACTTCCAATCTATGACTTCACACACCTCCATTCTGTGACTTCACACACCTCCATTCTGAGTTCACACACCTCCATTCTGTGACTTCTCACACCTCGATTCTGTGACTTCACACAGCTCCAATCTGTGACTTCACACACTTCCATTCTATGACTTCACACACCTCCATTCTGTGACTTTACACACCTCCATTCTGAGTTCACACACCTCAATTCTGGGACTTCACAGACCTCCAATCTGTGACTTCCCACACCTCCATTCTGGGACTTCACACACCTCCATTCTATGACTTCACACACCTCAATTGTGACTACACACACTACCATTCTATGAGTTCACACTCCTCCATTCTGACTTCACACACCTCCATTCTATGACTACACACACATCCATTCTATGACTTCACACACCTCCTTTCTATGACTTCACCCAACTCCATTCTATGACTTCACACCTCCATTCTGACTTCACACACCTCCATTCTGTGACTTCACACACCTCCATACTGAGTTCACACACCTCTATTCTGTGATTTCACACACCTTCCATTCTGTGACTTCACACACCTCCATTCTGTGACTTCACAAACCTCCATTCTATGACCTCACACACCCTCATTCTATGATTTCACACACCTGCATTCTACGACTTCACACATCCATTTTGACTTCACACACCTCCAAGATATGACTTCACACACCTCCTTTCTGTGACTTCACACACATCCATTCTATGATTTCACACAACTCCATTCTGTGACTTCACACACCTCCATTCTATGATTTCACACACCTCCATTCTATGACTTCACACACTACACTGTGAGTTCACACACCTCCATTCTGTGACTTCTCACACCTCGATTCTGTGACTTCACACAGCTCCAATCTGTGACTTCACACACTTCCATTCTATGACTTCACACACCTCCCTTCTATGACTTCACACACCTCCATTCTGTGACTTCACACACCTCCATTCTATTACCTCACACACCCTCATTCTATGATTTCACACACCTACATTCTATGACTTCACACATCCATTTTAATTTCACACACCTCCAATATATGTCTTCAAAAACCTCAATTCTCTGACTTCACACACCTCCATTCTATGACTTCATACCGTCCATTCTATGACTTCACACACCTCCATTTTGTGACTTTACACACCTCCATTCTGGGTTTACACACCTGCAATCTGTGACTTCCCACACCTCGATTCTATGACTTCACACACCTTCATTCTTACTTCACAAACACCCATTCTATGACTTCACAAACCTCCATTCTATGACTTCACACACCTACATTCTGTGACTTCTCACACCTCCATTCTATGACTTCACACACCTCCATTGTGACTACTCACACCTCCATTTTATGAGTTCACACACCTCCATTCTGACTTCACACACCTCCATTCTATGACTTCACACACCTCCATTCTGAATTCACACAGCTCAATTCTGTGACTTTACAAAATTCCATTCTGACTTCACACACCTCCATTGTATGAATTCACACACCTCCATTCTGTGACTTCACACACTTCCATTGTGACGTCACACACCTCCATTCTATGAGTTCACACACCTCCATTCTATGACTTCACACACCTCCATTCTGACTTCACAAACCTCTATTCTATGACTTCACACACCTCCATTCTGACATCACACACGTCCAATCTATGACATCACAGACCTCGAATCTGTGACTTCACTCACATCCACTCTATGACTTCACACTCCTCCATTCTATGACTTCCCACACCTCCTTTCTATGACTTCACCCACGTTCATTCTCTGATTTCACACCTCCATTCTGACTTCACACACTTCCATTCAGTGACTTCACACACCTCCATTCAATGACTTCACACACCTCCATTCTATGACTTCACACACCTTCATTCTTACTTCAGAAACATCCATTCAATGACCTCACACACCTCCATCTATGACTTCACAAACCTCCATTCTGTGACTTCACACACCTCCATACTGAGTTCACAAAACTCCATTCGGTGACCTAACACACCTCCATTCTGACTTCACACACGTCCATTCTATGACTTCACACACTTCCATTCTATGACTTCACAAACCTCCATTCTGTGACTTCACACACCTCCATTCTGAGTTCACACACCTCCATTCTGTGACTTCACACACCTCCATTCTATGACTTCACACACCTGCATTCTATGACTTCACACATCCATTTTGACTTCACACACCTCCAATATATGACTTCAAACAGCTCAATTCTCTGACTTCACACACCTCCATTTTATGACTTTAAACCCGTACATTCAGTGACTTCACACACCTCCATTCTATGACTTCACACACCTCCATTCTGAATTCACACAGCTCAATTCTGTGACTTTACAAAATTCCATTCTGACTTCACACACCTCCATTGTATGAATTCACACACCTCCATTCTGTGACTTCACACACTTCCATTGTGACGTCACACACCTCCATTCTATGAGTTCACACACCTCCATTCTATGACTTCACACACCTCCATTCTGACTTCACAAACCTCTATTCTATGACTTCGCACACCTCCATTCTGACATCACACACGTCCAATCTATGACTTCACAGACCTCGAATCTGTGACTTCACTCACATCCACTCTATGACTTCACACTCCTCCATTCTATGACTTCCCACACCTCCTTTCTATGACTTCACCCACGTTCATTCTATGATTTCACACCTCCATTCTGACTTCACATACTTCCATTCAGTGACTTCACACACCTCCATTCAATGACTTCACACACCTCCATTCTATGACTTCACACACCTTCATTCTTACTTCAGAAACATCCATTCAATGACCTCACACACCTCCATCTATGACTTCACAAACCTCCATTCTGTGACTTCACACACCTCCATTCTGTGACTTTACACAGCTCCATTCTATCACTTCACACACTTCCATTGTGACATCACACACCTCCATTCTATGAGTTCACACACCTCCATTCTCACTTCACACACCTCCATTCTATGACTTCACACACCTCCGTTCTGAATTCACACAGCTCAATTCTGTGACTTCACAAAATTCCATTCTGACTTCACACACCTCCATTGTATGTATTCACACACCTCCATTCTGTGACTTCACGCACCTCCATTGTAACGTCACATACCTCCATTCTATGAGTTCACACACCTCCATTCTGACTTCACAAACCTCTATTCTATGACTTAGCACACCTCCATTCTGACATCACACACCTCCAATCTATGATTTCACAGACCTCAAATCTGTGACTTCACTCACCTCCACTCTGTGACTTCACACTCCTCCATTCTATGACTGCCCACACCTCCTTTCTATGACTTCACCCACCTTCATTCTATGACTTCACACAGCTTCATTCTTACTTAAGAAACATCCATTCTATGACCTCACACACCTCCATCTATGACTTCACCAACCTCCATTCTGTGACTTCACACACCTCCATACTGAGTACACAAAATTCCATTCGGTGACTTAACACACCTCCATTCTGACTTCACACACGTCCTTTCTATGACTTCACACACTTCCATTCTATGACTTCACAAAGCTCCATTCTGTGACTTCACACACCTCCATTCTGAGTTCACACACCTCCATTCTGTGACTTCACACACCTCCATTCTATGACTTCACACACCTACATTCTATGACTTCACACATCCATTTTGACTTCACACACCTCCAATATATGACTTCAAACAGCTCAATTCTCTGACTTCACACACCTCCATTCTATGACTTTAAACTCGTCCATTCAGTGACTTCACACACCTCCATTCTATGACTTCACCCACCTCCATTCTATGACTTCACACACCTCCATTCTCCGACTTCACACCCCTCTAATTTGATTTCTCATACCTCCATCCTATGACTTCACAAACCTCCCTTCGTTGACTTCGCAATACTCCATTCTATGACTTCACACATCTACATTCTATGACTTCACACACCTCAATTCTGACTCACACAACACCATTCTGTGACTTCACAAAACTCCATTCTATGATTTCACATATCTCCATACTATGACTTCACACACCTCCATCTATGACTTGAAACACCTCCATTATGAGTTCACACACCTACATTCTGTGACGTCACACACCTCCATTCTGACTTCACACACCTCCATTGTATGACTTCACACACCTCCATTCTGTGACTTCACACACCTCCATTCTATGACTTCACAAACTTCCATTGTGATGTCACACACCTCCATTCTATGAGTTCACACACCTACATTCTATGACTTCACACACCTAATTTCTATGACTTCACCCACCGCCATTCCATGACTTCACACCTCCATTCTGACTTCACACACCTCCATTCTGTGACTTCACACACCTCCATTCTATGACTTCACAAACTTCCAATGTGACGTCACAGACCTCCATTCTATGTGTTCACACACCTCCATTCTATGACTTCACTCACCTCCATTCTATGACTTCACACATCTCCTTTCTGAGTTGACACACCTCCATTCTATGACTTCACACACCTCCAATCTGAATTCATACACCTCCATTCTATGACTTCACCCACCTCAATTCTATGACTTCACTCACCTCCATTCTCCGACTTCACACCCCTCTAATTTGATTTCTCATACCTCCATTCTATGACATCAAAAAACTCCCTTCGGTGACTTCACAATACTCCATTCTATGACTTCACACATCTACATTCTATGACTTCACACACCTCAATTCTGATTCACACAACTCCATTCTGTGACTTCACAAAACTCCATTCTATGATTTCACATATCTCCATACTATGACTTCACACACCTCCATCTATGATTGCACACACCTCCATTCTGAGTTCACACACCTCCAATCTGTGACTTCACACACCTCCATTCTGACTTCACACACCTCCATTGTATGACTTCACACACCTCCATTCTGTGACTTCACACACCTCCATTCTATGACTTCACAAACTTCCATTGTGACGTCACACACCTCCATTCTATGAGTTCACACACCTCCATTCTATGACTTCACACACCTACATTCTGACTTCACACACCTCCATTCTGACTTCACACACCTACATTCTATGACTTCACACACCTCCATTCTGACTTCACACACCTCCATTCTGACTTCACACACCTCCATTCTATGACTTCACACACCTCCATTCTATGTCTTCACACACCTCCATTCTTTGACTTCACACACCTAAATTCTGAGTTGACACATCTCCATTCTGTGACTTCACACACCTCCATTCTGACTTCACACATCTCCATTCTATGACTTCACACACCTTCATTTTTACTTTACAAACATCCATTCTATAGCTTCATACACCTCCATTCTTTGACTTCACACACGTCCATTCAGTGACTTCACACACCTCCATTCTATGACTTCACACACCTCCATTCTGTGACTTCACATACCTACATTCTATGATTTCACACACTTCCATTGTGACGTCACAAACCTCCATTCTATGAGTTCACACACCTCCATTCTGACTTCACACACCTCCATTCTATGATTTCACACACCTCCATTCTGAAATCACACAGCTCCATTCTGTGCTTTCACAAAACTCTATTCTATGATTTCACACACCTCCATACTATGACTTCACACAACTCCATCTATGACTTCACACACCTCCATTCTGACTACACACAACTATATTCTATGACTTCGCACACCTCCATTCTGACATCACACACATGCGTTCTATGACTTCACAGACCTCGAATCTGTGATTTCACTCACATGCACTCTATGACTCCACACTCCTCCATTCTATGACTTCAAACACCTCCATTCTTTGACTTCACACACCTCCATTCTGTGTTCACACACCTCAATTCTGTGACTTCACACACCTCCATTCTGACTTCACCCACCTCCAATCGATGACTACACACCTCTATTGTGACTTCACACACCTCCATTCTGTGACTTCACACACCCCCATTCTATGAGTTCACATACCTCCATTCTATGACTTCACACACCTTCATTCTTACTTCAGAAACATCCATTCTATGACTTCACACACCTCCATTCTATGACTTCACAAACCTCCATTCTGTGACTTCACACACCTCCATTCTGAGTTCACACACCTCCATTGTGTGACTTCTCACACCTCGATTCTGTGACTTCACACAGCTCCAATCTGTGACTTCACACACTTCCATTCTATGACTTCACACACCTCCATTCTGTGACTTTACACACCTCCATTCTGAGTTCACACACCTCAATTCTGGGACTTCACAGACCTCCAATCTGTGACTTCCCACACCTCAATTCTGGGACTTCACAGACCTCCAATCTGTGACTTCCCACACCTCCATTCTATGACTTCACACACCTCCATTCTATGACTTCACACACCTCCATTGTGACTACACACACTACCATTCTATGAGTTCACACACCTCCATTCTGACTTCACACACCTCCATTCTATGACTACACACACATCCATTCTATGACTTCACACACCTCCTTTCTATGACTTCACCCAACTCCATTCTATGACTTCACACCTCCATTCTGACTTCACACACCTCCATTCTGTGACTTCACACACCTTCATACTGAGTTCACACACCTCTATTCTGTGATTTCACACACCTTCCATTCTGTGACTTCACACACCTCCATTCTGTGACTTCACAAACCTCCATTCTATGACCTCACACACCCTCATTCTATGATTTCACACACCTCCATTCTACGACTTCACACATCCATTTTGACTTCACACACCTCCAAGATATGACTTCACACACCTCCATTCTGTGACTTCACACACCTCCATTCTATGATTTCACACAACTCCATTCTGTGACTTCACACACCTCCATTCTATGACTTCACACACCTCCCTTCTGTGACTTCACACACCTCCATTCTATGATTTCACACACCTCCATTCTATGACATCACAATCTACACTGTGACTTCACACACCTCCATTCTATGAGTTCACACACCTGCATTGTGACTTCACCCACCTCCATTCTATGACTTCACACACCTCCATTCTGACCTCACACACTTCCATTCTGACTTCACACACCTAAATTCTGTGACTTCACACACCTCCACTCTATGATTTCACACACCTCCATTCTATGACTTCACTCACCTCCATTCTATGACTTCACACACCTCCAATCTGAATTCACACACCTCCATTCTATGACTTCACCCACATTCATTCTATGACTTCACACACCTCCATTCTATGACTTCACACCCCTCTAATTTGATTTCTCATACCTCCATTCTATGACTTCACAAACCTCTCTTCGGTGACTTCACAATACTCCATTCTATGACTTCACACACCTCCATTCTATGACTTCACAAACCTCTCTTCGGTGACTTCACAATACTCCATTCTATGACTTCACTCACCTCCACTCTATGACTTCACACTTCTCCATTCCATGACTTCCCACACCTAAGTTCTATGACTTCACCCACCTCCATTCTATGACTTCACACCTCCATTCTGACTTCACACACCTCCACTCTATGACTTCACACACCTCCATTCTGACTTCACACACCTCCATTCTGTGACGTCTCACACCTCCATTCTATGATTTCACACACCTCCATTCTGTGACCTCACACACCTCCATTCTATGACTTCACACACCTCCATTCTGTGACGTCACACACCTCCATTCTGAGTTCACACACCTCCATTCTGTGACTTCTCACACCTCGATTCTGTGACTTCACACAGCTCCAATCTGTGACTTCACACACCTCCATTCTATGACCTCACACACCCTCATTCTATGATTTCACACACCTACATTCTATGACTTCACACATCCATTTTGATTTCACACACCTCCAATATATGTCTTCAAACACCTCAATTCTGTGACTTCACACACCTCCATTCTATGATTCATACAGTCCATTCTGTGACTTTACACACCTCCATTCTATGACTTCATACACTTCCATTCTATGACTTCACACACCTCCATTTTGTGACTTTACACACCTCCATTCTGGGTTCACACACCTCCATTCTGTGACTTCACACTCCTGCAATCTGTTACTTCCCACACCTCCATTCTGTGACTTCCCACACCTCCATTCTATGACTTCACACACCTTCATTCTTACTTCACAAACACCCATTCTATGACTTCACAAACCTCCATTCTATGACTTCACACACCTCCATTCTGTGACTTCACACACCTCCATTCTATGACTTCACACACCTCCATTGTGACTACACACACCTCCATTTTATGAGTTCACACACCTTCATTCTGACTTCACACACCTCCATTCTATGACTTCACACACCTCCATTCTGAATTCACACAGCTCAATTCTGTGACTTTACAAAATTCCATTTTGACTTCACACACCTCCATTGTATGAATTCACACACCTCCATTCTGTGACTTCACACACTTCCATTGTGACGTCACACACCTCCATTCTATGAGTTCACACACCTCCATTCTGTGACTTCACACACCTCCATTCTGACTTCACAAACCTCTATTCTATGACTTCGCACACCTCCATTCTGACATCACACACGTCCAATCTATGACTTCACAGACCTCGAATCTGTGACTTCACTCACATCCACTCTATGACTTCACACTCCTCCATTCTATGACTTCCCACACCTCCTTTCTATGACTTCACCCACGTTCATTCTATGACTTCACACCTCCATTCTGACTTCACACACTTCCATTCAGTGACTTCACACACCTCCATTCAAGGACTTCACACACCTCCATTCTATGACTTCACACACCTACATTCTTACTTCAGAAACATCCATTCAGTGACCTCACACACCTCCGTCTATGACTTCACAAACCTCCATTCTGTGACTTCACACACCTCCATACTGAGTTCACAAAACTCCATTCGGTGACCTAACACACCTCCATTCTGACTTCACACACGTCCATTCTATGACTTCACACACTTCCATTCTATGACTTCACAAACCTCCATTCTGTGACTTCACACACCTCCATTCTGAGTTCACACACCTCCATTCTGTGACTTCACACACCTCCATTCTATGACTTCACACACCTACATTCTATGACTTCACACATCCATTTTGACTTCACACCCCTCCAATATATGACTTCAAACAGCTCAATTCTCTGACTTCACACACCTCCATTTTATGACTTTAAACCCGTCCATTCAGTGACTTCACACACCTCCATTCTATGACTTCATACACCTCCATTCTATGACTTCACCCACCTCCATTGTATGACTTCACACACCTCCATTCTCCGACTTCACACCCCTCTAATTTGATTTCTCATACCTCCATTCTATGACTTCACAAACGTCCCTTCGATGACTTCACAATACTCCATTCTATGACTTCACACATCTACATTCTATGACTTCACACACCTCCATTCTGACTTCACACACCTCTATTCTACGACTTCGTACACCTACATTCTGACTTCACACACCTCCATTCTATGACTTCACAGACCTCCAATCTGTGACTTCACTCACCACCACTCTATGACTTCACACTTCTCCATTCTATGACTTCCCACACCTAATTTCTATGACTTCACCCACCTCCATTCTATGACTTCACACCTCTATTCTGACTTCGCACACCTCCATTCGATGACTTCACACACCTCCATTCTGACTTCACACACCTCCATTCTGTGACTTCATACACCTCCATTCTATGATTTCACACACCTCCATTCTATGACTTCACACACCTCCATTCTGTGACTTCACACACCTCCATTCTATGAGTTCGCACACCTCCATTCTGAGTTCACACACCTCCATTCTATGACTTCACACAGGTCCATTCTGACTTCACACTCCTCCATTCTATGACTTCACACACCTCCATTCTATGACTTCACACATCTCCTTTTTGTAACTTCCAGACTTCCAATGTTTGACTTCACAAACTTCCATTCCATGACTTCACACACCTCCATTCTATGACTTCACACACCTCCATTCTTTGACTTCAAACACCCCCATTTTGACTTCACACACCTACATTCTGTGACTTCACAGACCTCCATTTGTGACTACACACACCACCATTTTGTCTTCACACACCTCCATTCGGTGACTTCACACACCTCCATTCTGACTTCACACACCTCCATTCTATGACTTCACACACGTACATTGTGACTTCACACACCTCAATTCTGTGACTTCACACACCTTCATTCTTACTTCACAAACATACATTCTATGACTTCACACACCTCCATACTATGACTTCACACACCTCCATTCTTTGACTTCACACACCTCCCTTCTGTGTTCACACACCTCAATTCTATGACTTCACACACCTCCATTCTGACTTCACACACCTCCATTCTATGACTTCACACACCTCCCTTCTATAATTTCGCACACCTCCATTCTTTGAAATCACACACCTAAATTTTGAGTTGACACACCTCCGTTCTGTGACTTCACACACCTCCTTTCTGACTTCACAAACCTAAATTCTGTGAATTCACACACCTCCATTCTATGATTTCACACAACTCCATTCTATGACTTCACACACCTCCATTCAATGACTTCACACACCTCCTTTCTGAGTTGACACACCTCCATTATATGACTTCACACAACTCCAATATGACTTCATACACCTCCATTCTGTGACTTCACACACCTCCATTCTATGAGTTCACACACCTCCATTCTGACTTCACACACCTCCATTCTATGTCTACACACAGCTCCATTCTGACTTCACACACCTCCATTCTATGACTTCTCACACCTACATTCTGTGACTTCACACACCTCCATTCTATGACTTCACACAGCTCAACTCTATGACTTCACACACCTACATTGTGACTTCACACACCTCCATTCTATGAGTTCACACACCTCCATTCTATGACTTCACTCACCTCAATTCTGACCTCACACACCTCCATTCTGACTTCACAAACCTAAATTCTGTGAATTCACACACCTCCATTCTATGATTTCACACAACTCCATTCTATGACTTCACACACCTTCATTCTATGACTTCACACACCTCCTTTCTGTGTTGACACACCTCCATTATATGACTTCACACAACTCCAATTTGACTTCACACACCTCCATTCTGTGACTTTACACACCTCCATTCTATGAGTTCACACACCTCCATTCTGACTTCACACACCTCCATTCTGTGACTTCACAAACCTCCTTTCTATGACTTCACACACCTCCACTCTGAATGCACACATCTCCACTCTGTGTCTTTACACACCTCCATTCTGCGTATTCATACCCCTCCATTCTGTGATTTCACACACCTCCATTCTATGACTTCACACACCTCCATTCTATGACTTCACACACCTCCCTTCTGTGACTTCACACACGTCCATTCTATGATTTCACATACCTCCATTCTATGACGTCACACACCTACACTGTGACTTCACACACCTCCATTCTATGAGTTCACACACCTGCATTGTGACTTCACCCACCTCCATTCTATGACTTCACACACCTCCATTCTGACCTCACACACCTCCATTCTGACTTCACACACCTAAATTCTGTGCCTTCACACACCTCCACTCTGTGATTTCACACACCTCCATTCTATGACTTCACTCACCTCCATTCTATGACTTCACACACCTCCTTTCTGAGTTGACACACCTCCATTCTATGACTTCACACACCTCGAATCTGAATTCACACACCTCCGTTCTATGACTTAACCCACCTCCATTCTATGACTTCACACACCTCCATTCTCCGACTTCACACCCCTCTAATTTGATTTCTCATACCTCCATTCTATGACTTCACAAACCTCTCTTCGGTGACTTCACAATACTCCATTCTATGACTTCACACACCTCCATTCTATGACTTCACAGACATCGAATCTGTGACTTCACTCACCTCCATTCTGTGACTTCACACTTCTCCATTCCATGACTTCCCACACCTAAGTTCTATGACTTCACCCACCTCCATTCTATGACTTCACACACCTCCATTCTGAATTCACACAGCTCAATTCTGTGACTTTACAAAATTCCATTCTGACTTCACACACCTCCATTGTATGAATTCACACACCTCCATTCTGTGACTTCACACACTTCCATTGTGACGTCACACACCTCCATTCTATGAGTTCACACACCTCCATTCTATGACTTCACACACCTCCATTCTGACTTCACAAACCTCTATTCTATGACTTCGCACACCTCCATTCTGACATCACACACGTCCAATCTATGACTTCACAGACCTCGAATCTGTGACTTCACTCACATCCACTCTATGACTTCACACTCCTCCATTCTATGACTTCCCACACCTCCTTTCTATGACTTCACCCACGTTCATTCTATGACTTCACACCTCCATTCTGACTTCACACACTTCCATTCAGTGACTTCACACACCTCCATTCAGGGACTTCACACACCTCCATTCTATGACTTCACACACCTACATTCTTACTTCAGAAACATCCATTCAATGACCTCACACACCTCCATCTATGACTTCACAAACCTCCATTCTGTGACTTCACACACCTCCATACTGAGTTCACAAAACTCCATTCGGTGACCTAACACACCTCCATTCTGACTTCACACACGTCCATTCTATGACTTCACACACTTCCATTCTATGACTTCACAAACCTCCATTCTGTGACTTCACACACCTCCATTCTGAGTTCACACACCTCCATTCTATGACTTCACACACCTACATTCTATGACTTCACACATCCATTTTGACTTCACACCCCTCCAATATATGACTTCAAACAGCTCAATTCTCTGACTTCACACACCTCCATTTTATGACTTTAAACCCGTCCATTCAGTGACTTCACACACCTCCATTCTATGACTTCATACACCTCCATTCTATGACTTCACCCACCTCCATTGTATGACTTCACACACCTCCATTCTCCGATTTCACACCCCTCTAATTTGATTTCTCATACCTCCATTCTATGACTTCACAAACGTCCCTTCGGTGACTTCACAATACTCCATTCTATGACTTCACACATCTACATTCTATGACTTCACACACCTCCATTCTGATTCACACACCTCTATTCTACGACTTCGTACACCTACATTCTGACTTCACACACCTCCATTCTATGACTTCACAGACCTCCAATCTGTGACTTCACTCACCACCAATCTATGACTTCACACTTCTCCATTCTATGACTTCCCACACCTAATTTCTATGACTTCACCCACCTCCATTCTATGACTTCACACCTCTATTCTGACTTCGCACACCTCCATTCTATGACTTCACACACCTCCATTCTGACTTCACACACCTCCATTCTGTGACTTCATACACCTCCATTCTATGATTTCACACACCTCCATTCTATGACTTCACACACCTCCATTCTGTGACTTCACACACCTCCATTCTATGAGTTCGCACACCTCCATTCTGAGTTCACACACCTCCATTCTATGACTTCACACAGCTCCATTCTGACTTCACACTCCTCCATTCTATGACTTCACACACCTCCATTCTATGACTTCACACATCTCCTTTTTGTAACTTCCAGACTTCCAATGTTTGACTTCACAAACTTCCATTCCATGACTTCACACACCTCCATTCTATGACTTCACACACCTCCATTCTTTGACTTCAAACACCCCCATTTTGACTTCACACACCTACATTCTGTGACTTCACAGACCTCCATTTGTGACTACACACACCACCATTTTGTCTTCACACACCTCCATTCGGTGACTTCACACACCTCCATTCTGACTTCACACACCTCCATTCTATGACTTCACACACGTACATTGTGACTTCACACACCTAAATTCTGTGACTTCACACACCTTCATTCTTACTTCACAAACATACATTCTATGACTTCACACACCTCCATACTATGACTTCACACACCTCCATTCTTTGACTTCACACACCTCCCTTCTGTGTTCACACACCTCAATTCTATGACTTCACACACCTCCATTCTGACTTCACACACCTCCATTCTATGACTTCACACACCTCCCTTCTATGATTTCGCACACCTCCATTCTTTGACTTCACACACCTAAATTCTGAGTTGACACACCTCCGTTCTGTGACTTCACACACCTCCTTTCTGACTTCACAAACCTAAATTCTGTGAATTCACACACCTCCATTCTATGATTTCACACAACTCCATTCTATGACTTCACACACCTCCATTCAATGACTTCACACACCTCCTTTCTGAGTTGACACACCTCCATTATATGACTTCACACAACTGCAATATGACTTCATACACCTCCATTCTGTGACTTCACACACCTCCATTCTATGAGTTCACACACCTCCATTCTGACTTCACACACCTCCATTCTATGTCTTCACACAGCTCCATTCTGACTTCACACACCTCCATTCTATGACTTCTCACACCTACATTCTGTGACTTCACACACCTCCATTCTATGACTTCACACAGCTCAATTCTATGACTTCACACACCTACATTGTGACTTCAAACACCTCCATTCTATGAGTTCACACACCTCCATTCTATGACTTCACTCACCTCCATTCTGACCTCACACACCTCCATTCTGACTTCACAAACCTAAATTCTGTGAATTCACACACCTCCATTCTATGATTTCACACAACTCCATTCTATGACTTCACACACCTCCATTCTATGACTTCACACACCTCCTTTCTGTGTTGACACACCTCCATTATATGACTTCACACAACTCCAATTTGACTTCACACACCTCCATTCTGTGACTTTACACACCTCCATTCTATGAGTTCACACACCTCCATTCTGACTTCACACACCTCCATTCTGTGACTTCACAAACCTCCTTTCTATGACTTCACACACCTCCACTCTGAATGCACACATCTCCACTCTGTGTCTTTACACACCTCCATTCTGCGTATTCATACCCCTCCATTCTGTGATTTCACACACCTCCATTCTATGACTTCACACACCTCCATTCTATGACTTCACAAACCTCCATTTTGACTTCACACACGTCCATTCTCTGCCTTCACACACCTCCCTTACGTGACTTCACACACCTCCATTCTATGACTTCACACACCTCCATTCTATGACTTCACACAGCTCAATTCTATGACTTCACACACCTACATTGTGACTTCAAACACCTCCATTCTATGAGTTCACACACCTCCATTCTATGACTTCACTCACCTCCATTCTGACCTCACACACCTCCATTCTGACTTCACAAACCTAAATTCTGTGAATTCACACACCTCCATTCTATGATTTTACACAACTCCATTCTATGACTTCACACACCTCCATTCTATGACTTCACACACCTCCTTTCTGTGTTGACACACCTCCATTATATGACTTCACACAACTCCAATTTGACTTCACACACCTCCATTCTGTGACTTTACACACCTCCATTCTATGAGTTCACACACCTCCATTCTGACTTCACACACCTCCATTCTGTGACTTCACAAACCTCCTTTCTATGACTTCACACACCTCCACTCTGAATGCACACATCTCCACTCTGTGTCTTTACACACCTCCATTCTGCGTATTCATACCCCTCCATTCTGTGATTTCACACACCTCCATTCTATGACTTCACACACCTCCATTCTATGACTTCACAAACCTCCATTTTGACTTCACACACGTCCATTCTCTGCCTTCACACACCTCCCTTACGTGACTTCACACACCTCCATTCTATGACTTCACACACCTCCATTCTATGACTTCACACAGCTCAATTCTATGACTTCACACACCTACATTGTGACTTCAAACACCTCCATTCTATGAGTTCACACACCTCCATTCTATGACTTCACTCACCTCCATTCTGACCTCACACACCTCCATTCTGACTTCACAAACCTAAATTCTGTGAATTCACACACCTCCATTCTATGATTTCACACAACTCCATTCTATGACTTCACACACCTCCATTCTATGACTTCACACACCTCCTTTCTGTGTTGACACACCTCCATTATATGACTTCACACAACTCCAATTTGACTTCACACACCTCCATTCTGTGACTTTACACACCTCCATTCTATGACTTCACACATCTCCTTTTTGTAACTTCCCACACTTCCAATGTTTGACTTCACAAACCTCCATTCCATGATTTCACACACCTTCATTCTATGAGTTTACACAGCTCCATTCTTTGACTTCACACACCTCCATTTTGACTTCACACACCTACATTCTGTGACTTCACACACCTCCATTTGTGACGTCACACACCACCATTTTGACTTCACACACCTCCATTCTGTGACTTCACACACCACCATTCTTTGACTTCAGACACCTCTATTTTAACTTCACACACCTCCATTCTGTGACTTCACACACCACTATTGTTTGACTTCAAACACCTCCATTCTTTGACTTCACACACCTCCATTCCACGAATTCACACACCTCCATTCGATGAGTTCACACACATCCATTCTTTGAGTTCACACACCACAATTTTGTCTTCACGCACCTCTATTCTATGACTTCACCCACCTTCATTCTTAATTCAGAAACATCCATTTTATGACTTCCCGCAACTCCATTCTGTGACTTCGCAAACCTTCATTCTGTGACTTCACACACCTTCATTCTTACTTCACAAACATACATTCTATGACTTCTCACACCTCCATACTATGACTTCACACACCTCCATTCTTTGACTTCACACACCTCCATTCTGTGTTCACACACCTCAATTCTATGACTTCACACACCTCCATTCTGACTTCACACACCTCCATTCTATGACTTCACACACCTCCCTTCTATGACTTCGCACACCTCCATTCTTTGACTTCACACACCTAAATTCTGAGTTGACACACCTCCGTTCTGTGACTTCACACACCTCCATTCTGACTTCACACAGCTCCATTCTATGACTTCACAAAACTCCATTCTATGACTTCACACACCTCCATTCTGTGACTTCACACACCTACATTCTATGACTTCACACACTTCC
The DNA here is from genome assembly GCA_024803745.1 of Megascapheus bottae. Classification (NCBI taxonomy): domain Eukaryota; kingdom Metazoa; phylum Chordata; class Mammalia; order Rodentia; family Geomyidae; genus Megascapheus; species Megascapheus bottae. Next base: position 55,761 of record JANJXV010000106.1, on the reverse strand, counting down.
ATTGTGACGTCACACACCTCCATTCTATGAGTTCACACATCTCCATTCTGACTTCACACACCTCCATTCTATGACTTCACACACCTCCATTCTGAATTCACACAGCTCTATTCTGTGACTTCACAAAACTCCATTCTATGATTTCACACACCTCCATACTATGACTTCACACAACTCCATCTATGACTTCACACACCTCAATTTTGACTTCACACACCTCTATTCTATGACTTCGCACACCTCCATTTTGACATCACACACCTCCATTCTATGACTTCATAGACATCGAATCGGTGACTTCACTCACCTGCACTCTATGACTTCACACTCCTCCATTCTATGATTTCCCACACCTCCTTTTTATGACTTCACCCACCTCCAATCTATGACTACACACCTCCATTCTGACTTCCCAAACCTGAATTCTGTGACTTCACACACCTCCATTCTATGAGTTCACACACCTCCATTCTGTGACTTCACATACCTCCATTCTATGATTTCACACACCTCCATTCTGTGACTTCACACACCTCCATTCTGTGACTTCCCACACCTCCATTTTGTGACTTCACACACCTACATTGTGACTTCACACACCTCCTTTCTATGAGTTCACACACCTCCATTCTATGACTTCACTCACCTCCATTCTGACCTCACACACCTCCATTCTGACTTCACAAACCTAAATTCTGTGAATTCACACACCTCCATTCTATGATTTCACACAACTCCATTCTATGACTTCACACACCTCCATTCAATGACTTCACACACCTCCTTTCTGAGTTGACACACCTCCATTATATGACTTCACACAACTCCAATTTGACTTCATACACCTCCATTCTGTGACTTCACACACCTCCATTCTATGAGTTCACACACCTCCATTCTGACTTCACGCACCTCCATTCTATGTCTTCACACAGCTCCATTCTGACTTCACACACCTCCATTCTGTGACTTCACAAACCTCCTTTCTATGACTTCACACACCTCCACTCTGAATGCACACATCTCCACTCTGTGTCTTTACACACCTCCATTCTGCGTATTCATACCCCTCCATTCTGTGATTTCACACACCTCCATTCTATGACTTCACACACCTCCATTCTATGACTACACAAACCTCCATTTTGACTTCACACACGTCCATTCTGTGCCTTCACACACCTCCTTACGTGACTTCACACACCTCCATTCTATGACTTCACACACCTCCATTCTATGACATCACACACCTCCATTCTATGACTTCACACACTTCCATTCTATGACTTCACACACCTCCATTCTATGACTTCATACACCTCTCTTCTATGACTTCATACACCAACATTCTATGCCTTCACACACCTCCATTCTGTGACTTCACAAATCTCCATTCTGACTTCACACTCCTCCATTCTATGACCTCACACACCTCCATTCTATGACTTCACACATCTCCTTTTTGTAACTTCCTACACTTCCAATGTTTGACTTCACAAACCTCCATTCCATGATTTCACACACCTTCATTCTATGAGTTCACACACCTCCATTCTTTGACTTCACACACCTCCATTTTGACTTCACACACCTACATTCTGTGACTTCACACACCTCCATTTGTGACTTCACACACCACCATTTTGACTTCACACACCTCCATTCTGTGACTTCACACACCTCCATTCTTTGACTTCAGACACCTCTATTTTAACTTCACACACTTCCATTCTGTGACTTCACACACCTCCATTCTGTGACTTCACACACCACTATTGTTTGACTTCACACACCTCCATTCTTTGACTTCACACACCTCCATTCCACGACTTCACACACCTCCATTCGATGAGTTCACAAACATCCATTCTTTGAGTTCACACACCACAATTTTGTCTTCACTCACCTCTATTCTATGACTTCACCCACCTTCATTCTTAATTCAGAAACATCCATTTTATGACTTCCCGCAACTCCATTCTGTGACTTCGCAAACCTTCATTCTGTGACTTCACACACCTCCATTCTGAGTTCACACACCTCCATTCGGTGACTTCACACACCTCCATTCTGACTTCACACACCTCCATTCTATGACTTCACACACCTCCATTCTGTGACGTCACACACCTCAATTCTGTGACTTCACACACCTTCATTCTTACTTCACAAACATACATTCTATGACTTCTCACACCTCCATACTATGACTTCACACACCTCCATTCTTTGACTTCACACTCCTCCATTCTGTTTTCACACACCTCACTTCTGTGACTTCACACACCTCCATTTTGACTTCACACACCTCCATTCTATGACTTCACACACCTCCTTTCTATGACTTCGCACACCTCCATTCTTTGACTTCACACACATAAATTCTGAGTTGACACACCTCCATTCTGTGACTTCACACACCTCCATTCTGACTTCACACAGCTCCATTCTATGACTTCACAAATCTCCATTCTATGACTTCACACACCGCCATTCTGTGACTTCACATACCACCATTCTATGATTCACATACTTCCATTGTGACGTCACACACCTCCATTCTATGAGTTCACACATCTCCATTCTGACTTCACACACCTCCATTCTATGACTTCACACACCTCCATTCTGAATTCACACAGCTCTATTCTGTGACTTCACAAAACTCCATTCTATGATTTCACACACCTCCATACTATGACTACACACAACTCCATCTATGACTTCACACACCTCAATTTTGACTTCACACACCTCTATTCTATGACTTCGCACACCTCCATTTTGACATCACACACCTCCATTCTATGACTTCATAGACATCGAATCGGTGACTTCACTCACCTGCACTCTATGACTTCACACTCCTCCATTCTATGATTTCCCACACCTCCTTTTTATGACTTCACCCACCTCCAATCTATGACTACACACCTCCATTCTGACTTCCCAAACCTGAATTCTGTGACTTCACACACCTCCATTCTATGAGTTCACACACCTCCATTCTGTGACTTCACACACCTCCATTCTATGATTTCACACACCTCCATTCTGTGACTTCACACACCTCCATTCTATGACTTCCCACACCTCCATTCTGTGACTTCACACACCTACATTGTGACTTCACACACCTCCTTTCTATGAGTTCACACACCTCCATTCTATGACTTCACTCACCTCCATTCTGACCTCACACACCTCCATTCTGACTTCACAAACCTAAATTCTATGAATTCACACACCTCCATTCTATGATTTCACACAACTCCATTCTATGACTTCACACACCTCCATTCAATGACTTCACACACCTCCTTTCTGAGTTGACACACCTCCATTAAATGACTTCACACAACTCCAATTTGACTTCATACACCTCCATTCTGTGACTTCACACACCTCCATTCTATGAGTTCACACACCTCCATTCTGACTTCACGCACCTCCATTCTATGTCTTCACACAGCTCCATTCTGACTTCACACACCTCCATTCTGTGACTTCACAAACCTCCTTTCTATGACTTCACACACCTCCACTCTGAATGCACACATCTCCACTCTGTGTCTTTACACACCTCCAATCTGCGTATTCATACCCCTCCATTCTGTGATTTCACACACCTCCATTCTATGACTTCACACACTTCCATGCTATGACTTCACACACCTCCATTCTATGACTTCATACACCTCCCTTCTATGACTTCATACACCAACATTCTATGCCTTCACACACCTCCATTCTGTGACTTCACAAATCTCCATTCTGACTTCACACTCCTCCATTCTATGACTTCACACACCTCCATTCTATGACTTCACACATCTCCTTTTTGTAACTTCCTACACTTCCAATGTTTGACTTCACAAACCTCCATTCCATGATTTCACACACCTTCATTCTATGAGTTCACACACCTCCATTCTTTGACTTCACACACCTCCATTTTGACTTCACACACCTACATTCTGTGACTTCACACACCTCCATTTGTGACTTCACACACCACCATTTTGACTTCACACACCTCCATTCTGTGACTTCACACACCTCCATTCTTTGACTTCAGACACCTCTATTTTAACTTCACACACTTCCATTCTGTGACTTCACACACCTCCATTCTGTGACTTCACACACCACTATTGTTTGACTTCACACACCTCCATTCTTTGACTTCACACACCTCCATTCCACGACTTCACACACCTCCATTCGATGAGTTCACACACATCCATTCTTTGAGTTCACACACCACAATTTTGTCTTCACTCACCTCTATTCTATGACTTTACCCACCTTCATTCTTAATTCAGAAACATCCATTTTATGACTTCCCGCAACTCCATTCTGTGACTTCGCAAACCTTCATTCTGTGACTTCACACACCTCCATTCTGAGTTCACACACCTCCATTCGGTGACTTCACACACCTCCATTCTGACTTCACACAGCTCCATTCTATGACTTCACAAATCTCCATTCTATGACTTCACACACCGCCATTCTGTGACTTCACATACCACCATTCTATGATTCACACACTTCCATTGTGACGTCACACACCTCCATTCTATGAGTTCACACATCTCCATTCTGACTTCACACACCTCCATTCTATGACTTCACACACCTCCATTCTGAATTCACACAGCTCCATTCTGTGACTTCACAAAACTCCATTCTATGATTTCACACACCTCCATACTATGACTTCACACAACTCCATCTATGACTTCACACACCTCAATTCTGACTTCACACACCACTATTCTATGACTTCGCACACTCCATTTTTACATCACACACCTCCATTCTATGACTTCACAGACCTCGAATCTGTGACTTCACTCACCTGCACTCTATGACTTCACACTCCTCCATTCTATGATTTCCCACACCTCCTTTTTATGACTACACCCACCTCCAATCTATGACTAGACACCTCCATTCTGACTTCACACACCTGCATTCTGTGACTTCACACACCTCCATTCTATGAGTTCACACACCTCCATTCTGTGACTTCACACACCTTCATTCTTACTTCAGAAACATCCATTCTATGACTACACAAACCTCCATTCTGTGACTTCACACACCTCCATTCTGAGTTCACACAACTCCATTCGGTGACTTCACACACCTCCATTCTGTGCCTTCACACACCTCCATTCTATGACTTCACCCACTTTCATTCTATGACTTCACACACCTCCATTCTGTGACGTCAAACACCTCCATTCTAAGTTCACACACCTCCAATCTGTGACTTCACACACCTCCATTCTGTGACTTCACACACCTCCATTCTATGAATTCACACACATCCATTCTAAGTTCACACACCTCCATTCTGTTACTTCCCACACCTCCATTCCGTTACTTCCCACACCTCCATTCTGTGACTTCACACACCTCCGTTCTATGACTTCAAACACCTCCCTTCTATGACTTCACACACCTCCATTCTGTGACTTCACACACCTCCATTCTATGACTTCACACACCTCCATTTTATGACTTCACACACCTCCAATATATGACTACAAAACCTGAATTCTGTGACTTCACACACCTCCATTCTATGACTTCATACCCGTCAATTCTTTGACTTCACACCCCTCAGTTCTCTGACTTCACACACGTCCATTCTATGACTTCACCCACCTCCATTCTATGACTTCACACACCTCCAATTTGACTTTACATACCTCCATTCTATGACTTCACAAACCTCCATTCTCTGACTTCACACACCTCCATTCTGTGATTTCACAAACCTCCATTCTATGATTTCACACACCTCCATTTTATGACGTCACACACTTCCATTTTGACTTCACTCACCTCCATTATGTGACTGCACACTCCTCCCTTCGGTGACTTCACACACCTCCATTCTATGACTTCACACATCTACATTCTATGACTTCACACACCTCCATTCTATGACTTCACACACTTCCATTCTATGATTTCACATACCTCTATGCTATCATCTCACACACCTCCATTCTGTGACTTCACACACCTCCATTCTGAGTTCACATACCTCCATTCTGTGACTCAAAACACCTCCATTCTGACTTCACACACCTCCATTTTGACTTCACACACCTCATTTCTTGACTTCACACACCTCCATGCTGACTTCACACACCTCCATTCTATGACTTCACACAGCTCTATTCTATGACTTCACCCACCTCCATTCTGAGTTCACACACTTCCATTCTGTGACTTCATAAACCTCCATTCTTACTTTACACATCTCCATTGTATGACTTCACACACCTCCATTCTGTGACTTCACATACCTCCATTCTATAACTTCACACACTTTCATTGTTATTTCAGAAACATCCATTCTATGACTTCGCCCACCTCCATTCTGTGACTTCACACATCTCCATTCTGTGACTTCACACCTCAATTCTGTGACTTCACACACCTACATTTTGACTTCACACACCTCATTTCTTGACTTCACACACATCCATGCTGACTTCACACACCTACATTCTATGACTTCACACAGCTCTATTCTATGACTTCACGCACCTTCATTGTTACTTCAGAAACATCCATTCTATGACTTCGCCCACCTCCATTCTGTGACTTCACACACCTCCATTCTGTGACTTCACACACCTCAATTCTGTGACTTCACACACCTCCATTTTGACTTAACACACCTCCATTCTATGACTTCACACACCTCCATTCTATGACTTTACACACCTCCATTCTGTGACATCACACACCTCCATTCTGACTTCACCTAGCCCCATTCTATGACTTCACACACCTCCATTCTGTGACTTCACACACCTCCATTTTATGACTTCACACACCTCGATTGTGATTTCACACACCTCCATTCTATGAGTTCACATACCTCCATTCTGACTTCACACACCTTAATTCTATGACTTCACACACCTCCATTCTGACTTCACACCTCCATTCTGTGACTTCACACACCTCCATTCTATGATTTCACACACCTCCATTCTATGACTTCACACACCTCCAATATATGACTTCAAACACCTCAATTCTGTGACCTCACACACCTCCATTCTATGACTTCCACACCTCCATTCTGTGACTTCACACACCACCCTTCTATGACTTCAAACACCTCCATTGCGACTTCACACACCTCTATTCTATGAGTTCACACACCTCCATTCTGACTTCACACCACTCCATTCTATGACTTCACACACCTACATTCTGACTTCACACACCTCCATTCTATGACTTCGAACACCACCATTCTGACTTCACACTCCTCCATTCTTGACTTCACACACCTCCATTCCATGACTTCACATACCTCCATTCGATGACTTCACACACCTCCATTTTGACTTCACACACCTCCACTCTGTGACTTCACACACCTCCATTTGTGACTTCACACACCACATTATTGACTTCACACACCTCCATTCTGTGACTTCACAAACCTCCATTCTGTGACTTCAAACGCCTCCGTTTTGTCTTCACACACCTCCATTCTGTGACTTCACACACCTACATTCTGTGACTTCACACTCCTCTATTGTTTGACTTCACACTGCTCCATTCTTTGACTTCACACACCTCCATTCCATGACTTCACACACCTCCATTCTATGAGTTCACACACCTCCATTCTATGAGTTCACACACCTCCATTTTGACTTCACACACCTCCATTCTATGACTTCACACAGCTTCATTCTTACTTCAGAAAGTTCCATTCTATGACTTCACACACCTCCATTGTATGACTTCACAAACCTCCATTCTGTGACCTCACACACCTTCATTTTGAGGTCACTTGCCTCCATTCTGTGACTTCACACACCTCCATTGTATGACTTCACACACCTCCATTCTGTGATTTCACACACCTCCATTCTGGGTTCACACACCTCCAATCTGTGTCTTCGCACCCCTCCATTCTCTGACTTCACACACCTCCATTCTATGACTTCACACACCTCCATTCTATGACTTCACACACGTCCATTCTATGATTTTACATACCTCCATTCTCTGACTTCACACACCTCCATTCTATGACTTCACACACCTCCATTCTATGACTTCACACACGTCCATTCTATGATTTTACATACCTCCATTCTGTGACTTCACACACCTCCATTCTATAACTTCACACACCTCCATTCTGTGACTTCACACACCTCCATTCTATGACTTCACACACCTCCATTCTATGACTCACACACCTCCATTCTGTGACTTCACACACCTCCATTCTATGATTTCACACACCTCCATTCTGTGACTTCACACCCCTCCATTCTATGACTTCACACAACTCCATTCTATAACTTAACACACCTACATTGTGACTTCACACCTCCATTCTATGATTTCACACACATGCATTGTGACTTCACACACCTCCATTCTATGACTTCACCCACCAACATTCTGACTTCACACACCTCCATTTTGACTTCACACGCCTCAGTTCTGTGACTTCACACACCTCCAATCTATGATTTAACACACTTCCATTCAATGACTTCACACACCTAGATTCTATGACTTCACACACCTCATTTCTGAGTTGACACACCTCCATTCTGTGATTTCACACACCTCCAATCTGATTTCACACACCTCCATTCTATGACTACACACACCTCCATTGTGACTTCACACACCTCCATTCTGACTTCACACACCTCCATTCTTTGACTTCACACAGCTAAATTCTGACTTCACACCTCCATTTGTGACTTCACACTGCACAATCTTGACTTCACACACCTCCATTCTGTGACTTCACACACCTCCATTCTGTGACTTCACACACATCCATTTTGACTTCACACACTTCCATTCTTTGATTTCACACACCTCCTTTCTGTGACTTCACACACCTCCATTCCATGACTTCACACACCTCCATTGTATGAGATTACACACCTCCATTCTATGAGTTCACACACCTACATTGTGACTTCACACACTTCCATTCTATGACTTCACACACCTCCTTTCTGTGACTTCACACACCTCCATTGTGAATTCACACACCTGCATTCTGTCTATTCACACACCTCCATTCTGTGACTTCACACACCTCCATTCTGTGACTTCACTCACCTCCATTTCATGACTTCACACACCTCCATTCCATGAGTTCACACACCTCCATTCTATGAGTTCACACACCACCATTTTGACTTCACACACACCATTCTATGACTTCGCACACCTTCATTCTTACTTCAGAATCATCCATTCTATGACTTCACACACCTCCATTCTGTGACTTCACACACCTCCATTCTGAGTTCACACACCCCCATTCTGTGACTTCACATACCTTCAATCTGTGACTTGACACACCTCCATTCTATTACTTCACACACCTCCATTCTATGACTTCACAAACCTCCAATATATGACTTCACACACCTCCATTCTGTGACTTCACACACCTCCACTCTATGACTTCACAAACCTCCATTCTGTGACCTCACACACCTACATTGTGACATCACAGACCTCCATTCTATGAGTTCACACAAATGCATTGTGAATTCACACACCTCCATTCTATGACTTCACAGCCCTCCATTCTGACTTCACACACCTCCATTCTGACTTCACACACCTCAATTCTGTGACTTCACGCACCTCCATTCTATGATTTCACACACCTCCATTCTATGACTTCACACACCTCCATTCTATGACTTCACACACCTCCTTTCTCAGTTGACACACCTCCATTCTATGACTTCACACACCTCCATTCTGTGACTTCAAAAACCTCCATTCTATGACTTCACACACCTCCATTGTGACTTCACACACCATCATTCTATGACTTCGCACACATCTATTCTGACTTCACACACCTCCATTCTGTGACTTCACACACCTCCATTCTATGACTTCACACACCTCCATTCTATGACTTCACACACCCCCATTGTGTGACTTCACACACCTCCATTTATGACTTCACACACCTCCATTCTGTGACTTCACACACCTCCATTCTGAGTTCACACACCTCCATTTTGTGATTTCACACACCTCCATTCTCTGACTTCACACACCTCCATTCTATGACTTCACACACATAAATTCTATGACTTCACACACCTCCATTCTATGACTTCACACACCTCCATTCTGTGACTTCACACACCTCCATTCTATGACTTCACACACCTCCATTCTGTGACTTGACACACCTGCATTCTATGACCTCACACATCTCCATTCTATGACTTCGCACACCTGCATTGTGACTTCACACACCTCCATTCTATGAGTTCACACACCCCCATTGTGTGACTTCACACACCTCCATTCTATGACTTCACACACCTCCATTCTGTGAGTTCACACACCTCCATTCTGAGTTCACACACCTCCATTTTGTGATTTCACACACCTCCATTCTCTGACTACACACACCTCCATTCTATGACTTCACACACCTAAATTCTATGACTTCACACACCTCCATTCTGTGAATTCACACACCTCCATTCTATGACTTCACACACCTCCATTCTGTGACTTCACACACCTGCATTCTATGACCTCACACACCTCCATTCTATGACTTCGCACACCTGCATTGTGACTTCACACACCTCCATTCTATGAGTTCACACACCTCCATTCTGACTTCACACACCTCCATTCTATGACTTCACACACCTCCATTCTGACTTCACACACCTCCATTCTATGACTTCACACAATTCCATCTGACTTCACACAACTCCATTCCATGACTTCACACACCTCCATTCTTTGACTGCATGCACCTCCATTCTATGAGTTCACACACCTGCATTCTGTGACTTCACACACCTTTATTGTTTGACTTCACACACCTCCATTCTTTGACTTCACACACCTCCATTCCATGACTTCACACACCTCCATTCTATGAGTTCACACACCTCCATTCTATGATTCACACACCTCCATTTTGACTTCACACACCTCCATTCATTGACTTCATACACCTTCGTTCTCACTTCAGAAACATCCATTCTATGACTTCAGGCACCTCCATTCTATGACTCCACAAACCTCCGTTCTGTGACCACACACCTCCATTCTATGACTTCACACACCTCCATTCTGTGACTTCACACACCTCCATTCTGAGTTCACACACCTCCATTCTGACTTCACAAACCTCAATTCTTTGACTTCACAAACCTCCATTCTATGATTTCACAATCTTCCATTCCATGAATTCACACACCTCCATTCTATGACTTCACACACCTCATTTCTGAGTTGAGACACCTCCATTCTGTGATTTCACACACCTCCAATTTGACTTCACACACCCCCATTCTATGACTTCACACACCCCCATTGTGACTTCACACACTCCATTCTATGAGTTCACACACCTCCATTCTGACTTCACACACCTCCATTCTATGGCTTCACACAGATGCATTCTGACTTCAGACTCCTCCATTTGTGACTTCACACACCACAATTTTGACTTCAAACACCTTCATTCTGTGACTTCACACACCTCCATTCTGTGACTTCACACACCTCCATTTTGACTTCAAACACTTCCATTCTTTGACTTAACACACCTGCATTCTGTGACTTCACACACCACCATTGTTTGACTTCACAACTTTATTCTTGGACTTCACACACCTCCATTCCATGACTTCACACATCTCCATTTTATGAGTTCACACACCTCCATTTTGACTTCACACACATCCATTCTATGACTTCACATACCTTCATTCTACTTCAGAAACATCCATTCTATGACTTCACAGACCTCCATTCTATGACTTCACAAACCTCCATTCTGTGACTTCAAACAACTCCATTCTGAGTTCACACACCTCAATTCCGTGACTTCACACACCTCAGTTCTCACTTCACACACCTCCATTCTATGACTTCACACACCTCCATTCTATGACTTCACACACCTCCATTCTGTGACTTCAAAAACCACCATTCTATGACTTCACACAACTCCATTCTATGAGTTCACATAGCTCCATTCTGACTTCACACACCTCAATTCCATGACTTCGCACACCTCTATTCTGAGTTCACACCCCTCCATTCTGTGATTTCACATACCTCCACTCTTTGACTTCACACACCTCCATTCTATGATGTCACACACCTCCATTCTATGATTTCACACAGCTCCATTCTATGACTTCACACAACCCCTTTCTGAGTTCACACACCTCCATTTATTGACTTCACACACCTCCAATCTGACTTCACACACCTCCATTCTATGACTCCACATACCTCCATTCTGTGATTTCAAAAACCACAATTCTATGACTTCACACACCTCCATTGTGACTTCACATACCTCCATTCTAAGAGTTCACACACCTCCAATCTGACTTCACACACCTCCATTCTATCAATTCCCACAGCTCCATTCTGACTTAACACATCTCCATTCTACGACTTCGCATAACTCTATTCTGACTTCTTACACCTCCATTCTGTGACTTCACACACCTCCATTCTATGACTTCAAACACCTCCATTCTGTGACTTCACACACCTCAACTCTGTCACTTTACACACCTCCATTCTGTGACTTCTCACACCTCCATTCTGTGATTTCACACACCTCCATTCTATGACTTCACACACCTCCATTCTTTGACTTAACATACTTCCATTCTATGACTTCACACACCTCCATTGTGACTTCACACATCGCCGTTCTGTGACTTCACACACCTCCTTTCTGTGACTTGACACACCTCCATTTTATGACTTCACACACTTCCATTCTATGACGTCACACAGCTCCATTCTCACTTCACACACCTCCATTCTATGACTTCGCACACCTCTATTCTGACTTAAAACAACTGCATTCTGTGACTAACACACCTCAATTCTATGACTTCACACACCTCCATTCTGTGACTTCAAACACCTCCATTCTGTGACTTCGCACACCTCCATTCTGACTTCACACAGCTCCATTCTCTGACTTCCCACATCTCCATTCTATGACTTCACACACCTAGATTCTGTGACTTCACACACCTCCATTCTGAGTTCTCACACCTCGATTCTGTGACTTCACACACCTCCATTCTGACTTCACACAGCTCCATAAAATGACTTCACACACCTCAATTCTGTGACTTCACACACCTCAATTCTGTGACTTCACACACCTCCATTTTGACTTCACACACCTCATTTCTTGACTTCACACACATCCATGCTGACTTCACACACCTACATTCTATGACTTCACACAGCTCTATTCTATGACTTCACACACCTTCATTGTTACTTCAGAAACATCCATTCTATGACTTCGCCCACCTCCATTCTATGACTTCACACACCTCTATTCTGTGACTTCACACACCTCAATTCTGTGACTTCACACACCTCCATTTTGACTTAACACACCTCCATTCTATGACTTCACACACCTCCATTCTATGACTTTACACACCTCCATTCTGTGACTTCACACACCTCCATTCTGACTTCACCTAGCCCCATTCTATGACTTCACACACCTCCAATCTGTGACTTCACACACCTCCATTTTATGACTTCACACACCTCGATTGTGATTTCACACACCTCCATTCTATGAGTTCACATACCTCCATTCTGACTTCACACACCTTAATTCTATGACTTCACACACCTCCATTCTGACTTCACACCTCCATTCTGTGACTTCACACACCTCCATTCTATGATTTCACACACCTCCATTCTATGACTTCACACACCTCCAATATATGACTTCAAACACCTCAATTCTGTGACTTCACACACCTCCATTCTATGACTTCCACACCTCCATTCTGTGACTTCACACACCACCATTCTATGACTTCAAACACCTCCATTGCGACTTCACACACCTCTATTCTATGAGTTCACACACCTCCATTCTGACTTCACACCACTCCATTCTATGACTTCACACACCTACATTCTGACTTCACACACCTCCATTCTATGACTTCGAACACCACCGTTCTGACTTCACACTCCTCCATTCTGTGACTTCACACACCTCCATTCCATGACTTCACACACCTCCATTCCATGACTTCACACACCTCCATTCGATGACTTCACACACCTTTATTGTTTGACTTCACACACCTCCATTCTTTGACTTCACACACCTCCATTCCATGACTTCACACACCTCCATTCTATGAGTTCACACACCTCCATTCTATGATTCACACACCTCCATTTTGACTTCACACACCTCCATTCATTGACTTCATACACCTTCGTTCTCACTTCAGAAACATCCATTCTATGACTTCAGGCACCTCCATTCTATGACTCCACAAACCTCCGTTCTGTGACCACACACCTCCATTCTATGACTTCACACACCTCCATTCTGTGACTTCACACACCTCCATTCTGAGTTCACACACCTCCATTCTGACTTCACAAACCTCAATTCTTTGACTTCACAAACCTCCATTCTATGATTTCACAATCTTCCATTCCATGAATTCACACACCTCCATTCTATGACTTCACACACCTCATTTCTGAGTTGAGACACCTCCATTCTGTGATTTCACACACCTCCAATTTGACTTCACACACCCCCATTCTATGACTTCACACACCCCCATTGTGACTTCACACACTCCATTCTATGAGTTCACACACCTCCATTCTGACTTCACACACCTCCATTCTATGGCTTCACACAGATGCATTCTGACTTCAGACTCCTCCATTTGTGACTTCACACACCACAATTTTGACTTCAAACACCTTCATTCTGTGACTTCACACACCTCCATTCTGTGACTTCACACACCTCCATTTTGACTTCAAACACTTCCATTCTTTGACTTAACACACCTGCATTCTGTGACTTCACACACCACCATTGTTTGACTTCACAACTTTATTCTTGGACTTCACACACCTCCATTCCATGACTTCACACATCTCCATTTTATGAGTTCACACACCTCCATTTTGACTTCACACACATCCATTCTATGACTTCACATACCTTCATTCTACTTCAGAAACATCCATTCTATGACTTCACAGACCTCCATTCTATGACTTCACAAACCTCCATTCTGTGACTTCAAACAACTCCATTCTGAGTTCACACACCTCAATTCCGTGACTTCACACACCTCAGTTCTCACTTCACACACCTCCATTCTATGACTTCACACACCTCCATTCTATGACTTCACACACCTCCATTCTGTGACTTCAAAAACCACCATTCTATGACTTCACACAACTCCATTCTATGAGTTCACATAGCTCCATTCTGACTTCACACACCTCAATTCCATGACTTCGCACACCTCTATTCTGAGTTCACACCCCTCCATTCTGTGATTTCACATACCTCCACTCTTTGACTTCACACACCTCCATTCTATGATGTCACACACCTCCATTCTATGATTTCACACAGCTCCATTCTATGACTTCACACAACCCCTTTCTGAGTTCACACACCTCCATTTATTGACTTCACACACCTCCAATCTGACTTCACACACCTCCATTCTATGACTCCACATACCTCCATTCTGTGATTTCAAAAACCACAATTCTATGACTTCACACACCTCCATTGTGACTTCACATACCTCCATTCTAAGAGTTCACACACCTCCAATCTGACTTCACACACCTCCATTCTATGAATTCCCACAGCTCCATTCTGACTTAACACATCTCCATTCTACGACTTCGCATAACTCTATTCTGACTTCTTACACCTCCATTCTGTGACTTCACACACCTCCATTCTATGACTTCAAACACCTCCATTCTGTGACTTCACACACCTCAACTCTGTCACTTTACACACCTCCATTCTGTGACTTCTCACACCTCCATTCTGTGATTTCACACACCTCCATTCTATGACTTCACACACCTCCATTCTTTGACTTAACATACTTCCATTCTATGACTTCACACACCTCCATTGTGACTTCACACATCGCCGTTCTGTGACTTCACACACCTCCTTTCTGTGACTTGACACACCTCCATTTTATGACTTCACACACTTCCATTCTATGACGTCACACAGCTCCATTCTCACTTCACACACCTCCATTCTATGACTTCGCACACCTCTATTCTGACTTAAAACAACTGCATTCTGTGACTAACACACCTCAATTCTATGACTTCACACACCTCCATTCTGTGACTTCAAACACCTCCATTCTGTGACTTCGCACACCTCCATTCTGACTTCACACAGCTCCATTCTCTGACTTCCCACATCTCCATTCTATGACTTCACACACCTAGATTCTGTGACTTCACACACCTCCATTCTGAGTTCTCACACCTCGATTCTGTGACTTCACACACCTCCATTCTGACTTCACACAGCTCCATAAAATGACTTCACACACCTCAATTCTGTGACTTCACACACCTCAATTCTGTGACTTCACACACCTCCATTTTGACTTCACACACCTCATTTCTTGACTTCACACACATCCATGCTGACTTCACACACCTACATTCTATGACTTCACACAGCTCTATTCTATGACTTCACACACCTTCATTGTTACTTCAGAAACATCCATTCTATGACTTCGCCCACCTCCATTCTATGACTTCACACACCTCTATTCTGTGACTTCACACACCTCAATTCTGTGACTTCACACACCTCCATTTTGACTTAACACACCTCCATTCTATGACTTCACACACCTCCATTCTATGACTTTACACACCTCCATTCTGTGACTTCACACACCTCCATTCTGACTTCACCTAGCCCCATTCTATGACTTCACACACCTCCAATCTGTGACTTCACACACCTCCATTTTATGACTTCACACACCTCGATTGTGATTTCACACACCTCCATTCTATGAGTTCACATACCTCCATTCTGACTTCACACACCTTAATTCTATGACTTCACACACCTCCATTCTGACTTCACACCTCCATTCTGTGACTTCACACACCTCCATTCTATGATTTCACACACCTCCATTCTATGACTTCACACACCTCCAATATATGACTTCAAACACCTCAATTCTGTGACTTCACACACCTCCATTCTATGACTTCCACACCTCCATTCTGTGACTTCACACACCACCATTCTATGACTTCAAACACCTCCATTGCGACTTCACACACCTCTATTCTATGAGTTCACACACCTCCATTCTGACTTCACACCACTCCATTCTATGACTTCACACACCTACATTCTGACTTCACACACCTCCATTCTATGACTTCGAACACCACCGTTCTGACTTCACACTCCTCCATTCTGTGACTTCACACACCTCCATTCCATGACTTCACACACCTCCATTCCATGACTTCACACACCTCCATTCGATGACTTCACACACCTCCATTTTGACTTCACACACCTCCACTCTGTGACTTCACACACCTCCATTTGTGACTTCACACACCACATTATTGACTTCACACTCCTCCATTCTGTGACTTCACACACCTCCATTCTGTGACTTCAAACGCCTCTGTTTTGTCTTCACACACGTCCATTCTGTGAGTTCACACACCTACATTCTGTGACTTCACACTCCTCTATTGTTTCACTTCACACTGCTCCATTCTTTGACATCACAGACCTCCATTCCATGACTTCACACACCTCCATTCTATGAGTTCACACACCTCCATTCTATGATTCACACACCTCCATTTTGACTTCACACACATCCATTCATTGACTTCATACACCTTCGTTCTCACTTCAGAAACATCCATTCTATGACTTCAGGCACCTCCATTCTATGACTCCACAAACCTCCGTTCTGTGACCACACACCTCCATTCTGAGTTCCCACACCTCCATTCTGTGACTTCACTCACCTCCATCCTGACTTCACACACCTCAATTCTGACTTCACAAACCTCAATTCTTTGACTTCACAAACCTCCATTCTATGATTTCACACTCTTCCATTCCATGAATTCACACACCTCCATTCTATGACTTCACACACCTCATTTTTGACTTCAAACACCTTCATTCTGTGACTTCACACACCTCCATTCTGTGACTTCACACACCTCCATTTTGTCTTCACACACTTCCATTCTTTGACTTAACACACCTGCATTCTGTGACTTCACACACCACCATTGTTTGATTTCACAACTTTATTCTTGGACTTCACACACCTCTATTCCATGACTTCACACATGTACATTTTATGAGTCCACACACCTCCATTTTGACTTCACACACATCCATTCTATGACTTCACACACCTTCATTCTACTTCAGAAACATCCATTCTATGACTTCACACACCTCCATTCTATGACTTCACAAACCTCCATTCTGTGACTTCACACAACTCCATTATGAGTTCACACACCTCAATTCCGTGACTTCACACACCTCAATTCTCACTTCACACACCTCCATTCTATGACTTCACACAATTCCATTCTATGACTTCACACACCTCCATTCTGTGACTTCACACACCTCCATTCTGTGACTTCACACACCTCCATTCTGTGACTTCACACACCTCCATTCTATGATTTCTCACACCTCCATTCTATTAATTCACACACCTCCATTCTATGACTTCACACCCCTCCATTCTGTGACTTCACACACCTCCATTCTATAACTTCACACACCTCCATTGTGACTTCCCACACCTCCAATCTGAGGTCACACACCTCCGTTCTGACTTCACACACCTCCATTCTATGACTTCACACACCTCCATTCTGTGACTTCACACACATGATTTCTGTGACTTCACACGCCTCCATTATGACTTCACACACCTCCATTCTATGACTTCACACATCTCCATTCTATGACTTCACACACCTAGATTCTGTGACTTCACACACCTCCATTCTGAGTTCTCACACCTCCATTCTGTGACATCACACACCTCCATTCTGACTTCACAAAGTTCCATAAAATGACTTCCCACACCTCCATTCTGTGACTTCGCACACCTCCATTCTGACTTCACACACCTCCATTCTCTGACTTCCCACACCTCCATTCTATGATTTCACACACCTCCATTCTATGACTTCACACACCTCCATTCTGTGACTTCACAAACCTCCATTCTGAGTTCAAACACCTCCGTTCTGTGACTTAACACACCTCCATTCTGTGACTTCAAATACCTCCATTCTGAGTTCGCACACCTCCATTCTGTGACTTCACACACCTCCATTCTGACTTCACACAGCTCCATTCTATGACTTCACACACCTCCATTCTGTGCCTTCACACACCTCCATTGTATGACTTAACACACCTTCATTCTTACTTAACAAACATGCATTCTATGATTTCACACACCTCCATTCTATGACTTCACACACCTCCATTCGCTGACTTCACACACCTCAATTCTGTGACTTCACACAACTCCATTATGACTTCACACACATCCATTCTATGACTTCATACACCTCCATTCTATGACTTCACACACCTCCATTCTGTGACTTCACACACCTCCATTCTGAGTTCACACACCTCCATTCTGTGACTTCACACACCTCCAATCTGACATCACACAGCTCCATTCTATGACTTCACACACCTCCATTCTCTGACTTCACACACCTCCATTCTATGACTTCACACACCTCCATTGTGACTTCACACACCTCCATTCTATGACTTCATACAACTCCATTCTGACTTCACACACCTCCATTCTGTGACTTCACACACCTCCATTTTATGACTTCACACACCTCCATTCTGTGACTTCTCACACCTCCATTCTATGACTTCACACACCTCCATTCTGTGACTTCACACACCTACATTGTGACTTCACAGACCTCCATTCTCTGAGTTCACACAAATGCATTGTGAATTCACACACCTCCATTCTATGACTTCACACACATCCATTCTGACTTCACACACATCCATTCTGACTTCACACACCTCAATTCTGTGACTTCACACAACTCTATTCTATGATTTCACACCCCTCCATTCTATGACTTCACACACCTCCATTCTATGACTTCACACACCTCCTTTCTGAGTTGACACACCTCCATTGTATGACTTCACACACCTCCAACCTGACTTCACACACCTCCATTCTATGACTTCACACACTTCCATTCTGTGACTTAAAAAACCTCCATTCTATGACTTCACACACCTCCATTGTGACTTCACACACCATCATTCTATAAGTTCAAACACCACCATTCTGACTTCACTCACCTCCATTCTATGACTTCACACAGCTCCATTCTGACTTCACACAGCTCCATTCTATGATTTCCCACACCTCCATTCTGTGACTTCACACACCTCCATTCTATGACTTCACACATCTGCATTCTGGCTTCACACACCTCCATTCTATGACTTCACACCTCCATTCTCTGACTTCACACATCTCCATTCTGACTTCACACACCTCCAATCTATGACTTCATACATCTCCCTTCTATGACTTCACACACCTCCATTCTGTAACTTCACACACTTCCAATGTTTGACTTCACAAACCTCCATTCCATGACTTCATACACATCCATTCTATGACTTCACACAACTCCTTTCTTTGACTTCTCAAAATTCCATTTTGATTTCACACACCTCCAATCTGTGACTTCACACACCTCCATTTGTTACTTCACACATGACAATTTTGACTTCAAACACCTCCATTCTGTGACTTCACACACCTCCATTCTGAGTTAACACACCTCCATTTGTGACTTCACACACATCCATTCTGACTTCACACACCTCCATTCTATGACTTCACACAGTTCCATTCTATGACTTTACACACCTCCATTCTGTGACTTCACACACCGCCACTCTGAGTTCACACACCTCCATTCTGTGTCTTCACACACCTCCATTCTGTGACTTCACACAACTCTTTATATGACTTCACACACCTCCATTCTGTGACCTCACACACCTCAAATCTGAGTTCACACCCCTCCATAGTGTGACTTCACACACCTCCATTCTGTGACTTCACACACCCCCATTCTATGACTTCACACACCTCCATTCTATGACTTCACACACCTCCATTCTATGCCTTTACACACCTCCATTCTGTGACTTCACACACCTCCATTCGATGACATCACACACCTCCATTCTGTGACTTCACACACCTCCATTCTATGACTTCACACACCTCCATTCTATGACTTCAGAAACCTACATTGTGACTTCACACACCTCCATTCTATGAGTTCACACACCTGCATTGTGACTTCACACACCTCCATTCTATAACATCACACACCTCCATTCTGTGACTTCACACACCTCCATTCTGACTTCACACACCTCCATTCTGACTTCACACACCTCAATTCTGTGACTTCACACACCTCCATTCTAAGATTTCACACACCTCCATTCTATGACTTCACAGACATCCGTTCTATGACTTCACACACCTCCTTTCTGAGTTCACACACATCCATTCTGTGACTTCACACACCTCCATTGTGACTTCATATACCTCCATTCTATGAGTTCACACACCTCCATTCTGACTTCACACACTTCCATTCTATGACTTCACACAGCTCCATTCTGACTTCACACACCTCCATTCTATGACTTCACACACCTCTATTTTGTGACTTCACACACCTCCACTCTGTGACTTTATACACCTCCATTCTGTGACTTCACACACCTCCATTCTGTGATTTCACACACAATCCACTCTATGACTTCACAAACCTCCATTCTTTGATTTCACACACCTCCATTCTATGACTTCACACACCTGCATTGTGACTTCATACAACTCCATTCTGTCAATTCCCACACCTCCTTTCTGTGACTTCACACACCTCCATACTATGACTTCCACACACCTTCAATCTATGACTTCACAACCTCCATACTATGACTTCACACACCTCCATTATCTGACTTCACACACCTCCATTCTATGACTTCACACACCTCCATTCTGTAACTTCACACGCTTCCAATGTTTGACTTCACAAACCTCCATTCCATGACTTCATACACCTCCATTCTATGACTTCACACACATCCATTCTTTGACCTCACACACCTCCATTTTGACTTCACACACCTCCATTCTGTGACTTCACACACCTGCATTTTTGACTTCACACACCACAATTTTGACTTCACACATGTCCATTCTTTGACTTCACACACCTCCATTTTGACTTCACACACTTCCATTCTGTGACTTCGCACACCTCCATTCTGTGACTTCACACACCTACATTGTTTGACTTCACACACCTCCATTTTCACTTCACACACCTCCATTCTATGACTTCACACACCTTCATTCTTACTTCAGAAACATCCATTCTATGACTTCACAAACCTCCCTTCTGTGAATTCACACACCTCCATTCTGGGTTCACACACCTCCTTTCTGTGACTTCACACACCTCCATTCTATGACTTCACACACCTCCATCTGTGACTTCACAACTCCATTCTATGACTTCACACTCCTCCATTCTATGAGTTGACACACCTCCATTCTGTGACTTCACAGACCTCCATTGTATGACTTCACACACCTCCTTTGTGAGTTCACATATCGCCGTTCTGTGACTTCACACACCTCCCTTCTGTGACTTGACACACCTCCATTTTATGACTTCACACACCTCCATTCTATGACTTCACACACCTCCATTCTGTAATTTCACACGCTTCCGATGTTTGACGTCACAAACCTCCATTCCATGACTTCATACACCTCCATTCTATGACTTCACACACATCCATTCCTTGACCTCACATACCTCCATTTTGACTTCACACACCTCCATTCTGTGACTTCACACACCTGCATTTGTGACTTCACACACCACAATTGTGACTTCACACACGTCCATTCTTTGACTTCACACACCTCCATTTTGACTTCACACACCTCCATTTTGTGACTTCACACACCTCCATTCTATGACTTCACACACCTCCATTCTATGACTTCACACACCTACATTGTGACTTCAAACACCTACGTTTATCAGTTCACACAACTGCATTGTGACTTCACACACCTCTATTCTATGACTTCACACACCTCCATTCTGAATTCACACACCTCCATTCTGACTTCACACACCTCAATTCTGTGACTTCCCACACCTCCATTCTATGATTTCCCACACCTCCATTCTTTGACTTCACACACCTCCATTCTATGACTTAACATACCTCCTTTCTGAGTTCACCCACCTCCATTCATTGACTTCACACACCTCCAATCTGACTTCACCCACCTCCATTCTATGACTCCACACACCTCCATTCTGTGATTTCAAAAACCACAATTCTATGACTTCACACACCTGCATTGTGACTTCACATACCTCCATTCTAAGAGTTCACACAACTCCAATCTGACTTCACACACCTCCATTCTATGAATTCCCACAGCTCCATTCTGACTTAACACATCTCCATTCTACGACTTCGCATACCTCTATTCTGACTTCATACACCTCCATTCTGTGACTTCACACACCTCCATTCTATGACTTCAAACACCTCCATTCTGTGACTTCACACACCTCAACTCTGTCACTTTACATACCTCCATTCTGTGACTTCTCACACCTGCATTCTGTGATTTCACACCTCCATTCTATGACTTCACACACCTCCATTCTTTGACTTCACACACCTCCATTCTGTGACTTCACACACCTCCTTTGTGACTTCACACATCTCCATTCTGTGACTTCACACACCTCCCTTCTGTGACTTGAAACACCTCCATTCTATGACTTCACACACCTCCATTCTGTGACTTCACACACCTCCGTTCTGTAATTTCCCACACTGCCAATGTTTGACTTCACAAACCTCCATTCGTTGACTTTACACACCTCCATTCTATGACCTCTCACACCTCCATTGTGACATCACACATCTCCGTTCTGTGACTTGACACACCTCCCTTCTGTGACTTGACACACCTCCATTCTATGACTTCACACACCTCCATTCTTTGACTTCACACACCTCCTTTTTGACATCACACACCTCCATTCTATGACTTCACATACCTCCTTTCTGAGTTGACACATCTCCATTCTGTGACTTCACATACCTCCAATCTGACTTCACACACCTCCATTCTATGACTTCACACACCTCCATTCTGTGACTTCAAAAACCACCATTCTATGACTTCACACAACTCCATTGTGACTTCACACACCTCCATTCTATGAGTTCACATAGCTCCATTCTGACTTCACACACCTCCATTCCATGACTCCGCACACCTCTATTCTGAGTTCACACCCCTCCATTCTGTGATTTCACATACCTCCACTCTTTGACTTCACACACCTCCATTCTATGATTTCACACACCTCCATTCCATGACTTCATACACCTCCATTCTATGACTTCACACACATCCATTCCTTGACCTCACATACCTCCATTTTGACTTCACACACCTCCATTCTGTGACTTCACACACCTGCATTTGTGACTTCACACACCACTATTGTGACTTCACACACGTCCATTCTTTGACTTCACACACCTCCATTTTGACTTCACACACCTCCATTTTGTGACTTCACACACCTCCATTCTATGACTTCACACACCTCCATTCTATGACTTCACACACCTACATTGTGACTTCAAACACCTACGTTTATCAGTTCACACAACTGCATTGTGACTTCACACACCTCCATTCTATGACTTCACACACCTCCATTCTGAATTCACACACCTCCATTCTGACTTCACACACCTCAATTCTGTGACTTCACACACCTCCATTCTATGATTTCCCACACCTCCATTCTTTGACTTCACACACCTCCATTGTGACTTCACATACCTCCATTCTAAGAGTTCACACACCTCCAATCTGACTTCACACACCTCCATTCTATGAATTCCCACAGCTCCATTCTGACTTAACACATCTCCATTCTACGACTTCGCATAACTCTTTTCTGACTTCTTACACCTCCATTCTGTGACTTCACACACCTCCATTCTATGACTTCACACACCTCCATTTTATGACTTCACACACCTCGATTGTGATTTCACACACCTCCATTCTATGAGTTCACATACCTCCATTCTGACTTCACACACCTTAATTCTATGACTTCACACACCTCCATTCTGACTTCACACCTCCATTCTGTGACTTCACACACCTCCATTCTATGATTTCACACACCTCCATTCTATGACTTCACACACCTCCAATATATGACTTCAAACACCTCAATTCTGTGACTTCACACACCTCCATTCTATGACTTCCACACCTCCATTCTGTGACTTCACACACCACCATTCTATGACTTCAAACACCTCCATTGCGACTTCACACACCTCTATTCTATGAGTTCACACACCTCCATTCTGACTTCACACCACTCCATTCTATGACTTCACACACCTACATTCTGACTTCACACACCTCCATTCTATGACTTCGAACACCACCGTTCTGACTTCACACTCCTCCATTCTGTGACTTCACACACCTCCATTTCATGACTTCACACACCTCCATTCGGTGACTTCACACACCTCCATTTTGACTTCACACACCTCCACTCTGTGACTTCACACACCTCCATTTGTGACTTCACACACCACATTATTGACTTCACACTCCTCCATTCTGTGACTTCACACACCTCCATTCTGTGACTTCAAACGCCTCTGTTTTGTCTTCACACACCTCCATTCTGTGAGTTCACACACCTACATTCTGTGACTTCACACTCCTCTATTGTTTGACTTCACACTGCTCCATTCTTTGACATCACACACCTCCATTCCGTGACTTCACACACCTCCATTCTATGAGTTCACACACCTCCATTCTATGATTCACACACCTCCATTTTGACTTCACACACCTCCATTCATTGACTTCATACACCTTCGTTCTCACTTCAGAAACATCCATTCTATGACTTCAGGCACCTCCATTCTATGACTCCACAAACCTCCGTTCTGTGACCACACACCTCCATTCTGAGTTCCCACACCTCCATTCTGTGACTTCACTCACCTCCATCCTGACTTCACACACCTCCATTCTGACTTCACAAACCTCAATTCTTTGACTTCACAAACCTCCATTCTATGATTTCACACTCTTCCATTCCATGAATTCACACACCTCCATTCTATGACTTCACACACCTCATTTTTGAGTTGACAAACCTCCATTCTGTGATTTCACACACCTCCAATTTGACTTCACACACCCCCATTCTATGACTTCACACACCCCCATTGTGACTTCACACACTCCATTCTATGAGTTCACACACCTCCATTCTGACTTCACACACATCCATTCTATGACTTCACACACCTCCATTCTATGACTTCACACACCTCCATTCTGTGACTTCACACACCTCCATTCTGAGTTCACACACCTCCATTCTGTGACTTCACACACCTCCAATCTGACATCACACAGCTCCATTCTATGACTTCACACACCTCCATTCTGTGACTTCACACACCTCCATTCTATGACTTCACACACCTCCATTGTGACTTCCCACACCTCCAATCTGAGTTCACACACCTCCGTTCTGACTTCACACACCTCCATTCTATGACTTCACACACCTCCATTCTGTGACTTCACACACATGATTTCTGTGACTTCACACGCCTCCATTCTATGACTTCACACACCTCCATTCTGTGACTTCACACACCTACATTGTGACTTCACAGAACTCCATTCTCTGAGTTCACACAAATGCATTGTGAATTCACACACCTCCATTCTATGACTTCACACACCTCCATTCTGACTTCACACACATCCATTCTGACTTCACACACCTCAATTCTGTGACTTCACAAAACTCTATTCTATGATTTCACAACCCTCCATTCTATGACTTCACACACCTCCATTCTATGACTTCACACACCTCCTTTCTGAGTTGACACATCTCCATTGTATGACTTCACACACCTCCAACCTGACTTCACACACCTCCATTCTATGACTTCACACACTTCCATTCTGTGACTTAAAAAACCTCCATTCTATGACTTCACACACCTCCATTGTGACTTCACACACCATCATTCTATAAGTTCAAACACCACCATTCTGACTTCACTCACCTCCATTCTATGACTTCACACAGCTCCATTCTGACTTCACACAGCTCCATTCTATGATTTCCCACACCTCCATTCTGTGACTTCACACACCTCCATTCTATGACTTCACACATCTGCATTCTGGCTTCACACTCCTCCATTCTATGACTTCACACCTCCATTCTCTGACTTCACACATCTCCATTCTGACTTCACACACCTCCAATCTATGACTTCACACATCTCCCTTCTATGACTTCACACACCTCCATTCTGTAACTTCACACACTTCCAATGTTTGACTTCACAAACCTCCATTCCATGACTTCATACACATCCATTCTATGACTTCACACAACTCCTTTCTTTGACTTCTCAAAATTCCATTTTGATTTCACACACCTCCAATCTGTGACTTCACACACCTCCATTTGTTACTTCACACATGACAATTTTGACTTCACACACCTCCACTCTGTGACTTCACACACCTCCATTCTGAGTTAACACACCTCCATTTGTGACTTCACACACCTCCATTCTGACTTCACACACCTCCATTCTATGACTTCACACAGTTCCATTCTATGACTTCACACACCTCCATTCTGTGACTTCACACACCGCCACTCTGAGTTCACACACCTCCATTCTGTGTCTTCACACACCTCCATTCTGTGACTTCACACAACTCTTTATATGACTTCACACACCTCCATTCTGTGACCTCACACACCTCAAATCTGAGTTCACACCCCTCCATAGTGTGACTTCACACACCTCCATTCTGTGACTTCACACACCCCCATTCTATGACTTCACACACCTCCATTCTATGACTTCACACACCTCCATTCTATGCCTTTACACACCTCCATTCTGTGACTTCACACACCTCCATTCTATGACATCACACACCTCCATTCTGTGACTTCACACACCTCCATTCTATGACTTCACACACCTCCATTCTATGACTTCAGAAACCTACATTGTGACTTCACACACCTCCATTCTATGAGTTCACACACCTGCATTGTGACTTCACACACCTCCATTCTATAACATCACACACCTCCATTCTGTGACTTCACACACCTCCATTCTGACTTCACACACCTCCATTCTGACTTCACACACCTCAATTCTGTGACTTCACACACCTCCATTCTAAGATTTCACACACCTCCATTCTATGACTTCACAGACATCCGTTCTATGACTTCACACACCTCCTTTCTGAGTTCACACACATACATTCTGTGACTTCACACACCTCCATTGTGACTTCATACACCTCCATTCTATGAGTTCACACACCTCCATTCTGACTTCACACACTTCCATTCTATGACTTCACACAGCTCCATTCTGACTTCACACACCTCCATTCTATGACTACACACACCTCTATTTTGTGACTTCACACACCTCCACTCTGTGACTTTATACACCTCCATTCTGTGACTTCACACACCTCCATTCTGTGATTTCACACACAATCCACTCTATGACTTCACAAACCTCCATTCTTTGATTTCACACACCTCCATTCTATGACTTCACACACCTGCATTGTGACTTCATAGAACTCCATTCTGTCAGTTCACACACCTCCTTTCTGTGACTTCACACACCTCCATACTATGACTTCCACACATCTTCAATCTATGACTTCACAACCTCCATTCTATGACTTCACACACTTCCAATCTATGACTTCACAAACCTCCATTCTATGACTTCACAAACCTGCAATTTGACTTCACACACCTCCATTATCTGACTTCACACACCTCCATTCTATGACTTCACACACCTCCATTCTGTAACTTCACACGCTTCCAATGTTTGACTTCACAAACCTCCATTCCATGACTTGATACACCTCCATTCTATGACTTCACACACATCCATTCTTTGACCTCACACACCTCCATTTTGACTTCACACACCTCCATTCTGTGACTTCACACACCTGCATTTCTGACTTCACACACCACAATTTTGACTTCACACACGTCCATTCTTTGACTTCACACACCTCCATTTTGACTTCACACACTTCCATTCTGTGACTTCACACACCTCCATTCTGTGACTTCACACACCTACATTGTTTGACTTCACACACCTCCATTTTGACTTCACACACCTCCATTCTATGACTTCACACACCTTCATTCTTACTTCAGAAACATCCATTCTATGACTTCACAAACCTCCCTTCTGTGAATTCACACACCTCCATTCTGCGTTCACACACCTCCTTTCTGTGACTTCACACACCTCCATTCTATGACTTCACACACCTCCATCTGTGACTTCACACCTCCATTCTATGACTTCACACTCCTCCATTCTATGAGTTGACACACCTCCATTCTGTGACTTCACAGACCTCCATTGTATGACTTCACACACCTCCTTTGTGACTTCACACATCGCCGTTCTGTGACTTCACACACCTCCCTTCTGTGACTTGACACACCTCCATTTTATGACTTCACACACCTCCATTCTATGACTTCACACACCTCCATTCTGTAATTTCACACGCTTCCAATGTTTGACGTCACAAACCTCCATTCCATGACTTCATACTCCTCCATTCTATGACTTCACACACATCCATTCTTTGACCTCACACACCTCCTTTTTGACTTCACACACCTCCATTCTGTGACTTCACACACCTGCATTTGTGACTGCACACACCACAATTGTGACTTCACACACGTCCATTCTTTGACTTCACACACCTCCATTTTGACTTCACACACCTCCATTTTGTGACTTCACACACCTCCATTCTATGACTTCACACACCTCCATTCTATGACTTCACACACCTACATTGTGACTTCAAACACCTACGTTCTATCAGTTCACACACCTGCATTGTGACTTCACACACCTCCATTCTATGACTTCACACACCTCCATTCTGAATTCACACACCTCCATTCTGACTTCACACACCTCAATTCTGTGACTTCACACACCTCCATTCTATGATTTCCCACACCTCCATTCTTTGACTTCACTCACCTCCATTCTATGACTTCACATACCTCCTTTCTGAGTTCACACACCTCCATTCATTGACTTCACACACCTCCAATCTGACTTCACACACCTCCGTTCTATGACTCCACACACCTCCATTCTGTGATTTCAAAAGCCACAATTCTATGACTTCACACACCTCCATTGTGACTTCACATACCTCCATTCTAAGAGTTCACACACCTCCAATCTGACTTCACACACTTCCATTCTATGAATTCCCACAGCTCCATTCTGACTTAACACACCTCCATTCTATGACTTCGCATACCTCTATTCTGACTTCATACACCTCCATTCTGTGACTTCACACACCTCCATTCTATGACTTCAAACACCTCCATTCTGTGACTTCACACACCTCAACTCTGTCACTTTACACACCTCCATTCTGTGACTTCTCACACCTCCATTCTGTGATTTCACACACCTCCATTCGATGACTTCACACACCTCCATTCTTTGACTTCACACACTTCCATTCTATGACTTCACACACCTCCATTGTGACTTCACACATCGCCGATCTGTGACTTCACACACCTCCCTTCTGTGACTTGACACACCTCCATTTTATGACTTCACACACCTCCATTCTTTGACTTCACACACCTCCATTCTGTAATTTCACACGCTTCTAATGTTTTACGACACAAACCTCCATTCCATGACTTCATACACCTCCATTCTATGACTTCACACACATCCATTCTTTGACCTCACACACCTCCATTTTGACTTCACACACCTCCATTCTGTGACTTCACACACCTGCATTTGTGACTTCACACACCACAATTGTGACTTCACACACGTCCATTCCTTGACTTCACACACCTCCATTTTGACTTCACACACCTCCATTTTGTGACTTCACACACCTCCATTCTATGACTTCACACACCTCCATTCTATGACTTCACACACCTACATTGTGACTTCAAACACCTACGTTCTATCAGTTCACACACCTGCATTGTGACTTCACACACCTCCATTCTATGACTTCACACACCTCCATTCTTAATTCACACACCTCCATTCTGACTTCACACACCTCAATTCTGTGACTTCACACACCTCCATTCTATGATTTCCCACACCTCCATTCTTTGGCTTCACACACCTCCATTCTATGACTTCACATACCTCCTTTGTGAGTTCACACACCTCCATTCATTGACTTCACACACCTCCAATCTGACTTCACACACCTCCATTCTATGACTATCCACACCTCCATTCTGTGATTTCAAAAACCACAATTCTATGACTTCACACACCTCCATTGTGACTTCACATACCTCCATTCTAAGAGTTCACACACCTCCAATCTGACTTCACACACCTCCATTCTACGAATTCCCACAGCTCCATTCTGACTTAACACACCTACATTCTATGACTTCGCATACCTCTATTCTGACTTCATACACCTAAATTCTGTGACTTCACACACCTCCATTGTATGACTTCAAACTCCTCCATTCTGTGACTTCACACACCTCAACTCTGTCACTTTACACACCTCCATTCTGTGACTTCTCACACCTCCATTCTGTGATTTCACCCACCTCCATTCTATGACTTCACACACCTCCATTCATTGACTTCACACACCTCCATTCTGTAATTTCACACGCTTCCAATGTTTGACGTCACAAAGCTCCATTCCATGACTTCATACACCTCCATTCTATGACTTCACAAACATCCATTCTTTGACCTCACACACCTCCATTTTGACTTCACACACCTCCATTCTGTGACTTCACACACCTGCATTCTATGACTTCATACACCTCCATTCTATGACTTCACACACCTACATTGTGACTTCAAACACCTACGTTCTATCAGTTCACACACCTGCATTGTGACTTCACACACTTCCATTCTATGACTTCACACACCTCCATTCTGAAATCACACACCTCCATTCTGACTTCACACACCTCAATTCTGTGACTTCACACACCTCCATTTTATGATTTCCCACACCTCCATTCTTTGACTTCACACACTTCCATTCTATGACTTCACATACCTCCTTTCTGAGTTCACACACCTCCATTCATTGTCTTCACACACCTCCAATCTGACTTCACACACCTCCATTCTATGACTCTACACACCTCCATTCTGTGATTTCAAAAACCACAATTCTATGACTTCACACACCTCCACTGTGACTTCACATACCTCCATTCTAAGAGTTCACACACCACCAATCTGACTTCACACACCTCCATTCTATGAATTCCCACAGCTCCATTCTGACTTAACACACCTCCATTCTATGACTTCTCATACCTCTATTCTGACTTCATACACCTCCATTCTGTGACTTCACACACCTCCATTCTATGACTTCAAACACCTCCAGTTTGTGACTTCACACACCTCAACTCTGGCACTTTACACACCTCCATTCTGTGACTTCTCACACCTCCATTCTGTGATTTCACACACCTCCATTCTATGACTTCACACACCTCCATTCTTTGACTTCACACACCTCCATTCTTTGACTTCACACACCTCCATTGTGACTTCACACATCGCCGTTCTGTGACTTCACACACCTCCCTTCTGTGACTTGACACACCTCCATTTTATGACTTCACACACCTCCATTCTATGACTTCACACACCTCCATTCTGTAATTTCACACGCTTCCGATGTTTGACGTCACAAACCTCCATTCCATGACTTCATACACCTCCATTCTATGACTTCACACACATCCATTCTTTGACCTCACACACCTCCATTTTGACTTCACACACCTCCATTCTGTGACTTCACACACCTGCATTTGTGACTTCACACACCACAATTGTGACTTCACACACGTCCATTCCTTGACTTCACACACCTCCATTTTGACTTCACACACCTCCATTTTGTGACTTCACACACCTCCATTCTATGACTTCACACACCTCCATTCTATGACTTCACACACCTACATTGTGACTTCAAACACCTACGTTCTATCAGTTCACACACCTGCATTGTGACTTCACACACCTCCATTCTATGACTTCACACACCTCCATTCTTAATTCACACACCTCCATTCTGACTTCACACACCTCAATTCTGTGACTTCACACACCTCCATTCTATGATTTCCCACACCTCCATTCTTTGGCTTCACACACCTCCATTCTATGACTTCACATACCTCCTTTGTGAGTTCACACACCTCCATTCATTGACTTCACACACCTCCAATCTGACTTCACACACCTCCATTCTATGACTACCCACACCTCCATTCTGTGATTTCAAAAACCACAATTCTATGACTTCACACACCTCCATTGTGACTTCACATACCTCCATTCTAAGAGTTCACACACCTCCAATCTGACTTCACACACCTCCATTCTACGAATTCCCACAGCTCCATTCTGACTTAACACACCTACATTCTATGACTTCGCATACCTCTATTCTGACTTCATACACCTAAATTCTGTGACTTCACACACCTCCATTGTATGACTTCAAACTCCTCCATTCTGTGACTTCACACACCTCAACTCTGTCACTTTACACACCTCCATTCTGTGACTTCTCACACCTCCATTCTGTGATTTCACCCACCTCCATTCTATGACTTCACACACCTCCATTCATTGACTTCACACACCTCCATTCTGTAATTTCACACGCTTCCAATGTTTGACGTCACAAAGCTCCATTCCATGACTTCATACACCTCCATTCTATGACTTCACAAACATCCATTCTTTGACCTCACACACCTCCATTTTGACTTCACACACCTCCATTCTGTGACTTCACACACCTGCATTCTATGACTTCATACACCTCCATTCTATGACTTCACACACCTACATTGTGACTTCAAACACCTACGTTCTATCAGTTCACACACCTGCATTGTGACTTCACACACTTCCATTCTATGACTTCACACACCTCCATTCTGAAATCACACACCTCCATTCTGACTTCACACACCTCAATTCTGTG
Organism: Megascapheus bottae; assembly: GCA_024803745.1. Taxonomy (NCBI): domain Eukaryota; kingdom Metazoa; phylum Chordata; class Mammalia; order Rodentia; family Geomyidae; genus Megascapheus; species Megascapheus bottae. Next base: position 21,460 of record JANJXV010000106.1, on the reverse strand, counting down.
ACTTCACACACCTCCATTTTATGATTTCCCACACCTCCATTCTTTGACTTCACACACTTCCATTCTATGACTTCACATACCTCCTTTCTGAGTTCACACACCTCCATTCATTGTCTTCACACACCTCCAATCTGACTTCACACACCTCCATTCTATGACTCTACACACCTCCATTCTGTGATTTCAAAAACCACAATTCTATGACTTCACACACCTCCACTGTGACTTCACATACCTCCATTCTAAGAGTTCACACACCACCAATCTGACTTCACACACCTCCCTTCTATGAATTCCCACAGCTCCATTCTGACTTAACACACCTCCATTCTATGACTTCTCATACTTCTATTCTGACTTCATACACCTCCATTCTGTGACTTCACACACCTCCATTCTATGACTTCAAACACCTCCAGTTTGTGACTTCACACACCTCAACTCTGGCACTTTACACACCTCCATTCTGTGACTTCTCACACCTCCATTCTGTGATTTCACACACCTCCATTCTATGACTTCACACACCTCCATTCTTTGACTTCACACACCTCCATTCTTTGACTTCACACACCTCCATTGTGACTTCACACATCGCCGTTCTGTGACTTCACACACCTCCCTTCTGTGACTTGACACACCTCCATTTTATGACTTCACACACCTCCATTCTATGACTTCACACACCTCCATTCTGTAATTTCACACGCTTCCGATGTTTGACGTCACAAACCTCCATTCCATGACTTCATACACCTCCATTCTATGACTTCACACACATCCATTCCTTGACCTCACATACCTCCATTTTGACTTCACACACCTCCATTCTGTGACTTCACACACCTGCATTTGTGACTTCACACACCACAATTGTGACTTCACACACGTCCATTCTTTGACTTCACACACCTCCATTTTGACTTCACACACCTCCATTTTGTGACTTCACACACCTCCATTCTATGACTTCACACACCTCCATTCTATGACTTCACACACCTACATTGTGACTTCAAACACCTACGTTTATCAGTTCACACAACTGCATTGTGACTTCACACACCTCCATTCTATGACTTCACACACCTCCATTCTGAATTCACACACCTCCATTCTGACTTCACACACCTCAATTCTGTGACTTCACACACCTCCATTCTATGATTTCCCACACCTCCATTCTTTGACTTCACACACCTCCATTCTATGACTTCACATACCTCCTTTGTGAGTTCACACACCTCCATTCATTGACTTCACACACCTCCAATCTGACTTCACACACCTCCATTCTATGACTCCACACACCTCCATTCTGTGATTTCAAAAACCACAATTCTATGACTTCACACACCTCCATTGTGACTTCACATACCTCCATTCTAAGAGTTCCCACAACTCCAATCTGACTTCACACACCTCCATTCTATGAATTCCCACAGCTCCATTCTGACTTAACACATCTCCATTCAACGACTTCGCATACCTCTATTCTGACTTCATACACCTCCATTCTGTGACTTCACACACCTCCATTCTATGACTTCAAACACCTCCATTCTGTGACTTCACACACCTCAACTCTGTCACTTTACATACCTCCATTCTGTGACTTCTCACACCTGCATTTTGTGATTTCACACCTCCATTCTATGACTTCACACACCTCCATTCTTTGACTTCACACACCTCCATTCTGTGACTTCACACACCTCCTTTGTGACTTCACACATCTCCGTTCTGTGACTTCACACACCTCCCTTCTGTGACTTGAAACACCTCCATTCTATGACTTCACACACCTCCATTCTGTGACTTCACACACCTCCATTCTGTAATTTCACACACTGCCAATGTTTGACTTCACAACCCTCCATTCGTTGACTTTACACACCTCCATTCTATGACCTCTCACACCTCCATTGTGACATCACATATCTCCGTTCTGTGACTTGACACACCTCCCTTCTGTGACTTGACACACCTCCATTCTATGACTTCACACACCTCCATTCTTTGACTTCACACACCTCCTTTTTGACATCACACACCTCCATTCTATGACTTCACATACCTCCTTTCTGAGTTGACGCATCTCCATTCTGTGACTTCACATACCTCCAATCTGACTTCACACACCTCCATTCTATGACTTCACACACCTCCATTCTGTGACTTCAAAAACCACCATTCTATGACTTCACACAACTCCATTGTGACTTCACACACCTCCATTCTATGGGTTCACGTAGCTCCATTCTGACTTCACACACCTCCATTCCATGACTCCGCACACCTCTATTCTGAGTTCACACCCCTCCATTCTGTGATTTCACATACCTCCACTCTTTGACTTCACACACCTCCATTCTATGATTTCACACACGTCCATTCCATGACTTCATACACCTCCATTCTATGACTTCACACACATCCATTCCTTGACCTCACATACCTCCATTTTGACTTCACACACCTCCATTCTGTGACTTCACACACCTGCATTTGTGACTTCACACACCACAATTGTGACTTCACACACGTCCATTCTTTAACTTCACACACCTCCATTTTGACTTCACACACCTCCATTTTGTGACTTCACACACCTCCATTCTATGACTTCACACACCTCCATTCTATGACTTCACACACCTACATTGTGACTTCAAACACCTACGTTTATCAGTTCACACAACTGCATTATGACTTCACACACCTCCATTCTATGACTTCACACACCTCCATTCTGAATTCACACACCTCCATTCTGACTTCACACACCTCAATTCTGTGACTTCACACACCTCCATTCTATGATTTCCCACACCTCCATTCTTTGACTTCACACACCTCCATTCTATGACTTCACATACCTCCTTTGTGAGTTCACACACCTCCATTCATTGACTTCACACACCTCCAATCTGACTTCACACACCTCCATTCTATGACTCCACACACCTCCATTCTGTGATTTCAAAAACCACAATTCTATGACTTCACACACCTGCATTGTGACTTCACATACCTCCATTCTAAGAGTTCACACAACTCCAATCTGACTTCACACACCTCCATTCTATGAATTCCCACAGCTCCATTCTGACTTAACACATCTCCATTCTACGACTTCGCATACCTCTATTCTGACTTCATACACCTCCATTCTGTGACTTCACACACCTCCATTCTATGACTTCAAACACCTCCATTCTGTGACTTCACACACCTCAACTCTGTCACTTTACATACCTCCATTCTGTGACTTCTCACACCTGCATTCTGTGATTTCACACCTCCATTCTATGACTTCACACACCTCCATTCTTTGACTTCACACACCTCCATTCTGTGACTTCACACACCTCCTTTGTGACTTCACACATCTCCGTTCTGTGACTTCACACACCTCCCTTCTGTGACTTGAAACACCTCCATTCTATGACTTCACACACCTCCATTCTGTGACTTCACACACCTCCATTCTGTAATTTCACACACTGCCAATGTTTGACTTCACAAACCTCCATTAGTTGACTTTACACACCTCCATTCTATGACCTCTCACACCTCCATTGTGACATCACACATCTCCGTTCTGTGACTTGACACACCTCCCTTCTGTGACTTGACACACCTCCATTCTATGACTTCACACACCTCCATTCTTTGACTTCACACACCTCCTTTTTGACATCACACACCTCCATTCTATGACTTCACATACCTCATTTCTGAGTTGACACATCTCCATTCTGTGACTTCACATACCTCCAATCTGACTTCACACACCTCCATTCTATGACTTCACACACCTCCATTCTGTGACTTCAAAAACCACCATTCTATGACTTCACACAACTCCATTGTGACTTCACACACCTCCATTCTATGAGTTCACATAGCTCCATTCTGACTTCACACACCTCAATTCCATGACTTCGCACACCTCTATTCTGAGTTCACACCCCTCCATTCTGTGATTTCACATACCTCCACTCTTTGACTTCACACACCTCCATTCTATGATGTCACACACCTCCATTCTATGATTTCACACAGCTCCATTCTATGACTTCACACAACCCCTTTCTGAGTTCACACACCTCCATTCATTGACTTCACACACCTCCAATCTGACTTCACACACCTCCATTCTATGACTCCACATACCTCCATTCTGTGATTTCAAAAACCACAATTCTATGACTTCACACACCTCCATTGTGACTTCACATACCTCCATTCTAAGAGTTCACACACCTCCAATCTGACTTCACACACCTCCATTCTATGAATTCCCACAGCTCCATTCTGACTTAACACATCTCCATTCTACGACTTCGCATAACTCTATTCTGACTTCTTACACCTCCATTCTGTGACTTCACACACCTCCATTCTATGACTTCAAACACCTCCATTCTGTGACTTCACACACCTCAACTCTGTCACTTTACACACCTCCATTCTGTGACTTCTCACACCTCCATTCTGTGATTTCACACACCTCCATTCTATGACTTCACACACCTCCATTGTGACTTCACACATCGCCGTTCTGTGACTTCACACACCTCCTTTCTGTGACTTGACACACCTCCATTTTATGACTTCACACACTTCCATTCTATGACGTCACACTTCTCCATTCTCACTTCACACACCTCCATTCTATGACTTCGCACACCTCTATTCTGACTTCAAACAACTGCATTCTGTGACTAACACACCTCAATTCTATGACTTCACACACCTCCATTCTGTGACTTCAAACACCTCCACTCTGTGACTTTACACACCTCCATTCTGTCACTTCACACACCTCCATTCTGTGATTTCACACACAATCCATTCTATGACTTCACAGACCTCCATTCTTTGATTTCACACACCTCCATTCTATGACTTCACACACCTCCATTGTGACTTCATACAACTCCATTCTGTGAATTCACACACCTCTTTTCTGTGACTTCACACACCTCCATACTATGACTTCCACACAGCTTCAATCTATGACTTCACAACCTCCATCCTATGACTTCACAGACTTCCAATCTATGACTTCACAAACCTCCATTCTGTGACTTCACACACCTCAACTCTGTCACTTTACACACCTCCATTCTGTGACTTCTCACACCTCCATTCTGTGATTTCACACACCTCCATTCTATGACTTCACACACCTCCATTCTTTGACTTCACACACCTCCATTCTATGACTTCACACACCTCCATTGTGACTTAACACATCGCCGTTCTGTGACTTCACACACCTCCCTTCTGTGACTTGACACACCTCCAATTTATGACTTCACACGCCTCCATTCTATGACTTCACACACCTCCATTCTGTAATTTCACACGCTTCCAATGTTTGACGTCACAAACCTCCATTCCATGACTTCATACACCTCCATTCTATGAATTCACACACATCCATTCTTTGACCTCACACACCTCCATTTTGACTTCACACACCTCCATTCTGTGACTTCACACACCTGCATTTGTGACTTCACACACCACAATTGTGACTTCACACACGTCCATTCTTTGTGTTCACACACCTCCATTTTGACTTCACACACCTCCATTCTAAGACTCCACACACCTCCATTCTATGACTTCACATACCTACATTGTGACTTCAAACACCTACGTTCTATCCGTTCACACACCTGCATTGTGACTTCACACACCTCCATTCTATGACTTCACACACCTCCATTCTGACTTCACACACCTCAATTCTGTGACTTCACACACCTCCATTCTATGACTTCAAACACCTCCATTCTGTGACTTCACACACCTCAACTCTGTCACTTTACACACCTCCATTCTGTGACTTCTCACACCTCCATTCTGTGATTTCACACACCTCCATTCTATGACTTCACACACCTCCATTCTTTGACTTCACACACCTCCATTCTATGACTTCACACACCTCCATTGTGACTTCACACATCGCCGTTCTGTGACTTCACACACCTCCCTTCTTTGACTTCACACACCTCCATTCTTTGACTTCACACACCTCCATTCTGTAATTTCACACGCTTCCAATGTTTGACGTCACAAACCTCCATTCCACGACTTCATACACCTCCATTCTATGACTTCACACACATCCATTCTTTGACCTCACACACCTCCATTCTGACTTAACACATCTCCATTCTACGACTTCGCATACCTCTATTCTGACTTCATACACCTCCATTTTGTGACTTCACACACCTCCATTCTATGACTTCAAACACCTCCATTCTGTGACTTCACACACCTCAACTCTGTCACTTTACATACCTCCATTCTGTGACTTCTCACACCTGCATTCTGTGATTTCACACCTCCATTCTATGACTTCACACACCTCCATTCTTTGACTTCACACACCTCCATTCTGTGACTTCACACACCTCCTTTGTGACTTCACACACCTCCATTCTGTGACTTCACACACCTCCTTTGTGACTTCACACATCTCCGTTCTGTGACTTCACACACCTCCCTTCTGTGACTTGAAACACCTCCATTCTATGACTTCACACACCTCCATTCTGTGACTTCACACACCTCCATTCTGTAATTTCACACACTGCCAATGTTTGACTTCACAAACCTCCATTCGTTGACTTTACACACCTCCATTCTATGACCTCTCACACCTCCATTGTGACATCACACATCTCCGTTCTGTGACTTGACACACCTCCCTTCTGTGACTTGAAACACCTCCATTCTATGACTTCACACACCTCCATTCTTTGACTTCACACACCTCCTTTTTGACATCACACACCTCCATTCTATGACTTCACATACCTCCTTTCTGAGTTGACACATCTCCATTCTGTGACTTCACACACCTCCAAACTGACTTCACACAACTCCATTCTGACTTCACACACCTCAATTCCATGACTTCGCACACCTCTATTCTGAGTTCACACCCCTCCATTCTGTGATTTCCATACCTCCACTCTTTGACTTCACACACCTCCATTCTATGATGTCACACACCTCCATTCTGTGATTTCACACAGCTCCATTCTATGACTTCACACAATCCCTTTCTGAGTTCACACACCTCCATTCATTGACTTCACACACCTCCAATCTGACTTCACACACCTCCATTCTATGACTCCACATACCTCCATTCTGTGATTTCAAAAACCACAATTCTATGACTTCACACACCTCCATTGTGACTTCACATACCTCCATTCTAAGAGTTCACACACCTCCAATCTGACTTCACACACCTCCATTCTATGAATTCCCACAGCTCCATTCTGACTTAACACATCTCCATTCTACGACTTCGCATAACTCTTTTCTGACTTCTTACACCTCCAGTCTGTGACTTCACACACCTCCATTCTATGACTTCACACACCTCCATTTTATGACTTCACACACCTCGATTGTGATTTCACACACCTCCATTCTATGAGTTCACATACCTCCATTCTGACTTCACACACCTTAATTCTATGACTTCACACACCTCCATTCTGACTTCACACCTCCATTCTGTGACTTCACACACCTCCATTCTATGATTTCACACACCTCCATTCTATGACTTCACACACCTCCAATATATGACTTCAAACACCTCAATTCTGTGACTTCACACACCTCCATTCTATGACTTCCACACCTCCATTCTGTGACTTCACACACCACCATTCTATGACTTCAAACACCTCCATTGCGACTTCACACACCTCTATTCTATGAGTTCACACACCTCCATTCTGACTTCACACCACTCCATTCTATGACTTCACACACCTACATTCTGACTTCACACACCTCCATTCTATGACTTCGAACACCACCGTTCTGACTTCACACTCCTCCATTCTGTGACTTCACACACCTCCATTCCATGACTTCACACACCTCCATTCGGTGACTTCACACACCTCCATTTTGACTTCACACACCTCCACTCTGTGACTTCACACACCTCCATTTGTGACTTCACACACCACATTATTGACTTCACACTCCTCCATTCTGTGACTTCACACACCTCCATTCTGTGACTTCAAACGCCTCTGTTTTGTCTTCACACACCTCCATTCTGTGAGTTCACACACCTACATTCTGTGACTTCACACTCCTCTATTGTTTGACTTCACACTGCTCCATTCTTTGACATCACACACCTCCATTCCGTGACTTCACACACCTCCATTCTATGAGTTCACACACCTCCATTCTATGATTCACACACCTCCATTTTGACTTCACACACCTCCATTCATTGACTTCATACACCTTCGTTCTCACTTCAGAAACATCCATTCTATGACTTCAGGCACCTCCATTCTATGACTCCACAAACCTCCGTTCTGTGACCACACACCTCCATTCTGAGTTCCCACACCTCCATTCTGTGACTTCACTCACCTCCATCCTGACTTCACACACCTCCATTCTGACTTCACAAACCTCAATTCTTTGACTTCACAAACCTCCATTCTATGATTTCACACTCTTCCATTCCATGAATTCACACACCTCCATTCTATGACTTCACACACCTCATTTTTGAGTTGACAAACCTCCATTCTGTGATTTCACACACCTCCAATTTGACTTCACACACCCCCATTCTATGACTTCACACACCCCCATTGTGACTTCACACACTCCATTCTATGAGTTCACACACCTCCATTCTGACTTCACACACATCCATTCTATGACTTCACACACCTCCATTCTATGACTTCACACACCTCCATTCTGTGACTTCACACACCTCCATTCTGAGTTCACACACCTCCATTCTGTGACTTCACACACCTCCAATCTGACATCACACAGCTCCATTCTATGACTTCACACACCTCCATTCTGTGACTTCACACACCTCCATTCTATGACTTCACACACCTCCATTGTGACTTCCCACACCTCCAATCTGAGTTCACACACCTCCGTTCTGACTTCACACACCTCCATTCTATGACTTCACACACCTCCATTCTGTGACTTCACACACATGATTTCTGTGACTTCACACGCCTCCATTCTATGACTTCACACACCTCCATTCTGTGACTTCACACACCTACATTGTGACTTCACAGACCTCCATTCTCTGAGTTCACACAAATGCATTGTGAATTCACACACCTCCATTCTATGACTTCACACACCTCCATTCTGACTTCACACACATCCATTCTGACTTCACACACCTCAATTCTGTGACTTCACACAACTCTATTCTATGATTTCACACCCCTCCATTCTATGACTTCACACACCTCCATTCTATGACTTCACACACCTCCTTTCTGAGTTGACACATCTCCATTGTATGACTTCACACACCTCCAACCTGACTTCACACACCTCCATTCTATGACTTCACACACTTCCATTCTGTGACTTAAAAAACCTCCATTCTATGACTTCACACACCTCCATTGTGACTTCACACACCATCATTCTATAAGTTCAAACACCACCATTCTGACTTCACTCACCTCCATTCTATGACTTCACACAGCTCCATTCTGACTTCACACAGCTCCATTCTATGATTTCCCACACCTCCATTCTGTGACTTCACACACCTCCATTCTATGACTTCACACATCTGCATTCTGGCTTCACACACCTCCATTCTATGGCTTCACACCTCCATTCTCTGACTTCACACATCTCCATTCTGACTTCACACACCTCCAATCTATGACTTCACACATCTCCCTTCTATGACTTCACACACCTCCATTCTGTAACTTCACACACTTCCAATGTTTGACTTCACAAACCTCCATTCCATGACTTCATACACATCCATTCTATGACTTCACACAACTCCTTTCTTTGACTTCTCAAAATTCCATTTTGATTTCACACACCTCCAATCTGTGACTTCACACACCTCCATTTGTTACTTCACACATGACAATTTTGACTTCACACACCTCCACTCTGTGACTTCACACACCTCCATTCTGAGTTAACACACCTCCATTTGTGACTTCACACACCTCCATTCTGACTTCACACACCTCCTTTCTATGACTTCACACAGTTCCATTCTATGACTTCACACACCTCCATTCTGTGACTTCACACACCGCCACTCTGAGTTCACACACCTCCATTCTGTGTCTTCACACACCTCCATTCTGTGACTTCACACAACTCTTTATATGACTTCACACACCTCCATTCTGTGACCTCACACACCTCAAATCTGAGTTCACACCCCTCCATAGTGTGACTTCACACACCTCCATTCTGTGACTTCACACACCCCCATTCTATGACTTCACACACCTCCATTCTATGACTTCACACACCTCCATTCTATGCCTTTACACACCTCCATTCTGTGACTTCACACACCTCCATTCTATGACATCACACACCTCCATTCTGTGACTTCACACACCTCCATTCTATGACTTCACACACCTCCATTCTATGACTTCAGAAACCTACATTGTGACTTCACACACCTCCATTCTATGAGTTCACACACCTGCATTGTGACTTCACACACCTCCATTCTATAACATCACACACCTCCATTCTGTGACTTCACACACCTCCATTCTGACTTCACACACCTCCATTCTGACTTCACACACCTCAATTCTGTGACTTCACACACCTCCATTCTAAGATTTCACACACCTCCATTCTATGACTTCACAGACATCCGTTCTATGACTTCACACACCTCCTTTCTGAGTTCACACACATCCATTCTGTGACTTCACACACCTCCATTGTGACTTAATACACCTCCATTCTATGAGTTCACACACCTCCATTCTGACTTCACACACTTCCATTCTATGACTTCACACAGCTCCATTCTGACTTCACACACCTCCATTCTATGACTTCACACACCTCTATTTTGTGACTTCACACACCTCCACTCTGTGACTTTATACACCTCCATTCTGTGACTTCACACACCTCCATTCTGTGATTTCACACACAATCCACTCTATGACTTCACAAACCTCCATTCTTTGATTTCACACACCTCCATTCTATGACTTCACACACCTGCATTGTGACTTCATAGAACTCCATTCTGTCAGTTCACACACCTCCTTTCTGTGACTTCACACACCTCCATACTATGACTTCCACACACCTTCAATCTATGACTTCACAACCTCCATTCTATGACTTCACACACTTCCAATCTATGACTTCACAAACCTCCATTCTATGACTTCACAAACCTGCAATTTGACTTCACACACCTCCATTATCTGACTTCACACACCTCCATTCTATGACTTCACACACCTCCATTCTGTAACTTCACACGCTTCCAATGTTTGACTTCACAAACCTCCATTCCATGACTTGATACACCTCCATTCTATGACTTCACACACATCCATTCTTTGACCTCACACACCTCCATTTTGACTTCACACACCTCCATTCTGTGACTTCACACACCTGCATTTCTGACTTCACACACCACAATTTTGACTTCACACACGTCCATTCTTTGACTTCACACACCTCCATTTTGACTTCACACACTTCCATTCTGTGACTTCACACACCTCCATTCTGTGACTTCACACACCTACATTGTTTGACTTCACACACCTCCATTTTGACTTCACACACCTCCATTCTATGACTTCACACACCTTCATTCTTACTTCAGAAACATCCATTCTATGACTTCACAAACCTCCCTTCTGTGAATCACACACCTCCATTCTGGGTTCACACACCTCCTTTCTGTGACTTCACACACCTCCATTCTATGACTTCACACACCTCCATCTGTGACTTCACACCTCCATTCTATGACTTCACACTCCTCCATTCTATGAGTTGACACACCTCCATTCTGTGACTTCACAGACCTCCATTGTATGACTTCACACACCTCCTTTGTGACTTCACACATCGCCGTTCTGTGACTTCACACACCTCCCTTCTGTGACTTGACACACCTCCATTTTATGACTTCACACACCTCCATTCTATGACTTCACACACCTCCATTCTGTAATTTCACACGCTTCCAATGTTTGACGTCACAAACCTCCATTCCATGACTTCATACTCCTCCATTCTATGACTTCACACACATCCATTCTTTGACCTCACACACCTCCTTTTTGACTTCACACACCTCATTCTGTGACTTCACACACCTGCATTTGTGACTGCACACACCACAATTGTGACTTCACACACGTCCATTCTTTGACTTCACACACCTCCATTTTGACTTCACACACCTCCATTTTGTGACTTCACACACCTCCATTCTATGACTTCACACACCTCCATTCTATGACTTCACACACCTACATTGTGACTTCAAACACCTACGTTCTATCAGTTCACACACCTGCATTGTGACTTCACACACCTCCATTCTATGACTTCACACACCTCCATTCTGAATTCACACACCTCCATTCTGACTTCACACACCTCAATTCTGTGACTTCACACACCTCCATTCTATGATTTCCCACACCTCCATTCTTTGACTTCACTCACCTCCATTCTATGACTTCACATACCTACTTTCTGAGTTCACACACCTCCTTTCATTGACTTCTCACACCTCCAATCTGACTTCACACACCTCCGTTCTATTACTCCACACACCTCCATTCTGTGATTTCAAAAGCCACAATTCTATGACTTCACACACCTCCATTGTGACTTCACATACCTCCATTCTAAGAGTTCACACACCTCCAATCTGACTTCACACACTTCCATTCTATGAATTCCCACAGCTCCATTCTGACTTAACACACCTCCATTCTATGACTTCGCATACCTCTATTCTGACTTCATACACCTCCATTCTGTGACTTCACACACCTCCATTCTATGACTTCAAACACCTCCATTCTGTGACTTCACACACCTCAACTCTGTCACTTTACACACCTCAATTCTGTGACTTCTCACACCTCCATTCTGTGATTTCACACACCTCCATTCGATGACTTCACACACCTCCATTCTTTGACTTCACACACTTCCATTCTATGACTTCACACACCTCCATTGTGACTTCACACATCGCCGATCTGTGACTTCACACACCTCCCTTCTGTGACTTGACACACCTCCATTTTATGACTTCACACACCTCCATTCTTTGACTTCACACACCTCCATTCTGTAATTTCACACGCTTCTAATGTTTTACGACACAAACCTCCATTCCATGACTTCATACACCTCCATTCTATGACTTCACACACATCCATTCTTTGACCTCACACACCTCCATTTTGACTTCACACACCTCCATTCTGTGACTTCACACACCTGCATTTGTGACTTCACACACCACAATTGTGACTTCACACACGTCCATTCCTTGACTTCACACACCTCCATTTTGACTTCACACACCTCCATTTTGTGACTTCACACACCTCCATTCTATGACTTCACACACCTCCATTCTATGACTTCACGCACCTACATTGTGACTTCAAACACCTACGTTCTATCAGTTCACACACCTGCATTGTGACTTCACACACCTCCATTCTATGACTTCACACACCTCCATTCTTAATTCACACACCTGCATTCTGACTTCACACACCTCAATTCTGTGACTTCACACACCTCCATTCTATGATTTCCCACACCTCCATTCTTTGGCTTCACACACCTCCATTCTATGACTTCACATACCTCCTTTGTGAGTTCACACACCTCCATTCATTGACTTCACACACCTCCAATCTGACTTCACACACCTCCATTCTATGACTACCCACACCTCCATTCTGTGATTTCAAAAACCACAATTCTATGACTTCACACACCTCCATTGTGACTTCACATACCTCCATTCTAAGAGTTCACACACCTCCAATCTGACTTCACACACCTCCATTCTACGAATTCCCACAGCTCCATTCTGACTTAACACACCTACATTCTATGACTTCGCATACCTCTATTCTGACTTCATACACCTAAATTCTGTGACTTCACACACCTCCATTGTATGACTTCAAACACCTCCATTCTGTGACTTCACACACCTCAACTCTGTCACTTTACACACCTCCATTCTGTGACTTCTCACACCTCCATTCTGTGATTTCACCCACCTCCATTCTATGACTTCACACACCTCCATTCATTGACTTCACACACCTCCATTCTGTAATTTCACACGCTTCCAATGTTTGACGTCACAAAGCTCCATTCCATGACTTCATACACCTCCATTCTATGACTTCACAAACATCCATTCTTTGACCTCACACACCTCCATTTTGACTTCACACACCTCCATTCTGTGACTTCACACACCTGCATTCTATGACTTCACACACCTCCATTCTATGACTTCACACACCTACATTGTGACTTCAAACACCTACGTTCTATCAGTTCACACACCTGCATTGTGACTTCACACACTTCCATTCTATGACTTCACACACCTCCATTCTGAAATCACACACCTCCATTCTGACTTCACACACCTCAATTCTGTGACTTCACACACCTCCATTTTATGATTTCCCACACCTCCATTCTTTGACTTCACACACTTCCATTCTATGACTTCACATACCTCCTTTCTGAGTTCACACACCTCCATTCATTGACTTCACACACCTCCAATCTGACTTCACACACCTCCATTCTATGACTCTACACACCTCCATTCTGTGATTTCAAAAACCACAATTCTATGAATTCACACACCTCCACTGTGACTTCACATACCTCCATTCTAAGAGTTCACACACCACCAATCTGACTTCACACACCTCCATTCTATGAATTCCCACAGCTCCATTCTGACTTAACACACCTCCATTCTATGACTTCTCATACCTCTATTCTGACTTCATACACCTCCATTCTGTGACTTCACACACCTCCATTCTATGACTTCAAACACCTCCAGTTTGTGACTTCACACACCTCAACTCTGGCACTTTACACACCTCCATTCTGTGACTTCTCACACCTCCATTCTGTGATTTCACACACCTCCATTCTATGACTTCACACACCTCCATTCTTTGACTTCACACACCTCCATTCTTTGACTTCACACACCTCCATTGTGACTTCACACATCGCCGTTCTGTGACTTCACACACCTCCCTTCTGTGACTTGACACACCTCCATTTTATGACTTCACACACCTCCATTCTATGACTTCACACACCTCCATTCTGTAATTTCACACGCTTCCGATGTTTGACGTCACAAACCTCCATTCCATGACTTCATACACCTCCATTCTATGACTTCACACACATCCATTCCTTGACCTCACATACCTCCATTTTGACTTCACACACCTCCATTCTGTGACTTCACACACCTGCATTTGTGACTTCACACACCACAATTGTGACTTCACACACGTCCATTCTTTGACTTCACACACCTCCATTTTGACTTCACACACCTCCATTCTGTGACTTCACACACCTCCATTCTATGACTTCACACACCTCCATTCTATGACTTCACACACCTACATTGTGACTTCAAACACCTACGTTTATCAGTTCACACAACTGCATTGTGACTTCACACACCTCCATTCTATGACTTCACACACCTCCATTCTGAATTCACACACCTCCATTCTGACTTCACACACCTCAATTCTGTGACTTCACACACCTCCATTCTATGATTTCCCACACCTCCATTCTTTGACTTCACACACCTCCATTCTATGACTTCACATACCTCCTTTCTGAGTTCACACACCTCCATTCATTGACTTCACACACCTCCAATCTGACTTCACACACCTCCATTCTATGACTCCACACACCTCCATTCTGTGATTTCAAAAACCACAATTCTATGACTTCACACACCTCCATTGTGACTTCACATACCTCCATTCTAAGAGTTCCCACAACTCCAATCTGACTTCACACACCTCCATTCTATGAATTCCCACAGCTCCATTCTGACTTAACACATCTCCATTCTACGACTTCGCATACCTCTATTCTGACTTCATACACCTCCATTCTGTGACTTCACACACCTCCATTCTATGACTTCAAACACCTCCATTCTGTGACTTCACACACCTCAACTCTGTCACTTTACATACCTCCATTCTGTGACTTCTCACACCTGCATTTTGTGATTTCACACCTCCATTCTATGACTTCACACACCTCCATTCTTTGACTTCACACACCTCCATTCTGTGACTTCACACACCTCCTTTGTGACTTCACACATCTCCGTTCTGTGACTTCACACACCTCCCTTCTGTGACTTGAAACACCTCCATTCTATGACTTCACACACCTCCATTCTGTGACTTCACACACCTCCATTCTGTAATTTCACACACTGCCAATGTTTGACTTCACAAACCTCCATTCGTTGACTTTACACACCTCCATTCTATGACCTCTCACACCTCCATTGTGACATCACATATCTCCGTTCTGTGACTTGACACACCTCCCTTCTGTGACTTGACACACCTCCATTCTATGACTTCACACACCTCCATTCTTTGACTTCACACACCTCCTTTTTGACATCACACACCTCCATTCTATGACTTCACATACCTCCTTTCTGAGTTGACACATCTCCATTCTGTGACTTCACATACCTCCAATCTGACTTCACACACCTCCATTCTATGACTTCACACACCTCCATTCTGTGACTTCAAAAACCACCATTCTATGACTTCACACAACTCCATTGTGACTTCACACACCTCCATTCTATGAGTTCACATAGCTCCATTCTGACTTCACACACCTCAATTCCATGACTTCGCACACCTCTATTCTGAGTTCACACCCCTCCATTCTGTGATTTCACATACCTCCACTCTTTGACTTCACACACCTCCATTCTATGATGTCACACACCTCCATTCTATGATTTCACACAGCTCCATTCTATGACTTCACACAACCCCTTTCTGAGTTCACACACCTCCATTCATTGACTTCACACACCTCCAATCTGACTTCACACACCTCCATTCTATGACTCCACATACCTCCATTCTGTGATTTCAAAAACCACAATTCTATGACTTCACACACCTCCATTGTGACTTCACATACCTCCATTCTAAGAGTTCACACACCTCCAATCTGACTTCACACACCTCCATTCTATGAATTCCCACAGCTCCATTCTGACTTAACACATCTCCATTCTACGACTTCGCATAACTCTATTCTGACTTCTTACACCTCCATTCTGTGACTTCACACACCTCCATTCTATGACTTCAAACACCTCCATTCTGTGACTTCACACACCTCAACTCTGTCACTTTACACACCTCCATTCTGTGACTTCTCACACCTCCATTCTGTGATTTCACACACCTCCATTCTATGACTTCACACACCTCCATTGTGACTTCACACATCGCCGTTCAGTGACTTCACACACCTCCTTTCTGTGACTTGACACACCTCCATTTTATGACTTCACACACTTCCATTCTATGACGTCACACTTCTCCATTCTCACTTCACACACCTCCATTCTATGACTTCGCACACCTCTATTCTGACTTCAAACAACTGCATTCTGTGACTAACACACCTCAATTCTATGACTTCACACACCTCCATTCTGTGACTTCAAACACCTCCACTCTGTGACTTTACACACCTCCATTCTGTCACTTCACACACCTCCATTCTGTGATTTCACACACAATCCATTCTATGACTTCACAGACCTCCATTCTTTGATTTCACACACCTCCATTCTATGACTTCACACACCTCCATTGTGACTTCATACAACTCCATTCTGTGAATTCACACACCTCTTTTCTGTGACTTCACACACCTCCATACTATGACTTCCACACAGCTTCAATCTATGACTTCACAACCTCCATCCTATGACTTCACAGACTTCCAATCTATGACTTCACAAACCTCCATTCTGTGACTTCACACACCTCAACTCTGTCACTTTACACACCTCCATTCTGTGACTTCTCACACCTCCATTCTGTGATTTCACACACCTCCATTCTATGACTTCACACACCTCCATTCTTTGACTTCACACACCTCCATTCTATGACTTCACACACCTCCATTGTGACTTAACACATCGCCGTTCTGTGACTTCACACACCTCCCTTCTGTGACTTGACACACCTCCAATTTATGACTTCACACGCCTCCATTCTATGACTTCACACACCTCCATTCTGTAATTTCACACGCTTCCAATGTTTGACGTCACAAACCTCCATTCCATGACTTCATACACCTCCATTCTATGAATTCACACACATCCATTCTTTGACCTCACACACCTCCATTTTGACTTCACACACCTCCATTCTGTGACTTCACACACCTGCATTTGTGACTTCACACACCACAATTGTGACTTCACACACGTCCATTCTTTGTGTTCACACACCTCCATTTTGACTTCACACACCTCCATTCTAAGACTCCACACACCTCCATTCTATGACTTCACATACCTACATTGTGACTTCAAACACCTACGTTCTATCCGTTCACACACCTGCATTGTGACTTCACACACCTCCATTCTATGACTTCACACACCTCCATTCTGACTTCACACACCTCAATTCTGTGACTTCACACACCTCCATTCTATGACTTCAAACACCTCCATTCTGTGACTTCACACACCTCAACTCTGTCACTTTACACACCTCCATTCTGTGACTTCTCACACCTCCATTCTGTGATTTCACACACCTCCATTCTATGACTTCACACACCTCCATTCTTTGACTTCACACACCTCCATTCTATGACTTCACACACCTCCATTGTGACTTCACACATCGCCGTTCTGTGACTTCACACACCTCCCTTCTTTGACTTCACACACCTCCATTCTTTGACTTCACACACCTCCATTCTGTAATTTCACACGCTTCCAATGTTTGACGTCACAAACCTCCATTCCACGACTTCATACACCTCCATTCTATGACTTCACACACATCCATTCTTTGACCTCACACACCTCCATTCTGACTTAACACATCTCCATTCTACGACTTCGCATACCTCTATTCTGACTTCATACACCTCCATTTTGTGACTTCACACACCTCCATTCTATGACTTCAAACACCTCCATTCTGTGACTTCACACACCTCAACTCTGTCACTTTACATACCTCCATTCTGTGACTTCTCACACCTGCATTCTGTGATTTCACACCTCCATTCTATGACTTCACACACCTCCATTCTTTGACTTCACACACCTCCATTCTGTGACTTCACACACCTCCTTTGTGACTTCACACACCTCCATTCTGTGACTTCACACACCTCCTTTGTGACTTCACACATCTCCGTTCTGTGACTTCACACACCTCCCTTCTGTGACTTGAAACACCTCCATTCTATGACTTCACACACCTCCATTCTGTGACTTCACACACCTCCATTCTGTAATTTCACACACTGCCAATGTTTGACTTCACAAACCTCCATTCGTTGACTTTACACACCTCCATTCTATGACCTCTCACACCTCCATTGTGACATCACACATCTCCGTTCTGTGACTTGACACACCTCCCTTCTGTGACTTGAAACACCTCCATTCTATGACTTCACACACCTCCATTCTTTGACTTCACACACCTCCTTTTTGACATCACACACCTCCATTCTATGACTTCACATACCTCCTTTCTGAGTTGACACATCTCCATTCTGTGACTTCACACACCTCCAAACTGACTTCACACAACTCCATTCTGACTTCACACACCTCAATTCCATGACTTCGCACACCTCTATTCTGAGTTCACACCCCTCCATTCTGTGATTTCCATACCTCCACTCTTTGACTTCACACACCTCCATTCTATGATGTCACACACCTCCATTCTGTGATTTCACACAGCTCCATTCTATGACTTCACACAATCCCTTTCTGAGTTCACACACCTCCATTCATTGACTTCACACACCTCCAATCTGACTTCACACACCTCCATTCTATGACTCCACATACCTCCATTCTGTGATTTCAAAAACCACAATTCTATGACTTCACACACCTCCATTGTGACTTCACATACCTCCATTCTAAGAGTTCACACACCTCCAATCTGACTTCACACACCTCCATTCTATGAATTCCCACAGCTCCATTCTGACTTAACACATCTCCATTCTACGACTTCGCATAACTCTTTTCTGACTTCTTACACCTCCAGTCTGTGACTTCACACACCTCCATTCTATGACTTCACACACCTCCATTTTATGACTTCACACACCTCGATTGTGATTTCACACACCTCCATTCTATGAGTTCACATACCTCCATTCTGACTTCACACACCTTAATTCTATGACTTCACACACCTCCATTCTGACTTCACACCTCCATTCTGTGACTTCACACACCTCCATTCTATGATTTCACACACCTCCATTCTATGACTTCACACACCTCCAATATATGACTTCAAACACCTCAATTCTGTGACTTCACACACCTCCATTCTATGACTTCCACACCTCCATTCTGTGACTTCACACACCACCATTCTATGACTTCAAACACCTCCATTGCGACTTCACACACCTCTATTCTATGAGTTCACACACCTCCATTCTGACTTCACACCACTCCATTCTATGACTTCACACACCTACATTCTGACTTCACACACCTCCATTCTATGACTTCGAACACCACCGTTCTGACTTCACACTCCTCCATTCTGTGACTTCACACACCTCCATTCCATGACTTCACACACCTCCATTCGGTGACTTCACACACCTCCATTTTGACTTCACACACCTCCACTCTGTGACTTCACACACCTCCATTTGTGACTTCACACACCACATTATTGACTTCACACTCCTCCATTCTGTGACTTCACACACCTCCATTCTGTGACTTCAAACGCCTCTGTTTTGTCTTCACACACCTCCATTCTGTGAGTTCACACACCTACATTCTGTGACTTCACACTCCTCTATTGTTTGACTTCACACTGCTCCATTCTTTGACATCACACACCTCCATTCCGTGACTTCACACACCTCCATTCTATGAGTTCACACACCTCCATTCTATGATTCACACACCTCCATTTTGACTTCACACACCTCCATTCATTGACTTCATACACCTTCGTTCTCACTTCAGAAACATCCATTCTATGACTTCAGGCACCTCCATTCTATGACTCCACAAACCTCCGTTCTGTGACCACACACCTCCATTCTGAGTTCCCACACCTCCATTCTGTGACTTCACTCACCTCCATCCTGACTTCACACACCTCCATTCTGACTTCACAAACCTCAATTCTTTGACTTCACAAACCTCCATTCTATGATTTCACACTCTTCCATTCCATGAATTCACACACCTCCATTC